>CM043006.1:5082955-6282955 GCA_023678885.1 Pogostemon cablin
CACTCCACAAAGTTTATAGAAAACGTAAGGTTTGCTATCAAGTACCTGTAGAGCTGAACAACTGATAACAACGGGTACAACCCGAGGACATCATCTCAAAAAGTATCAACAAGGATTTACAAAGGTACAAAATACAACAGTGTAACTTAGTTTAAAGAAAATATACATGAACGATATAACATCGCGAATGTACAAAAAGAACATCAAGGGGGTCACCAAATATAAACTATACAATCTCGCCAATGAATCCGTCAATTTACATAAAAGAGAAAGTACCCAAAACACGGATTGGATGACGAGCAAACGATAGGAAAACCTCCAACCAAAACGATATCAACAGCCTGAAAAGGAAAGAATGATGGGGGGTGAGCAAAACCACTAGCTCAGTGAGGTGATAAGCCGGTCACCCCGACCCTTATACGAAGCATGTATTCCACTTGCGGTTCATAACATAAAATCCCACATTTCGTCCCACAATAACTATTTCTCACTCAGTATACATATTAATGAAAATCAAAACCTTAGTTCACATTTACGAATAACACAATTAGTTCAAACATGTTATCAAATAAAAGACGCGTGGGTTGTCAATATCCTCCTCGAACTGAGCTCTCCGTCGAGAGACAGTCCAAGCCCGTCACCGTTACTCTAGATAAAATGCACTTTAATATTCTTTCTCAACACGCCAAGTGCTAAAGTTCACAATTCAATATCGACGTGAATACTTGAAATGATCAAACATATAAACATATATGAAATGCATGTCCCACACCGGTGACGTTGACTGAGCCTATAATAGACTGATCCTTCTAACGATCACCCTCCAGAGTATCAGTATTTGGCAAATGGACAGGTGCCCCGTTAGATCTAACTCACCCAGGTTTGCCAATCACGGGCAACTTGGTTGTCACTCTAACTCACCCGAACCGCGACAATTCGGGCTACTTAACCAATGTCGCTCCAACTCACCCGAACCGTGACCAATTCGGGCTACTTAACCTTGGTACCAGGCATACATATGCATGTGCATCATAAGATGAATAACGACTCAAGTTAGAGTCTTAATTGGCACACAAGAATAACCAGAAATCAATAATACTCATAAAATGGCTAACATGACTCTAACCAGAGCAATCGAGCCAATCAGTCTCTTTACCACATAACACAATACCAAATAATTTTCTTATCAATTAACTAAAACTAAAATAAATACACATTTATCGAGGGTCCACACTTCCCACAAGAGAAGGCGTTCCCGAATTATCAACTCACAAGGAAGTGATTAACTCTCTCCGGAATCTGAAGTCGGTCCCTTGCCCTTCGTCGATGGTTCTTTACCTAGAAAGGAGATGAGCAATTAATGACAAATTAAATATAACTAACTATTAGCGTTAACATCCCTTTCATTGCTAAAAATAAATCCTAATCGAGTTCGAACGAGTCGATATTAAATAAAAATGGCATGTAACTCCTTAACATCAGTTCCCAATCCCATATAACTGTTTCAATACATTAACTAAACGAAACGATAAAAAAAATAAGTTTGAATTCGACATAAAAATTCTGAAATTTTCCAGCTAGCGGCAGTTTACGAGAAAAATCATAACTAATTATAGAATAATCGGATTGAGGCGTTTCAAGTGGCTACGGAAAGCTAACGAATTAAGTTTGCAAACTTTCAAGGGTAATAGCTATGTCAAAATCAGTTCGAACAGTCTGCAAATTACCCACATACCAAAAAGAAAAACCCCAAAAAATTACAAAATCATGGAAGAAGGAAGCTTAATTCACACACCACTTACCTCAAAACAACTTAGAAACCACCTAGGATGAGGGTTGTAAGGGAGAATTTGATCAACAAGGGTTTCTCCTCTTCACTCTTTTCTTTCCCCTCTTTTGCTTTTCTTCTCCCGTTCTTCTCTCTCTTTTTTTTTTTTAACTTTAGCCTTACTAATTATATATCAGGCCATTTAAGTGGGCTGAAACTTTGGGCCACAAAATAAATAAATAAATAAGTTTGGGCTTTCTAAAAAAATCTAGTTGGGCTTAATTGGGCTGGCCTTTTGGGCTATAAAAATAAATAAATAGGTTTTGGGCTTTCTAAAAAAAATCTAGTTGGGCTTAATTGGGCTGGCCTTTTGGGCTATAAAAATAAATAAATAGGTTTTGGGCTTTCTAAAAAAAATCTAGTTGAACTAAGATATTATAGATATATGCATGGAAATGAAGGGAATGTTGATCGCAACGAGAAAATTAACCTAAAAATGAAGGAAATATGCATCGAAACGAAGGGCATATTGATTGTATACAGAAAATGAGCATCAACATGAAGGAAATATGGATCGAAATGAAGGAATTTTGATAATAACGAGATAAAGAGCATCAAAATAGAGGAAATATTCATCGAAACAAAGGAAATATTGATCGTAAAGAGAAAATTAGCATTTAAATGAAGGAAATATGCATCGAAATGAAGGAAATGTTGACCGTAACGAGAAAAAGATCATCGAAATTAACGAAACATGCATCGAAAGGATGGAAATGTTGATTGTAACGAGAAAACGAGCATCAAAATGAAGTAAATATGCATCGAAACGAAGGACATATTGATCGTAACGAGAAAATAAGCGTCAAAATGAATGAAATATGTATCGAAACAACATAAATGTTGATCGTAACGAGGAAATAAGCATAAAAAAGGATATATGCACCTAAACAAAAGAATTATTGATCGTAATGAGAAAATGAGCATCAAAATGAAGGAAATATGCATCGTAGAGAAGGAAACTATGATCGTAACGAGAAAACGAACTTCAAAATGAAGGAAATATGCATCGAAAAGAAGGAAATATTGATCGTAACGAGAAAATGAGCATCAAAATAAAGGAAATATGCATGAAAATGATGCAAATGCTGACCGTAATGAGAAAATGAGCATCAAAATGAAGAAAATATGCATCGAAATGAAAGAAATATTGATCGTAACAAGAAAATGAGCATCAAATTGAAGGATATAAGCATGAAAACGAAGGAAATGTTGATCGCAACGAGAAAATTAATCTAAAATGAAGGAAATATGCATCAAAATGAAGGACATATTGATTGTATCGAGAAAATGAGCATCAACATGAAGGAAATATGCATCGAAACGAAGGATTGTTGATAATAACGAGAAAAAAGAGCATCAAAATTGAGGAAATATGCATCAAAACGAAGGAAATCTTGATCATAACGAGAAAATGAGCATCAGAATGATGGAAATATGCATCAAAACGAAGGTAATGTTGATCATAACGAGAAAATAAGCATCAAAATGAAGTAAATATGCATCGTAATGAAGGACATGTTGATTGTATCGAGAAAATGAGCTTCAAAATTAACAAAATGAGTATCGAAACAAAGAAAACGATGATCGTAACGAGATAATGAGCATTAAAATGAAGAAATATGCATCGAAATGAAGAAAATGTTGATCGTAACGAGAAAAAGAGCATCGAAATTAACGATACATGCATCGAAAAGAAGGAAATGTTGATCGTAACATGTAAACGAGCATCAAAATGAAGTAAATATGCATCGAAATAAACAAAATACTGGTCTTAATGAGAAAACAGGCATAAAAATGAAGGAAATATGCATAGTAACGAAGGAAATGTTGATCGTAACAAGAAAATAAGCATCAAAATCAAGGAAATATGCATCGAAACAATGGAAATGTTGATCGTAACGAGGAAATAAACATCAAAAAGTAGAAAATATGCACCTAAACAAAAGAATTATTGATCGTAACGAGAAAATGAGCATCAAAATGAAGAAAATATGCATCGCAACGAAGGATATGATGATTGTAACGAGAAAACGAGATTCATAATTAAGGAAATATGCATCGAAATGAAGGAAATATTGATCGTAGCGATAAAAAGAGCATCAAAATGAAGGAAATATGCATCGAAACAAAGGAAATGTTGATCGTAACGAGAAAACGAGCATCAAAATCATGGAATTATGCATCGAAACGAAGTAAATGTTGGTCTTAACAGGAAACAAGCATAAAAATAAAGGAAATATGTAACATAACGAAGCAAATGTTGATCGTAACGAGAAAATGAGTATCAACATAAAGGAAATATGCATCGAAACGATGCAAATATTGATCGTAATGAGAAAATGAGCATCAAAATGAAGAAAATATGCATCGAAACTAAAGAAATGTTGATCATATCAAGAAAATGTGCACCAAAGTGAAAGATATATGCATGAAAACGAAGGAAATGTTAATCGCAACGAGAAAATTAGCCTAAAATTTAATGAAATATGCATCTAAACGAAGGACATATTGATTGTATCGAGAAAATGAGCATCAACATGAAGGAAATATGCATCGAAACGAAGGTGTGTAGATAATAATGAGATAAAGAGCATCAAAATAGAGTAAATATGCATCGAAACGAAGGAAATCTTGATCATAACGAGAAAATGAGCATCAGAATGATGGAAATATCCATCGAAACGAAGGTAATGTTCAACGTAACGAGAAAATGAGCATCAAAATGAAGAAAATATGCATCGAAATGAACAAAATATTGGTCTTAACGAGAAAATGAGCATAAAAATTAAGAAAATATGCATTGTAACAAAGGAAATGTTGATCGTAACGCGAAAATGAGCGTCAATATTAAGGAAATACGCATCGAAACAATGGAAATGTTGATCGTAATGAGGAAATAAACATAAAAAAAGGAAATATGCACATAAAAAAAGAAATATTGATCATAACGAGAAAATGAACATCAAAATGAAGGAAATATGCATCGTAAGGAAAGAAATGATGATCGTAACGAGAAAACGAGCTTCAAATGAAGGAAATATGAATCAAAACGAAGGAAATTCTGATCGTAACGAGAAAAAGAGCATCAAAATGAAGGAAATATGCGTCGAAACAAAGGAAATGTTGATCATAACGAGAAAACGAGCATCAAAATCATGGAATTATGCATCAAAATGAAGTAAATGTTGGTCTTAATTGGAAAACAAGCATAAAAATAAAGGAAATATACAACGTAATGAAGCAAATGTTGATCGTAATGAGGAAATGAGCATCAACATAAAGGAAATATGCATCGAAATGATACAAATGTTGATCGTAATGAGAAAATGAGCATCAAAATGAAGAAAATATGCAACGAAACGAAAGAAATGTTGATCGTAACGAGAAAATGAGCATCAAAGTGATGGATATATGCATGGAAATGAAGGGAATGTTGATCGCACTAAGAAAATTAACCTAAAAATGAAGGAAATATGCATCGAAACGAAGGACATATTGATTGTATACAGAAAATGAGCATCAACATGAAGGAAATATGCATTGAAACGAAGGAGTGTAGATAATAACGAGATAAAGAGCATCAAAATAGAGGAAATATGAATCGAAACAAAGGTAATGTTGATCGTAAAGAGAAAATGAGCATTTAAATGAAGGAAATATGCATCGAAATGAAGGAAATGTTGATCGTAACAAGAAAAAGATCATCGAAATTAACGAAACATGCATCAAAAGGAAGGAAATGTTGATCGTAATGAGAAAACGAGCATCAAAATGAAGTAAATATGCATCGAAATGAACAAAATATTGGTCTTAACGAGAAAACGAGCATAAAAATGAAGGAAATATGCATTGTGACGAAGGAAATGTTGATCGTAACGAGAAAATGAGCGTCTAAATGAAGGAAATACGTATCGAAACAACATAAATGTTGATCGTAACGAGGAAATAAGCATAAAAAAGAAGGATACATGCACCTAAACAAAAGAATTAATGATCGTAATGAGAAAATGAGCATCAAAATGAAGGAAATATGCATCGTAGAGAAGGAAACGATGATCGTAACGAGAAAACGTATAATATCTTAGCTCAACTAGATTTTTTTTAGAAAGCCCAAAACCTATTTATTTATTTTTATAGCCCAAAAGTCCAGCCCTATCTTAGCCCAACTAGATTTATTTTAGAAAGCCCAAAACCTATTTATTTATTCATATGGCCCAAAAGGCCAGCCTTATCTTAGCCCAACTTGATTTTTTTTAAACTTGATTTTTTTTAAAAAGCCCAAACTTATTTATTTATTTATTTTGTGGCCCAAAGTTTCAGCCCACTTAAATGGCCTCATATATATAATTATTAAGGCTAAAGTTAAAAAAAAAGAGAGAAGAACGGGAGAAGAAAAACAAACGAGGGGAAAGAAGAGAGTGAAGAGGAGAAACCCTTGTTGATCAAATTCTCCCTTACAACCCTCATCCTAGGTGGTTTCTAAGTTTTTTTGAGGTAAGTGGTGTGTGAATTAAGCTTCCTTCTTCCATGGTTTTGTAATTTTGTGGGGTTTTTCTTTTTGGTATGTGGGTAATTCGCAGACTGTTCGAACTGATTTTGACATAGCTATTGCCATCAATAGTTTGCAAACTTAATTTCTGTACGTAGCTGAACTCGTTAGCTTTCCGTAGCCACTTGAAATGCCTCAATCCGATTATTCTACAATTAGTTATGATTTTTCTCGTAAACTGCCGCTAGATGGAAAATTTCAGAATTTTTATGTCGAATTCAAACTTATTTTCTATCGTTTTGTTTAGTTAATGTATTGATACGGGTTATGTGGGATTGGGAACTGATGTTAAGGAGTTACATACCATTTTTATTTAATATCGACTCGTTCGAATTCAATTAGGATTTGTTTTTAGCAATGAAAGGGATGTTACCGCTAATAGTTAGTTATATTTAATTTGTCTTTAATTGCTCATCTCCTTTCTAGGTAAAGAACCATCGACGAAGGGCAAGGGACCGACTTCAGATTCCGGAGAGAGTTAATCACATCCTAGTGAGGTGATAATTCGGGAACGCCTTCTCTTGTGGGAAGTGTGGACCCTCGATAAATGTGCATTTGTTTTAGTTTTAGTTAATTGACAAGAAAATTATTTGGTATTGTGTTATGTGGTAAAGAGCCTGATTGGCTCGATTGCTCTGGTTAGAGTCCTGTTAGCCATTTTATTAGTATTATTGATTTTAACTTATGTTGAAGAGCCTTGCCGGCTCGATATCTCATAGCATTTATTGTGAATTATTTGAGAATTGATTTATGGTTATTCTTGTGTCAATTAAGACTCTAACTTGAGTCGTTATTCATCTTATGATGCACATGTATATGTATGCCTGGTACTAAGGTTAAGTAGCTCGAATTGGTCAAGGTTCGGGTGAGTTGGAGCGACATTGATTAAGTAGCCCGAATTTGTCGCGGTTCGGGTGAGTTAGAGTGACAACCAAGTTGCCCGTTGCTTGGCAAACCCGGGTGAGTTAGATCTAACGGGGCACCTGTCCATTTGCCAAATACTGATACTCTGGAGGGTGATCGTTAGATGGATCAGTCTATTTTAGGCTCAGTCAACGTCACCGGTGTGGGACATGCATGTCATATATGTTTATATGTTTGATCATTTCAAGTATTCACGTCGATATTGAATTGTGAACTTTAGCACTTGGCGTGTTGAGAAAGAATATTAATGTGCATTTTATCTAGAGTAACGGTGACGGGCTTGGACTGTCTCTCGACGGAGAGCTCAGTTCGAGGAGGATATTGACTACCCACGCGTCTTTTATGTGATAACATGTTGTTTGAACTAATTGTGTTATTCGTAAATGTGCACTAAGGTTTTTATGAACCGCGAGTGGGAATACATACTTCGTATAAGGGTCGGGATGACCGACTTATCACCTCACTGAGCTAGTGGTTTTGCTCACCCCCATCATTCTTTCCTTTTCAGGCTGTTGATATCGTCTTGGTTGGAGGTTTTCCTATCGTTTGCTCGTCATCCAATACGTGTTTTGGGTACTTTCTCTTTTATGTAAATTGACGGATTCATTGGCGAGATTGTATAGTTTATATTTGGTGACCCCCTTGATGTTCTTTTTGTACCTTCGCGATGTTATATCGTTCATGTATATTTTCTTTAAACTAAGTTACACCGTTGTATTTTGTACCTTTGTAAATCCTTGTTGATACTTTTTGAGATGATTCCTCGGGTTGTACCCGTTGTTATCAGTTGTTCAGCTCTACAGGTACTTGATAGCAAGCCTTACGTTTTCTATAAACTTTGTGTAGTGGAGTGCACCCATTCTACGAAATTTATGGTTAACGTGGCGGTTGTCGCACTCTATCTGGGGTCGGGGCGTGACACAACGAGCTTCAAAATGAAGAAAATATGCATCAAAACGAATGAAATATTGATCGTAGCGAGAAAAAGAGAATAAAAATGAAGGAAATATGCATCGAAACAAAGAAAATATTGATCGTAACGAGAAAACGAGCATCAAAATCAAGGAATTATGCATCAAAACGAAGTAAATGTTGGTCTTAACAGGAAAACGAGCATAAAAATGAAAAAAATATGTAACGTAACGAAGCAAATGTTGATCGTAACGAGAAAATGAGCATCAAAATAAAGGAAATATGCATGGAAACGATGTAAATGTTTATCGTAATGAGAAAATGAGCATCAAAATGAAGAAAATATGCATCGAAACGAAAGAAATATTGATCGTAACGAGAAAATGAGCATCAAAGTGAAAGATATATGCATGGAAATGAAGGGAATGTTGATCGCAACGAGAAAATTAGCCTAAAAATGAAGGAAATATGCATCGAAACGAAGGACATATTGATTGTATCGAGAAAATGAGCATCAACATGAAGGAAATATGCATCGAAATGATTGAGTGTTGATAATAACGAGATAAAGATCATCAATATAGTGGAAATATGCATCGAAACGAAGGAAATCTTGATCATAACGAGAAAATAAGCATCAGAATGATGGAAATATGCATCGAAACGAAGGTAATGTTGATCGTAATGTGAAAATAAGCATCAAAATGAAGTAAATATGCATCGTAACGAAGGACATGTAGATTGTATCGAGAAAATGAGCATCAAAATTAACAAAATGAGTATCTAAATGAAGGAAATGATGATCGTTACAAGAAAATGAGCATCTAAATGAAGGAAATTTGCATCGAAATGATGGAAATGTTGATCATAACGAGAATAAGAGCATCGAAATTAACGAAACATGCATTGAAAAGTAGAAAATGTTGATTGTAACGAGAAAACGAGCATCAAAATGAAGAAAAAATTGCATCGAAATAAACAAAATATTGGTCTTAACGAGAAAATGAGCATAAAAATGAGGAAAATATGCATTGTAACAAAGGAAATGTTAATCGTAATGAGAAAATGAGCGTCAAAATGAAGGAGATACGTATTGAAACAAAAGAAATGTTTATCGTAACGAGGAAATAAGCATAAAAAGAAGGATATATGCACCTAAACAAAAGAGTTATTGATCGTAACGAGAAAATGAGCATCAAAATGAAGGAAATATGCATTGTAAAGAAGGGAACGATGATCGTAACGAGAAAAAGAGCTTCAAAATGAAGGAACTATGAATCAAAACGAAGGAAATATTGATCGTAACAAGAAAAAGAGCACCAAAATGAAGGAAATATGCGTCGAAACAAAGGAAATGTCGATCGTAACGAGAAAACGAGCATCAAAATCAAGGAATTATGCATCAAAATGAAGTAAATGTTGGTCTTAACGGAAAAACGAGCATAAAAATGTAGGAAATATGCAACGTAACGAAGCAAATGTTGATCGTAATGAGGAAATGAGCATCAACATAAAGGAAATATGTATCGAAACGATACAATTATTGATCGTAATGAGAAAATGAGCATCAAAGTGAAGAAAATATGCATCGAAATGAAAGAAATATTGATCGTAACGAGAAAATAAGCATCAAAGGGAAGGATATATGCTTGGAAATAAAGGGAATATTGATCGCAACGAGAAAATTAACCTAAAAATAAAGGAAATATGCAACGAAACGAAGGACATATTGATTGTATATAGAAAATGAGCATCAACGTGAAGGATATACGCATGTAAACGAAGGGAATGTTGATCGCTACGAGAAAATTAGCCTAAAAATGAAGGAAATATGCATCGAAACGAAGGAGTGTTGATAATAATGACATAATGAGCATCAAAATAGAGGAAATATGCTTCGAAACGAAGGAAATCTTGATCATAATGATAAAATGAGCATCAGAATGATGGAAATGTGCATCGAAACGAAGGTAATGCTGATCGTAACGAGAAAATAAGCATCAAAATGAAGTAAATATGCATCGTAACGAAGGATATGTTGATTGTATCGAGAAAATGAGCATCATAATTAAAAAAATGAGTATCGAAACAAATGAAATGATGATCGTAACGGGAAAAAGATCATCGAAAATGTTGATCGTAACGAGAAAACGAGCATCAAAATCAAGGAATTATGCATCAAAACGAAGTAAATGTTGGTCTTAACGGGAAAACGAGCATAAAAATGAAGGAAATATGTAACGTAACGAAGCAACTGTTGATCGTAACGAGAAAATGAGCATCAAAATAAAGGAAATATGCCTGGAAACGATGCAAATGTTGATCGTAATGAGAAAATGAGCATCAAAATGAAGAAAATATGCATCGAAACAAAAGAAATATTGATCGTAACGAGAAAATGAGCATCAAAGTAAAGGATATATGCATGGAAATGAAGGGAATGTTGATCGCAACGAGAAAATTAGCCTAAAAATGAAGGAAATATGCATCGAAACGAAGGACATATTGATTGTATCGAGAAAATGAGCATCAACATGAAGGAAATATGCATCGAAACGATTGAGTGTTGATAATAACGAGATAAAGATCATCAAAATAGTGGAAATATGCATCGAAACAAAGGAAATCTTGATCATAATGAGAAAATGAGCATTAGAATGATGGAAATATGCATCGAAACGAAGGTAATGTTGATCGTAATGTGAAAATAAGCATCAAAATGAAGTAAATATGCATCGTAACGAAGGACATGTAGATTGTATCGAGAAAATGAGCATCAAAATTAACAAAATGAGTATCGAAATGAAGGAAATGATGATCGTTACAAGAAAATGAGAATCTAAATGAAGGAAATTTGCATCGAAATGATGGAAATGTTCATCGTAACGAGAATAAGAGCATCGAAATTAATGAAACATGCATTGAAATGTAGGAATGTTGATTGTAACGAGAAAACGAGCATTAAAATGAAGTAAATATGCATCGAAATGAACAAAATATTGGTATTAACGAGAAAATGAGCATAAAAATGAATAAAATATGCATTGTAACAAAGGAAATGTTAATCGTAATGAGAAAATGAGCGTCAAAATGAAGGAGATACGTATTGAAACAAAAGAAATGTTTATCGTAACGAGGAAATAAGCATAAAAAGAAGGATATATGCACCTAAACAAAAGAGTTATTGATCGTAACGAGAAAATGAGCATCAAAATGAAGGAAATATGCATTGTAAAGAAGGAAACGATTATCGTAACGAGAAAAAGAGCTTCAAAATGAAGGAACTATGAATCGAAACGAAGGAAATATTGATCGTAACAAGAAAAAGAGCACCTAAATGAAGGAAATATGCGTCGAAACAAAGGAAATGTAGATCGTAACGAGAAAACGAGCATCAAAATCAAGGAATTATGCATCAAAATGAAGTAAATGTTGGTCTTAATGGAAAAACGAGCATAAAAATGAAGGAAATATGCAACGTAACGAAGCAAATGTTGATCGTAATGAGGAAATGAACATCAACATAAAGGAAATATGTATCGAAACGATACAAATATTGTTCGTAATGAGAAAATGAGCATCAAAGAGAAGAAAATATGCATCGAAATGAACAAAATATTGGTCTTAACGAGAAAACGAGCATAAAAATGAAGGAAATATGCATTGTAACGAAGGAAATATTGATCGTAACGAGAAAATGAGCGTCAAAATGAAGGAAATACGTATCGAAACAACATAAATGTTGATCGTAACTAGGAAATAAACATAAAATATAAGGATATATGCACCTAAACAAAAGAATTATTGATTGTAATGAGAAAATGAGCATCAAAATGAAGTAAATATGCATCGTAGAGAAGGAAACGATGATCGTAATGAGAAAACGAGCTTCAAAATGAAGAAAATATGCTTCAAAACAAATGAAATATTGATCGTAGCGAGAAAAAGAGAATAAAAATGAAGGAAATATGCGTCGAAACAAAGAAAATATTGATCGTAACGAGAAAACGAGCATCAAAATCAAGGAATTATGAATCAAAACGAAGTAAATGTTGGTCTTAACGGGAAAACGAGCATAAAAATGAAGGAAATATGTAACGTAATGAAGCAAATGTTGATCGTAACGAGAAAATGAGCATCAAAATAAAGGAAATATGCATGGAAACGATGCAAATGTTGATCGTAATGAGAAAATGAGCATCAAAATGAAGAAAATATGCATCGAAACGAAAGAAATATTGATCGTAACGAGAAAATGAGTATCAAAGTGAATGATATATGCATCAAAACGAAGGGAATATTAATCGCAACGAGAAAATTAGCCTAAAAATGAAGGAAATATGCATCGAAACGAAGGACATATTGATTGTATCGAGAAAATAAGCATCAACATGAAGGAAATATGCATCGAAACGATTGAGTGTTGATAATAACGAGATAAAGATCATCAAAATAGTGGAAATATGCATCGAAATGAAGGAAATCTTGATCATAACGAGAAAATGAGCATCAGAATGATGGAAATATGCATCGAAACGAAGGTAATGTTGATCGTAATGAGAAAATAATCATCAAAATGAAGTAAATATGCATCGTAACGAAGGACATGTAGATTGTATCGAGAAAATGAGCATCAAAATTAACAAAATGAGTATCGAAATGAAGGAAATGATGATCGTTACAAGAAAATGAGAATCTAAATGAAGAAAATTTGCATCGAAATGATGGAAATGTTGATCGTAACGAGAATAAGAGCATCGAAATTAACAAAACATGCATTGAAAAGTAGGAATGTTGATTGTAACGAGAAAACGAGCATTAAAATGATGAAAATATGCATCGAAATGAACAAAATATTGGTCTTAACGAGAAAATGAGCATAAAAATGAAGAAAATATGCATTGTAACGAAGGAAATGTTGATAGTAACGAGAAAATGAGCTTCAAAATGAAGGAGATATGTATCGAAACAAAAGAAATGTTTATCGTAACGAGGAAATAAGCATAAAAAAGAAGGATATATGCACCTAAACAAAAGAGTTATTGATCGTAACGAGAAAATGAGCATCAAAATGAAGGAAATATGCATTGTAATGAAGGGAACGATGATCGTAACGAGAAAACGAGCTTCAAAATGAAGGAAATATGAATCGAAACGAAGGAAATATTGATCGTAACAAGAAAAAAAGCACCAAAATGATGGAAATATGCGTCGAAACAAAGGAAATGTCGATCGTAACGAGAAAACGAGCATCAAAATCAAGGAATTATGCATCAAAATGAAGTAAATGTTGGTCTTAACGGAAAAACGAGCATAAAAATGAAGGAAATACGCAACGTAATGAAGCAAATGTTGATCGTAATGAGGAAATGAACATCAACATAAATGAAATATGCATCGAAATGATGCAAATGTTGATCGTAATGAGAAAATGAGCATCAAAGTGAAGAAAATATGCATCGAAACGAAAGTAATATTGATCGTAACGAAAAAATAAGCATCAAAGTGAGGATATATGCTTGGAAACAAAGGGAATGTTGATCGCAACGAGAAAATTAACCTAAAAATGAAGGAAATATGCATCGAAACGAAGGACATATTGATTGTATATAGAAAATAAGCATCAACATGAAGGAAATATGCACCGAAACAAAGGAATGTCAATAATAACGAGATAAAGAGCATCAAAATAGAGGAAATATACATCGAAATGGAGGAAATATTGATCGTAACGAGAAAAAGATCATCGAAATTAACTAAACATGCATCGAAAGGAAGGAAATGTTGATCGTAACGAGAAAATGAGCATCAAAATAAAATAAATATGCATCGAAATGAATAAAATATTGGTCTAAACGAGAAAACGAGCATAAAAATGAAGGAAATATGCATTGTAACGAAGGAAATGTTGATCGTAACGAGAAAATGAACGTCAAAATGAAGGAAATACGTATCGAAATAAAAGAAATGTTTATCATAACGATGAAATAAGCATAAAAAAGAATGATATATGCACCTAAACAAAAGAATTATTGATCGTAACGAGAAAATAAGCATCAAAATGAAGGAAATATGCATTGTAAAGAAGGAAAAGATGATCGTAACGAGAAAACGAGCTTCAAAATGAAGGAAATATGCATCGAAACGAAGGAAATGTTGATTGTAGCGAGAAAAAGAGCATCAAAATGAGGAAATATGCGTCGAAACAAAGGAAATGTTGATCGTAACGAGAAAATGAGCATCAAAATCAAGAAATTATGCATCTAAATGAAGTAAATGTTGGTCTTAATAGGAAAACGAGTATAAAAATGAAGGAAATATGCAACATAACGAAACAAATGTTGATCGTAACGACAAAATGAGCATCAAAATAAAGGAAATATGCATCGAAACGATGAAAATGTTGATCGTAATGAGAAAATAAGCATCAAAATGAAGAAAATATGCATCGAAACGAAAGAAATTTTAATTGTAACGAGAAAATGAGCATCAAAGTGAAGGATATAAGCATGGAAACAAAGGGAATGTTGATAACAAAGAGAAAATTAGCCTAAAAATGAAGGAAATATGCATAGAAACGAAGGACATATTGATTGTATCGATAAATTGAGCATCAACATGATGGAAATATGCATCGAAACGAAGGAGTGTTGATAATAACGAGATAAAGAGCATCAAAATAGAGGAAATATGCATCGAAAAGAAGGAAATCTTGATCATAACGAGAAAATGAGCATCAGAATGATGGAAATATGCATCGAAACGAAGGTAATGTTGATCGTAATGAGAAAATAAGCGTCAAAATGAAGTAAATATGCATCGTAACGAAGGACATGTAGATTGTATCGAGAAAATGAGCATCAAAATTAACAAAATGAGTATCGAAATGAAGGAAATGATGATCGTTACAAGAAAATGAGCATCTAAATGAAGGAAATTTGCATCGAAATGATGGAAATATTGATCGTAACGAGAATAAGAGCATCGAAATTAACGAAACATGCATTGAAAAGTAGAAAATGTTTATTGTAACGAGAAAACGAGCATCAAAATGAAGAAAATATGCATTGAAATAAACAAAATATTGGTCTTAACGAGAAAATGAGCATAAAAATGAAGAAAATATGCATTGTAACGAAGGAAATGTTGATCGTAACGAGAAAATGAGCGTTAAAATGAAGGAAATACGTATCGAAACAAAAGAAATGTTTATCGTAACGAGGAAATAAGCATAAAATGAAGGATATATGCACCTAAACAAAAGAGTTATTGATCGTAACGAGAAAATGAGCATCAAAATGAAGGAAATACGCATCAAAATGAAGTAAATGTTGGTCTTAACGGATAAACGAGCCTAAAAATGAAGGAAATATGCAACGTAACGAAGCAAATGTTGATCATAATGAGGAAATGAGCATTAACATAAAGGAAATATGTATCGAAACGATGCAAATGTTGATCATAATGAGAAAATGAGCATCAAAGTGAAGAAAATATGCATCGAAACGAAAGAAATATTGATAGTAGCGAGAAAATGAGCATCAAAGTGAAGGATATAAGCATGGAAACAAAGGGAATGTTGATCGCAACGAGAAAATTAACCTAAAAATGAAGGATATATGCATCGAAACGAAGGACATATTGATTGTATATAGAAAATGAGCATCAACATGAAGGAAATATGCATCGAAACGAAGGAGTGTTGATAATAACGAGATAAAGAGCATCAAAATAGAGGAAATGTGCATCGAAACGAAGGAAATGTTGATAGTAAAGAGAAAATGAGCATTTAAATGAAGGAAATATGCATCGAAATGAAGGAAATGTTGATCGTAACGAGAAAAAGATCATCGAAATTAAATAAACATGCATCGAAATGAAGGAAATATTGATCATAACGAGAAAACGAGCATCAAAATGAAGTAAATATGCATCGAAATGAATAAAAATATTGGTCTTAACGAGAAAACAAGCGTTAAATGAAGGAAATATGCATTGTAACGTAGGAAATGTTGATCGTAACGAGAAAATGAGCGTCAAAATGAAGGAAATACGTATCGAAACAAAAGAAATGTTTATCGTAACGAGGAAATAAGCATAAAAAAGAATGATATATGCACCTAAACAAAAGAATTATTGATCGTAACGAGAAACTGAGCGTCAAAATGAAGGAAATATGCATTGTAAAGAAGGAAACGATGATCGTAACGAGAAAACGAGCTTCAAAATGAAGGAAATATGCATCGAAACGAAGGAAATGTTGATCGTAGCGAGAAAAAGAGCATCAAAATGAAGGAAATATGCATCGAAACAAAGGAAATGTTGATCGTAACGAGAAAACGAACTTCAAAATCAAGGAATTATGCATCTAAAGGAAGTAAATGTTGGTCTTAATGGGAAAACGAGTATAAAAATAAAGGAAATATGCAACGTAACGAAGCAAATGTTGATCGGAACGAGAAAATGAGCATCAAAATAAAGGAAATATGCATCGAAATGATGAAAATGTTGATCGTAATGAGAAAATAAGCATCAAAATGAAGAAAATATGCATCGAAACGAAAGAAATTTTGATCGTAACGAGAAAATGAGCATCAAAGTGAAGGATATATGCATGGAAACGAAGGGAATGTTGATCGCAAAGAGAAAATTAGCCTAAAAATGAAGGAAATATGCATAGAAACGAAGGACATATTGATTGTATCGATAAATTGAGCATCAACATGAAGGAAATATGCGTCGAAACGAAGGAGTGTTGATAATAACGAGATAAAGTGCATCAAAATAGAGGAAATATGGATCGAAACGAAGGAAATCTTGATCATAACGAGAAAATGAGCATCAGAATGATGGAAATATGCATCGAAACGAAGGTAATGTTGATCGTATTGAGAAAATAAGCGTCAAAATGAAGTAAATATGCATCGTAACGAAGGACATGTAGATTGTATCGAGAAAATGAGCATCAAAATTAACAAAATGAGTATCAAAATGAAGGAAATGATGATCGTTACAAGAAAATGAGCATCTAAATGAAGGAAATTTGCATCGAAATGATGGAAATGTTGATCGTAACGAGAATAAGAGTATCGAAATTAACGAAACATGCATTGAAAAGTAGAAAATGTTTATTGTAACGAGAAAACGAGCATCAAAATAAAGAAAAAATTGCATCGAAATAAACAAAATATTGGTCTTAACGAGAAAATGAGCATAAAAATGAAGAAAATATGCATTGTAACGAAGGAAATGTTGATCGTAACGAGAAAATGAGCGTCAAAATGAAGGAAATACGTATCGAAACAAAAGAAATGTTTATCGTAACGAGGAAATAAGCATAAAAAAGAAGGATATATGCACCTAAACAAAAGAGTAATTGATCGTAACGAGAAAATGAGTATCAAAATGAAGGAAATACGCATCAAAATGAAGTAAATGTTGGTCTTAACGGATAAACGAGCATAAAAATGAAGAAAATATGCAACATAACGAAGCAAATGTTGATCGTAATGAGGAAATGAGCATTAACAAAAAGGAAATATGTATCGAAACGATGTAAATGTCGTAATGAGAAAATGAGCATCAAAGTAAAGAAAATATGCATCGAAACGAAAGAAATATTGATCGTAACGAGAAAATGAGCATCAAAGTGAAGGATATATGCATGGAAACAAAGGGAATGTTGATCGCAACGAGAAAATTAACCTAAAATGAAGGAAATATGCATCGAAACGAAGGACATATTGATTGTATATAGAAAATGAGCATCAACATGAAGGAAATATGCATCGAAACGAAGGAGTGTTGATAATAACGAGATAAAGAGCATCAAAATAGAGGAAATATGCATCGAAACGAAGGAAATGTTGATAATAAAGAGAAAATGAGCATTTAAATGAAGGAAATATGCATCGAAATGAAGGAAATGTTGATCGTAACGAGAAAAAGATCATCGAAATTAACTAAACTTGCATCGAAAGGAAGGAAATGTTGATCATAACGAGAAAACGAGCATCAAAATGAAGTAAATATGCACGAAATGAATAAAATATTGGTCTTAACGAGAAAACGAGTATTAAAATGAAGGAAATATGCATTGTAACGTAGGAAATGTTGATCGTAACGAGAAAATGAGCATCAAAATGAAGGAAATACGTATCGAAACAAAAGAAATGTTTATCGTAACGAGGAAATAAGCATAAAAAAGAATGATATATGCACCTAAACAAAAGAATTATTGATCGTAACGAGAAACTGAGCATCAAAATGAAGGAAATATGCATTGTAAAGAAGGAAACGATGATCGTAACGAGAAAACGTGCTTCAAAATGATGGAAATATGCAACAAAATGAAGGAAATGTTGATCGTAGCGAGAAAAAGAGCATCAAAATGAAGGAAATATGCATCGAAACAAAGGAAATATTGATCATAACGAGAAAACGAACATCAAAATCAAGGAATTATGCATCAAAACGAAGTAAATGTTGGTCTTAATGGGAAAACGAGTATAAAAATGAAGGAAATTATGCATCAAAATCAAGGAATTATGCATCAAAACGAAGTAAATGTTGGTCTTAATGGGAAAACAAGTATAAAAATGAAGGAATTATGCATCAAAATCAAGGAATTATGCATCAAAACAAAGTGAATGTTGGTCTTAATGGGAAAACGAGTATAAAAATCAAGGAATTATGCATCAAAACGAAGTAAATGTTGGTCTTAATGGGAAAACGAGTATAAAAATGAAGGAAATTATGCATCAAAATCAAGGAATTATACATCAAAACGAAGTAAATGTTGGTCTTAATGGGAAAACAAGTATAAAAATGAAGGAATTATGCATCAAAATCAAGGAATTATGCATCAAAACAAAGTAAATGTTGGTCTTAATGGGAAAACGAGTATAAAAATCAAGGAATTATGCATCAAAACGAAGTAAATGTTGGTCTTAATGGGAAAATGAGTATAAAAATGAAGGAAATTATGCATCAAAACGAAGTAAATGTTGGTCTTAATGGGAAAACGAGTATAAAAACGAAGGAATTATGCATCAAAATCAAGGAATTATACATCAAAATCAAGGAATTATGCATCAAAACAAAGTAAATGTTATGCATCAAAACGAAGTAAATGTTAGTCTTAATGGGATAAAAATGAAGGAAATTATGCATCAAAATCAAGGAATTATGCATCAAAACGAAGTAAATGTTGGTCTTAATGGGAAAACGAGTATAAAAACGAAGGAATTATGCATCAAAATCAAGGAATTATGCATCAAAACGAAGTAAATGTTATGCATCAAAACGAAGTAAATGTTGGTCTTAATGGGAAAATGAGCATAAAAATGAAGGAAATTATGCATCAAATAATGAATTATGCATCAAAACGAAGTAAATGTTGGTCTTAATGGGAAAACGAGTATAAAAACGAAGGAATTATGCATCAAAATCAAGGAATTATACATCAAAATCAAGGAATTATGCATCAAAACGAAGTAAATGTTATGCATCAAAACGAAGTAAATGTTGGTCTTAATGGGAAAACGAGTATAAAAATGAAGGAAATTATGCATCAAAATCAAGGAATTATGCATCAAAACGAAGTAAATGTTGGTCTTAATGGGAAAACGAGTATAAAAATGAAGGAATTATGCATCAAATTCAACGAATTATGCATCAAAACGAAGTAAATGTTATGCATCAAAACGAAGTAAATGTTGGTCTTAATGGGAAAATGATCATAAAAATGAAGGAAATTATGCATCAAAATCAAGGAATTATGCATCAAAATCAAGGAATTATGCATCAAAATGAAGTAAATGTTGGTCTTAAGGGGAAAACGAGTTTAAAAATTAAGGAAATATGCAACATAACGAAGCAAATGTTGATCGTAACGTGAAAATGAGCATCAAAATAAAGGAAATATGCATCGAAACGATGCAAATGTTGATCGTAATGAGAAAATAAGCATGAAAATGAAGAAAATATGCATCGAAACGAAAGAAATGTTGATCGTAACGAGAAAATGAGCATCAAAGTGAAGGATATATGCATGGAAACGAAGGGAATGTTGATCGCAACAAGAAAATTAGCCTAAAAATGAAGAAAATATGCATAGAAACGAATGACATATTGATTGTATCGATAAATTGAGCATCAACATGATGGAAATATGCATCGAAACGAAGGAGTGTTGATAATAACGAGATAAAGAGCATCAAAATAGAGGAAATATGCATCGAAAAGAAGGAAATCTTGATCATAACGAGAAAATGAGCATCAGAATGATGGAAATATGCATCGAAACGAAGATAATGTTGATCGTAATGAGAAAATAAGCGTCAAAATGAAGTAAATATGCATCGTAACGAAGGACATGTAGATTGTATCGAGAAAATGAGCATCAAAATTAACAAAATGAGTATCGAAATGAAGGAAATGATGATCGTTACAAGAAAATGAGCATCTAAATGAAGGAAATTTGCATCGAAATGATGGAAATATTGATCGTAACGAGAATAAGAGCATCGAAATTAACGAAACATGCATTGAAAAGTAGAAAATGTTTATTGTAACGAGAAAACGAGCATCAAAATGAAGAAAATATGCATTGAAATAAACAAAATATTGGTCTTAACGAGAAAATGAGCATAAAAATGAAGAAAATATGCATTGTAACGAAGGAAATGTTGATCGTAACGAGAAAATGAGCGTTAAAATGAAGGAAATACGTATCGAAACAAAAGAAATGTTTATCGTAACGAGGAAATAAGCATAAAATGAAGGATATATGCACCTAAACAAAAGAGTTATTGATCGTAACGAGAAAATGAGCATCAAAATGAAGGAAATACGCATCAAAATGAAGTAAATGTTGGTCTTAACGGATAAACGAGCCTAAAAATGAAGGAAATATGCAACGTAACGAAGCAAATGTTGATCGTAATGAGGAAATGAGCATTAACATAAAGGAAATATGTATCGAAACGATGCAAATGTTGATCATAATGAGAAAATGAGCATCAAAGTGAAGAAAATATGCATCGAAACGAAAGAAATATTGATAGTAACGAGAAAATGAGCATCAAAGTGAAGGATATAAGCATGGAAACAAAGGGAATGTTGATCGCAACGAGAAAATTAACCTAAAAATGAAGGAAATATGCATCGAAACGAAGGACATATTGATTGTATATAGAAAATGAGCATCAACATGAAGGAAATATGCATCGAAACGAAGGAGTGTTGATAATAACGAGATAAAGAGCATCAAAATAGAGGAAATGTGCATCGAAACGAAGGAAATGTTGATAGTAAAGAGAAAATGAGCATTTAAATGAAGGAAATATGCATCGAAATGAAGGAAATGTTGATCGTAACGAGAAAAAGATCATCGAAATTAAATAAACATGCATCGAAATGAAGGAAATGTTGATCATAACGAGAAAACGAGCATCAAAATGAAGTAAATATGCATCGAAATGAATAAAAATATTGGTCTTAACGAGAAAACGAGCGTTAAAATGAAGGAAATATGCATTGTAACGTAGGAAATGTTGATCGTAACGAGAAAATGAGCGTCAAAATGAAGGAAATACGTATCGAAACAAAACAAATGTTTATCGTAATGAGGAAATAAGCATAAAAAATAATGATATATGCACCTAAACAAAAGAATTATTGATCGTAACGAGAAACTGAGCGTCAAAATGAAGGAAATATGCATTGTAAAGAAGGAAACGATGATCGTAACGAGAAAACGAGCTACAAAATGAAGGAAATATGCATCGAAACGAAGGAAATGTTGATCGTAGCGAGAAAAAGAGCATCAAAATGAAGGAAATATGCATCGAAACAAAGGAAATGTTGATCGTAACGAGAAAACGAACTTCAAAATCAAGGAATTATGCATCTAAAGGAAGTAAATGTTGGTCTTAATGGGAAAACGAGTATAAAAATGAAGGAAATATGCAACGTAACGAAGCAAATGTTGATCGGAACGAGAAAATGAGCATCAAAATAAAGGAAATATGCATCGAAATGATGAAAATGTTGATCGTAATGAGAAAATAAGCATCAAAATGAAGAAAATATGCATCGAAACGAAAGAAATTTTGATCGTAAAGAGAAAATGAACATCAAAGTGAAGGATATATGGATGGAAACGAAGGGAATGTTGATCGCAAAGAGAAAATTAGCCTAAAAATGAAGGAAATATGCATAGAAACGAAGGACATATTGATTGTATCGATAAATTGAGCATCAACATGAAGGAAATATGCGTCGAAACGAAGGAGTGTGGATAATAACGAGATAAAGTGCATCAAAATAGAGGAAATATGCATCGAAACGAAGGAAATCTTGATCATAACGAGAAAATGAGCATCAGAATGATGGAAATATGCATCGAAACGAAGGTAATGTTGATCGTATTGAGAAAATAAGCGTCAAAATGAAGTAAATATGCATCGTAACGAAGGACATGTAGATTGTATCGAGAAAATGAGCTTCAAAATTAACAAAATGAGTATCGAAACAAAGAAAATGACGATCGTAACGAGATAATGAGCATTTAAATGAAGAAATATGCATCGAAATGAAGCAAATGTTGATCGTAACGAGAAAAAGATCATCGAAATTAAATAAACATGCATCGAAATGAAGGAAATGTTGATCATAATGAGAAAACGAGCATCAAAATGAAGTAAATATGCATCGAAATGAATAAAAATATTGGTCTTAACGAGAAAACGAGCGTTAAAATGAAGAAAATATGCATTGTAACGTAGGAAATGTTGATCGTAACGAGAAAATGAGCGTCAAAATGAAGGAAATACGAATCGAAACAAAAGAAATGTTTATCGTAACGAGGAAATAAGCATAAAAAATAATGATATATGCACCTAAACAAAAGAATTATTGATCGTAACGAGAAACTGAGCGTCAAAATGAAGGAAATATGCATTGTAAAGAAGGAAACGATGATCGTAACGAGAAAACGAGCTTCAAAATGAAGGAAATATGCATCGAAACGAAGGAAATGTTGATCCTAGCGAGAAAAAGAGCATCAAAATGAAGGAAATATGCATCGAAACAAAGGAAATGTTGATCGTAACGAGAAAACGAACTTCAAAATCAAGGAATTATGCATCTAAAGGAAGTAAATGTTGGTCTTAATGGGAAAACGAGTATAAAAATGAAGGAAATATGCAACGTAACGAAGCAAATGTTGATCGGAACGAGAAAATGGGCATCAAAATAAAGGAAATATGCATCGAAATGATGAAAATGTTGATCGTAATGAGAAAATAAGCATCAAAATGAAGAAAATATGCATCGAAACGAAAGAAATTTTGATCGTAACGAGAAAATGAGCATCAAAGTGAAGGATATATGCATGGAAACGAAGGGAATGTTGATCGCAAAGAGAAAATTAGCCTAAAAATGAAGGAAATATGCATAGAAACGAAGGACATATTGATTGTATCGATAAATTGAGCATCAACTTGAAGGAAATATGCGTCGAAACGAAGGAGTGTTGATAATAACGAGATAAAGTGCATCAAAATAGAGGAAATATGCATCGAAACGAAGGAAATCTTGATCATAACGAGAAAATGAGCATCAGAATGATGGAAATATGCATCGAAACGAAGGTAATGTTGATCGTATTGAGAAAATAAGCGTCAAAATGAAGTAAATATGCATCGTAACGAAGGACATGTAGATTGTATCGAGAAAATGAGCATCAAAATTAACAAAATAAGTATCAAAATGAAGGAAATGATGATCGTTACAAGAAAATGAGCATCTAAATGAAGGAAATTTGCATCGAAATGATGGAAATGTTGATCGTAACGAGAATAAGAGCATCGAAATTAACGAAACATGCATTGAAAAGTAGAAAATGTTGATTGTAACGAGAAAACGAGCATCAAAATGAAGAAAAAATTGCATCGAAATAAACAAAATATTGGTCTTAACGAGAAAATGAGCATAAAAATGAAGAAAATATGCATTGTAACGAAGGAAATATTGATCGTAACGAGAAAATGAGCGTCAAAATGAAGGAAATACGTATCGAAACAAAAGAAATGTTTATCGTAACGAGGAAATAAGCATAAAAAAGAAGGATATATGCACCTAAACAAAAGAGTAATTGATCGTAACGAGAAAATGAGTATCAAAATGAAGGAAATACGCATCAAAATGAAGTAAATGTTGGTCTTAACGGATAAACGAGCATAAAAATGAAGAAAATATGCAACATAACGAAGCAAATGTTGATCGTAATGAGGAAATGAGCATTAACAAAAAGGAAATATGTATCGAAACGATGCAAATGTCGTAATGAGAAAATGAGCATCAAAGTAAAGAAAATATGCATCGAAACGAAAGAAATATTGATCGTAACGAGAAAATGAGCATCAAAGTGAAGGATATATGCATGGAAACAAAGGGAATGTTGATCGCAACGAGAAAATTAACCTAAAATGAAGGAAATATGCATCGAAACGAAGGACATATTGATTGTATATAGAAAATGAGCATCAACATGAAGGAAATATGCATCGAAACGAAGGAGTGTTGATAATAACGAGATAAAGAGCATCAAAATAGAGGAAATATGCATCGAAACGAAGGAAATGTTGATAATAAAGAGAAAATGAGCATTTAAATGAAGGAAATATGCATCGAAATGAAGGAAATGTTGATCGTAACGAGAAAAAGATCATCGAAATTAACTAAACTTGCATCGAAAGGAAGGAAATGTTTATTATAACGAGAAAACGAGCATCAAAATGAAGTAAATATGCATCGAAATGAATAAAATATTGGTCTTAACGAGAAAACGAGTATTAAAATGAAGGAAATATGCATTGTAACGTAGGAAATGTTGATCGTAACGAGAAAATGAGCGTCAAAATGAAGGAAATACGTATCGAAACAAAAGAAATGTTTATCGTAACGAGGAAATAAGCATAAAAAAGAATGATATATGCACCTAAACAAAAGAATTATTGATCATAACGAGAAACTGAGCATCAAAATGAAGGAAATATGCATTGTAAAGAAGGAAACGATGATCGTAACGAGAAAACGTGCTTCAAAATGATGGAAATATGCAACGAAATGAAGGAAATGTTGATCGTAGCGAGAAAAAGAGCATCAAAATGAAGGAAATATGCATCGAAACAAAGGAAATATTGATCATAACGAGAAAACGAACATCAAAATCAAGGAATTATGCATCAAAACGAAGTAAATGTTGGTCTTAATGGGAAAACGAGTATAAAAATGAAGGAAATTATGCATCAAAATCAAGGAATTATGCATCAAAACGAAGTAAATGTTGGTCTTAATGGGAAAACAAGTATAAAAATGAAGGAATTATGCATCAAAATCAAGGAATTATGCATCAAAACAAAGTGAATGTTGGTCTTAATGGGAAAACGAGTATAAAAATCAAGGAATTATGCATCAAAACGAAGTAAATGTTGGTCTTAATGGGAAAACGAGTATAAAAATGAAGGAAATTATGCATCAAAATCAAGGAATTATACATCAAAACGAAGTAAATGTTGGTCTTAATGGGAAAACAAGTATAAAAATGAAGGAATTATGCATCAAAATCAAGGAATTATGCATCAAAACAAAGTAAATGTTGGTCTTAATGGGAAAACGAGTATAAAAATCAAGGAATTATGCATCAAAACGAAGTAAATGTTGGTCTTAATGGGAAAATGAGTATAAAAATGAAGGAAATTATGCATCAAAACGAAGTAAATGTTGGTCTTAATGGGAAAACGAGTATAAAAACGAAGGAATTATGCATCAAAATCAAGGAATTATACATCAAAATCAAGGAATTATGCATCAAAACAAAGTAAATGTTATGCATCAAAACGAAGTAAATGTTAGTCTTAATGGGATAAAAATGAAGGAAATTATGCATCAAAATCAAGGAATTATGCATCAAAACGAAGTAAATGTTGGTCTTAATGGGAAAACGAGTATAAAAACGAAGGAATTATGCATCAAAATCAAGGAATTATGCATCAAAACGAAGTAAATGTTATGCATCAAAACGAAGTAAATGTTGGTCTTAATGGGAAAATGAGCATAAAAATGAAGGAAATTATGCATCAAATAATGAATTATGCATCAAAACGAAGTAAATGTTGGTCTTAATGGGAAAACGAGTATAAAAACGAAGGAATTATGTATCAAAATCAAGGAATTATACATCAAAATCAAGGAATTATGCATCAAATTCAACGAATTATGCATCAAAACGAAGTAAATGTTATGCATCAAAACGAAGTAAATGTTGGTCTTAATGGGAAAATGATCATAAAAATGAAGGAAATTATGCATCAAAATCAAGGAATTATGCATCAAAATCAAGGAATTATGCATCAAAATTAAGGAAATATGCAACATAACGAAGCAAATGTTGATCGTAACGTGAAAATGAGCATCAAAATAAAGGAAATATGCATCGAAACGATGCAAATGTTGATCGTAATGAGAAAATAAGCATGAAAATGAAGAAAATATGCATCGAAACGAAAGAAATGTTGATCGTAACGAGAAAATGAGCATCAAAATAAAGGAAATATGCATCGAAACGATGCAAATGTTGATCGTAATGAGAAAATAAGCATGAAAATGAAGAAAATATGCATCGAAACGAAAGAAATGTTGATCGTAACGAGAAAATGAGCATCAAAGTGAAGGATATATGCATGGAAACGAAGGGAATGTTGATCGCAACGAGAAAATTAGCCTAAAAATGAAGAAAATATGCATAGAAACGAATGACATATTGATTGTATCGATAAATTGAGCATCAACATGAAGGAAATATGCGTCGAAACGAAGGAGTGTTGATAATAACGAGATAAAGTGCATCAAAATAGAGGAAATATGCATCGAAACGAAGGAAATCTTGATCATAACGAGAAAATGAGCATTTAAATTAAGGAAATATGCATCGAAATGAAGGAAATGTTGATCGTAACGAGAAAAAGATGATCGAAATTAACTAAACTTGCATCGAAAGGAAGGAAATGTTTATCGTAATGAGAAAATAAGCGTCAAAATGAAGTAAATATGCATCGTAACGAAGGACATGTAGATTGTATCGAGAAAATGAGCATCAAAATTAACAAAATGAGTATCAAAATGAAGGAAATGATGATCGTTACAAGAAAATGAGAATCTAAATGAAGGAAATTTGCATCGAAATGATGGAAATGTTCATCGTAACGAGAATAAGAGCATCAAAATTAACGAAACATGCATTGAAATGCAGGAATGTTGATTGTAACGAGAAAACTAGCATTAAAATGAAGAAAATATGCATCGAAATGAACAAAATATTGGTCTTAACGAGAAAATGAGCATAAAAATGAAGAAAATATGCATTGTAACGAAGGAAATGTTGATCGTAACGAGAAAATGAGCGTCAAAATGAAGGAAATACGTATCGAAACAAAAGAAATGTTTATCATAATGAGGAAATAAGCATAAAAAAGAAGGATATATGCACCTAAATAAAAGAGTAATTGATCGTAAAGAGAAAATGAGCATCAAAATGAAGGAAATACGCATCAAAATGAAGTAAATGTTGGTCTTAACGGATAAACGAGCATAAAAATGAAGGAAATATGCAACGTAACGAAGCAAATGTTATTCGTAATGAGGAAATGAGCATTAACATAAAGGAAATATGTATCGAAACGATGCAAATGTTGATCGTAATGAGAAAATGAGCATCAAAGTGAAGAAAATATGCATCGAAACGAAAGAAATATTGATCGTAACGAGAAAATGAGCATCAAAGTGAAGGATATATGCATGGAAACAAAGGGAATGTTGATCGCAACGAGAAAATTAACCTAAAAATGAAGGAAATATGCATCGAAACGAAGGACATATTGATTGTATATAGAAAATGAGCATCAACATGAAGGAAATATGCAACGAAACGAAGGAGTGTTGATAATAACGAGATAAAGAGCATCAAAATAGAGAAAATATGCATCGAAACGAAGGAAATGTTGATTGTAAAGAGAAAATGAGCATTTAAATGAAGTAAATATGCATCGAAATGAAGGAAATGTTGATCGTAACGAGAAAAAGATCATCGAAATTAACTAAACATGCATCGAAAGGAAGTAAATGTTGATCATAACGTGAAAACGAGCATCAAAATAAAGTAAATATGCATCGAAATGAATAAAATATTGGTCTTAACGAGAAAACGAGCATTAAAATGAAGGAAATATGCATTGTAACGTAGGAAATGTTGATCGTAACGAGAAAATGAGCGTCAAAATGAATGAAATACGTATCGAAACAAAAGAAATGTTTATCGTAACGAGGAAATAAGCATAAAAAAGAATGATATATGCACCTAAACAAGAGAATTATTGATCGTAACGAGAAACTGTATAATATCTTATCTCAACTATATTTATTTTAGAAAGCCCAAAACCTATTTATTTATTTTTATGGCCCAAAAGGCCAGCCCTAACTTAGCCCTATTAGATTTATTTTATAAAGCCCAAAACCTATTTATTTATTTATATGGCCCAAAAGGCCAGCCTTATCTTAGCCCAACTAGATTTTTTTAGAAAGCCCAAACTTATTTATTTATTTATTTTGTGGCCCAAAGTTTCAGCCCACTTAAATGGCCTGATATATATAATTATTAAGGCTAAAGTTAAAAAAAAGAGAGAGAAGAATGGGAGAAGAAAAACAAAAGAGGGGAAAGAAGAGAGTGAAGAGGAAAAACCCTTGTTGATCAAATTCTCCCTTACAACCCTCATCCTAGGTGGTTTCTAAGTTGTTTTGAGGTAAGTGGTGTGTGAATTAAGCTTCCTTCTTCCATGGTTTTGTAATTTTGTGGGGTTTTTCTTTTTGGTATGTGGGTAATTCGCAGACTGTTCGAACTGATTTTGACATAGCTATTGCCATCGAAAATTTGCAAACTTAATTTCTGTACGTAGCTGAACTCGTTAGCTTTCCGTAGCCACTTGAAACGCCTCAATCCGATTATTCTACAATTAGTTATGATTTTTCTCGTAAACTGCCGCTAGCTGGAAAATTTCAGAATTTTTATGTCGAATTCAAACTTATTTTCTATCGTTTCGTTTAGTTAATGTATTGAAACGGGTTATGTGGGATTGGGAACTGATGTTAAGGAGTTACATACCATTTTTATTTAATATCGACTCGTTCGAACTTGATTAGGATTTGTTTTTAGCAATGAAAGGGATGTTACCGCTAATAGTTAGTTATATTTAATTTGTCTTTAATTGCTCATCTCCTTTCTAGGTAAAGAACCATCGACGAAGGGCAAGGGACCGACTTCAGATTCCGGAGAGAGTTAATCACATCCTAGTGAGGTGATAATTCGGGAACGCCTTCTCTTGTGGGAAGTGTGGACCCTCGATAAATGTGCATTTGTTTTAGTTTTAGTTAATTGACAAGAAAATTATTTGGTATTGTGTTATGTGGTAAAGAACCTGATTGGTTCGATTGCTCTGGTTAGAGTCCTATTAGCCATTTTAAGAGTATTATTGATTTTAACTTATGTTGAAGAGCCTTGTCGGCTCGATATCTGATAGCATTTATTGTGAATTATTTGAGAATTGATTTCTGGTTATTCTTGTGTGCCAATTAAGACTCTAACTTGAATCGTTGTTCATCTTATGATGCATATGCATATGTATGCCTGGTACCAAGGTTAAGTTGCCCGAATTGGTCACGGTTCGGGTGAGTTGGAGCGACATTGGTTAAGTAGCCCGAATTGTCGCGGTTCGGGTGAGTTAGAGTGACAACCAAGTTGCCCGGGATTGGCAAACCCGGGTGAGTTAGATCTAACGGGGCACCTGTCCATTTGCCAAATACTGATACTCTGGAGGGTGATCGTTAGATGGATCAGTCTATTATAAGCTCAGTCAACGTCACCGGTGTGGGACATGCATGTCATATATGTTTATATGTTTGATCATTTCAAGTATTCACGTCGATATTGAATTGTGAACTTTAGCACTTGGCGTGTTGAGAAAGAATATTAATGTGCATTTTATCTAGAGTAACAGTGACAGGCTTGGACTGTCTCTCGACGGAGAGCTCAGTTCGAGGAGGATATTGACTACCCACGCGTCTTTTGTGTGATAACATGTTGTTTGATCTAATTGTGTTATTCGTAAATGTGCACTAAGGTTTTTATTTTCATTAATATGTATACTGAGTGAGAAATAGTTATTGTCGGACGAAATGTGGGATTTTATGTTATGAACCGCGAGTGGAATACATGCTTCGTATAAGGGTCGGGGTGACCGGCTTATCACCTCACTGAGCTAGCGGTTTTGCTCACCCCCATCATTCTTTCCTTTTCAGGCTGTTGATATCGTTTTGGTTGGAAGTTTTCCTATCGTTTGCTCATCATCCAATCCGTGTTTTGGGTACTTTCTCTTTTAAGTAAATTGACGGATTCATTGGCGAGATTGTATAGTTTATATTTGGTGAGCCCCTTGATGTTCTTTTTATACCTTCGCGATGTTATATCGTTCATGTATATTTTCTTTGAACTAAGTTACACCGTTGTATTTCGCACCTTTGTAAATCCTTGTTGATATTTTATGAGATGATGTCCTTGGGTTGTACCCATTGTTATCAGTTGTTCAGTTCTACAGGTACTTGATAGCAAGCCTTACGTTTTCTATAAACTTTGTGGAGTGGAGTGCACCCATTCTGCGAAATATATGCTTAAGTGGCGGTTGTCGCGTTCTGTCTGGGGTCGGGGCGTGACAAACTGAGCGTCAAAATGAAGGAAATATGCATTGTAAAGAAGGAAACGATGATCGTAACGAGAAAACGAGCTTCAAAATGAAGGAAATATGCATCGAAACGAAGGAAATGTTGATCGTAGCGAGAAAAAGAGCATCAAAATGAAGGAAATATGCATCGAAACAAAGGAAATGTTGATCGTAACGAGAAAACGAAGATCAAAATCAAGGAATTATGCATCTAAATGAAGTAAATATTGGTCTTAATGGGAAAACGAGTATAAAAATGTAGGAAATATGCAACGTAACGAAGCAAATGTTGATCGAAACGAGAAAATGAGCATCAAAATAAAGGAAATATGCATCGAAACGATGAAAATGTTGATCGTAATGAGAAAATAAGCATCAAAATGAAGAAAATATGCATCGAAACGAAAGAAATTTTGATCGTAACGAGAAAATGAGCATCAAAGTGAAGGATATATGCATGGAAACGAAGGGAATGTTGATCGCAAAGAGAAAATTAGCCTAAAAATGAAGGAAATATGCATAGAAACGAAGGACATATTGATTGTATCGATAAATTGAGCATCAACATGAAGGAAATATGCGTCGAAACGAAGGAATGTTGATAATAACGAGATAAAGTGCATCAAAATAGAAGAAATATGCATCGAAACGAAGGAAATCTTGATCATAATGAGAAAATGAGCATCAGAATGATGGAAATATGCATCGAAACGAAGGTAATGTTGATCGTAATGAGAAAATAAGCATCAAAATGAAGTAAATATGCATCGTAACGAAGGACATGTAGATTGTATCGAGAAAATGAGCATCAAAATTAACAAAATGAGTATCGAAATGAAGGAAATGATGATCGTTACAAGAAAATGAGCATCTAAATGAAGGAAATTTGCATCGAAATGATGGAAATGTTGATCGTAATGAGAATAAGAGCATCGAAATTAATGAAACATGCATTGAAAAGTAGAAAATGTTGATTGTAAAGAGAAAACGAGCATCAAAATGAAGAAAAAATTGCATCAAAATAAACAAAATATTGGTCTTAACGAGAAAATGAGCATAAAAATGAAGAAAATATGCATTGTAACGAAGGAAATGTTGATCGTAACGAGAAAATGAGCGTCAAAATGAAGGAAATACGTATCGAAATAAAAGAAATGTTTATCGTAACGAGGAAATAAGCATAAAAAAGAAGGATATATGCACCTAAACAAAAGAGTAATTGATCGTAACGAGAAAATGAGTATCAAAATGAAGGAAAAGACGCATCAAAATGAAGTAAATGTTGGTCTTAACGGATAAACGAGCATAAAAATGAAAGAAATATGCAACGTAACAAAGCAAATGTTGATCGTAATAAGGAAATGAGCATTAACATAAAGGAAATATGTATCGAAACGAAGCAAATGTCGTAATGAGAAAATGAGCATCAAAGTGAAGAAAATATGCATCGAAACGAAAGAAATATTGATCGTAACGAGAAAATGAGCATCAAAGTGAAGGATATATGCATGGAAACAAAGGGAATGTTGATCGCAACGAGAAAATTAACCTAAAAATGAAGGAAATATGCATCGAAACGAAGGACATATTGATTGTATATAGAAAATGAGCATCAACATGAAGGAAATATGCATCGAAATGAAGGAGTGTTGATAATAACGAGATAAAGAGCATCAAAATAGAGGAAATATGCATCGAAACGAAGGAAATGTTGATAATAAAGAGAAAAAATGAGCATTTAAAAGAAGGAAATATGCATCGAAATGAAGGAAATGTTGATCGTAATGAGAAAAAGATCATCGAAATTAACTAAACATGCATCGAAAGGAAGGAAATGTTGATCATAACGAGAAAACGAGCATCAAAATGAAGTAAATATGCATCGAAATGAATAAAATATTGGTCTTAACGAGAAAACGAGCATTAAAATGAAGGAAATATGCATTGTAACGTAGGAAATGTTTATCGTAACGAGAAAATGAGCGTCAAAATGAAGGAAATACGTATCGAAACAAAAGAAATGTTTATCGTAACGAGGAAATAAGCATAAAAAAGAATGATATATGCACCTAAACAAAAGAATTATTGATCGTAACGAGAAACTGAACATCAAAATGAAGGAAATATGCATTGTAATGAAGGAAACAATGATCGTAACGAGAAAACGTGCTTCAAAATGATGGAAATATGCAACGAAACGAAGGAAATGTTGATCGTAGCGAGAAAAAGAGCATCAAAATGAAGGAAATATGCATCGAAACAAAGGAAATATTGATCGTAACGAGAAAACGTACATCAAAATCAAGGAATTATGCATCAAAACGAAGTAAATGTTGGTCTTAATGGGAAAACGAGTATAAAAATGAAGGAAATTATGCATCAAAATCAAGGAATTATGCATCAAAACGAAGTAAATGTTGGTCTTAATGGGAAAACGAGTATAAAAATGAAGGAATTATGCATCAAAACAAAGTAAATGTTGGTCTTAATGGGAAAACGAGTATAAAAATCAAGGAATTATGCATCAAAACGAAGTAAATGTTGGTCTTAATGGGAAAACGAGTATAAAAGTGAAGGAAATTATGCATCAAATAAGGAATTATGCATCAAAACGAAGTAAATGTTGGTCTTAATGGAAAAACGAGTATAAAAACGAAGGAAATATGCATCAAAATCAAGGAATTATACATCAAAATCAAGGAATTATGCATCAAAACGAAGTAAATGTTATGCATCAAAACGAAGTAAATGTTTGTCTAAATGGGAAAACGAGTATAAAAATGAAGGAAATTATGCATCAAAATCGAGGAATTATGCATCAAAACGAAGTAAATGTTGGTCTTAATGGGAAAATAAGTATAAAAACGAAGGAATTATGCATCAAAATCAAGGAATTATGCATCAAAACGAAGTAAATGTTATGCATCAAAACGAAGTAAATGTTGGTCTTAATGGGAAAATGATCATAAAAATGAAGGAAATTATGCATCAAAATCAAGGAATTATGCATCAAAACGAAGTAAATGTTGGTCTTAATGGGAAACGAGTATAAAAATGAAGGAAATATGCAACGTAATGAAGCAAATATTGATCGTAACGTGAAAATGAGCATCAAAATAAAGGAAATATGCATCGAAACGATGCAAATGTTGATCGTAATGAGAAAATAAGCATCAAAATGAAGAAAATATGCATCGAAACGAAAGAAATATTGATCGTAACGAGAAAATGAGCATCAAAGTGAAGGATATATGCATGAAACGTAGGGAATGTTGATCGCAACGAGAAAATTAGCCTAAAAATGAAGAAAATATGCATAAAAACGAAGGACATATTGATTGTATCGATAAATTGAGCATCAACATGAAGGAAATATGCGTGAAACGAAGGAGTGTTGATAATAACGAGATAAAGTGCATCAAAATAGAGGAAATATGCATCGAAACGAATGAAATCTTGATCATAACGAGAAAATGAGCATCAGAATGATGGAAATATGCATCGAAACCAAGGTAATGTTGATCGTAATGAGAAAATAAGCGTCAAAATGAAGTAAATATTCATTGTAACGAAGGACATGTAGATTGTATCGAGAAAATGAGCATCAAAATTAACAAAATGAGTATCGAAATGAAAGAAATGATGATCGTTACAAGAAAATGAGCATCTAAATGAAGGAAATTTGCATCGAAATGATGGAAATGTTGATCGTAATGAGAATAAGAGCATCGAAATTAACGAAACATGCATTGAAAAGTAGAAAATGTTGATTGTAATGAGAAAACGAGCATCAAAATGAAGAAAAAATTGCATCGAAATAAACAAAATATTGGTCTTAACGAGAAAATGAGCATAAAAATGAAGAAAATATGCATTGTAACGAAGGAAATGTTGATCGTAACGAGACAAATGAAGGAAATACGTATCGAAACAAAAGAAATGTTTATCATAACGAGGAAATAAGCATAAAAAAGAATGATATATGCACCTAAACAAAAGAGTAATTGATCGTAACGAGAAAATGAGCATCAAAATGAAGGAAATACGTATCAAAATGAAGTAAACGTTGGTCTTAACGGATAAACGAGCATAAAAATGAAGGAAATATGCAACGTAACGAAGCAAATGTTGATCGTAATGAGGAAATGAGCATTAACATAAAGGAAATATGTATCGAAATGATGCAAATGTTGATCGTAATGAGAAAATGAGCATCAAAGTGAAGAAAATATGCATCGAAACGAAAGAAATATTGATCGTAACGAAAAAATGAGCATCAATGTGAAGGATATATGCATGGAAACAAAGGGAATGTTGATCGCAACGAGAAAATTAACCTAAAAATGAAGGAAATATGCATCGAAACGAAGGACATATTGATTGTATATAGAAAATGAGCATCAACATGAAGGAAATATGCATCGAAACGAAGAAGTGTTGATAATAACGAGGTAAAGAGCATCAAAATAGAGGAAATATGCATCGAAACAAAGGAAATGTTGATAGTAAAGAGGAAATGAGCATTTAAATGAAGGAAATATGCATCGAAATGAAGGAAATGTTGATCGTAACGAGAAAAAGATCATCGAAATTAACTAAACATGCATCGAAAGGAAGGAAATGTTGATCATAACGAGAAAACGAGCATCAAAATGAAGTAAATATGCATCGAAATGAATAAAATATTGGTCTTAACGGGAAAACGAGCATTAAAATGAAGGAAATATGCATTGTAACGTAGGAAATGTTGATCGTAACGAGAAAATGAGCGTCAAAATGAAGGAAATACGTATCGAAACAAAAGAAATGTTTATCGTAACGAGGAAATAAGCATAAAAAAGAATGATATATGCACCTAAACAAAAGAATTATTGATCGTAACGAGAAACTGAGCATCAAAATGAAGGAAATATGCATTGTAAAGAAGGAAACGATGATCGTAACGAGAAAACGTGCTTCAAAATGATGGAAATATGCAACAAAACGAAGGAAATGTTGATCGTAGCGAGAAAAATAGCATCAAAATGAAGGAAATATGCATCGAAACAAAGGAAATATTGATCGTAACGAGAAAACGAACATCAAAATCAAGTAATTATGCATCAAAACGAAGTAAATGTTCGTCTTAATGGGAAAACGAGTATAAAAATGAAGGAAATTATGCATCAAAATCAAGGAATTATGCATCAAAACGAAGTAAATGTTGGTCTTAATGGGAAAACGAGTATAAAAATGAAGGAATTATGCATCAAAATCAAGGAATTATGCATCAAAACAAAGTAAATGTTGGTCTTAATGGGAAAACGAGTATAAAAATCAAGGAATTATGCATCAAAACAAAGTAAATGTTGGTCTTAATGGGAAAACGAGTATAAAAATGAAGGAAATTATGCATCAAATAAGGAATTATGCATCAAAACGAAGTAAATGTTGGTCTTAATGGGAAAACGAGTATAAAAACGAAGGAATTATACATCAAAATCAAGGAGTTATACATCAAAATCAAGGAATTATGCATCAAAACGAAGTAAATGTTATGCATCAAAACGAAGTGAATGTTGGTCTTAATGGAAAACGAGTATAAAAATGAAGGAAATTATGCATCAAAATCGAGGAATTATGCATCAAAACGAAGTAAATGTTGGTCTTAATGGGAAAATAAGTATAAAAACGAAGGAATTATGCATCAAAATCAAGGAATTATGCATCAAAACGAAGTAAATGTTACGCATCAAAACGAAGTAAATGTTGGTCTTAATGGGAAAATGAGCATAAAAATGAAGGAAATTATGCATCAAAATCAAGGAATTATGCATCAAAACGAAGTAAATGTTGGTCTTAATGGGAAACGAGTATAAAATGAAGGAAATATGCAACGTAATGAGGCAAATGTTGATCGTAACGTGAAAATGAGCATCAAAATAAAGGAAATACGCATCGAAACGATGCAAATGTTGATCGTAATGAGAAAATAAGCATGAAAATGAAGAAAATATGCATCGAAACGAAAGAAATATTGATCGTAACGAGAAAATGAGCATCAAAGTGAAGGATATATGCATGAAAACGAAGGGAATGTTGATCGCAACGAGAAAATTAGCCTAAAAATGAAGAAAATATGCATAGAAACGAAGGACATATTGATTGTATCGATAAATTGAGCATCAACATGAAGGAAATATGCGTCGAAGCGAAGGAGTGTTGATAATAACGAGATAAAGTGCATCAAAATAGAGGAAATATGCATCGAAACGAATGAAATCTTGATCATAACGAGAAAATGAGCATCAGAATGATGGAAATATGCATCGAAACGAAGGTAATGTTGATCGTAATGAGAAAATAAGCGTCAAAATGAAGTAAATATGCATCGTAACGAAGGACATGTGGATTGTATCGAGAAAATGAGCATCAAAATTAACAAAATGAGTATCGAAATGAAGGAAATGATGATCGTTACAAGAAAATGAGCATCTAAATGTAGGAAATTTGCATCGAAATGATGGAAATGTTGATCGTAACGAGAATAAGAGCATCGAAATTAACGAAACATGCATTGAAAATTAGAAAATGTTGATTGTAATGAGAAAACGAGCATCAAAATGAAGAAAAAATTGCATCGAAATAAACAAAATATTGGTCTTAACGAGAAAATGAGCATAAAAATGAAGAAAATATGCATTTTAACGAAGGAAATGTTGATCGTAACAAGAAAATGAGCGTCAAAATGAAGGAAATACGTATCGAAACAAAAGAAATGTTTATCGTAACGAGGAAATAAGCATAAAAAAGAATGATATATGCACCTAAACAAAAGAAATATTGATCGTAACGAGAAACTGAGCATCAAAATGAAGAAAATATGCATTGTAAAGAAGGAAACGATGATCGTAACGAGAAAACGTGCTTCAAAATGATGGAAATATGCAACGAAACGAAGGAAATGTTGATCGTAGCGAGAAAAAGAGCATCAAAATGAAGGAAATATGCATCGAAACAAAGGAAATATTGATCGTAACGAGAAAACGAACATCAGAATCAAGGAATTATGCATCAAAACGAAGTAAATGTTGGTCTTAATGGGAAAACGAGTATAAAAATGAAGGAAATTATGCATCAAAATCAAGGAATTATGCATCAAAACGAAGTAAATGTTGGTCTTAATGGGAAAATGAGTATAAAAATGAAGGAATTATGCATCAAAATCAAGGAATTATGCATCAAAACAAAGTAAATGTTGGTCTTCATGGGAAAACGAGTATAAAAATCAAGGAATTATGCATCAAAAAGAAGTAAATGTTGGTCTTAATGGGAAAACGAGTATAAAAATGAAGGAAATTATGCATCAAAATAAGGAATTATGCATCAAAACGAAGTAAATGTTGGTCTTAATGGGAAAACGAGTATAAAAACGAAGGAATTATGCATCAAAATCAAGGAATTATACATCAAAATAAAGGAATTATGCATCAAAACGAAGTAAATGTTATGCATCAAAACGAAGTAAATGTTGGTCTTAATGGGAAAACGAGTATAAAAATGAAGGAAATTATGCATCAAAATCAAGGAATTATGCATCAAAACGAAGTAAATGTTGGTCTTAATGGGAAAACGAGTATAAAAACGAAGGAATTATGCATCAAAATCAAGGAATTATGCATCAAAACGAAGTAAATGTTATGCATCAAAACGAAGTAAATGTTGGTCTTAATGGGAAAATGAGCATAAAAATGAAGGAAATTATGCATCAAAATCAAGGAATTATGCATCAAAATCAAGGAATTATGCATCAAAACGAAGTAAATGTTGGTCTTAATGGGAAAACGAGTATAAAAATTAAGGAAATATGCAACGTAACGAAGGAAATGTTGATCGTAACGTGAAAATGAGCATCAAAATAAAGGAAATATGCATCGAAACGATGCAAATGTTGATCGTAATGAGAAAATAAGCATCAAAATGAAGAAAATATGCATCGAAACGAAAGAAATATTGATCGTAACGAGAAAATGAGCATCAAAGTGAAGGATATATGCATGGAAACGAAGGAAATGTTGATCGCAACGAGAAAATTAGCTTAAAAATGAAGAAAATATGCATAGAAATGAAGGACATATTGATTGTATCGATAAATTAAGCATCAACATGAAGGAAATATGTGTCGAAATGAAGGAGTGTTGATAATAACGAGATAAAGAACATCAAAATAGAGGAAATATGCATCGAAACGAAAGAAATTTTGATCATAACGAGAAAATGAGCATCAGAATGATGGAAATATGCATCGAAACGAAGGTAATGTTGATCTTAATGAGAAAATAAGCATCAAAATGAAGTAAATATGCATCATAACGAAGGACATGTAGATTGTATCGATAAAATGAGCATCAAAATTAACAAAATGAGTATCGAAATGAAGGAAATGATGATCGTTACAAGAAAATGAGCATCTAAATGAAGGAAATTTGCATCGAAATGATGGAACTGTTGATCGTAACGAGAATAAGAGCATCGAAATTAACGAAACATGCATTGAAAAGTAGGAAATGTTAATTGTAACGAGAAAACGAACATCAAAATGATGAAAATATGCATCAAAATGAACAAAATATTGGTCTTAACGAGAAAATGTGCATAAAATGAGGAAAATATGCATTGTAACGAAGGAAATGTTGATCGTAACGAGAAAATGAGCGTCAAAATGAAGGAAATACGTATTGAAACAAAAGAAATGTTTATTGTAACGAAGAAATAAGCATAAAAAAGATGGATATATGCACCTAAACAAAAGAGTTATTGATTGTAACGAGAAAATCAGCATCAAAATGAAGGAAATATGCATTGTAAAGAAGGGAACGATGATCGTAACGAGAAAACGAGCTTCAAAATGAAGGAAATATGAATCGAAACTAAGGAAATATTGATCGTAACAAGAAAAAGAGCACCAAAATGAAGGAAATATTTCGAAACAAAGGAAATGTCGATCGTAACGAGAAAACGAGCATCAAAATCAAAGAATGATGCATCAAAATGAAGTAAATGTTGGTCTTAACGGAAAAACGAGCATAAAAATGAAGAAAATATGCAACGTAACGAAGCAAATGTTGATCGTAATGAGGAAATGAGCATCAACATAAAGAAAATATGCATCGAAACGATGCAAATGTTGATCGTAATGAGAAAATGTGCATCAAAGTGAAGAAAATATGCATCGAAACGAAAGAAATATTGATCGTAACGAGAAAATGAGCATCAAAGTGAAGGATATATGCATGGAAACAAAGGGAATGTTGATCGCAACGAGAAAATTAACTTAAAAATGAAGGAAATATGCATCGAAACGAAGGACATATTGATTGTATATAGAAAATGAGCATCAACATGAAGGAAATATGCATCGAAACGAAGGAGTGTTGATAATAACAAGATAAAAGAGCATCAAAATAGAGGAAATATGCATCGAAACGAAGGAAATGTTGATAGTAAAGAGAAAATGAGCATTTAAATGAAGGAAATATGCATCGAAATGAAGAAAATGTTGATCGTAATGAGAAAAAGATCATCGAAATTAACTAAACATGCATCGAAAGGAAGGAAATGTTGATCGTAACGAGAAAACAAGCATCAAAATGATGTAAATATGCATCGAAATGAACAAAATATTGGTCTTAACGAGAAAACGAGCATAAAAATAAAGGAAATATGCATTGCAACGAAGGAAATGTTGATCGTAACGAGAAAATGAGCGTCAAAATGAAGGAAATACATATCGAAACAAAAGAAATGTTTATCGTAACGAGGAAATAAGCATAAAAAAGAATGATATATGCACCTAAACAAAAGAATTATTGATCGTAACGAGAAAATGAGCATCAAAATGAAGGAAATATGCATTGTAAAGAATGAAACGATGATCGTAACGAGAAAATGAGCTTCAAAATGAAGGAAATATGCATCGAAACGAAGGAAATGTTGATCGTAGCAAGAAGGAAATGTTGATCGTAGCAAGAAAAAGAGAATCAAAATGAAGGAAATATGCGTCGAAACAAAGGAAATGTTGATCGTAACGAGAAAACGAGTATCAAAATCAAGGAATTATGCATCAAAACGAAGTAAATGTTGGTCTTAATGGGAAAACGAGTATAAAAATGAAGGAAATATGCAACGTAACGAAGCAAATATTGATCGTAACGAGAAAATGAGCATCAAAATAAAGGAAATATGCATCGAAACGATGCAAATGTTGATCTTAATGAGAAATTAAGCATCGAAATGAAAAAAATATGTATCGAAACGAAAGAAATATTGATCGTAACGAGAAAATGAGCATCAAAGTGAAGGATATATGCATGGAAACGAAGGGAATGTTGATCGCAACGAGAAAATTAGCCTAAAAATGAAGGAAATATGCATAGAAACGAAGGACATATTGATTGTATCGATAAATTGAGCATCAACATGAAGGAAATATGCGTCGAAACGAAGGAGTGTTGATAATAACGAGATAAAGAACATCAAAATAGAGGAAATAGCATCGAAACGAGGGAAATCTTGATCATAATGATAAAATGAGCATTAGAATGATGGAAATATGCCTCGAATTAAAGGTAATGTTGATCGTAACGAGAAAATAAGCATCAAAATGAAGTAAATATGCATCGTAACGAAGGACATATTGATTGTATCAAGAAAATGAGCATCAAAATTAACAAAATGAGTGTCGAAAAGAAGGAAATGATGATTGTAACGAGAAAATGAGCATTTAAATGAAGGAAATATATATCGAAATGAAGGAAATGTTGATCATAACGAGAAAAAGATCATCAAAATTAACGAAACATGCATCGAAAGGAAGGAAATGTTGATCGTAACGAGAAAACGAGCATCAAAATGATGTAAATATGCATCGAAAAGAAAAATTATTTGTCTTAACGAGAAAACGAGCATAAAAATAAAGGAAATATGCATGGTAACGAAAGAAATGTTGATCGTAATGAGAAAATGAGCGTCAAAATGAAGGAAATACGCATCGAAACAACGGAAATGTTGATCATAACGAGGAAATAAGCATCTAAAAGAAGGATATATGCACCTAAACAAAAGAATTATTGATCGTAACGAGAAAATGAGCATCAAAATGAAGAAAATATGCATCGTAAGGAAGGAAACGATGATCGTAACGAGGAAACGAGCTTCAAAATATAGGAAATATGCATCGAAACGAAGGAAATATTGATCGTAGCGAGAAAAAGAGCATCAAAATAAAAGAAATATGCGTCAAAACGAGCATTAAAATTAAGGAATTATGCATTAAAATGAAGTAAATGATGATATTAATGGGAAAACGAGCATAAAAATGAAGGAAATATGCAACGTAACAAAGCAAATGTTGATCATAACGAGAAAATGAGCATCAAAATAAAGGAAATATGCATGGAAAATATGCAAATTTTGATCGTATTGAGAAAATGAGCATCAAAATAAAGAAAATATGCATCGAAATGAAAGAAATGTTGATCATAACGAGAAAATGAGCATCAAAGTGAAGGATATATGCATGAAAACGAAGGAAATGTTGATCGCAATGAGAAAATTACCCTAAAATTTAATGAAATATGCATCAAAACGAAGGACATATTGATTGTATCGAGACAATGAACATAAAAATGAAGAAAATATGCAACGTAACGAAGCAAATGTTGATCGTAATGAGGAAATGAGCATCAACATAAAGGAAATATGCATCGAAACGATGCAAATATTGATCGTAATGAGAAAATGAGCATCAAAGTGAAGAAAATATGCATTGAAACGAAAGAAATATTGATCGTAACGAGAAAATGAGAATCAAAGTGAAGGATATATGCATGGAAACAAAAGGAATGTTGATCGCAACGAGAAAATTAACTTAAAAATGAAGGAAATATGCATCGAAACGAAGGACATATTGATTGTATATAGAAAATGAGCATCAACATGAAGGAAATATGCATCGAAACGAAGGAGTGTTGATAATAACAAGATAAAGAGCATCAAAATAGAGGAAATATGCATCGAAACGAAGGAAATGTTGATAGTAAAGAGAAAATGAGCATTTAAATGAAGGAAATATGCATTGAAATGAAGGAAATGTTGATCGTAACGAGAAAAAGATCATCGAAATTAACTAAACATGCATCGAAAGGAAGGAAATGTTGATCGTAACGAGAAAACAAGCATCAAAATGAAGTAAATATGCATCGAAATGAACAAAATATTGGTCTTAACGAGAATACGAGCATAAAAATAAAGGAAATATGCATTGCAACGAAGGAAATGTTGATCGTAACGAGAAAATGAGCGTCAAAATGAAGGAAATACATATCGAAACAAAAGAAATATTTATCGTAACGAGGAAATAAGCATAAAAAAGAATGATATATGCACCTAAACAAAAGAATTATTGATCATAACGAGAAAATGAGCATCAAAATGAAGGAAATATGCATTGTAAAGAAGGAAACGATTATCGTAGCGATAAAAAGAGCACCAAAATGAAGAAATATGCGTCGAAACAAAGGAAATATTGATCGTAACGAGAAAACTAGCATCAAAATCAAGGAATTATGCATCAAAACGAAGTAAATGTTGGTCTTAATGGGAAAACGAGTATAAAAATGAAGGAAGTATGCAGTGTAACGAAGCAAATGTTGATCGTAACGAGAAAATAAGCATCAAAATAATGGAAATATGCATCGAAACGATGCAAATGTTGATCGTAATGAGAAAATAAGCATCAAAATGAAAAAATTATGCATCGAAACGAAAGAAATGTTGATCGTAATGAGAAAATGAGCATCAAAGTGAAGGATATACGCATGGAAACGAAGGGAATGTTGGTCTTTTCATTTTTATACTCGTTTTCCCATTAAGACCAACATTTACTTCGTTTTGATGCATAATTCCTTGATTTTGATGCTCGTTTTCTCGTTACGATCAACATTTCCTTTGTTTCGACGCATATTTCCTTCGTTTTGATGTTCTTTTTCTCGCTACGATCAACATTTCCTTCGTTTCGATGCATATTTCCTTTATTTTGAAGCTCGTTTTGTCGTTACTATCATCGTTTCCTTCTTTACAATGCATATTTCCTTCATTTTGATGCTCATTTTCTCGTTACGATCAATAATTCTTTTGTTTAGGTGCATATATCATTCTTTTTTATGCTTATTTCCTCGTTACGATAAACATTTCTTTTGTTTCGATATGTATTTCCTACATTTTGACGCTCATTTTCTCGTTACGATCAACATTTCCTTCGTTACAATGCATATTTCCTTTATTTTTATGCTCGTTTTCTCGTTAAGACTAATATTTTGTTCATTTCGATGCATATTTACTTCATTTTGATGCTCGTTTTCTCGTTACGATCAACATTTCCTTCCTTTCGTTGCATGTTTAGTTAATTTCGATGATTTTTTCTCGTTACGATCAACATTTCATTCATTTCGATGCATATTTCCCTCATTTAAATGCTCATTTTCTCTTTACTATCAACATTTCCTTCGTTTCGATGCATATTTCCTCTATTTTGATGCTCTTTATCTAGTTATTATCAACACTCCTTCATTTCGATGCATATTTCCTTCATGTTGATGCTCATTTTCTATATACAATCAATATATCCTTCGTTTCGATGCATATTTCCTTCATTTTTAGGTTAATTTTCTCGTTGCGATCAACATTTCCTTTGTTTCCATGCATATATCCTTCAATTTGATGCTCATTTTCTCGTTACGATCAAAATTTCTTTCGTTTCGATGCATATTTTCATTTTCTCATTACGATCAGCATTTGCATCGTTTCGATGCATATTTTCTTTATTTGATGCTCATTTCCTCATTACGATCAACATTTGCTTCGTTACGTTGCATATTTTCTTCATTTTTATGCTCATTTTCTCGATACAATCAATATGTCCTTCGTTTCGATGCATATTTCATTAAATTTTAGGGTAATTTTCTCGTTGCGATCAACATTTCCTTTGTTTTCATGCATATATCCTTCACTTTAATGCTCATTTTCTCGTTATGATCAACATTTCTTTCATTTCGATGCATATTTTCTTTATTTTGATGCTCATTTTCTCAATACGATCAACATTTACATCTTTTCCATGCATATTTATTTTATTTTGATGCTCATTTTCTCGTTATGATCAACATTTGCTTCGTTATGTTGCATATTTCCTTCATTTTTATGCTCGTTTTCCCGTTAATTTCAACATTTACTTCGTTTTGATGCATAATTCCTTAATTTTGATGCTCGTTTTGACGCATATTTCCTTCATTTTGATGCTCTTTTTCTCGCTACGATCAATATTTCCTTCGTTTCGAAGCATATTTCCTACATTTTGAAGCTCGTTTTCTTGTTACGATCATCGTTTCCTTCCTTACGATGCATATTTCCTTCATTTTGATGCTGATTTTCTCGTTACAATCAATAATTCTTTTGTTTAGATGCATATATCCTTCTTTTAGATGCTTATTTCCTCGTTATGATCAACATTTCCGTTGTTTCGATGCGTATTTCATTCATTTTGACGTTCCTTTTCTCGTTACGATCAACATTTTCTTCGTTACCATGCATATTTCCTTCATTTTTATGCTCGTTTTCTCGTTAAGACAAATCTTTTTTCATTTCGATGAATATTTACATCATTTTGATGCTCATTTTCTCGTTACAATCAACATTTCCTTCCTTTCAATGCATGTTTCGTTAATTTTGATGATCATTTTCTCGTTATGATCAACATTTCCTTCATTTCGATATATATTTCCTTCATTTAAATGCTCATTATCTCGTTACGATCATCATTTCCTTCTTTTCTGCACACATTTTGTTAATTTTGATGCTCATTTTCTCGATACAATCAACATGTCCTTCGTTACGATGCATATTTACTTCATTTTGATGCTTATTTTCTCGTTATGATCAACATTAACTTTGTCTCGATGCATATTTTCATCATTCTGATGCTCATTTTATCATTATGATCAAAATTTCCCTCGTTTCGATGCATATTTCCTCTATTTTGATGTTCTTTATCTCGTTATTATCAACACTCCTTCGTTTCGACACATATTTCCTTCATGTTGATGCTCAATTTATCGATACAATCAATATGTCCTTCGTTTCTATGCATATTTCCTTCATTTTTAGGCTAATTTTCTCGTTGCGATCAACATTCCCTTCGTTTCCATGTATATATTTTTCACTTTGATGCTCATTTTCTCGTTACGATCAACATTTCTTTCGTTTCGATGCATAATTTTTTCATTTTGATGCTTATTTTCTCATTACGATCAACATTTGCATCGTTTTGATACATATTTCCTTTATTTTGATGCTCATTTTCTCGTTAAGATCAACATTTGCTTCGTTACGTTGCATACTTCCTTCATTTTTATACTCGTTATCCCATTAAGACCAACATTTACTTCGTTTTGATGCATATTTCCTTGATTTTGATGCTCGTTTTCTCGTTACGATCAACATTTCCTTTGTTTTGATGCATATTTCCTTCATTTTGATGCTCTTTTTCTCGCTACGATCAACATTTCCTTCGTTTCGATGCATATTTCCTTCATTTTGAAGCTCGTTTTCTCGTTACGATCATTGTTTCCTTCTTTACAATGCATATTTACTTCATTTTGATGCTCATTTTCTCGTTACGATCAATAATTCTTTTGTTTATGTGCATATATCATTCTTTTTTTTGCTTATTTCCTCATTACGATAAACATTTCTTTCGTTTCGATATGTATTTCCTTCATTTTGACGCTCATTTTCTCGTTACGATCAACATTTCCTTCGTTAAAATGCATATTTCCTTTATTTTTATGCTCGTTTTCTTGTTAAGACCAATATTTTGTTCATTTCGATGCAGATTTACTTCATTTTGATGCTCGTTTTTTCGTTACGATCAACATTTCCTTCCTTTCGATGCATGTTTAGTTAATTTCGATGATCTTTTTCTCGTTACGATCAATATTTCCTTCATTTCGAGGCATATTTCCCTCATTTAAATGCTCATTTTCTCTTTACTATCAACATTTCCTTCGTTTCGATGCATATTTCCTCTATTTTGATGCTCTTTATCTCGTTATTATCAACACTCCTTCGTTTCGATGCATATTTCCTTCATGTTGATGCTCATTTTCTATATACAATCAATATATCCTTCGTTTCGATGCATATTTCCTTCATTTTTAGGTTAATTTTATCGTTGCGATCAACATTCCCTTTGTTTCCATGCATATATCCTTCACTTTGATGCTCATTTTCTCGTTACGATCAAAATTTCTTTCGTTTCGATGCATATTTTCATTTTCTCATTACGATCAACATTTGCATCGTTTCGATGCATATTTTCTTTATGTTGATGCTCATTTCCTCATTACGATCAACATTTGCTTTGTTACGTTGCATATTTTCTTCATTTTTATGCTCATTTTCTCGATACAATCAATATGTCTTTCGTTTCGATGCATATTTCATTAAATTTTAGGGTAATTTTCTCGTTGCGATCAACATTTCCTTCGTTTTCATGCATATATCCTTCACTTTGATGCTCATTTTCTCGTTATGATCAACATTTCTTTCATTTTGATGCATATTTTCTTTATTTGATGCTCATTTTCTCAATACGATCAACATTTACGTCTTTTCCATGCATATTTACTTTATTTAGATGTTCATTTTCTCGTTATGATCAACATTCGCTTCGTTACGTTACATATTTCCTTCATTTTTATGCTCGTTTTCCCGTTTATATCAACATTTACTTCGTTTTGATGCATAATTCCTTAATTTTGATGCTCGTTTTGACGCATATTTCCTTCATTTTTATGTTCTTTTTCTCGCTACGATCAATATTTCCTTCGTTTCGATCATATTTCCTACATTTTGAAGCTCGTTTTCTCGTTACGATCATTGTGTCCTTCCTTATGATGCATATTTCCTTCATTTTGATGCTCATTTTCTCGTTATGATCAATAATTCTTTTGTTTAGGTGCATATATCCTTCTTTTAGATGCTTATTTCCTCGTTATGATCAACATTTCCGTTGTTTCGATGCGTATTTCATTCATTTTGACGTTCATTTTCTCGTTATGATCAACATTTCCGTTGTTTCGATGGGTATTTCCTTCATTTTGACGTTCATGTTTCGTTAATTTTGATGATCTTTTACTCGTTATGATCAACATTTCCTTTATTTCGATGTATATTTCCTTCATTTAAATGCTCATTTTCTCGTTACGATCATCATTTCCTTCTTTTCGACACTCATTTTGTTAATTTTGATGCTCATTTTCTCGATACAATCTTCATGTCCTTCGTTACGATGCATATTTACTTCATTTTGACGCTTATTTTGTCATTACGATCAACATTACCTTCGTTTCGATGTATATTTCCATCATTCTAATGCTCATTTTCTCGTTATGATCAAGATTACCTTCGTTTTGATGCATATTTTCTCTATTTTGATGCTCTTTATATCGTTATTATCAACACTCCTTCGTTTCGATGCATATTTCCTTCATGTTGATGCTCAATTTATCGATACAATCAATATGTCCTTCGTTTCTATGCATATTTCCTTTGTTTTTAGGCTAATTTTCTCTTTACGATCAACATTCCCTTTGTTTCCATGCATATATCCTTCACTTTGATGCTCATTTTCTCGTTACGATCAAAATTTCTTTCGTTTCGATGTATATTTTCATTTTCTCATTACGATCAACATTTTCATCGTTTCGATGCATATTTCCATTATTTTGATGCTCATTTTCTCGTTACGATCAATATTTGCTTCGTTACGTTGCATATTTCCTTCATTTTTATACTCGTTTTCCCATTAAGACCAACATTTACTTCGTTTGGATGCATAATTCCTTGATTTTGATGCTCGTTTTTTCGTTATATCAACATTTCCTTTGTTTAGACGCATATTTCCTTCGTTTTGATGCTCTTTTTCTCGCTACGATCAACATTTCCTTCGTTTCGATGCATATTTCCTTCATTTTGAAGCTCGTTTTCTCGTTACGATCATCGTTTCCTTCTTTACAATGCATATTTCCTTCATTTTGATGCTCATTTTCTCGTTACGATCAATAATTCTTTTGTTTAGTTGCATATATCATTTTTTTATGCTTATTTCCTCGTTACGATAAACATTTCTTTTGTTTCGATATGTATTTCCTTCATTTTTGTATTTCCTTCATTTTGACGCTCATTTTCTCGTTACGATCAACATTTCCTTAGTTGCAATGCATATTTCCTTTATTTTTATGCTCATTTTCTCGTTAAGACCAATATTTTGTTCATTTCGATGCATATTTACTTCATTTTGATGCTTGTTTTCTCGTTACGATCAACATTTCCTTCCTTTTGATGCATGTTTAGTTAATTTCGATGATCTTTTTCTCGTTACGATCAACATTTCCTTCATTTCGATGCATATTTTCCTCATTTAAATGCTCATTTTCTCTTTACTATCAACATTTCCTTCGTTTCTATGCATATTTCCTCTATTTTGATGCTCTTTATCTCGTTATTATCAACACTCCTTCGTTTCGATGCATATTTCCTTCATGTTGATGCTCATTTTCTATATACAACCAATATGTCCTTCGTTTCGATGCATATTTCCTTCATTTTTACGTTAATTTTCTCGTTGCGATTAACATTCCCTTTGTTTCCATGCATATATCCTTCACTTTGATGCTCATTTTCTCATTATGATCAATATTTCTTTCGTTTCGATGCATATTTTCTTCACTTTGATGCTCATTTTCTCATTACGATCAACATTTGCATCGTTTCGATGCATATTTCCTTTATGTTGATGCTCGTTTCCTCATTACGATTAACATTTGCTTCGTTACGTTGCATATTTTCTTCATTTTTATGCTCATTTTCTCGATACAATCAATATGTCCTTCGTTTCGATGCATATTTCATTAAATATTAGGGTAATTTTCTCGTTGCGATCAACATTTCCTTCGTTTTTATGCATATATCCTTCACTTTGATACTCATTTTCTCATTATGATTAACATTTCTTTCATTTCGATGCATATTTTCTTTATTTTTATGCTCATTTTCTCAATACGATCAACATTTGCATCTTTTCCATGCATATTTCCTTTGTTTTGATGCTCATTTTCTCATTATGATCAACATTTGCTTCGTTACGTTGCATATTTCCTTCATTTTTATGCTCGTTTTCCCGTTAATATCAACATTTACTTCGTTTTGATGCATAATTCCTTAATTTTGATGCTCGTTTTGACGCATATTTCCTTCATTTTGATGCTCTTTTTCTCGCTACGATCAATATTTCCTTTATTTCAATGCATATTTCTTACATTTTGAAGCTCGTTTTCTCGTTACGATCATCGTTTCCTTCCTTACGACGCATATTTCCATCATTTTGATGCTCATTTTCTCGTTACGATCAATAATTCTTTTGTTTAGGTGCATATATCCTTCTTTTAGATGCTTATTTCCTCGTTATGATCAACATTTTCGTTGTTTCGATGCGTATTTCAATCATTTTGATGTTCATTTTTTTGTTACGATCAACATTTTCTTCGTTACCATGCATATTTCCTTCATTTTTATGCTCGTTTTCTCGTTAAGACAAATATTTTTTCATTTTGATGCATATTTACATCATTTTGATGCTCGTTTTCTCGTCACGATCAACATTTCCTTCCTTTCGATGCATGTTTCGTTAATTTTGATGATCTTTTTCTCGTTATGATCAACATTTCCTTCATTTCGATATATATTTCCTTTATTTAAATGCTCATTTTCTCGTTACGATCATCATTTCCTTCTTTTCGACACTCATTTTGTTAATTTTGATGCTCATTTTCTCGATACAATCTTCATGTCCTTCGTTACGATGCATATTTACTTCATTTTGACGCTTATTTTGTCATTACGATCAACATTACCTTCGTTTCGATGTATATTTCCATCATTCTAATGCTCATTTTCCCGTTATGATCAAGATTACCTTCGTTTCGATGCATATTTCCTCTATTTTGATGCTCTTTATATCGTTATTATCAACACTCCTTCGTTTCGATGCATATTTCCTTTATTTTGATGCTCATTTTCTCGTTACGATCAACATTTGCTTCGTTACGTTGCATACTTCCTTCATTTTTATACTCGTTTTCCCATTAAGACCAACATTTACTTCGTTTTGATGCATAATTCCTTGATTTTGATGGTCGTTTTCTCGTTACGATCAACATTTCCTTTGTTTCGACGCATATTTCCTTCATTTTGATGCTCTTTTTCTCGCTACGATCAACATTTCCTTCGTTTCGATGCATATTTCCTTCATTTTGAAGCTCGTTTTCTCGTTACGATAATCGTTTCCTTCTTTACAATGCATATTTCCTTCATTTTGATGCTCATTTTCTCGTTACGATCAATAATTCTTTTGTTTAGGTGCATATATCATTCTTTTTTATGCTTATATCATCGTTACGATAAACATTTCTTTTGTTTCGATATGTATTTCCTTCAATTTGACGCTCATTTTCTCGTTACGATCAACATTTCCTTCGTTGCAATGCATATTTCCTTTATTTTTATGCTCGTTTTCTCGTTAAGACCAATATTTTGTTCATTTCGATGCATATTTACTTCATTTTGATGCTTGTTTTCTTGTTACGATCAACATTTCATTCCTTTCGATGCATGTTTAGTTAATTTCGAAGATCTTTTCTCGTTACGATCAACATTTCCTTCATTTCGATGCATATTTCCTTCATTTAAATGCTCATTTTCTCTTTACTATCAACATTTCCTTCGTTTCGATGCATTTTTCCTCTATTTTGATGCTCTTTATCTCGTTATTATCAAAACTCCTTCGTTTCGATGCATATTTCCTTCATGTTGATGCTCATTTTCTATATACAATAAATATGCCCTTCGTTTCGATGCACATTTCCTTCATTTTTACGTTAATTTTCTCGTTGCGATCAACGTTCCCTTTGTTTCCATGCATATATCCTTCACTTTGATGCTCATTTTCTCGTTACGATCAATATTTCTTTCGTTTCGATGCATATTTTCTTCACTTTGATGCTCATTTTCTCATTACGATCAACATTTGCATCGTTTCGATGCATATTTTCTTTATGTTGATGCTCATTTTCTCATTACTATCAACATTTGCTTCGTTACGTTGCATATTTTCTTCATTTTTATGCTCATTTTCTCGATACAATCAATATGTCCTTCGTTTCGATGCATATTTCATTAAATTTTAGGGTAATTTTCTCGTTGCGATCAACATTTCCTTCGTTTTCATGCATATATCCTTCACTTTGATGCTCATTTTCTCGTTATGATCAACATTTATTTCATTTCGATGCATATTTTCTTTATTTTGATGCTCATTTTCTCTATACGATCAATATTTACATCTTTTCCATGCATATTTCCTTTATTTTGATGCTCATTTTCTCGTTATGATCAATATTTGCATCTTTTCTATGCATATTTCCTTTATTTTGATGCTCATTTTCTCGTTATGATCAACATTTGCTTCGTTACGTTACATATTTCCTTCATTTTTATGCTCGTTTTCCCGTTAATATCAACATTTACTTCGTTTTGATGCATAATTCCTTAATTTTGATGCTCGTTTTGATGCATATTTCCTTCATTTTGATGCTCTTTTTCTCACTTCGATCAATATTTCCTTCGTTTCGATGCATATTTCCTACATTTTGAAGCTCATTTTCTCGTTACGATCATCGCTTCCTTCCTTACGATGCATATTTCCTTCATTTTGATGTTCATTTTCTCGTTACGATCAATAATTCTTTTGTTTAGGTGCATATATCCTTCTTTTTGATGCTTATTTCCTCGTTATGATCAACATTTCCATTGTTTCGATGCGTATTTCCTTCATTTTGACGTTCATTTTCTCGTTACGATCAACATTTCCTTCGTTACCATGCATATTTCCTTCATTTTTATGCTCGTTTTCTCGTTAAGACAAATATTTTTTCATTTCGATGCATATTTACATCATTTTGATGCTCGTTTTCTCGTTACGATCAACATTTCCTTCCTTTCGATGCACGTTTCGTTAATTTTGATGATCTTTTTCTCGTTATGATCAACATTTCCTTCATTTCGATATATATTTCCTTCATTTAAATGCTCATTTTCTCGTTACGATCATCATTTCCTTCTTTTCGACACTCATTTTGTTAATTTTGATGCTCATTTTCTCGATACAATCAACATGTCCTTCTTTACGATGCATATTTACTTCATTTTGATGCTTATTTTCTCGTTATGATCAACATTACCTTTGTTTCGATGCATATTTCCATCATTCTGATGCTCATTTTATCATTATGATCAAGATTTCCCTCGTTTCGATGCATATTTCCTCTATTTTGATGTTCTTTATCTCGTTATTATCAACACTCCTTCGTTTCGACGCATATTTCCTTTATGTTGATGCTCAATTTATCGATACAATCAATATGTCCTTCGTTTCTATGCATATTTCCTTCATTTTTAGGCTAATTTTCTCGTTGCGATCAACATTCCCTTCGTTTCCATGCATATATCCTTCATTTTGATGCTCATTTTCTCGTTACGATCAACATTTCTTTCGTTTCGATGCATAATTTTTTCATTTTGATGCTTATTTTCTCATTACGATCAACATTTGCATCGTTTCGATGCATATTTCCATTATTTTGATGCTCATTTTCTCGTTACGATCAACATTTGCTTCATTACATTGCATACTTCCTTCATTTTTATACTCGTTTTCCCATTAAGACCAACATTTACTTCGTTTTGATGCATAATTCCTTGATTTTGATGCTCGTTTTCTCGTTACGATCAATATTTCCTTTGTTTCGACGCATATTTCCTTCATTTTGGTGCTCTTTTTCTCGCTACGATCAACATTTCCTTCATTTCGATGCATATTTCCTTCATTTTGAAGCTCGTTTTCTCGTTACGATAATCGTTTCCTTCTTTACAATGCATATTTCCTTCATTTTGATGCTCATTTTCTCGTTACGATCAATAATTCTTTTGTTTAGGTGCATATATCATTCTTTTTAATGCTTATTTCCTCGTTACGATAAATATTTCTTTTGTTTCGATATGTATTTCCTTCATTTTGACGCTCATTTTCTCGTTACGATCAACATTTCCTTCATTGCAATGCATATTTCCTTTATTTTTATGCTCGTTTTCTCGTTAAGACCAATATTTTGTTCATTTCGATGCATATTTACTTCATTTTGATGCTTGTTTTCTCGTTACGATCAACATTTCCTTCCTTTCGATGCATGTTTAGTTAATTTCGATGATCTTTTTCTCGTTACGATCAACATTTCCTTCATTTCAATGCATATTTCCTTCATTTAAATGCTCATTTTCTCTTTACTATCAACATTTCCTTCGTTTCGATGCATATTTCCTCTATTTTGATGCTCTTTATCTCGTTATTATCAAAACTTCTTCGTTTCGATGCATATTTCCTTCATGTTGATGCTCATTTTCTATATACAATCAATATGTCCTTCGTTTCGATGCACATTTCCTTCATTTTTACGTTAATTTTCTCGTTGCGATCAACATTCCCTTTGTTTCCATGCATATATCCTTCACTTTGATGCTCATTTTCTCGTTACGATCAATATTTCTTTCGTTTCGATGCATATTTTCTTCACTTTGATGCTCATTTTCTCATTACGATCAATATTTGCATCGTTTCGATGCATATTTCCTTTATGTTGATGCTCATTTCCTCATTACGATCAACATTTCCTTCGTTTTCATGCATATATCCTTCACTTTGATGCTCATTTTCTCGTTATGATCAACATTTCTTTCATTTCGATGCATATTTTCTTTATTTTGATGCTCATTTTCTCAATACGATCAACATTTACATCTTTTCCATGCATATTTCCTTTATTTTGATGCTCATTTTCTCGTTATGATCAACATTTGCATCTTTTCTATGCATATTTCCTTTATTTTAATGCTCATTTTCTCGTTATGATCAACATTTGCTTCGTTACGTTGCATATTTCCTTCATTTTTATGCTCGTTTTCCCGTTAATATCAACATTTACTTTGTTTTGATGCATTTCCTTAATTTTGATGCTCGTTTTGATGCATATTTCCTTCATTTTGATGCTCTTTTTCTCGCTACGATCAATATTTCCTTCGTTTCGATGCATATTTCCTACATTTTGAAGCTCGTTTTCTCGTTACGATCATCGTTTCTTTCCTTACGATGCATATTTCCTTCATTTTGATGCTCATTTTCTCGTTACGATCAATAATTCTTTTGTTTAGGTGCATATATCCTTCTTTTAGATGCTTATTTCCTCGTTATGATCAACATTTCCATTGTTTCGAAGCGTATTTCCTTCATTTTGACGTTCATTTTCTCGTTACGATCAACATTTCCTTCGTTACCATGCATATTTCCTACATTTTTATGCTCGTTTTCTCGTTAAGACAAATATTTTTTCATTTCGATGCATATTTACATAATTTTGATGCTCGTTTTCTCGTTACGATCAATATTTCCTTCATTTCGATGCACGTTTCGTTAATTTTGATGATCTTTTTCTCGTTATGATCAACATTTCCTTCATTTCGATATATATTTCCTTCATTTAAATGCTCATTTTCTCGTTACGATCATCATTTCCTTCTTTTCGACACTCATTTTGTTAATTTTGATGCTCATTTTCTCGATACAATCAACATGTCCTTCTTTACGATGGATATTTACTTCATTTTGATGCTTATTTTCTCGTTGAACTTCTTTGGTTGTTTAGTAGTGTAGATTTTATTTTTCTTTTGTTTTATTGTTTTTTTGTAGATTTTGTCGGTAGGTGGTGAAGCTCATGGAGAAAAGTGCATATGAAGAAAGACAAGTGTGCTAAAGGTGGAATGACGATGTATGCCACACCACTCTTTACAAACTTAAATTTTAACACTTGTGTTAATTTAAGTTTGGGGGGTGCGTGGTGGTCATACTTGGTGATTATACTTGGATCTTGGAAAATGCACATGAGTCATCACGAGGTAAGTTCATGAAGAGCATTGGTGGAAACGACAAGAGTAAGTCTCACCACCTTTTGCAAACTTAATTCTCAACTTGTTTCGATTTAAGTTTGGGGGAGAGTGCGTGGTGTGACTCACCACTTTTTTATGCTTGAATGTGTGAGGAATCATGTGTGTTTATGTTATATATATTGTCTTGTGGAAAAATGGGTCAATTTTGAATTTTTTTTCTCATGAGTTAGGTTTGTTTTGGTATGTTTGGTGGTGTGTAAGTGTATGATAATCCTTTATTTGATCATAATTGTGGTGTTAATGATGTGAAATATTTTTGAGCATGAATAGGGTATATGAGAAATGCAAAAACAGGGCAAGATGGGGTGTGAAGTGAAAAATTGGAAAAAATAGGGAAAATGCTACACGAGCCATGTTCAGTACACAGCCCTGTAAGGATTGGCCGTGTACTAACATTAGAAGAGGCTAATCGTCCAGGGATAAGGGCGAGCTCAGAGATCGAGCCGTACAAAGAACAGAAACACAGGTCGTATGCGGAGCATGGCCCTATAATGCGTAGGCGTGTTCGAGCATCAGAAAACACTACACGGCCATGACTGAGGCCGTGTAGCGGAGTACGAACCGTGCAGGGTTCGGAGTCAGTTTTTAAAAAGCTGATCCGTACTCACTTCTACACACGCCTTCACTCCGTACACACCAAATCCACTTCTCTCTTCACCATTGTTCATAGATTTTCATCATCAAGGTTAGTTTTTAGTGATTGGTAGTGAGATTCTTTAATTTTTTACACCAAGAATACTTCTCCAAATCCAAGATTGAAAGGTATGAATTCTTTGAACCCTAACTTTCAAATTTTGAGAGAAATTGAGTAAATTGATGCATGGGCTTTGTGATATAGTGAGTTTAGAATGAGTTATTGATTGTTGAACATACATGTGTCAATTTAATTTTTGAATTGAGAATGGAATTAGGGTTCAGAGAAAGTTGAATTAGGGGATTTATGAGAATGATGAAATTGGATGCATATGTGTTCAAATTGAATTATCATGCTTGTAGAATGCTTAAATTATAGTCATATAGGCTTAAATGTTGAGGATTTGGGCATGAGGCCATGTGGATTGTATTTTGAAATTATATTGAAAAGTTGTGCATGCCAAGTGTTTGATGAAATGTCTAAGTAAAAATTTTAGCTAAATTTGGGATCATATGTTCATGGTGATTTGTGATGGTATATTTTGGAATCAATTTGTGCAAGTATGATATGAATTGAAGTATAAGATTATGGATAATTGAAAGGAGTGATAGTGAAGTGAATGTTGTGGTGAAACTTGAAGCTATAATGATATGAATGTGTAATGTTGATGCACAGTATAATTCACACTTAGTTGAATAACTAGTGTGGAATCTAAACTTAATGCATTAACATTTTTAAGAATGAAGTTGAATTTTAATGGCCTAAGCATTGTTGTAAATTGTAGATGGCCGAGAGAGGAGTGAGACCAAGAAATGAGGATTTCATCGTCATTACTGATCCAGGGGAATTGGCTAATCTCGATGCTAAACTCATGGAAGATGGGGTCCATCTGGACTACTTTGGGTAGAATTTGAAGAAGAGTGGAGAAAGTATGTGCTTCGGTGGCAGACACTCGCCCCCAAGATTAAGGCAACCCAATTTCAAGATACAGCAACAATGGCAGGGTTAGGAATAGAGGAAGATTTGAGGAAGTTGTTCAGATTCTCACAGATGGAAGCGTTCTTTGATAAAAGGCCTCCTACTTACTACCATCTAACTGCTGAGTTCATGAGTACATTTCAAGTGAAGAAGGATAGGAATTCTTTCCCTGTTTCAGTTATATTCTAGTTGGACAACGTAATGAGAAGAAAGATCCCTCTACCTTTGTTAAATGAATTCTTTGGATGCCCACCATGTGAAGACCATCGGAGCTTTTATCATAGAGGTGGTTTTAATCAACAGGAATGGTGGAAAAGTTTGGTTAATGATGGGACAGAGCAAGCAAGATACGTTCCCAGTGCCTTGAAAGGCATTGCAATAAGGAATCCAGTCATGAGGTACCTAGAGAAGATTGTGTCGAACACCATCTTAGGAAGATTTGAGAGTGGAGCAGTGGTAGAGAAGCAGTTATACATCATGTACTGCTTATATAATGAGCTACCACTGAACGTTGCAACACACTTTGTGCAACATGCTGAGAGAGTTGCTAAGAGACAGACTTCTCAGGGCTAGATGCTAGGAGGAATGATTACTATGATCACTCAAAGTTGTTAGCGTTGATTGGTGGAGCCATCATGTGTGGCACGGCCCTCGGCATAAAGAAATCTCGAATCACTCTTTGATCATTTTGCATTCCATGTTGCACCGGAGGTGGTGGTGGTTGTACATAAGCTTGTTGTGGATGAGCATAAGCTTGTGGAAAGCCTTGTTGCCTTAGAACTTGTTGCACCATTTGTTGAAGCAAAGCTTGGTTGTTGAAAGCTCCATGATTTTGATAGGCTTGTTGAGGAGGATTTACATTGAATTGAAGTGCGTTGTCTTGCACATTCACATTTTGTCCTCCTTCCCCATCATGCTCTATCTCCACATGATTATCTCTTTGAAATTTCTCTATGAACTCACTATTTTTGGTTTTGTTCTCCTTTCTATTTCTCCTCGAACTGTTTTCAAGCTCAAGATCAATTGGTTCAACTTGATTCCCTTTCGACCTTATTTGCATACACCTTCAAAATAAGAGAAATTAGAAAAAGATTTCAAAAGCAAATACAAGTAAACAAACAAAATAAAATAAAAATGTCTATTAAGATTACTTAAAACGATCCTTCTTCAAGCTACTAGCAACCGTTGTCCAAGAGAATGATAGTGTAATATAGTGCCTTTTTGTCCAAGCCTCACATAGGTTATAAATGTCACTCAACACTCTTTAAGGTAAGGTAAATCAACACTCATTAATTGATTGTCTCGACTCGCTATAAGCTTGCTCGTGGACTACATTCACAAACCGTCAAAGTTTCCATTAGTGATCAAAAAGGTCTTTAATTAAGGATGTAATGATAGGCTCTTTGGTAAGGTAGGAAGAATATGGATACAAGTGACTAATCATGTGTAAGTAATCGAAGAGATGGCAATTTCTCCAACTTCTCCACTTTTCTTTCTTCCTTTCTTGTCTATAATTTTCACAAGTACTAATCATCAACTTTCCTTGGATTGAACTTCTTTCAATGCATACTTCTTTCTTTGAATTTTTATTTTCTTGAGCATCTTGTTGTTTCTTTGCTCATTTTCTTGTTTTGAGGTTGCATGTTCACTCTTGTTTGTGGTCTTTCATCCTTTTTCTTACTTGTTACCTTTTTCTTTCTTATCAAACCTTTCTAGACCATATCTCCTCAATTACTCATACAAAAGGGTAAATATATAAGGCTCATGTGGGTAATCAAGGCTTGTAATGTGCTAAATTCACAAAAAAATAGGCTTATAGACTCAAAGTGGTTGACTAGGGATTATGTTCATGGTAGGAAAATATATGGCAATGACTATAATAACAAGGATGACCTTAGATCATTTCACTAATCTCCTAAAATCGGGCTCGTTCCTATAGTCCTTGAGCAAGTTCAAGCTTATCAAAACTAATCGATCCACTCATGAAGAAAAATACCATGTATGCACAGTTGAGGCTCAAACGCTCATAAGCTTGTGCTCGGACATACCATGTATGTCACAATTCGAAAGCGTAGAGATTCTTAATCATCACTTATCACCACAACATGTCATCACTCATATTCAAAAATGACTCACGACATCCCTAAACAAACCACCAAACATACCAAGACAAAAATAAGAAAACACACAAAATATAAAATAAAGACTCAACAAACAAGAAACAAAACAAAAACACATAACATGCAAGAAATATAAAATCATCCATCATAAGAAAATGAAGCACAAATTCATAACATCAATATTCAAGTAAGCTCACAAGCATCCCCATCTTGATTGAAAAGTAAACTTCCCAAAAACATAACACATAAAGTAGCATGCTAATCCATTCAATTCCAATCAAAATATGTCAAGCAACTAAAAGTGATAAGGTGTAGAGTAATCCCTCAATAGGCATTTGATAATGAAAGCGTTCGCTCCAAGTCCATGATACTTCCAATACCCTACATTTATGCTCAAAGACTCATCAAACACCATTAGTTCAACAATTTCATTAAAAATATTGATTCACATGCACTTCAACACAACCAATCATACCAAAATCCAACCAATACTCATGAGAAAATTTTTAAAATTGACCAATTTTACAAGAAGACCCATCATCAATATATCATCATATCAAGCACACTCAAATGGTGAGTCACACCACGCACACTCCCCCCAAACTTAAATTAAATTAAGAGGTGAGAATTAAGTTTCCAAAGAGTGGTGGGACTTACCCTTGTAGTTTCATCAATGATCTTCTTGTAGAGAAGCATACGCATCCACACGACTCATGTTGTGTTCACCACGCACTAGCCCCCTTAACTTAACTCGAGACAAGAGTCAAGAATTAAGTTTGTACAAATGGTGACATTTTTACTCAAATCCATGAAGCACTTCTCTTTTCTTCAATGTGCATTTTCTCACAAGCACAATCCACCTACAAGACCAAATAACAAAACAAGCATCAAATGATAAAAGAATGGGTTGCCTCTCATTTAGCGCTAAGTTTAACGTCTTCAAGCCGGACAGAATTTCACGATCATTGGACCAAAGGATGGTCCATCCCACTCTCTCCTCGCATCCACACTTGGAACATTTGCTTAGTTCTCTTCTTGTCCACTAACTCAACCTCACCATTCTTGCTTACTAGCATCAAATCATCATCAATGAGTGATTCTAGTGGACTTCCTCTTTCTCCTTTGTCAAGCTTCCACTCAAGCTCTGATGCTTTCATCCTATTACCATTATAAGAAGATAAGTGAGAATTTGACATTTAAATATAATCATGAATAAATGAATTTAAATTGTCAAAGAGAATAGAGTCATGATCCATGAAATCATTTAGATGCTTTGTATGAGACTTGGCTCCTTTTTCCTTATTGCACAAGAATGTGACACTTTTTTCCTTTTGAGCTCAAAGACAACTCTTCTCTTCTAACATCAATTCTTGCTATTCCCGTAGCTAAAAATGGTCTTCCCAAAATAAGTGGAACTTTAGGGTCCGCTTTTACTTCCTATACCACGAAATCGACTGGGAAAGCTAGCCCTTTCACTTTCACTTCCACGTCTTCAATAATTCCTAATGGCTGTACAACCTCGCCATTTACTACTTCAAGACGGATAGTAGTAGGCTTTAGCTCTCTGATTTCAAGGTCTTTGAACGTGGCATGAGACATCATGTTGACGCTTGCCCTCAAGTCACACATTGCATCAAGAGTGTCTTTTCCTTCAAAATCACACGGGATTATAAACTTCCCCGGATCACCAACCTTTTTAAGCCCCCCTTTTTGCATTGACTCACTTGTTTCGGATGACTCTTCTTTCTTTTTCTCCTCATACTTCTTCTTAAGATTTTTTACATGTTCCTCAAACTCCTTTTTCTTCTCCTCTTTTACAAACATTTGTGGATAGGGAATAGAAAATTGAGTGATCGAAATACCCCAATAATCACGTTTGTACTCCTCTTCTTTCACCTTCTCCTCCAATTTCTTTTCCTCATGCACTCTTTTCCACTTTGGTACCCATTTAGGCTTTTGCTCTTCTTTTATTCCTCCAACAACCTTGCTTTCCACCAACCCTTCTTCAACCTTTCGTTCCTCTTCCGTTTCAACAAATAAACATTGAGCTTTCAGATTCACTTCGGTTGTGGTTGGAAACTTTCCTTTTTGTTGAGCACTCAAAGAACTTGCAATTTGTCCAACATTGTACTCCAAAGCTTTGAGTCTTTTTTCATTCGCTTCTTCCGCCTTTTTCAATGCTTCATCTCGAGATTTGTTTGATGCGATCAATTGCTCAAGTAGCTCATCAATCGATGATCTTCCCTCATGTTTGGTGTCTTGGCCCCCAGTTGATATCCCGGTGGATAAGCAACCGCATTGCTCGAGTTGGAGTAGGAAAAGTTACCTTGTCTTTGTTGTTGTTGTGCGTATGAGCTTCCACTACTTTGACCATTAAAGCTTCCTTTCCTTGGTGGATAGTTCCCTTGACTTTTGTTGAAATTACCTTGGTAATTTTTTAATAATTTCCTTGGTAATTTCTTCCATGCATGTATTTCACATCTTCCACTCGTGGCATTGAATTGGCCCATTGTTCTCCACTCACAATATTCAGAGGTAGCACACCTTGATCATTTTGTAGCCCTTCAACCATGTTAGCTCCTTGATTGTTCACACCTTGATTCAACACTAACACTCTTCACACTATATTGTTGCCCTTGCTCAAAACTATCAAATCCATAGCATCCATTAACCCTCTCCGATGTCCATTGGTACACATTTGTAGCTATCTCATCAAATATTCTTATGGCCCTTTCCGGAGTCACACCAAGTACAGATCCACCCCCGAAGCATCAACAAGCACTCTTTGCCCATTCACAAGTTCTTGATAGAAAAATCCAACTTGTTGATTCTCCGGAAATCCATGTTGTGGACACTTGTGTAGCATATCCTTGAACCTTTCCCACGCTTTATAAAATCTTTCTTGAGGCATTTGCTTGAATTGAGTGATCAAGCTCTTCATTTGAAGCATCATGGAAGGTGGAAAATACTTATTCAAGAACATTTGGGTAAGTTCATCCCATGTGTTGCACGTACCCGGTGTAATAGTGGAGAGCCATGTTCGAGCTCTATCTCTCAACGAAACAGAAATAACCTCATCTTGATACAATCCTCACTCACCCCATTCATCTTGACGGTGTTGGCAATCTCAACAAATTGAGCTAGATGAGCATTAGGATCTTCATTCGGGGTTCCACTAAATTGTTACTCTCTTACTATAGAAATCAACCCCGCTTTAATTTCAAAGTTGTTGGCGTTGATGGGTGGAGCCATCATGTGTGGCACGGTCCTCGGCATAAAGAAATCCTGAATCACTCTTTGATTATTTTGCATTTCATGTTGCACCAGAGGTGGTGGTGGTTGTACATAAGCTTGTTGTGGATGAGCATAAGCTTGTGGAAAGCCTTGTTGCCTTAGAACTTGTTGCACCATTTGTTGAAGCAAAGCTTGGTTGTTGAAAGCTCCATGATTTTGATAGGCTTGTTGAGGAGGATTTGCATTGAATTGAAGTGCGTTGTCTTGCACATTCATATTTTTCCTCCTTCTCCATCATGCTCTATCTCCACACGATTATCTCCTTGAAAATTCTCCATTAACTCACTATTTTTGGTTTTGTTCTCCTTTCTCTTTCTCCTCGAAGTGTTTTCAAGCTCAAGATCAATTGGTTCAACTTGATTCCCTTTCGACCTTGTTTGCATACACCTTCAAAATAAGAGAAATTAGAACAAGATTTTCAAAAGCAAATACAAGTGAACAAACAAAATAATAAAAAAATATCTCTATTAAGATTACTTAAAATGATCCTTCTTCAAGCTACTAGCAACCGTTGCCTCCCCGGCAACGGCGCCATTTGATTAGCCATTTTGTAGCAGGGATGACCAATTAAAATAATTTATCGAACCACGGGGCGGTAGGTACTAGTGCTTGAGCGATCTCACGTTTGTTGTAATTTTATAGAGACAAATCATCAAAGGGATTGGTTGTTTAAACAAGTAAATAACAATAACCAAAGCAATCAAGTAAGCAATGATTAGCAAACAAGATTGATGGATGAAAAGTGGTTTTCCAAATTAAGTAAAAGTGAGATCAACAACAATTAAGAAGTGGAAATTCTAGGATACATGCATCAAATTCATATTAATCATGGGTATAAGACTAAGGGCCAACACTAAGTTCACCTAAGCTCCCTCTCGAGATGGATAGCATATGAATCTCAATTAGCTCAAAGGTTTGGTTCTCACTCAAACTCTTCTAACTAGGTACTAAGCTTGAAATGAAAGTCCCTTCACACAATTAATCAACCTCTCGATCAAACCAATCACATGTTCTATCAAAGGGTTCTAAATTCTAAAGGATTTCTCAATCTCTTTACAATTTATAATGCACATGAAGTGTTTGATGAAATGATTCACTCAATTATCCTAAGCACATAATTGATTTCTCAATCTAATCACATATTTAGAACAACTAAACACACAAATTATCATAAACCTCAAGATCTTAAATATCAATTATAGAAAATCCATTTACCCAATCAACATATGAATTCAAATACACAAATCCTAAAATTATCCAACAACTCTCATGTTGCTAATCTCACAAGGGAGATTAGTCTACCATATTCATAAAGAAATTAACATAGACAATTAAATCCTTACAAATCATGATAAAACTATGAGGTTTAATACAAAGATTGAATGGAAACTCCATTGATCTATCTTCAATGGTGATCTCCTTCCCTTCTTTGCACTTTCCTCTCTTCCTTGATCCTTTATCTTCACTTGGATGTAGAAATTGATGGTGGAATGATGGTAGATCCAAAGGATGAAGAATGGATGAAGATGATGGTGTAAAATGAAAGAAATGGTGTGTGAGGTGTGTGCAGGGCTGTGAATTTCGGATCTCCTAAAAATATTGAAGTATTGGGTATTTATACCCCTTTGAAAGCTTCTAGAAGGATTCTGAATTTTTTACAGAATTTCACACAATACGAGTTGTGCTCTACAACACGGCCAATTGATGTCGCTGAACGGCCAAGGCTTACAGGGTCGTGTTACGCAACACGGCTCGTGTCCTGCAACACGGCTTGTGTGATGTAACACGGGCACAGGGTGGTCGTGTTGGATAAATTGATGTCGGCACACGGCCACTTCTTACAGGGCCGTGTTCCGTACACAGCCCGTGTTGGTGCATGCCCTTGTTTCCTTCACTGTTTTAGCTCGTTCTCCCTCGTTTCAACTCCGAATTGAGATCCACTTTTTCCTACATCTTCCTTATCATATCTAGCATCCAATAAAAATACAAAACACAACTAAATAACACATGAATACTGATAAAAATACATGAAAGCACACGTAAAAAGACACTAAAATCTAGGTGAAAATATCACTCATCATCTAGGGCAAGAAAAGGGAGCTTGATTTCCTTTACCATCTTCGGAGCTCACTATAGTGTTCACTCGGAGGAGGTTCGCTAACTTGGCAATGGCTAGTGCTAACCACTCCAGGGTTGTGAGAGCATTTTATAGAAGAAACAGAGAGGAAGTAGAAGAGGTTTTTAGACAGATGAGGGTTGAAGAGAACCTCGAGCTAGCCAATCTGAGAGCGGAGCCAGTACCTATGGAAGGGGATGAGCAGGATGCACCACATCAGCAGGTGGAGTTTGAAGAGCAAGCTCCTCAGCCACCACAGTTCGAGGAAGAAGAGTAGCAGTAACAGCCGCCAATGGCCCGGAATACGGTAATGATCGATGGAATTATATGATGGATGAGGTGAGAGATATGAGGCATGTGTAGCAGACGTATGGAGCACAGATGAGCAAGATCTGAGAGGTCCAGCAGGAGCATGAAATCCATATTCAAGAGTTGAGAGTTGGACAGCATCGCAGGGAGTACTACGAGGAGTAGTCGCGGATGCACTCTAACGACTTGGAGGAGATGACGTCGATGATGTTCAATTTCCAATTCCCTGCGTCTCCTCGTGCGTACATTCCATGGAATGCCTATCATCCACCTCCACCTCCGGAGCCATGAGGGAGTCATTTTAGTACTTATCACTTCTAGTAGATCATTTGAAGAATTTTAGACATGATTTGATTCGTAGATTTGGATTGGATTGTACTTAAATTTTTTTGTTTTGGAGGTTTTACTTTGGGATTTTATTTTTAGTTTTATGAAATTTAATTTTCTCTATTTTTGGTATTTTGGGTTGATTTTCATAATTTGGATATGATGGGAATTTGATCTTACTTATTATGGGTGTGAATTGATGTGCTTTGATATTTTGAGATGAATGATTCTAGTCATGTATGTTATGTGTTTGTTATGTTTCTTGTTTGGTGAGTCTTTGATATCGAGTTATGTTTATTATTTTTATCCTTGTAAGGATTGGTTTGGTGGTATGTTTTGGGAAGGTGTTGAGTATTTTTGAATGTGAGTTATGATGTATTATTTGTGATAGGTGACGGCAAGCATATTAATGTTTTCTACTAATTAAAATTATGACATGGATTACATAAGTTGTTCAATTTTGAGAAGTATGGAGGGTAACTATGTTTCTTTTGATCCAAGCAAAAACTTGTGAGAGTTGAGCCTCAACAGTGCCGCCATGGTTAATTTTTTATAAGAGAACCGGTTGTACTTAGATAAACTAGAACTTGCTCTTGGACTGTAGGAACGAAGCCCTAATGGTTGAAATTTGTGATATGATTTTAGGCCTTCCTTGTTAAATGAAGTCATAGCCATAAAATTGCTTACCTAAAACATTATCCCAAGTTAGCCAATTTTAGCTTATAAGTCTTTTTTTTGTGATTTAAACACAATACAAGCCTTGAAAACCCACTTGAGCCTTATATATGTAACCTATGTATGGATAATTGAGGATGATGATAGTTTACAAGGAAAGATGTGGAAAAATATGCAAGTAAATGGAAGAAAGGTTGAATCAAGAAAAAGGTTGAAAGAGCTCAAGATAAAAGCAAGTGCAACTTCAACAAAAGTGAAAAGGAGCAAAATCATAAAATACGCTCAAGGAATACAAAAGTCAAAGAAAAGAAGTATACCATTCAAAAGAAGCTCAATGAATCCATGGTATGTTGATATTTAGTGCTTATGAACAATTGACAAAGGGAGGAAGCTTGAAAGTGAGGAAGTTGGAGAAAAGAATAATATCTTCAATTATCTACACTTGAATAGTCACTATTACCCATAGTTTCCTACCCTACCAAAGAGCCTAAACACTACATCCTAAGAAAAGACCTATATGATCACTTACTAAAACTAGGGTGGCTTGTGAACATAGTCCATGAGTAAGCCTATGGTGAGTCGGTTCTTACCGGTTGATGAGTGTTGTTAAAAACCCTACTCCATAGAGTGTTGAGTGAATTGATATTCTATGAGAGGCTTGGATTGAAAGGGGTTTGATTACTCTTTTGTCATTCTTAAGATTGAACTTTTTAATATTTCATGTTATAAGTTTGATGACGTAGGTGTACTTAATGTGAATTTGTAGTCCTTATTACTTGTGATGTGTTGTGGATTATGTTCGTTAGGTGTTTTTCTAGGTGAAAATTAATCCTCTTGTTTATTTTTTCATTGTTCGAAGACGAACAACACTTTAAGTTTGGGGGGTTGATCGTTGTTATTTTCACCTACATTTTAGTGTCTTTGTTTGTGGATTTTCGGATGTTTTCATCCGTATTTGTGTGACTTTTAGTGGAGTTTATGTTATTATGAGAAATGTGGTATGGATTGATAGAAATGTGTAAATGAACTTCAATATGTGCAAAACAGGTTAAGAAATGGAGAAAAATAGAGTCGGGAGCAAAACGGAGAAGGAAGAACAGGGCACACTCGGACACGCCTCGTGTGCGGAACACGGGCCTTCTGAGGTGGCAGTGTTCGAGCATCAGAATGTCGAGCTCGCCCAGGAGAAGGACGTGTTCTGGAGCACGAGCCGTGCGCCAGCGCACGCCTCGTGTGCAGAACACGAGCCTGTTAGAGAAAGCCCTTCACAGTCGTCAAAAAATGCTACACGCCCATAGGAGAGGCCGTGTGTGGGCGCACGGGCCGTGTCTGGGAACACACAAAACATGCCGAACTAGGTGTGCACTACATGAGCCTTGCCTGGATGGTACTCAATGGTGCAGTCATAATCGTTCACCAACTCTAACCATCTCCGTTGTCTCATATTGAGCTCCTTCTGCGTGAACAGATACTTCAAACTCTTGTGGTCCGTGAAGATCGTACATCTCCCACCATAAAGGTAGTGTCGCCAAATCTTCAAAGCATGAACTACGGCCGCTAACTCCAAGTCATGAGTAGGGTAGTTCACTTCGTGCGGTCTCAACTGTCTAGAAGCATATGCAATAACCTTTCCATGTTGCATCAATACGCATCCGAGTCCTTGCTTCGATGCATCACTGTAGATCGTGAACTCTTCATTCGGATTTGGGATTGTCAACACGGGTGCTGAAGTCAAATCGTGCTTTAACCTTTGAAAGCTCTCTTCACACTTGTCAGACCAAATAAACATCTCTCCTTTACGAATTAATCGTGTCATTGTGCCGGCTATCTTGGAGAATCCTTCTATGAACCTTCGATAATAGCCAGCTAATCCCAAGAAACTACGAACTTCTTGAACATTTGTAGGTGCCCTCCACTGATTTACTGCTTCTATTTTAGATGGATCTACTTCAATCCCTTGTGATGTTACCACATGTCCAAGGAATGTGACTTGCTTCAACCAAAACTCACACTTCTTAAACTTCGCATATAACCTCTCCTTGCGAAGTGTCTCGAATACCAATCTCAAGTGCTCCTCATGTTGTGCTTCATCCTTGGAGTATACTAAAATATCGTCGATGAAGACTATAACGAACTGATCGAGATACGGGTGAAAAACTCGATTCATCAGATCCATGAACACTGCTGGCGCATTACTCAACCCAAATGGCATGACGATGAATTCATAGTGCCCATAACGCGTTCTAAAAGCAGTCTTAGAAATGTCTGACTCCTTCACTCTGAATTGATGGTACCCGGATCTTAAATCAATTTTGGAAAATACACTTGCTCCTTCTAATTGGTCAAACAAGTCTTCAATTCGAGGTAGGGGATACTTGTTCTTTATCGTCAACTTGTTAAGCTCTCGGTAGTCAATACACATCCTCATGGATCCATCTTTCTTCTTAACGAATAGGATCGGCGCTCCCCATGGAGATACGCTTGGGCGGATGAACCCAAGTGCAAGAGCTCTTGTAGCTGAACTTTAAACTCTTGTAGTTCCACGGGCGCCATTCGATACGGAGCTTTGGATACTGGTGCTGATCCTGGTATCAAATCTATTGAAAATTCTACTTGACGATGTGGAGGTACACCTGGTAAGTCCTCCAGAAAGACATCAAGATACTCTCGGACAATAGGTATGTCACTAGGTGGTACTTCCGTGGTTCTGGTGTCTACAATGTTGGCTAGGAATCCCTGGCAGGACTTCTTTCTAAACATCTTGGCAGCTTTTGCAGCAGATAATATTCTCGGTACTACACCACTCTTGAGCTTGTGTACCACTTCTTTCTCAAATTTTGGTTCCCTTAAGATCATTACTCGTTCCTTGCACTTTATATTGGCTTGATGATAGGCAAGCCAATCCATTCCTAGAATTAAATCAAATCCATGCATAGCCATAACATACGACATGACGCTAAAGTCTACTCCTTCAATGTGTACGCTCACACTTTCTACTAAGGTATTCACAACAACTCTCTCCCCCGAAGGTAGACTAATCTCAAGAGGTTCATCACTCTTGACTCGTTTACAGTTAATCTTATTACAATACTTTACGGAAATAAATGAATGTGATGCACCAGTGTCAAACAAAGTGAAAGCTCGGGATTTACCCACTGCTAACGTACCTGTCATAACATTAGGTTCATTGTCCCCTTCAGCTTGGTTCATGGCGAAAACTCTCCCTCTTCCTCCAGTGCCTTGTCTTTTATTTCCCCCCGGAGGTGGTCCCCTACGATCAGGTTTAAAGTTGGTTGGCTTTAGGCAGTTCTGTGCTTGATGGCAAACTTCATAGCACCTAAAGCATTTGTTTTGTCCAATGAGACACTCTCCATAATGATTCTTCCCGCACTGCGTGCATAGAGGCTTTGGTCCTTGTGCGTTGGCCGGCGGGTTGTTGTTTGTTCTAACTTGCCTTTGATTGTTGTTTCTGCCTTGGCTAGAACTTTCCCATTTCCGTTTGTTTGGGTTCTCCATCAGCTTTCTGTTCGCTCGCCCTTTCAGTAAGCAAGCTTCAACTTTCTGGGCCCTCATAAACGTGTCGGCGTAGCTCATATCAGGCAGTAAAGACATCCTCTCTTGTATTTCCTGGTGCAACCCATCCAAGAACTTCTTGGCTCGTTTCTCTTCGGTATTGACCAGCTGTAGAGCTGATCGGTGCAACTTATTGAACCGCCGTTCATACTCAATTACAGTCATGTTCCCTTGTTGGAGATTGTAAAATTCATGCTCCATATTATTGCGGTAAACTTGAGGATAGTAATTGGCCATTACTATATCCTTGAACTCTGCCCAGGTAATAGCTTCCCAGTTCTCATTAGGTCTCATCTCCCAGTATCCATCCCACCAATGATCGGCATCTTCAGTAAATTGGTAGGATGCGCAGATCACACGCTGCTCATCATTGCACCTTAAGAGACGAAAATTTCTCTCAAGTGCTCGTAGCCACTCTTCCACGTACTCGGGCCCTTCACTTCCCTTGAAGAAGGGTGGATGATTTTGGCGGAACTCATGTACTATTCTTGTATGAGCGTCCACATCAGCGTTTGGAGCATTCGGTGCGTTTGGAGGGTTTTGAACATCCCTTCTTGGAGGCATCCTTCAATTCCATCATGAAAATAATTTTAGCATTTATTCAAGTTAATGAATGAAATTCTAATACAAATCATATCATTGTACAAGGTAGCCAATGTATGATATAAGCATCATAATAATAAAATTTTTGATCATTGAATAATAAAAAAAATTATCTTAAACTTTCAAATTAAATTAGAATCAAATGCTAAATAATGAAATAATGAATACTAAATAATGAAATAAATTTCAAGTCCCTAACATAAGGGATATTGTCTTTAGTTTTTAAAAAAAATAAAATTTTAAAACTTAAGAAATTTTAGTCTCCATATAATCCCGAGTCCTCGGATGGGTCTGACTCGAAATTCTCATCCATTTCTCCTTCATTCATGGCTCCATTTGGCTCGTTATTGGGTTCCGGTGCCGGTGCCGGCTCTGCAAGGTAACCTACCAACCGCTCTTCTTGCTCATTATGAATATCCCAGATATGATGTCCAGGAGGGGGGTTTGGCGGATACCATCTTGCGACTCTCATGAACAAAACGGCTGTGAACTGCACGTGGTCCACTTGCGGAACTTGGTGTTGGACCGAGTGATGCATAAGGTCATCATGTATGGAATCGGCCATGTCTTTCCAAGCCCATGGTAACGTGCTTTAATCCAGCCCAATAATCAGTAATACCTTCACCTACATCCTTAACTTGTCTCCATAATTGTAACATGTGAGCAATGTGGGTGGGCAAGTCATGTCTGATGTCCCGGTGATAATTCATGTAGGCTTGTCGTCTTGCCAAGTCACCCATCTAATGCGATAATATCTTTACTAATCATATAGGTTCGCAATAAAATTCTAAATATTCATCATTTATCATAAAGAAAATCCCACATTATTCATATAACATAAAATTTCATTTATATCTCGCATGTCATCAATTTATGCAATTTATACTTTCATACCTTGGTTGAAGCGGGCGTCGTACTCGGTGGATGCGTAGCAAGAGACTTTATTTAAACTTTTATACATTTGCAAAATAATATCATTCAAGCCACGAAATTCACTTATGTGCGGAAATAAAAATTTGAATTTTTAAGCAAGTATACAGAATCACATACCTGCTCTGATACCAATCTGTCACGCCCCAAATTTTAACAAGGAAAATTTGAATGGTATTTGACATAAAATATTAAATGGGGCATGATTAAATTTTTTTCATTATTTTAACATGTAGGAGATAATTTGCAAACAAGGAGGAAATAGAAATGGTCCCATAAATTTCAGCAAATAACAAAAATTATCTAGCAAAGAAAGAGTTAGCAAATGAGTTGTTTGTCCTACAAGTATTCTACAAGCTTTAGAAAAATAATTTGTAAGCAAAGGGTCTAGATGAGGGATTAATCCTTTAAGTTCTGCAAATTTCTATTTTTGAATATCAATTAAAGTATTTTGCATAAGTTTTAAAAGAAAAAGGCTGAAAGTTCCTTCAAAAACTATGTCCTGCAAACATACAGGACCTTTTTAAAAAGACCAAGGCTTGCGCAGTAACATTTACAACATTCTGCAACAAAACTTGCAAGAAGGCCTATAAGTTTCATTCCTACTTTCTGCAAAATCTAAGGTAGGACAGTAAGTATTAATTCAATTCTGCAAAAATTTCAATGAGGACAATAAGTATGAAATCTAACTTGCAACTCCTAATTCTGCAAAATTTCAATAGGACAGTAAGTTTAGGATCTTCTGCAAACCCTTTAAAATAGGACAGTAAGTTCAATTCTGCAAAATTCTGTAAATTTTCTAGGGAAGGACAGTAAGTTTCATTTCACAAAATTCTGCAAAATTCTAGGGAAGGACAGTAAGTTTTGCAAAGGAGGAAGGAAACAAATTGAGTTGGAACACCCATATGCATGACACGTATCCACCATCACCACCCCACTATACTACACAAATTGCTATTTACTATCTCACCCTGGAATTTATTTAAAATGATATTTGTGCTTGTACTTCCAAGTAAAGGTCGATCACCCATTCAAACCACTACCTAAAGCATGCATGTGATTATTTACAGAGGAAGAATTATGAGCAGCCAAGTCAAAATCAAATGCTCATGTATCCAACCGTTAAAATCATGCATTAATATACTAACTTCCACTAAACTGCCTTAATAATTCATGAACTTCATATGTGGCAGAAACCCCAAAATTCGTCCACACCCTTACCGAAATACAATCCATATTCCATAAACTACTCCACTGTGTCACATAACAAGAAATAAAGACCCGACAGTTTAAAGACTTATAACTCCAACCAACTGACATCAAATAAATTCCAACATGTTCACGTTTTAACACTTAAAGCCTGACTCGTTTACTCAAACAGCATCACAAAACTACGAATTTTGAACCTCACTGTTTTAAACAAGAGAACTTGAAAGTACGCGGCAAACTGAAATCTATTGGAAATCTTTATTTAGTCTCCTCTTGCCCGCAACCTCCACTCGTACGCTTTGCCACGCTCAACCTGCGATAAGAATATTTATCGGGGTGAGCAACCACACGCTCAGTGAAGACCTAAACATGCTTATATACATCGAATAATCCATATGCGAGAATTTAAAACACTTACAATACAAACTTATCATGTCATAATAAGGCACCTTTCGGCCCTTATCCGTGTAACTTTACGATATCGCGATTCGTTGGTAAGGCACTCCTTCACAGCCCTTACCCATGCTATAGTATGGCACCATTACAGCCCATACCCGTGCTATAGTATGGCACTTATGCAGCCCATACCCATGCCATATAATATTTCATAACATTCAAGAATGATCATCAACTCATAAGTGACAACAAAGTTCAAGTTTAATCCGATTACCACATACGAATCATCTAAACATATATAAGAATGAAAGAATCCCCACCTTTTACCGTGGGAAGTCTAGGTTTCAGTTATCAAGCGTCTCGATCGGTGCTTCCTTCCAAACCTATAATTAAAGGATCGATCATTACCCCCTCATAACCGTACAACTATACGTTACTACACAAGGTATAATACGATATTGAAATCCAACTAGAATGAGAGGTGGAACAATATTTTTACGATGGCAGAGGAGAAGAGAAGGGAAAGGGAGAAAAAAAGAAGGAAAAAGGAAGAAGAAGAAAAGAGAAGAACGAGTGAGAACTTCACCTTTCTCACTTCGTTTGCAGCTGTGAGGTGGCGTCAACGTGTGTAGAGAATGAAGAAAAGAATGGAATTATATTACGGCTGATGAAAAAAATAATACGCATCTCTTCATATGATTTAACCAACTTTCCTAAGATATAGGTTGATAAGGGAAAAGATATTATCTTCCTTAATTGATAAGGAGATCACATATATTTATTTCTTGGGGAGTAAGTAAATTCAAATTTCTGCTTCCTTTTTGATCTCACGGCTGATTAAAATAAAGAATGGGCTGGGCTTGAATATGGGCTTCAAGGAGTTGGAAATAGTGGACTTTGATGATTGGGGGCTTAAAATTACGGGGTGTTACATTTCTAGTTAATTGAAAGGTGACTTCTGAACTTTTTAATTGGCAAACTTTTAGAGGGATAGGCATAGAGAGCATGAGTGTTGGACAGCATGATGCTTTACTTCTTTTCCGTACTCTCTTTAAGGTTTGTATCTCTATCATCTTCATCAAAATGCAATTTAAAGTTTTCTCTGTACCACCAAATTTATCAAATGAAGAATGTGTTAGCAGATGGGTATGAAGGAGGATAATGATGAAGTTACCACCAAAACACGCATTCTATCTTTGGATCTCTTGCAGGATGGTTTTACAGATCTTTATGCATATCAGAACAAGCTGGTGGTTAGGGGAAAGGAAAACTCTCTCAGGTTGCATTTTATTTTACTTATTGGGATTTTTTGTTGTTGTGAAGACTGTTGGAAAACTATAGCATTCAAGCTTTGTTTTATTTGATTGTATGAAATTTTAAAGTTTTTGCTCTAGCTATTCAAATAAAGTAAACCAATGATATCATTAATTCACTTCCCTAAAAGTATTAAATTCTCTATGTATGTATATATTTGTTTCTTTTTTTCAAATGCTTATTTTCAAGATTTTCAGTCACCAAGTTCTTTTAAGTCAATGAATTGAGCTCTTTTCCTTCCTAGAATGGGAAAATATCTAATTTGATTCCTGTTATTGGAGACTTATAGAATATTCCTTACTTGACCAAAATTTATTCTCGTTGATTTGTGTCTTTTTTCTGGACATGAAATTTGTTTAGGTTTAAGTGGATTTTTTTAAAAATTAGATTAATGCCTTTTGAAATATTATATAGTAAAACTGATTACTGTAAAATTGAATAGGATGTGTTTGATTAGTTGTTGATAATTTTTGTAGCTTTCGTATTGGGCATCAAATGTGGAGTTGAATTGATTGCTATACTAATTATAATTAATGATATGAACCTTCTTAGTTGAAGCACATGAAATGATGGTTAATGTTTGTTGTAGGTGCAATGACGCCTCTTATGTCATACCAAATTGAGCAAAAATGTTGCAATTCTAAATAGATTTTAGTTGTGTGCAAATGAAGCCCCGTTCCCTCTTCTTTGGAATATTACATGAAATTATGTTGCTTGATGCTAATCATAACTTCATTAAATCGTATTATGAGGTTTACTAGGTATGGGATGACGAGGCTATGTCAATGACCAATACCCTTCTTTCTAAGCTTTTTTATAAAATGCTTATATAGCTTTTCATCACTTCTCGAGTTTTGTAATATCAAATTTTTAGGAGGAAAGGAGAATGTCCTTGTTGAAGTACTAGGCAACCAAGTAAGTCACATAGCCCATCACTAGTTTTTTCTCCTATGGATATTATGTTGAGTTGTTTAATAACTATCTAGGTGGCTAAGTTTTTTTTCCTGCCGTATTTAAATTTCCTTATTTTCTCTTTTGTATCTATTAATGTACTTCATAATATGGTTTAATTTGTTCTTCCCTAGAACTAAAGAAATAAAGAAAAATACCTTTAGAAATATGATCATGTTTTGATGTGATTTATCTCCTCCTTTGACAAGTTTTCCAGTTGGAAAGGATTCCCACAATGGTGTGGTCAACAAAGGTGTCAAGTAGGTATTTTCATTATGATTGTTGATGAACTAGTAATTTAACTCTGACATTACGCAGTTGCGCTCCAGAAGCCTCTAGCACAACTTCATACAAGGTTTAGAATGAAGTGTATGTATTTTCTTTCTGAAAATTTTACTTTTCTATTGAAAATTTTGTCCCCACGAGGCATTCAAGGTTCAGTGCTACGATTACCCAGCTGATTTTTGCCCAAATTTGTTTGATCATGCAATATTTTTTTAAAATTGTGAGTTCAAATGGTACAGGTCAGTTCCTTTTGCAAATGGTCTCTAGAAATTGATTTTGCTTATAAGATGTTTGGTTGATTTTCTTTTCACTTTTTTTTTCTCTATACTAATATCTGGTGAATGGGATTTCTTACAACCTAAAACATATACTATATAATCATGTTCTATGTATTAGGTATCTAATTAGTTTATTCTGATTTCTTAGTATATCATCTATTTAATTCTAATTATATTATCAGTTTGCCGTCCTTTATAATAGCAGAATGCATTCTAATATACTTAGATCAAGAATAAAGCCGTGATATTGTTGGATGGGCATATAGAACAATTTCTTCAACTATATTCTTATACGAGCAAGTTATGAATCCTATTCTTCTAGTATAACTATGACCTTTCTTTATGATTTGCTCTGATTTTTTTATGTGATGTCCCTGCTCCTTCCCTCTTTCATTAGTCAATTGATTGTACTATAATGGCCTTAACAAGCATATGCTGCCAATAGATTCATTCTGATAATGCATTTGGCCAGCAAATGATAAAGAACCTTGGGGTATTTTTACGTTTTGTGATGTGAAAATTACTTATTTATTAGATCAAAGTTAGTTAATCTATGTTTCCTCCATAATATTGCTCTTGTTAAACAGTTATTTATTATGAACATTTTTTGTTCAACATTTAGGCTTTTCCTTTTCAACTCTCAGCTTTTTAGCCACTGTTTGAAACAATCAGTAGATTAAAGGAAATCAATTATCTTTGAAGGATGTATGTAAATATTAGAATAAAATTTCAGATTGGCGACAACTAAACAGGTGCTTTGATTTTAGCTTTTTGAAATTCTGTTAAGTGAAAAGTTTCAAAGAGATTATGTTGTAGAAATTACTCTTCAGGTAGTTAAAGAGTCCTTGATTATGGGCATCCTTTTTGGTTTTGGGGTGGGTGAATCATGATGTACTAGAAGTCCGAGGCTTTGGCAACTGTTTTCAAACTACTTGTTTGTCCAAGAAATATTATTCTATGTGGTAAACTAATTAATAGACTATTCTATATCTTTATTTAATCTTTTAATTGACCTCTTGTAGTGACGTTTCAGTTTCTCCTTTTGTTTTGAATTTTAAAAAGTGTTTTTTTATGTCTTAAAAGTTTAGTTTTTTTTCCAGATCCATGGTTTTACATTTGCTATTTTTTTTAAGTTCTTTTCCTTTTCGGTAATGCTTGATGCATATGTAGAATCCTTTTAATCACTCTTATCCTCTTCTGCAATAGGATTGAATGGCCAGAATTGTTTGATGAGTTTGAAGAGAGGTATGTGATGTAGGCACGTATGTCATTACTTTCCCCTATGATACAGAAACTGATTTTATCCTCTTTCAATGTGAAGTGAATTGTCTTTTTTGTGAATTGGGAATGTGGGATTATACTTTCTCTTATTTTAGATGGTCTATGAGAATATTTCTTAAATTTTCTGGGATAATGTCTAAAATTACTTTAATCTTACTACATTCTAATAAACATTTCGTTATATGAATATATTAACTTTTGATCTCTTAGTAGCTATCTTGTTATTTTTTTAATAGTAAAATTTTACAATATTGGATAAAGAGAAGAACGAGTGAGAACTTCACCTTTCTCACTTCGTTTGCAGCTGTGAGGTGGCGTCAACGTGTGTAGAGAATGAAGAAAAGATTGGAATTACATTACGGCTGATGAAAAAATAATACGCATCTCTTCATATGATTTAACCAACTTTCCTAAGATATAGGTTGATAAGGGAAAAGATATTATCTTCCTTAATGGATAAGGAGATCACATATATTTATTTCTTGGGGAGTAAGTAAATTCAAATTTCTGCTTCCTTTTTGATCTCACGGCTGATTAAAATAAAGAATGGGCTGGGCTTGAATATGGGCTTCAAGGAGTTGGAAATAGTGGACTTTGATGATTGGGGGCTTAAAATTACGGGTTGTTACATCCTACCCTCCTAATAAGAATTTCGTCCTCGAAATTCCATAATTATATAAATATCTTACCCGTAATGAAACAGGGGTATTTTGTTTGAATTTTGTCTTTCTTCTCCCATGTAGCCTCATCTTTCGTATGCCGACTCCATTGAACTTTGACGAGCGGCACGTCATGATTTCGAATCCTTTGGACCTTTTGATCCAAAATGGACACAGGTTCTTCTTCATATGTCAGGTCCTTTCCAATCCCCAATGTCGAGAAATCCACAACATGATTAGGATCATGAACGTATTTTCTCAACATCGAAATGTGGAAAACATTGTGCACGGAGGATAACTCGGGTGGCAACGCCAAACGATAGGCTAGATCTCCAACTCTATCAAGAATTTGAAATGGACCAACGAAACGAGGTCTAAGCTTTTCTCTCCTTCCAAATCGTATGACACCTTTCGTGGGAGCCACCTTCAGAAAGACATGATCTCCGGCTTCAAAATGTAAATCCTTTCTTCGTTGATCAGCATAGGACTTTTGTCTATCTTGAGCAGTCTTGATTCTTTCTCGAATTATTCTGACCTTGTCCACTGCTTCTTCTATTAGCTTGGGGCCTAGAATAGCTTTCTCACCAACATCATCCCAATATAATGGTGATCTACACTTCCTTCCATAGAGCGCCTCGTAAGGAGCCATCTTGATAGTTGCTTGATAGCTGTTATTGTAGGCAAATTCGACAAGAGGTAGGAACTTCTCCCATGCTTCTCCCATGTCAACAGTGCAGGCTCTTAACATGTCTTCCAAAATCTGGATTGTTCTTTCGGATTGCCCATCCGTTTGTGGGTGATAAGCTGTGCTGAAATTTAGTTTAGTCCCCATCGCTTTGTGCAGACTTACCCAAAATCTCGAGGTGAAACGAGTATCTCTATCAGACACTATTGACATTGGTACGCCGTGTAGCCTCACTATCTCTTGAATATACAACTGCGCATACTGCTCCATCTTGAATGTCATTTTTATGGGCAAGAAATGAGCTGACTTGGTCAATCGATCGACGATGACCCATATGGCATGATTTCCCTTTGAAGACCTTGGTAAACCTACGACAAAATCCATGGCAATTTGCTCCCATTTCCACTCGGGGATCTCAAGTGGTTTAAGCTTTCCGGCTGGTCGCTGGTGTTCAATTTTAACTTGTTGGCAAGTTAAACATCCTTCAACAAAGTATCCAATATCTCGTTTCATACTTCGCCACCAAAATCTTTCCTTCAAGTCATGGTACATCTTCGTTCCTCCAGGATGAGCGGTGTATAGTGCTCCATGCGCTTCACTTAAAATCTTTTCTCTCAACTTCTCAACCATTGGAACACAAAATCTTCCATTTAGAGTCAAAACTCCCTCTTCGTCCACTTTGAAGCCATTGTATTCGCCTCCAGCTAGTGCCTTCTTCATCATTCCTTGAAAGAAATGATCTTGTTCCTGAGCTTCTTTTATCTCCATTTTCAGACTAGGCTGAATTTCTAATGCCGCAATGATCGCCTTCGTGCCGGAGGGTGATGCAACCAATTCAATTTGCATCTTGGCAAACTCTTCGACCAGCTCTTCTTGCTTGGTATACAGGCTATTTAACTCCACTTTGGTTTTCCGACTTAAAGCGTCGGCCACTACGTTAGCCTTGCCTGGATGGTACTCAATGGTGCAGTCATAATCGTTCACCAACTCTAACCATCTCCGTTGTCTCATATTGAGCTCCTTCTGCGTGAACAGATACTTCAAACTCTTGTGGTCCGTGAAGATCGTACATCTCCCACCATAAAGGTAGTGTCGCCAAATCTTCAAAGCATGAACTACGGCCGCTAACTCCAAGTCATGAGTAGGGTAGTTCACTTCGTGCGGTCTCAACTGTCTAGAAGCATATGCAATAACCTTTCCATGTTGCATCAATACGCATCCGAGTCCTTGCTTCGATGCATCACTGTAGATCATGAACTCTTCATTCGGATTTGGGATTGTCAACACGGGTGCTGAAGTCAAATCGTGCTTTAACCTTTGAAAGCTCTCTTCACACTTGTCAGACCAAATAAACATCTCTCCTTTACGAATTAATCGTGTCATTGTGCCGGCTATCTTGGAGAATCCTTCTATGAACCTTCGATAATAGCCAGCTAATCCCAAGAAACTACGAACTTCTTGAACATTTGTAGGTGCCCTCCACTGATTTACTGCTTCTATTTTAGATGGATCTACTTCAATCCCTTGTGATGTTACCACATGTCCAAGGAATGTGACTTGCTTCAACCAAAACTCACACTTCTTAAACTTCGCATATAACCTCTCCTTGCGAAGTGTCTTGAATACCAATCTCAAGTGCTCCTCATGTTGTGCTTCATCCTTGGATTATACTAAAATATCGTCGATGAAGACTATAACGAACTGATCGAGATACGGGTGAAAAACTCGATTCATCAGATCCATGAACACTGCAGGCGCATTACTCAACCCAAATGGCATGACGATGAATTCATAGTGCCCATAACGCGTTCTAAAAGCAGTCTTAGAAATGTCTGACTCCTTCACTCTCAATTGATGGTACCCGGATCTTAAATCAATTTTGGAAAATACACTTGCTCCTTCTAATTGGTCAAACAAGTCTTCAATTCGAGGTAGGGGATACTTGTTCTTTATCGTCAACTTGTTAAGCTCTCGGTAGTCAATACACATCCTCATGGATCCATCTTTCTTCTTAACGAATAGGATCGGCGCTCCCCATGGAGATACGCTTGGGCGGATGAACCCAAGTGCAAGAGCTCTTGTAGCTGAACTTTAAACTCTTGTAGTTCCACAGGCGCCATTCGATACGGAGCTTTGGATACTGGTGCAGATCCTGGTATCAAATCTATTGAAAATTCTACTTGACGATGTGGAGGCACACCTGGTAAGTCCTCCGGAAAGACATCAAGATACTCTCGGACAATAGGTATGTCACTAGGTGGTACTTCCGTGGTTCTGGTGTCTACAATGTTGGCTAGGAATCCCTGGCAGGACTTCTTTCTAAACATCTTGGCAGCTTTTGCAGCAGATAATATTCTCGGTACTACACCACTCTTGAGCTTGTGTACCACTTCTTTCTCAAATTTTGGTTCCCTTAAGATCATTACTCGTTCCTTGCACTTTATATTGGCTTGATGATAGGCAAGCCAATCCATTCCTAGAATTAAATCAAATCCATGCATAGCCATAACATACGACATGATGCTAAAGTCTACTCCTTCAATGTGTACGCTCACACTTTCTACTAAGGTATTCACAACAACTCTCTCCCCCGAAGGTAGACTAATCTCAAGAGGTTCATCACTCTTGACTCGTTTACAGTTAATCTTATTACAATACTTTGCGGAAATAAATGAATGTGATGCACCAGTGTCAAACAAAGTGAAAGCTCGGGATTTACCCACTGCTAACGTACCTGTCATAACATTAGGTTCATTGTCCCCTTCAGCTTGGTTCATGGCGAAAACTCTCCCTCTTCCTCCAGTGCCTAGTCTTTTATTTCCCCCCGGAGGTGGTCCCCTACGATCAGGTTTAAAGTTGGTTGGCTTTGGGCAGTTCTGTGCTTGATGGCAAACTTCATAGCACCTAAAGCATTTGCTTTGTCCAATGAGACACTCTCCATAATGATTCTTCCCGCACTGCGTGCATAGAGGCTTTGGTCCTTGTGCGTTGGCCGGCGGGTTGTTGTTTGTTCTAACTTGCCTTTGATTGTTGTTTCTGCCTTGGCTAGAACTTTCCCATTTCCGTTTGTTTGGGTTCTCCATCAGCTTTCTGTTCGCTCGCCCTTTCAGTAAGCAAGCTTCAACTTTCTGGGCCCTCATAAACGTGTCGGCGTAGCTCATATCAGGCAGTAAAGACATCCTCTCTTGTATTTCCTGGTGCAACCCATCCAAGAACTTCTTGGCTCGTTTCTCTTCGGTATTGACCAGCTGTAGAGCTGATCGGCGCAACTTATTGAACCGCCGTTCATACTCAATTACAGTCATGTTCCCTTGTTGGAGATTGTAAAATTCATGCTCCATATTATTGCGGTAAACTTGAGGATAGTAATTGGCCATTACTATATCCTTGAACTCTGCCCAGGTAATAGCTTCCCGGTTCTCATTAGGTCTCATCTCCCAGTATCCATCCCACCAATGATCGGCATCTTCAGTAAATTGGTAGGATGCGCAGATCACACGCTGCTCATCATTGCACCTTAAGAGACGAAAATTTCTCTCAAGTGCTCGTAGCCACTCTTCCACGTACTCGGGCCCTTCACTTCCCTTGAAGAAGGGTGGATGATTTTGGCGGAACTCATGTACTATTCTTGTATGAGCGTCCACATCAGCATTTGGAGCATTCGGTGCGTTTGGAGGGTTTTGAACATCCCTTCTTGGAGGATCCTTCAATTCCATCATGAAAATAATTTTAGCATTTATTCAAGTTAATGAATGAAATTCTAATACAAATCATATCATTGTACAAGGTAGCCAATGTATGATATAAGCATCATAATAATAAAATTTTTGATCATTGAATAATAAAAAAAATTATCTTAAACTTTCAAATTAAATTAGAATCAAAAGCTAAATAATGAAATAATGAATACTAAATAATGAAATAAATTTCAAGTCCCTAACATAAGGGATATTGTCTTTAGTTTTTAAAAAAAATAAAATTTTAAAACTTAAGAAATTTTAGTCTCCATATAATCCCGAGTCCTCGGATGGGTCTGACTCGAAATTCTCATCCATTTCTCCTTCATTCATGGCTCCATTTGGCTCGTTATTGGGTTCCGGTGCCGGTGCCGGCTCTGCAAGGTAACCTACCAACCGCTCTTCTTGCTCATTATGAATATCCCAGATATGATGTCCAGGAGGGGGGTTTGGCGGATACCATCTTGCGACTCTCATGAACAAAACGGCTGTGAACTGCACGTGGTCCACTTGCGGAACTTGGTATTGAACCGAGTGATGCATAAGGTCAGCATGTATGGAATCGGCCATGTCTTTCCAAGCCCATGGTAACGTGCTTTAATCCAGCCCAATAATCAGTAATACCTTCACCTACATCCTTAACTTGTCTCCATAATTGTAACATGTGAGCAATGTGGGTGGGCAAGTCATGTCTGATGTCCCGGTGATAATTCATGTAGGCTTGTCGTCTTGCCAAGTCACCCATCTAATGCGATAATATCTTTACTAATCATATAGGTTCGCAATAAAATTCTAAATATTCATCATTTATCATAAAGAAAATCCCACATTATTCATATAACATAAAATTTCATTTATATCTCGCATGTCATCAATTTATGCAATTTATACTTTCATACCTTGGTTGAAGCGGGCGTCGTACTCGGTGGATGCGTAGCAAGAGACTTTATTTAAACTTTTATACATTTGCAAAATAATATCATTCAAGCCACGAAATTCACTTATGTGCGGAAATAAAAATTTGAATTTTTAAGCAAGTATACAGAATCGCATACCTGCTCTGATACCAATCTGTCACGCCCCAAATTTTAACAAGGAAAATTTGAATGGTATTTGACATAAAATATTAAATGGGGCATGATTAAATTTTTTTCATTATTTTAACATGTAGGAGATAATTTGCAAACAAGGAGGAAATAGAAATGGTCCCATAAATTTCAGCAAATAACAAAAATTATCTAGCAAAGAGAGAGTTAGCAAATGAGTTGTTTGTCCTACAAGTATTCTACAAGCTTTAGCAAAATAATTTGTAAGCAAAGGGTCTAGATGAGGGATTAATCCTTTAAGTTCTGCAAATTTCTATTTTTGAATATCAATTAAAGTATTTTGCATAAGTTTTAAAAGAAAAAGGCTGAAAGTTCCTTCAAAAACCATGTCCTGCAAACATACAGGACCTTTTTAAAAAGACCAAGGCTTGCGCAGTAACATTTACAACATTCTGCAACAAAACTTGCAAGAAGGCCTATAAGTTTCATTCCTACTTTCTGCAAAATCTAAGGTAGGACAGTAAGTATTAATTCAATTCTGCAAAAATTTCAATGAGGACAATAAGTATGAAATCTAACTTGCAACTCCTAATTCTGCAAAATTTCAATAGGACAGTAAGTTTAGGATCTTCTGCAAACCCTTTAAAATAGGACAGTAAGTTCAATTCTGCAAAATTCTGTAAATTTTCTAGGGAAGGACAGTAAGTTTCATTTCACAAAATTCTGCAAAATTCTAGGGAAGGACAGTAAGTTTTGCAAAGGAGGAAGGAAACAAATTGAGTTGGAACACCCATATGCATGACACGTATCCACCATCACCACCCCACTATACTACACAAATTGCTATTTACTATCTCACCCTGGAATTTATTTAAAATGATATTTGTGCTTGTACTTCCAAGTAAAGGTCGATCACCCATTCAAACCACTACCTAAAGCATGCATGTGATTATTTACAGAGGAAGAATTATGAGCAGCCAAGTCAAAATCAAATGCTCATGTATCCAACCGTTAAAATCATGCATTAATATACTAACTTCCACTAAACTGCCTTAATAATTCATGAACTTCATATGTGGCAGAAACCCCAAAATTCGTCCACACCCTTACCGAAATACAATCCATATTCCATAAACTACTCCACTGTGTCACATAACAAGAAATAAAGACCCGACAGTTTAAAGACTTATAACTCCAACCAACTGACATCAAATAAATTCCAACAGGTTCACGTTTTAACACTTAAATCCTGACTCGTTTACTCAAACAGCATCACAAAACTACGAATTTTGAACCTCACTGTTTTAAACAAGAGAAACTTGAAAGTACGCGGCAAACTGAAATCTATTGGAAATCTTTATTTAGTCTCCTCTTGCCCGCAACCTCCGCTCGTACGCTTTGCCACGCTCAACCTGCGATAAGAATATTTATCGGGGTGAGCAACCACACGCTCAGTGAAGACCTAAACATGCTTATATACATCGAATAATCCATATGCGAGAATTTAAAACACTTACAATACAAACTTATCATGTCATAATAAGGCACCTTTCGGCCCTTATCCGTGTAACTTTACGATATCGCGATTCGTTGGTAAGGCACTCCTTCACAGCCCTTACCCATGCTATAGTATGGCACCATTACAGCCCATACCCGTGCTATAGTATGGCACTTATGCAGCCCATACCCATGCCATATAATATTTCATAACATTCAAGAATGATCATCAACTCATAAGTGACAACAAAGTTCAAGTTTAATCCGATTACCACATACGAATCATCTAAACATATATAAGAATGAAAGAATCCCCACCTTTTACCGTGGGAAGTCTAGGTTTCAGTTATCAAGCGTCTCGATCGGTGCTTCCTTCCAAACCTATAATTAAAGGATCGATCATTACCCCCTCATAACCGTACAACTATACGTTACTACACAAGGTATAATACGATATTGAAATCCAACTAGAATGAGAGGTGGAATAATATTTTTACGATGGCAGAGGAGAAGAGAAGGGAAAGGGAGAAAAAAAGAAGGAAAAAGGAAGAAGAAGAAAAGAGAAGAACGAGTGAGAACTTCACCTTTCTCACTTCGTTTGCAGCTGTGAGGTGGCGTCAACGTGTGTAGAGAATGAAGAAAAGAATGGAATTATATTACGGCTGATGAAAAAAATAATACGCATCTCTTCATATGATTTAACCAACTTTCCTAAGATATAGGTTGATAAGGGAAAAGATATTATCTTCCTTAATGGATAAGGAGATCACATATATTTATTTCTTGGGGAGTAAGTAAATTCAAATTTCTGCTTCCTTTTTGATCTCACGGCTGATTAAAATAAAGAATGGGCTGGGCTTGAATATGGGCTTCAAGGAGTTGGAAATAGTGGACTTTGATGATTGGGGGCTTAAAATTACGGGGTGTTACATTTCTAGTTAATTGAAAGGTGACTTCTGAACTTTTTAATTGGCAAACTTTTAGAGGGATAGGCATAGAGAGCATGAGTGTTGGACAGCATGATGCTTTACTTCTTTTCCGTACTCTCTTTAAGGTTTGTATCTCTATCATCTTCATCAAAATGCAATTTAAAGTTTTCTCTGTACCACCAAATTTATCAAATGAAGAATGTGTTAGCAGATGGGTATGAAGGAGGATAATGATGAAGTTACCACCAAAACACGCATTCTATCTTTGGATCTCTTGCAGGATGGTTTTACAGATCTTTATGCATATCAGAACAAGCTGGTGGTTAGGGGAAAGGAAAACTCTCCCAGGTTGCATTTTATTTTACTTATTGGGATTTTTTGTTGTTGTGAAGACTGTTGGAAAACTATAGCATTCAAGCTTTGTTTTATTTGATTGTATGAAATTTTAAAGTTTTTGCTCTAGTTATTCAAATAAAGTAAACCAATGATATCATTAATTCACTTCCCTAAAAGTATTAAATTCTCTATGTATGTATATATTTGTTTCTTTTTTTCAAATGCTTATTTTCAAGATTTTCAGTCACCAAGTTCTTTTAAGTCAATGAATTGAGCTCTTTTCCTTCCTAGAATGGGAAAATATCTAATTTGATTCCTGTTATTGGAGACTTATAGAATATTCCTTACTTGACCAAAATTTATTCTCGTTGATTTGTGTCTTTTTTCTGGACATGAAATTTGTTTAGGTTTAAGTGGATTTTTTTAAAAATTAGATTAATGCCTTTTGAAATATTATATAGTAAAACTGATTACTGTAAAATTGAATAGGATGTGTTTGATTAGTTGTTGATAATTTTTGTAGCTTTCGTATTGGGCATCAAATGTGGAGTTGAATTGATTGCTATACTAATTATAATTAATGATATGAACCTTCTTAGTTGAAGCACATGAAATGATGCTTAATGTTTGTTGTAGGTGCAATGACGCCTCTTATGTCATACCAAATTGAGCAAAAATGTTGCAATTCTAAATAGATTTTAGTTGTGTGCAAATGAAGCCCCGTTCTCTCTTCTTTGGAATATTACATGAAATTATGTTGCTTGATGCTAATCATAACTTCATTAAATCGTATTATGAGGTTTACTTGGTATGGGATGACGAGACTATGTCAATGACCAATACCCTTCTTTCTAAGCTCTTTTTATAAAATGCTTATATAGCTTTTCATCACTTCTCGAGTTTTGTAATATCAAATTTTTAGGAGGAAAGGAGAATGTCCTTGTTGAAGTACTAGGCAACCAAGTAAGTCACATAGCCCATCACTAGTTTTTTCTCCTATGGATATTATGTTGAGTTGCTTAATAACTATCTAGGTGGCTAAGTTTTTTTTCCTGCCGTATTTAAATTTCCTTGTTTTCTCTTTTGTATCTATTAATGTACTTCATAATATGGTTTAATTTGTTCTTCCCTAGAACTAAAGAAATAAAGAAAAATACCTTTAGAAATATGATCATGTTTTGATGTGATTTATCTCCTCCTTTGACAAGTTTTCCAGTTGGAAAGGATTCCCACAATGGTGTGGTCAACAAAGGTGTCAAGTAGGTATTTTCATTATGATTGTTGATGAACTAGTAATTTAACTCTGACATTACGCAGTTGCGCTCCAGAAGCCTCTAGCACAACTTCATACAAGGTTTAGAATGAAGTGTATGTATTTTCTTTCTGAAAATTTTACTTTTCTATTGAAAATTTTGTCCCCACGAGGCATTCAAGGTTCAGTGCTACGATTACCCAGCTGATTTTTGCCCAAATTTGTTTGATCATGCAATATTTTTTTAAGATTGTGAGTTCAAATGGTACAGGTCAGTTCCTTTTGCAAATGGTCTCTAGAAATTGATTTTGCTTATAAGATGTTTGGTTGATTTTCTTTTCACTTTTTTTTTTTCTCTATACTAATATCTGGTGAATGGGATTTCTTACAACCTAAAACATATACTATATAATCATGTTCTATGTATTAGGTATCTAATTAGTTTATTCTGATTTCTTAGTATATCATCTATTTAATTCTAATTATATTATCAGTTTGCCGTCCTTTATAATAGCATAATGCATACTAATATACTTAGATCAAGAATAAAGCCGTGATATTGTTGGATGGGCATATAGAACAATTTCTTCAACTATATTCTTATACGAGCAAGTTATGAATCCTATTCTTCTAGTATAACTATGACCTTTCTTTATGATTTGCTCTGATTTTTTTATGTGATGTCCCTGCTCCTTCCCTCTTTCATTAGTCAATTAATTGTACTATAATGGCCTTAACAAGCATATGCTGCCAACAGATTCATTCTGATAATGCATTTGGCCAGCAAATGATAAAGAACCTTGGGGTATTTTTACGTTTTGTGATGTGAAAATTACTTATTTATTAGATCAAAGTTAGTTAATCTATGTTTCCTCCATAATATTGCTCTTGTTAAACAGTTATTTATTATGAACATTTTTTGTTCAACATTTAGGCTTTTCCTTTTCAACTCTCAGCTTTTTAGCCACTGTTGGAAACAATCAGTAGATTAAAGGAAATCAATTATCTTTGAAGGATGTATGTAAATATTAGAATAAAATTTCAGATTGGCGACAACTAAACAGGTGCTTTGATTTTAGCTTTTTGAAATTCTGTTAAGTGAAAAGTTTCAAAGAGATTATGTTGTAGAAATTACTCTTCAGGTAGTTAAAGAGTCCTTGATTATGGGCATCCTTTTTGGTTTTGGGGTGGGTGAATCATGATGTACTAGAAGTCCGAGGCTTTGGCAACTGTTTTCAAACTACTTGTTTGTCCAAGAAATATTATTCTATGTGGTAAACTAATTAATAGACTATTCTATATCTTTATTTAATCTTTTAATTGACCTCTTGTAGTGACGTTTCAGTTTCTCCTTTTGTTTTGAATGTTAAAAAGTGTTTTTTTATGTCTTAAAAGTTTAGTTTTTTTTCCAGATCCATGGTTTTACATTTGCTATTTTTTTTAAGTTCTTTTCCTTTTCGGTAATGCTTGATGCATATGTAGAATCCTTTTAATCACTCTTATCCTCTTCTGCAATAGGATTGAATGGCCAGAATTGTTTGATGAGTTTGAAGAGAGGTATGTGATGTAGGCACGTATGTCATTACTTTCCCCTATGATACAGAAACTGATTTTATCCTCTTTCAATGTGAAGTGAATTGTCTTTTTTGTGAATTGGGAATGTGGGATTATACTTTCTCTTATTTTAGATGGTCTATGAGAATATTTCTTAAATTTTCTGGGATAATGTCTAAAATTACTTTAATCTTACTACATTCTAATAAACATTTCGTTATATGAATATATTAACTTTTGATCTCTTAGTAGCTATCTTGTTATTTTTTTAATAGTAAAATTTTACAATATTGGATAATAAAAGTCATCTTCATCTTTTAAAAATAGCTAATTAATTTGCAAATGTGTGTCAGAGATGAAGATCTAAGAGTTTTTTTATACACTATGGATTATGCGTCATAATTTGCAGATGTGTCAATAATGAAAATGTGTCTTAATTTCCAGGTTACCTTTGGATTATTCGCTATTTAAAGGGGAATGGGTTCCAGAAGGAATTTTTAACTCTGATGTATGATTAAGTTTTAAATAATAAGAGTTTGGGAAATGTTAGAAAATTCAGGCTCAACTTTTGCTCTCTCTACACTTACAGGTATGAAATTGGATCTATTGGATAAGGCACAGTGGGTGAAGGCTAAAAAGGAGAAACTTGTAAGGAAGAGGGAGCCTATTACAAAAATCAAATCTGCAAAAAATCATGGTAAAAGAAAATTTATTTTAGACAGCAACCAAAGTTATTTAGTTTTTCTTTAATGATTTTAGAAGGAAAATATACAAACTAATATTTTCTTATCATCAACTGCAATATTCTGTTAAATATATAGTTTTATTCTGTATGATTATGCTTCCTTTTATTTCTTTACAATATTGTCTTGTTGTCTAACAATGCTAGATATTTCTCCCATCAGTATCAATTGCCATAATGCTTGCTGCTGGGACACTTTCTACATACTTCAATTTTTTAATGGATACGATAGGTATACGGTATACATGTTTGTATTTATTTTAATCAAAATCTCAGTTATGGATTTACATTTTTTGGTCCTTACTCTATATTGTTATTCAACATTTCTCTATGCATTAAAAATTGAGTCATAGCTAGCTGACTGTTGACTGCTCATTATTGGATAAAAATAAACTTATTGAACTTAATATAACCATTAAGAGTCTAGTTTGCTTTCTGCTATACTGAAATGTCTAAGTTCTTTATTGTTTTCTCAGGGGCCCTTTTCACAGGCAAAATATTTACTGTCCATACAATCACCAAACTAGATACGTCAATGGCAGCAAGATAGGGCCCATATAAATGGTTGGTTTTCAAATTAGTTTTGAAGTTTGGTTGGTTTTATCTTTGCTAAATGATGCTTTAGCACTTGCTGGTCGGGTAAACTTGCCACACTTTATCTGAAATAAAAATAAAGGGAGAAGTAATAATTATAGGGCTTGTTTTGAGTTGACTGTTTAACATTAGATAGATGCTAATAACAACTATTATCTTCACCATTCAGGTTGGTTCCTGAATTTCTTTGTTCTCTTTGTTATCATGTAACTATTATAACAATGCTCTAATTGTGTAGCAATTATATTACCGTCTAGACTTGCAAGGTGCCTGTTTTGTAAAGGGGAACTAGAATAATAGATAGCAAGGAAAACTTGAAAACGAAAGAAGGATAGAAACTCATTGGGTAAATATCAAAATTGGTCTTGTAAGTATGACATTTTCCAACTTTAGTCCTTCATCATTTGCAATTCTCAATTTTGGTCCTTTTTTGTCCACTTTTAGTCCTTTTGGTCCAAATTTAGCCCTTTTTGTCCAAATTTAGTCCTTTCTGTTAAAAAAAATGTCCAAAAATGGTCCGAAAGTGCATACATTTTGGGCCAAAAGTGGACCAAAATGACTAAAACTGGACCAGAAAGGACCAAAATTGAGAATTGCAAATGATAAAGGACTAAAGTTGGAAAATGTCATACTTACTGGACTAATTTTGGTATTTACCCTAACTCATTCTCACATTTCCATGATTGAAGTTATTATATATAATTCCTTATTTTTAAGCACTGGTCTTCTATTTTCATTCTCATTCCTTCATCAAACTCCATTGAAGCATCCCTTAGTTCTGCCAAAAAGATTGTCTTCAACCTTTATGCTTGTATAATTTTGCTTAATACCATCTTCTTGTGTTAATCCATCAAATTGAGTACTTTATTTTTAGAAAATACCATTGCTAGTAAAGGTCTCACCTTCGGCTGCTCAGTTGGTTAATTTCTTTAGCATGAGAAAAAACTTTGTGTGAACTTAGTCGTGCATTAGCTGTTCTAGCTTTTGTATTGGTTATAAAGAATTTTCTAGCTTTTGTGTTTCTTAAGAATTTACTTCTTAAGTTTATAGTGTTCACTGTATTTTAATTTTTCATAATTTTTTTGCTTTCTTATGATAGTCAATTGCTCAAAACTGCTGACTACAAAAGGTACAGAGAGAAAACAAGTTGAAGCCAACCATAAAGGTAAGGCTAGGTTCTATTGTTGCAAGTCCAATTGAAAAACTATCTATTAGAATATAATTACCTACACTCAAATTAGTTGTTTTTTTAACATTGAATGTAGAATGAAGCAGGGGAGGTGATTTGAATCTCTTGGATTTGTGTTGTTGTACTTCTTGAGAGGAAGGTAGTTATTTCGTCATATGTTAGCCTTTTATATTGTATTAAGGCTTGCGAGATTTGACATTTAGTTCTTCTTGCTGCTTTTGTTATTAAGTCTTTTATTGAACAGGTGAAAGAAATGGATTGTGTTGTTCATTATCCTAAAAATGATCAGAAAGCTCATGAAGCAGCTTTGTTTGATGTTGGAAATGAGATTGCTAGCCCTCCTTTCTCCGTAGAAGCTTTGCTCAGCCTTCTTATAGTAAAAAAATTCATCTTATTTTAGTCTTTTCACATTTATATGCTGATTTTCGTTGTTTTTTTTATTTTTTTCTGTGAATGTGTTTGAATTGAAAGCCTTGAATGGAGAAGTGGAGTGATTAGTGTGAAAATCAGCGTGTTTTAGAGTCCAATTTAGCACTGTTTTGTGGTATTTATATTCGTATTTAAGCATCTTGTGGTTGAATTGCATATATTTGTGTTACAGGTGTATGTGAAGTGTTATTTCGTGTTTTTAGGTGGCAAACAAGGTAAAAGTGCAAAAATAGATGTCGGGAGCGAAGTCAGGAAGACAAGAGGCCGGCACGAGGAGAGAACTCGTGCCACCGAGAAGATCCCAATTATGCCACAAGGTATGCGGGCACGACTGCCTGGTGCTGTCTAGAGCTGCCGAGAGGTGCCCGCACGACCTGCCGAGCGCGCCTTTCGAAGCCTGCCAAGAGCTGCCGAGCACGAGCGCCGAGCCCTGCCAACAGCGCCGTATCCGTTCCGCCGAGAGCGCCAAAGGAATTCACACGCAAGCTGCCGGCACGACCCGTGCCACAATTGGCACGACTCATGCCGATATCCGCCAGGTCCAGTTTCGTTGTTTTTTTATTTTTCTGGCCCGTTCCAATTTTTGACGTGAAAAGGCCCACTTTTGAGTCAGAATTCAGGATTTTTACAGTCCTCAACTATAAAATAGACACTTCGGGATTTTTATTCAGAACTCTCCACAACCCTACATACTTTTTCATACCCTTTCCTTGTCACCATATCGAAATCAATATTCACCATCCCATCCACCAATCCAGGAGAGGTCATCAGTGTTGGCTACTTGAGAAGGAGAATAAGAAGGTTCAGAATCTTGGAAGAGAGAACGGAGAATCACGCCATATCTAGGGTTTTTCTTATTCTTTCTTTTGAATTATAGACCTATGGCTATACCTTCATACCTAACCATGTGTGTGGCCTGTAACATCATGGGCTAGTACTTTTTGGATAGTGCTAAGTTTTGAAGGTTGAATTGATTTGAATTGATGATCTAGAATAGGTTGGATACCTGCAGTATACTTATTCCCTTATTAATGCTTTGAATTTAAGCTTACATTTTTGTCTTATATGATCTGTCCTCATGCATGTATATATGTCATTGTCTTATGCATATTTATGTTTGTTGCTTGTGTTATCTAAGAATTATATTTGTCAACCTATTATGGGTAAAGGGGATCTAACCATATTACTTTTATTCATTAGAATAATTAATACTGGACACTTAATATATCTATTAATTACCATTCTATAGGATTTGGTTTCTTAGATTGCTAGGTGGGAATTGAGGATTAATTTTAAGTACCTATAAAGGGAAGTCTAGTGCTCTAGCCTATTAGGAATTTTACAAGAAGTACCTAGAAAGGGAGTAGGAATTATTCTTCTGCATATGAGGTTTAAACCAGGTTTATGTGTTAAGTTTACTTTAAAAGAGGGTTTTAACATAATTAAGTGATTGTTTTCATAAGAGCTGCAGGGATTCTTACCGATTGTCTAGTAATTTGATTTGACCGATTTAACTGAATTTCCTAGTGCTATCTATCTTCTCTCTTGAACACTTCCATCTTAATTTTATTTGCTATTTTATTATTTTTAGTACTTATTTTCTGTATCTTTAATTTAGGTAATTCTCTTAAAATACCCAAATTTGTCTTATTTTAGCATAGTCATAATTAGATTAAATAATTAGTCTAGAATTATACTGTGGTTCGATATTTTACTTGGTTACATGCTGAATTACAATTATTTCCCTACACTTGGGGACACATGCAAAAAGGTGAGCAAGCAAATGGCGCATTTGGCCGGGGATAGTTCTTAGATTTATTTTATTTAATTCTTTTGTGATTTATTTTGGTCTAGGACGTTAAATTTTAATTGCTTTTATTTTATTTTTATTTTATTTACATCCAAACTATTCTGATTAGCTGCGTGAGAACAGGTGTATGTATGATCACTAGGTCAAGTGGACTCTCCATTGAACCACTCAACTTAGAACTTGAAGCACTTGTCATACAAAACAGAAGAAAGAGAAAGAAGCCACCCATACCCATTCGTATTCCAGAGTCGGATATTTATTATTCGTTAGAAGAAGAGGAAGTTAAAGAGACTGAGATTAGAGAGATGGCTGACGATGCCCCGACCCCCATGTGGGACCAGTATAAGTTGTAGCACACCATTAAAGCTGGATTGAATAGACTCGCAATCACCGTAGAGACTTTTGAGTTGCCGTTTGGACTGATCTGAATGGTACAGGCATAGCAGTTTAGTGGTACTCCTTTGGAGAATCCTAGTAAGCATCTGCAGTTATTTGATGAGTATGCAAGGACGCAGAAGCACAGGAATTTCCGGAGTATGCATCAGAATGAGCCTTTTCAAATTCTCACTAACGGGGAAAGCCAAAGAGTGGTACATTCCTGCAGGATGTTGTGCTACATGGGAGCAGTTGGCAGATGTCACACCCCATTTTTTTACCAAAGAGAATTTGAATTAGCATTTGAATTAGAATATTAAATAGGGCATGATTAAAATTTTTTTTTTATTTTAACATGTAGGAAAATAATTTGCAAACAATGAGGAAGTAGAAATGGTCCTATAAATTTCAGCAAATAACAAAAATTATCTAACAAAGAAAGAGTTAGCAAATGAGTTGTTTGTCCCACAAGTATTCTACAAGTTTTAGCAAAATAATTTATAAGCAAAGGGTCTAGATGTGGGATTAATCCTTTAAGTTCTGCAAATTTCTACTTTAGAATATCAATTAAGGTATTTTGCAAAAGTTTTAAAAATAAAGGGCTGAAAGTTCCAAAAAAAGAATCCATGTCCTGCAAACATACAGGACTTATTAAATAGACCAAGGTTTGTGCAGAATCATTTGCAACATTCTGCAGAAACTTTGCAAGAAGGTCTATAAGTTTCATTCCTACTTTCTGCAAAATCTAAGGTAGGACAGTAAGTACTAATCCAATTCTGCAAAAATTTCAATGAGGACAATAAGTTTTGTTCCCATACATTCATGATCATATAAACATGCAGGACTAAACAAAGAATAGAATAATTCCAAATATACAGGACACACTTATGTTACTTCTCAAATAAAATAAATAGATGAGTAGTCGAGGAATCCTTTTGCAGGGAAGAAAAATGCGTCAATCCTGCAAGTTTCTGCAAAACGTCTAGGGTCCGGTTCAGAGGCAAGTCAAAGAAATCAAAACAAACTTGAACGCTTACCCTGACGACGAGCAAAACTGGACTCATCATTTTAAAACCCAAGACTAAAGTATAACTCTTATCGAGAGTGTCCCGTAGATATTCTTCCAACATGCATGACTTAAATGGTACTACCAGGTACAAGTCACCTACAAACAAATCCATTAACTTCATACATACAAGCACCCATCTGTAGATCATAAATCTTTATTAAACATGCTTACTGACCAAGAACCCAAATTAAAAATTTATCCTAATAACCTCAACTGCAATAACCCCAACATTCTGTCATGAAACGGAAGTTCAAGTAGTAAATTATCATTCTTCGCAATACTCTGTCGTACAACAGAAATTCAATCGATGAGTTATCATAGATCATATCCAACTAATTTTTCCAAAAATTAAGTCAGAAATCACGCAGCAAATTGAAATCTATTGGAAATTTTTATTTAGTCTCCTCTTGCTCGCAACCTCCGCTCGTACGCTTTGCCACACTCAACCTGCGATAAGAATATTTATTGGGGTGAGCAACCACACACTCAGTGAAGTTCTAAACATGCTTATATACATCGAACAATCCAGATACGAGAATTGAAATCACTTACAATACAAACTTATTATGTCATAATAAGGCACCTTTCGTCCATTATCCGTGTAACTTTACGATATCGCGATTCGTTGGTAAGGCACTCCTTCACAGCCCTTACCCATGCTATAGTATGGCACCATTACAGCCCATACCCGTGCTATAGTATGGCACTTATGCAGCCCATACCCATGCCATATAATATTTCATAACATTCAAGAATGATCATCAACTCATAAGCGACAACAAAGTTCAAGTTTAATCCGATTACCACATACGAATCATCTAAACATATATAAGAATGAAAGAATCCCCACCTTTCTACTGTGAGAAGTCTAGGTTTCAATTATCAAACGTCTCGATTGGTGCTTCCTTCAAAACCTATTAAGTCATGATGGATCGTTACACAAACAATCAACTTATCGAAAAGAAACAAATCTGCAGAATTTCGTAGACGTTGCAGACTAAGAACTTTAGGACTAGTGTTTATAGTTTGAAGAAGAAAAAAAAGAAAGGAGGGAACACGTTTTTCTGGTTTCACGATAAACACAGGAAGAAGAAAAAAAAGGAAGAGAAAAGAAAAGAGGAAGAAAAGAGTGAGAACTTACCTCTCTCTCCGTTCGCGGAACACGTGAAGTGAAGCCAGTGTGTGTAGAGAATAAGGAAAGATTAGAATTATAACCACACGGCTTATCGCAATCTCTTCATAGGATTTAACAAACTTTCCTAAGATATAGGTTGATAAGGGGAAACGATATCTCCTTTATGAAGATCACGATTTTTCTTGGGGATTAAGAAAACTTATTTGTTTTAATTAAACTCACAGCTGATAGTAATGAATGGGCTGAGTTTGGATGTGGGCTTCAAAGATTTTGGGCCATGACAGAAAAACGCAGGTGAAACTTACGGGGTATTACATCCTACCCTCCTAATAAGAATTTCGTCCTCGAAATTCCATAATTATATAAATATCTTACCCGTAATAAAACAGGGGTATCTTGTTTGAATTTCGTCCTTCTTTTCCCATGTAGCATCATCTTCCGTATGTCGACTCCATTGAACCCTGACGAATGGCATGTCATGATTTCGAATCCTTTGGACCTTTTGATCCAAAATGGACACAGGTTCTTCTTCATATGTCAGGTCCTTGCCAATCCCCAATGTCGAGAAATCCACAACATGATTAGGATCATGAACGTATTTTATCAACATTGAAATGTGAAAAACATTGTGCACGGAGGATAACTCGGGTGGCAACGCCAAACGATAGGCTAGATCTCCAACTCTATCAAGAATTTGAAACGGACCAACGAAACGAGGTCTGAGCTTTTCTCTCCTTCCAAATTGTATGACACCCTTCGTGGGAGCCACCTTCAGAAAGACATGATCTCCGACTTCAAAATGTAAATCCTTTCTTCGTTGATCAGCATAGGACTTTTGTCTATCTTGAGCAGTCTTGATTCTTTCTCGAATTATTCTGACCTTGTCCACTGCTTCTTCTATTAGCTTGGGGCCTAGAATAGCTTTCTCACCAACATCATCCCAATATAATGGTGATCTACACTTCCTTCCATAAAGCGCCTCGTAAGGAGCCATCTTGATAGTTGCTTGATAGCTGTTATTGTAGGCAAATTCGACAAGAGGTAGGAACTTCTCCCATGCTTCTCCCATGTTAACAGTGCATGCTCTTAACATGTCTTCCAAGATCTGGATTGTTCTTTCAGATTGCCCATCCGTTTGTGGGTGATAAGCTGTGCTGAAATTTAGTTTAGTTCCCATTGCCTTGTGCAGACTTACCCAAAACCTTGAAGTGAAACGTGTATCTCTATCAGACACTATTGACATTGGTACGCCGTGTAGTCTCACTATCTCTTGAATATACAAATGTGCATACTGCTCCATCTTGAATGTCATTTTTATGGGCAAGAAATGAGCTGACTTGGTCAATCGATCGACGATGACCCGTATGGCATGATTTCCCTTCGAAAACCTTGGTAAACCTACGACAAAATCCATGGCAATTTGCTCCCATTTCCACTCAGGGATCTCAAGTGGTTTAAGCTTTCCGGCTGGTCGCTGGTGTTCAATTTTAACTTGTTGGCAAGTTAAACATCTTTCAACAAAGTATCCAATATCTCGTTTCATACTTCGCCACCAAAATCTTTCCTTCAAGTCATGGTACATCTTCGTTCCTCCAGGATGAGCGGTGTATGGCGCTCCATGCGCTTCACTTAAAATCTTTTCTCTCAACTTCTCAACCATTGGAACGCACAATCTTCCATTTAGAGTCAAAACTCCCTCTTCGTCCACTTTGAAGCCATTGTAATCGCCTCCAGCTAGTGCCTTCTTCATCATTCCTTGCAAGAAATGATCTTGTTCTTGAGCTTTCTTTATCTCCATTTTCGAACTCGACTGAATTTCTAATGCCGCAATGATCGCCTTCGTGCCGGAGGGTGGTGCCACCAATTCAATTTGCATCTTGGCGAATTCTTCGGCCAGCTCTTCTTGCTTGGTATACAGACTATTCAGCTCCACTTTGGTTTTTCGACTCAAAGCGTCGGCCACTACGTTAGCCTTGCCTGGATGGTACTCAATGGTGCAGTCATAATCGTTCACCAACTCTAACCATCTCCGTTGTCCCATATTGAGCTCCTTCTACGTGAACAGATACTTCAAACTCTTGTGTTCCGTGAAGATCGTACATCTCCCACCATAAAGGTAGTGTCGCCAAATCTTCAAAGCATGAACTACGGCCGCTAACTCCAAGTCATGAGTAGGGTAGTTCACTTCGTGCGGTCTCAACTGTCTAGAAGCATATGCAATAACCTTTCCATGTTGCATCAATACGCATCCGAGTCCTTGCTTCGATGCACCACTGTAGATCGTGAACTCTTCATTCGGATTTGGGATTGTCAACACGGGTGCTGAAGTCAAATCGTGCTTTAACCTTTGAAAGCTCTCTTCACATTTGTCAGACCAAATAAACTTCTCTCCTTTACGAATTAATTGTGTCATTGGGCTGGCTATCTTGGAGAATCCTTCTATGAACCTTCGATAATAGCCAGCTAATCCCAAGAAACTACGAACTTCTTGAACATTTGTAGGTGCCCTCCACTGATTTACTGCTTCTATTTTAGATGGATCTACTTCAATCCCTTGTGATGTTACCATATGTCCAAGGAATGTGACTTGCTTCAACCAAAACTCACACTTCTTGAACTTCGCATATAACCTCTCATTGCGAAGTGTCTCAAATACCAATCTCAAGTGCTCCTCATGTTGTGCTTCATCCTTGGAGTATACTAAAATGTCGTCGATGAAGACTATAACGAACTGATCGAGATACGGGTGAAAAACTCGATTCATCAGATCCATGAACACTGCAGGCGCATTACTCAACCCAAATGGCATGACGACGAATTCATAGTGCCCATAACGCGTTCTAAAAGCAGTCTTAGAAATGTCTGACTCCTTCACTCTCAATTGATGGTACCCAGATCTTAAATCAATTTTGGAAAATACACTTGCTCCTTCTAATTGGTCAAACAAGTCTTCAATTCGAGGTAGGGGATACTTGTTCTTTATCGTCAACTTGTTAAGCTCTCGGTAGTCAATACACATCCTCATGGATCCATCTTTCTTCTTAACGAATAGGATCGGCGCTCCCCATGGAGATACGCTTGGGCGGATGAACCCCAAGTGCAAGAGCTCTTGTAGCTGAACTTTCAACTCTTGTAGTTCCACGGGCGCCATTCGATACGGAGCTTTGGATACTGGTGCAGATCCTGGTATCAAATCTATTGAAAATTCTACTTGACGATGTGGAGGCACGCCTGGTAAATCTTTCGGAAAGACATCAAGATACTTTCGGACAATAGGTATGTCACTAGGTGATACTTTTGTGGTTCTGGTGTCTACAATGTTGACTAGGAATCCCTGGCAGGACTTCTTTCTAAGCATCTTGGCAGCTTTTGCAGCAGATAATATTCTCGGTGCTACACCACTCTTGAGCTTGTGTACCACTTCTTTCTCGAATTTTGGTTCCCTTAAGATCATTACTCATTCCTTGCACTTTATATTGGCTTGATGATAGGTAAGCCAATCCATTCCTAGAATCAAATCAAATCCATACATATCCATAACATACGGCTTGACGCTAAAGTCCACTCTTTCAATGTGTACGCTCACACTTTCTACTAAGGTATTCACAACAACTCTCTCCCCCGAAGGTAAACTAATCTCAAGAGGTTCATCACTCTTGACTCGTTTACAGTTAATCTTATTACAATACTTTGCGAAAATAAATGAATGTGATGCACCAGTGTCAAACAAAGTGAAAGCTCGGGATTTACCCACTGCCAACGTACCTGTCATAACATTAGGTTCATTGTCCCCTTCAGCTTGGTTCATAGCGAAAACTCTCCCTCTTCCTCCAGTGCCTCGCCTTGTGTTTCCCCCCGGAGGTGGTCCCTTACGATCAGGTTTAACGTTGGACGGCTTTGGGCAGTTCTGTGCTTGATGGCCAACTTCATAGCACCTAAAGCATTTGTTTTGTCCCATGAGACACTCTCCATAATGATTCTTCCCGCACTGCGTGCATAGAGGCTTTGGTCCTTGTGCGTTGGCCGGCGGGTTGTTGTTCGTTCTGGCTTGCCTTTGATTGTTGTTCCTGCCTTGGTTAGAATTTTCCCATTTCCGTTTGTTTGGGTTCTCCATCAGCTTTCTGTTCGCTCGCCCTTTCAGTAAGCAAGCTTCAACTTTCTGGGCCCTCATAAACGTGTCGGTGTAGCTCATATCGGGCAGTGGAGACATCCTCTCTTGTATATCCTGGTGCAATCCATCCAAGAACTTCTTGGCTCGTTTCTCTTCGGTATTGACCAGCTGTGGAGCTGATCGGCGCAACTTATTGAACCGCCGTTCATACTCAATTACAGTCATGTTCCCTTGTTGGAGATTGTAAAATTCATGCTCCATATTATTGCGGTAAACTTGAGGATAGTAATTGGCCATTACTGTATCCTTGAACTCTGCCCAGGTAATAGCTTCCCGGTTCTCATTAGGTCTCATCTCCCAGTATCCGTCCCACCAATGGTCGGCATCTTCCGTAAATTGGTAGGATGCGCAGATCACACGCTGCTCATCATTGCACCTTAAGAGACGAAAAATTCTCTCAAGTGCTCGTAGCCACTCTTCCACGTACTCGAGCCCTTCACTTCCCTTGAAGAAGGGTGGATGGTTTTGGCGAAACTCATGTACTATTTTTGTGTGAGCGTCCGCATCAGCGTTTGGAGCATTTGGTGCGTTTGGAGGGTTTTGAACATCCCTTCTTGGAGGCATCCTTTCAATTCCACCATGAAAATAATTTTAGCATTTATTCAATTTAATGAATGAAATCCTAATGCAAATCATATTATTGTACAAGGTAGCCAATGTACGATATAGGCATCATAATAATAAAATTTTTGATCATTGAACGAAAAATTGTCTTAAACTTGCAAATTAAATTGAATCAAATGTTAAATAATTGAAATAACGAATGCTAAATAATGAAATAAATTCAAGTCCCTAACATAGGGGATTTTTTTTTTAAAAAAAATGGAATTTTAAAACTTAAGAAATTTTAGTCTCCATATAATCCCGAGTCCTCGGACGGGTCTGACTCGAAATTCTCATCCATTTCTCCTTCATTCATGGCTCCATTTGGCTCGTTATTGGGTTCCGGTGCCGGTGCCGGCTCTGCAAGGTAACCTACCAATCGCTCTTCTTGCTCATTATGAATATCCCAGATATGATGTCCAGGAGGGGGGTTTGGCGGATACCATCTTGTGACTCTCATGAACAAAACGGCTGTGAACTGCACATGGTCCACTTGCGGAACTTGGTGTTGAACCGAGTGATGCATAAGGTCAGCATGTATGGAATCAGCCATGTCTTTCCAAGCCCACGGTAACGTGCTGATGAGCTTTAATCCAGCCTAATAGTCAGTAATACCTTCACCTATATCCTTAACTTGTCTCCATAATTGTAGCATGTGAGCAATGTGGGTGGGCAAGTCATGTCTGACGTCCCGGTGATAATTCATGTAGGCTTGTTGTCTCGCCAAGTCACCCATCTAATGCGGAAATATCTTTACTAATCATATAGGTTCGCAATAAAATTCTAAATATTCATCATTTATCAAAAAAAAAACCACATTATTCATATAACATAAACTTTCATTTTATATCTCGCATGTCATCAATTTATGCAATTTATACTTTCATATCTTGGTTGAAGCGGGCGTCATACTCGGTGGATGCGTAGCAAGAGACTTTATTTAAACTTTTATACATTTGCAAAATCATGTCATTCAAGCCACGAAATTCACTTATGTGCGGAAATAAAAATTTAAAAATTTTTAAGCAAGTATAAAGAATCGCATACCTGCTCTGATACCAATCTGTCACACCCCATTTTTTTACCAAAGAGAATTTGAATTAGCATTTGAATTAGAATACTAAATAGGGCATGATTAAATTTTTTTTTTATTTTAACATGTAGGAAAATAATTTGCAAACAAGGAGGAAGTAGAAATGGTCCTATAAATTTCAGCAAATAACAAAAATTATCTAACAAAGAAAGAGTTAGCAAATGAGTTGTTTGTCCCACAAGTATTCTACAAGCTTTAGCAAAATAATTTATAAGCAAAGGGTCTAGATGTGGGATTAATCCTTTAAGTTCTGCAAATTTCTACTTTAGAATATCAATTAAGGTATTTTGCAAAAGTTTTAAAAATAAAGGGCTGAAAGTTCCAAAAAAAGAATCCATGTCCTGCAAACATACAGGACTTATTAAATAGACCAAGGTTTGTGCAGAATCATTTGCAACATTCTGCAGAAACTTTGCAAGAAGGCCTGTAAGTTTCATTCCTACTTTCTGCAAAATCTAAGGTAGGACAGTAAGTACTAATCCAATTCTGCAAAAATTTCAATGAGGACAATAAGTTTTGTTCCCATACATTCATGATCATATAAACATGCAGGACTAAACAAAGAATAGAATAATTCCAAACATACAGGACACACTTATGTTACTTCTCAAATAAAATAAATAGATGAGTAGTCGAGGAATCCTTTTGCAGGGAAGAAAAATGCGTCAATCCTGCAAGTTTCTGCAAAACGTCTAGGGTCCGGTTCAGAGGCAAGTCAAAGAAATCAAAACAAACTTGAACGCTTACCCTGACGACGAGCAAAACTGGACTCATCATTTTAAAACTCAAGACTAAAGTATAACTCTTATCGAGAGTGTCCCGTAGATATTCTTCCAACATGCATGACTTAAATGGTACTACCAGGTACAAGTCACCTACAAACAAATCCATTAACTTCATACATACAAGCACCCATCTGTAGATTATAAATCTTTATTAAACATGCTTACTGACCAAGAACCCAAATTAAAAATTTATCCTAATAACCTCAACTGCAATAACCCCAACATTCTGTCATGAAACGGAAGTTCAAGTAGTAAATTATCATTCTTCGCAATACTCTGTCGTAGAACAGAAATTCAATCGGTGAGTTATCATAGATCATATCCAACTAATTTTTCCAAAAATTAAGTCAGAAATCACGCAGCAAATTGAAATCTATTGGAAATTTTTATTTAGTCTCCTCTTGCTCGCAACCTCCGCTCGTACGCTTTGCCACACTCAACCTGCGATAAGAATATATATCGGGGTGAGCAACCACACGCTCAGTGAAGTTCTAAACATGCTTATATACATCGAACAATCCATATACGAGAATTGAAATCACTTACAATACAAACTTATCATGTCATAATAAGGCACCTTTCGGCCCTTATCCGTGTAACTTTACGATATCGCGATTCTTTGGTAAGGCACTCCTGCACAGCCCTTACCCATGCTATAGTATGGCACCATTACAGCCCATACCCGTGCTATAGTATGGCACTTATGCAGCCCATACCCATGCCATATAATATTTCATAACATTCAAGAATGATCATCAACTCATAAGTGACAACAAAGTTCAAGTTTAATCCGATTACCACATACGAATCATCTAAACATATATAAGAATGAAAGAATCCCCACCTTTCTACCGTGGGAAGTCTAGGTTTCAATTATCAAACATCTCGATCGGTGCTTCCTTCAAAACCTATTAAGTCATGATGGATCATTACACAAACAATCAACTTATCGAAAAGAAACAAATCTGCAGAATTTCGTAGACGTTGCAGACTAAGAACTTTAGGACTAGTGTTTATAGTTTGAAGAAGAAAAAAAAGAAAGGAGGGAACACGTTTTTCTGGTTTCACGATAAACACAGGAAGAAGAAAGAAAAGGAAGAGAAAAGAAAAGAGGAAGAAAAGAGTGAGAACTTACCTCTCTCTCCGTTCGCGGAACACGTGAAGTGAAGCCAGTGTGTGTAGAGAATAAGGAAAGATTAGAATTATAACCACACGACTGATCACAATCTCTTCATAGGATTTAACAAACTTTCCTAAGATATAGGTTGATAAGGGGAAACGATATCTCCTTTATGAAGATCACGATTTTTCTTGGGGATTAAGAAAACTTATTTGTTTTAATTAAACTCACAGCTGATAGTAATGAATGGGCTGAGTTTGGATGTGGGCTTCAAAGATTTTGGGCCATGACAGAAAAACGCAGGTGAAACTTACGGGGTATTACATCCTACCCTCCTAATAAGAATTTCGTCCTCGAAATTCCATAATTATATAAATATCTTACCCGTAATGAAACAAGGGTATCTTGTTTGAATTTCGTCCTTCTTTTCCCATGTAGCCTCATCTTCCGTATGTCGACTCCATTGAACCTTGACGAGTGGCACGTCATGATTTCGAATCCTTTGGATCTTTTGATCCAAAATGGACACAGGTTCTTCTTCATATGTCAGGTCCTTGCCAATCCCCAATGTCGAGAAATTCACAACATGATTAGGATCATGAACGTATTTTCTCAACATCGAAATGTGAAAAACATTGTGCACGGAGGATAACTCGGGTGGCAACGCCAAACGATAGGCTAGATCTCCAACTCTATCAAGAATTTGAAACGGACCAACGAAACGAGGTCTGAGCTTTTCTCTCCTTCCAAATTGTATGACACCCTTCGTGGGAGCCACCTTCAGAAAGACATGATCTCCGACTTCAAAATGTAAATCCTTTCTTCGTTGATCAGCATAGGACTTTTGTCTATCTTGAGCAGTCTTGATTCTTTCTCGAATTATTCTGACCTTGTCCACTGCTTCTTCTATTAGCTTGGGGCCTAGAATAGCTTTCTCACCAACATCATCCCAATATAATGGTGATCTACACTTCCTTCCATAAAGCGCCTCGTAAGGAGCCATCTTGATAGTTGCTTGATAGCTGTTATTGTAGGCAAATTCGACAAGAGGTAGGAACTTCTCCCATGCTTCTCCCATGTTAACAGTGCAGGCTCTTAACATGTCTTCCAAGATCTGGATTGTTCTTTCAGATTGCCCATCCGTTTGTGGGTGATAAGCTGTGCTGAAATTTAGTTTAGTTCCCATCGCGTTATGCAGACTTACCCAAAACCTTGAAGTGAAACGTGTATCTCTATCAGACACTATTGACATTGGTACGCCGTGTAGTCTCACTATCTCTTGAATATACAACTGTGCATACTGCTCCATCTTGAATGTCATTTTTATGGGCAAGAAATGAGCTGACTTGGTCAATCGATCGACGATGACCCATATGGCATGATTTCCCTTCGAAGACCTTGGTAAACCTACGACAAAATCCATGGCAATTTGCTCCCATTTCCACTCGGGGATCTCAAGTGGTTTAAGCTTTCCGGCTGGTCGCTGGTGTTCAATTTTAACATGTTGGCAAGTTAAACATCATTCAACAAAGTATCCAATATCTCGTTTCATACTTCGCCACCAAAATCTTTCCTTCAAGTCATGGTACATCTTCGTTCCTCCAGGATGAGCGGTGTATGGCGCTCCATGCGCTTCACTTAAAATCTTTTCTCTCAACTTCTCAACCATTGGAACGCACAATCTTCCATTTAGAGTCAAAACTCCCTCTTCGTCCACTTTGAAGCCATTGTAATCGCCTCCAGCTAGTGCCTTCTTCATCATTCCTTGCAAGAAATGATCTTGTTCTTGAGCTTTCTTTATCTCCATTTTCAAACTCGACTGAATTTCTAATGCCTCAATGATCGCCTTCGTGCCAGAGGGTGGTGCCACCAATTCAATTTGCATCTTGGCGAATTTTTCGGCCAGCTCTTCTTGCTTGGTATACAGACTATTCAGCTCCACTTTGGTTTTTCGACTCAAAGCGTCGGCCACTACGTTAGCCTTGCCTGGATGGTACTCAATGGTGCAGTCATAATCGTTCACCAACTCTAACCATCTCCGTTGTCTCATATTGAGCTCCTTCTACGTGAACAGATACTTCAAACTCTTGTGGTCCGTGAAGATCGTACATCTCCCACCATAAAGGTAGTGTCGCCAAATCTTCAAAGCATGAACTACGGCCGCTAACTCCAAGTCATGAGTAGGGTAGTTCACTTCGTGCGGTCTCAACTGTCTAGAAGCATATGCAATAACCTTTCCATGTTGCATCAATACGCATCCGAGTCCTTGCTTCGATGCACCACTGTAGATCGTGAACTCTTCATTCGGATTTGGGATTGTCAACACGGGTGCTGAAGTCAAATCGTGCTTTAACCTTTGAAAGCTCTCTTCACATTTGTCAGACCAAATAAACTTCTCTCCTTTAGGAATTAATCGTGTCATTGGGCCGGCTATCTTGGAGAATCCTTCTATGAACCTTTGATAATAGCCAGCTAATCCCAAGAAACTACGAACTTCTTGAACATTTGTAAGTGCCCTCCACTGATTTACTGCTTCTATTTTAGATGGATCTACTTCAATCCCTTGTGATGTTACCACATGTCCAAGGAATGTGACTTGCTTCAACCAAAACTCACACTTCTTGAACTTCGCATATAACCTCTCATTGCGAAGTGTCTCGAATACCAATCTCAAGTGCTCCTCATGTTGTGCTTCATCCTTGGAGTATACTAAAATGTCGTCGATGAAGACTATAACGAACTGATCGAGATACGGGTAAAAAACTCGATTCATCAAATCCATGAACACTGCAGGCGCATTACTCAACCCAAATGGCATGACGACGAATTCATAGTGCCCATAACGCGTTCTAAAAGCAGTCTTAGAAATGTCTGACTCCTTCACTCTCAATTGATGGTACCCGGATCTTAAATCAATTTTGGAAAATACACTTGCTCCTTCTAATTGTCAAACAAGTCTTCAATTCGAGGTAGGGGATATTTGTTCTTTATCGTCAACTTGTTAAGCTCTCGGTAGTCAATACACATCCTCATGGATCCATCTTTCTTCTTAACGAATAGGATCGGCGCTCCCCATGGAGATACGCTTGGGCGGATGAACCCCAAGTGCAAGAGCTCTTGTAGCTGAACTTTCAACTCTTGTAGTTCCACGGGCGCCATTCGATACGGAGCTTTGGATACTGGTGCTGATCCTGGTATCAAATCTATTGAAAATTCTACTTGACGATGTGGAGGCACGCCTGGTAAATCTTCCGGAAAGACATCAAGATACTCTCGGACAATAGGTATGTCACTAGGTGATACTTCTGTGGTCCTGGTGTCTACAACGTTGACTAGGAATCCCTGGCAGGACTTCTTTCTAAGCATCTTGGCAGCTTTTGCAGCAGATAATATTCTCGGTGCTACACCACTCTTGAGCTTGTGTACCACTTCTTTCTCGAATTTTAGTTCCCTTAAGATCATTACTCGTTCCTTGCACTTTATATTGGCTTGATGATAGGTAAGCCAATCCATTCCTAGAATCAAATCAAATCCATACATATCCATAACATACGGCTTGACGCTAAAGTCCACTCCTTCAATGTGTACGCTCACATTTTCTACTAAGGTATTCACAACAACTCTCTCCCCCGAAGGTAAACTAATCTCAAGAGGTTCATCACTCTTGACTCGTTTACAGTTAATCTTATTACAATACTTTGTGAAAATAAATGAATGTGATGCACCAGTGTCAAACAAAGTGAAAGCTCGGGATTTACCCACTGCCAACGTACCTGTCATAACATTAGGTTCATTGTCCCCTTCAGCTTGGTTCATAGCGAAAACTCTCCCTCTTCCTCCAGTGCCTTGCCTTGTGTTTCCCCCCGGAGGTGGTCCCTTACGATCAGGTTTAACGTTGGACGGCTTTGGGCAGTTCTGTGCTTGATGGCCAACTTCATAGCACCTAAAGCATTTGTTTTGTCCCATGAGACACTCTCCATAATGATTCTTCCCGCACTACGTGCATAGAGGCTTTGGTCCTTGTGCGTTGGCCGGCGGGTTGTTGTTCGTTCTGGCTTGCCTTTGATTGTTGTTCCTGCCTTGGTTAGAATTTTCCCATTTCCGTTTGTTTGGGTTCTCCATCAGCTTTTTGTTCGCTCGCCCTTTCAGAATGAGGAGTCCCTTTTGATAAAGTGGCAAAAGTAGAAGTTCAGGTCAACAGCAGTGAAATGTTAGAACTCAAGAGTCAACTCAGTGAGCTGCATAAGAATATGGATCGCATCACAATATGAAACAAAGGAGATGAAGCTAGAATTGATGGAGATGAGGATCAGATGGAGGATGCAAATTATGATATGGGTCAGAGATTGCATGGGGATTATAGGAATATACAGAATTTTAGGCCTAGTAATTAGCAGTGGGGAAGGAATGATCAGGGGAACAACCTGCAGAATCAGCATGGGGGTTACCAAGGAAATTTCAACTTCAACAATCAAAGAAGGAATAATAATCTGTCTTATTCTAACCCGAGTAATGCAGTAGGGCCTCCTCTAGGAATTGATCCTTCCCATAAGCCAATTAAAGGAAAAGAACCCATTGATGATGAGATGATAGTGTTAATAAAGCACCAAGGGGACCTTATGAAGCAGCAAGGGGACCAGATGAAGCAGCAAGGGGAACAGTTGAACATGATGGTCAAGCTGATGATGACTACTAATGAGCAATCAGAAATCAGGCAGAAAGAGAATGAGAAAAAACATAAAGGAACTGATATTGCTCTTGGACAATTACATGCTGCAGTTGGGAGATTAGAGCAACAAGATAAGTTTCCATCTCAAACGGTGATGAATCCAAAAGAACAAGTTATGGCTGTCACCTTGAGGAGTGGAACGCAGTACGTGTTAGCATTCGATCATTTAGTTAATGTGACCCCATTAGGGTTCCATACATTTCTAACATACAGCGGAAGCATGAAGACAAGAAACGTATTACCTTTCACCAGAGTATGTTGGAGAAGACGAATTATCGCCATCAGCCTGCGCAGTCTCACGAGTATGGCCATAACTTCCTCATTCGATCTCCGATTTGAGTGATCTACGCAGCAAATCGATCCTCTCTTCGGTGGCTTTCCGTCAGTATATCGCACATCCAGTTTGAAGATCTATACGATTTTATAAAAACATAAACTTTGAGGTGGAGTCCGGAGTCTGAAATATATTTCTATATAACACTCCTCCACATTATGACTCTACTTCCCAAAATTAAAAACATAACCTTTGAGGTGGATTTACTGTCGTCCCTATTTGATTTAAAAATTACAAATCTATGTAACCCTTAAGAAGCAGTGAATCTGTCCGATAAGCCCACATATAATTTCTAGTCCTTTTCAGGTACATAAATATATGTCTTACCGCAGTTAAAAATTCTTATTTCGAGTTACCCTGATACCCACTGTTCATGCCATTGGCTATACAGTTATCCATTCTCGTGCATAGCATTCCTTAGATTAAGCTTCCTTATTCATCGAAGCATAAGGAACCGCTTTCATCACCTTTATCTTCTTTTGTATCTTAAGACACATTTCCTTAGATAAATTCACATACTAAACGAGTAAGGAACGTATCATTTTATGAAACTTGAGATAAGCTTAACATCCTTTCTTGTGATCCGTATTACCGTGTCAAAAGGATATATTTTGCTTCTCTTAAGTCCTTCATTTCATACTGCTTTATCAACCATACCCATACGCTCGACAATACTCTTTTATTGTCTCCAATGAGCAATATATCATCTACGTAAAGTACAAGAAATACCACCACGTTTCTATCACTCTTTTCAATATACAAGACCCATCCGAACATTGATTTACCTCATCAACACGGATGTCTCATGATCTTGAAGCTTGCTTTAGTCCATCGATGGACACTTTTAAGCTTACTATCAAAATACTCTTAGCCCTTTGCAATGAATCACTCTGCTTGCTTCACGTAGATGTTTTCCTCAAGACTTCCAATCAGGAAAGCTGTCTTGACATCTATTTGCTATCCCTCATATTTCATATGAGTAGTAACAGATAAAAGAGTTCGGATCAACATAAGCATAGCTATCGGTGCATAGGTTTCCTCATAATCGAGCCATTTCTTTCTGAGTATACCTTTTCGCAACAAGCTTTGCTTCCAAGGTTTTCACCTTACCGTATAATCCTCTTTTATTTTTCAGAGCCACTTCCAATGGCTTTCACACCATCCGTGGTTCTACAAGCAGCCATATATAATTTAGAATCTATCGATTCTATTTTAACATTCATTGCACTTTGCTAAGATTCTGCATTTTATCTTGTAGTGCTTCGTTGTATCCGTGGGTCCATTCCATGTTTACTAGGGACCAAGTCTCACAACTTTCCCAAAATATATATCTTACCAGTTGTAGAACAACCCTCCCACTATGACAAGGCACTACACGCAATTGTGTATCAGACGTGACACGCGTTACAGTTTACCTTGTGGTATATCCACTTGTACACCTGGTACTAATACTTTATGTTTTCCCTCTCACTTCCTTTAGAACAATTTATACATAGGTTTATGATTTAATACTTAGTCCTTTTCCAAAAATCTAGTGTTTGTGTTAACAAACACCCTTCGATCTTTTAAACTAAATAAATCATTACCCTTCATTTTTCTAGGATATCACACAAATAGACGAACATTCATACGAATTACTGTTTCTAGGGCATATCCATAAAATGAATTTAATAATTCCAAATAACTCATCATCTATCTAACCATTTCTCTAAGTGTCTTTTTCTTATTAGGATTAGAAGATGTGTTATTAATTACTATTTATTGCATCCATGAGATAAACATGATTTAAGAGTGAACAAATTTTTGCCAATGTACAACAACAGATTATACCTTCATCCTTCATTGCTATGACCATGTCATTTAAATGAAATGGAGTATCCATCCGTAAATGCATAGAAACTGAAATCAAATTCTTTCTATGAAAAACGTACATAAAGACAATTTCTCAAAATTAAACGTTTATTCATATCGTAAGATAAATGAATAACTCCCACTGCAACAACCACTACTCTCGTAGTATTACCCATGTCCATAATAATGATCTTATCATCACTTAGTTACCGCTTTTAGTGATTCCGGTATCTACACACAATGTGTTAGCTGATGTCATCACTAATCATGCTTCAACTAGTGAATGAGATACTAACCTTGTTCACATATAGATGAAATTAGATTTACTTCGCCATGTGTTTTGTCAGAAGTTCCCCACCATATATAATCTCTCGTATTTCAAGTAGAACTTACTCAAAACATTCAGGTAAACTATGGAGAATTAAATTGACATAGGTTTCCCTTCAATTTCTACTCCAAGCTTTTCAATTTATTCATCAAGTCAACCATGACTTCTTGCCTTTTAACCTCACTCAAGTATCCAAAGGGTTCCATGAGACCATCATATTTCTATGAATTTCACAGCTCTCCACTAGAGACTTTAATAGGCATCACAGAACATCCTTAGTAAGAACACATTTTTATTTTCTTAAGCAGTAAAATTAAAAACTAAGATTCTTTTCTAATCATATAATTTTGGACAAGTAAATATGTTTCTTTCAGTAAACAATAAGCAAATAAAATCATTTGAAATTCAGAGAATCATGAATAAATACACCAATCAAATCTTCGAATTTTATCCTTTTATATTGATTCCCTCAAAACAATATAAAATTAGAATTCACCGACATCTCAAGCACCGTGAGTCTGCAAACCACGTTAGTGTGGACGTTTACAAACTCAAACATTTACAAGAGAAAGTTTTACCCATTAATTTCATTCGTCAATCTAACCTCATGACAAAATAATTAATAGTCGGTTCCTCTTTAGCCATGCAAATAATAGCAGTGACTCCGTTGGGGAGGATACTAATTATTTACACCTAAGTGTACACCATTATTTGATCTCAAGTCCATTGCGCGAGCTTATGTGCTTTACAGTTGGAGAAGTACACAAGCGCTCGGATAAGTTCCTACAATCATCGATTATATGTTTGTACTAGTGAACTGCACATAAACTCATCCGTTAGGGAGGAAGGTCTATGCCAACACACAAGTTAATGTGCCACATTACAAACAATATTTATTTAATGAAGTCTGTACCAATGATCCGTGAATAAACTCATCTGTTAGGGAGGAAGACCTATTGCCAACATGCAAGTTTACTCACATCACTTACAAACCAATAATGGAGGCCGCGGGAATTAATTATCAATCATCTCTCCCACTTAGTTATTTAATACAGAGAGTTTTTACATGCATATAATATTCAAAAATAAAATACGCAACTTAACATGCTCCTATTACAGCAAATAAGGCAGTAAATCACAGAGAACATGCATCCAATCCAAATATATAAAAAATAATTGACAAATAAAGCAAGTATAGCAATTATATATAAAGAAAGAAAATAATTGCCAAAATTAGAATTGACTAGGTCAACTCTCAAAGCAATAACATGCACAACAAGTGGGTAGTAAAAAAAAGCTTGGGCCCCAAGTATGCTAACCCCCACGGTTCAAGCCCAAACTGCCCCACTCCAGCCCTGCAAGCCCAAGACATCCATTCACGACTCACATCAGCCAAAACTGCCTTTCTTGCCCTGCAAGCGCCAGCCGTGAAGCTGTTCGCCGGAACAACGTTGACAGCCATACAATGCCTTGCACGAACTCATCCCTCTCGCCGCCAGCGGTCGTGCCGGCGGCCATCTTGTGTCATTCCACATGTAAACACATCGAATCAATACATCATGCTGACTCTACACCTGAACTACTCATGCCAGTAGTTCTGACCGATCGCGTCGGCGGCCTTGAAGAACACCGGGTGATCACTCCGCAAGCCCCTCCCATCCGAGCCGTCCACTGCCGGCAGTCGTGCCGATTGTGGCTTTCGGTCGCTGGCTTGATGCTCACCGCGATGCCGCTCACGATCAGCCCTACCGGCTGACATGACTTACGCCTCAAACAATCACTATCGTCATCATAATCAGAATTAACATCTCCGTTCGCTTCACCTCTTAGTCGCCTGCTTACCGACCACTGCCGCCGCTCATCTCCAACCCTAAGTCTAGAAGCTTCCACTATAGTCACGGCAAAGCAGACCCATCAACAAGCAAGAGGACAACATACTCACTCGGAATCGTGAGGGACCCCACTAGAAAACTCCCCTGGCCCGACCGAAATGGTCTGTGACTCGCTCGGACATGTGCAGACCTCACCAAACTATTGCAGACCTGATCGGAAGCTCTTCCTGACTCAACAGAAATGACACCAGGCCCAATCGCGACCTCGCCATGCCCTCCATGGAACACTGCCGGAAACACGTCGCAGGCCACCGGAATAGCATGCCTTGGTACAGCAAGGTCGTTCGATCGATGGAGACTTCTTGAACAGGTCTCCGGAATCGCCTGAGCACCGGCTACCACGTGAAGTCGCCGAGCATGCGCCACCGCCACCAGTTGAAAGTCCAGCTGTTTGTGTTGGCAACCACGCACGCTTGTCGTGACCTGCCCAGCGACATCCGGGGCCTGTCCGTCATCCAGCCTTATTGCCATTGCAGTCGCGCACCAACCATGCCACCGGTGTGACTCCGTGCACCGCTTCTGCTTTCCAGCCATCAAAACCATTCGCCTTCACGAATCTCATTACCAACAAGAATTAATTTCACCATCGCCGTTCAATTTTATCATCGTTCAACAACAATCGCTCACATTCATCAAAGTTTTTGTCGTGAATACAATTTTCAGAAGTCAGGCTTCAAGGCAATCTCTAACCCTAGTATGTCGTCAATCACCATCCATCCACTTTTAAGAACACGTCGTGATACAGACTTAGGGTTTCCTCTCACGAGCCACGAGTGAAGAACACGGAAGGATTTGACGATGATTCACATATACCATCCGATAATAACAGTAGGGTTTTTATAGGGATATCATGGATTCAAGTCATAAAACCAAAACCCTAACTAGCCACATGCGATTCAATTACAAAATAAATCACATATGCACATAAACCCTAGCCTAACGTTTCACGCTTCACCACGAAACTGAAACTCTGATACTAATTGTTGGCGTTCGATCATTTGGTTAACGTGACCTGTTAGAGTTCCATACGTTTCTAACATACAACTGAAGCATGAAGACAAGAAAACGTATTACCTTTCACCAGGGTATGTTGGAGAAGACGAATTCTCGCTATCAGCCTGCGCAGTCTCACGAGAATGGCCATAACTTCCTCATCCAATCTCTGATTTGAGTGATCTATGCAGCAAATTGATCCTCTCTTCGGCGGCTTTCCATCAATATATAACATGTCCAGTTTGAAGGTCTATATGATTTTAAAAAAATCATAGAAGTCAGCGGACAGCAGCAGCAAACGACCTCTTAATCTTCTGTTGTATTCCGAAGTCCAATCTCGACGTCGTGTGGGCGACGATCTTCGAGATCTTCTCAATCTGCTGTTCCCTAACCCCCTTCATAGTGTTAGGCGTGAATTATCTCTCAGATTAGGGTTTCTTAACAGCTGAGATGACTTATATATGGGCTACAGCAGGGACCAAGAGGAGAAATTAGAGTTGGGCCTCCATTGGGCTTAAGTATATAAGTTTAGCCCAAAGCTTATACTTAAATCCAATAATAATAATATATACCACTAAAATATTATTACTGAGCTACCGTTCTAATCCCATAATTGTGTTATGGACTCCTTATTATGAGCCCGTTAGTCTCCCTATGTTTAAGATATACAATGTCAATTAATTAATTAAGTTATTGACAACTCCATTAATTAATATCTCATCCGAGAATAGTATCAATCAACCTCATTATCATGCTGGAATTAATCCACTTGCAGGGTTTACATGATAATCCTTATAAGCTCCTCAAGGGGACATCATCAACCTATGACGGACACAGATTCCTTCTACAATCAACAGCACACCATAGAGACAGCATTACTTCCCAACTCACCGAGTTTATTGATTTATTTACATGTAAATCTCACCCATTGATGAATCAAAAAAATACATACTGCCTTACGTGTCGAGATTATTGTATAGGAATTAAGAGCACGAACATCCATAATAATTGAGATCAAGTTCTCCTATAATTCAGTATAAGTCGAACGATCTCAAGCGGTCCTACTCAATACACATAAAGTGCACTAATGTGATTCTATAGCCAAGACAAGCTAATACCAAACCACACTACAACCATCCCGATAGAGAGTCTCCGTCTATCATGGTTGTGAGCATCTGTTTATACTTTATATGGAAACTGATAATATGATCTTCCGCATGTTGTCGCACAACATATTATCTACAGTATAAAGTAAGTGGACTATTGCATCGGGAATATAAATAAATTATAAGATGCAATCATTTGATCATATGATTCTTATTTCAAATTAATTGTTATAACATTGTTCATACTAACGCTAGACTTTTAGTATATAATCCAACAGTACGAGGGCCCAAAAATGCTATCGGAGCGATCTGAAGTCGAAACAGAGGTCGAAAAATCGGATAAAAATGAGCGTGTGGATGCTGACACCAGGTACAACTCGTTCTATACACGGCACGACTCGTGCCACACTAAAATCGACAGACCACACACATCGTGCCAATCGACGGGTGAGAATGTAGGTGGCACAACTCGTGCTCCAGACCGGTACGACTCGTGCCAAAGACCAATTGAGCACTGAAGCTGGGTTGAACGTGTTGCGGCACGAACAGGATGAAGTCGGCACCACTTGTGCACCTGTTCGGCACGACTCGTGCCCCTCTCCGATGAAAATATTGGAATTTTATCTTAATCCTCACGCTACTGATCTCATCCAGAATGATTTCTAGGTCCCTAAAACTAAGGAAAAGTCCAAAGAACCTGAAGTTAAGTTGAAAAAGTGGCAAAAAACTAAGGCAGAAAGAGCTGAAAGAGAAAAAGAAGAGGTGCTTGAGAGGGATATTTAGGGGATTCCAAAGACAAAGCATCTAATCCCGTTTTCACAACAATTCTTTAAGAAAGGATTGGATGAGAAGTTTCAGAAGTTTTTGGAGATGTTTAAGAAAATCCATATCAATATTCCCTTTGCATAAGCCTTAGAGGAGATGCCTAACTATGCAAGGTTCTTGAAGGACATCATATCTAAGAAGAGGAGTCTAACAGGAGCTGAGACAGTCAATCTAACAGAAAGTTGCAGTTCAGTGATACAATAGAAGCTTTCAGCGAAGCTAAAAGATCTGGGTAGCTTCACCATACCATGTGAGATTGGACGAGGGGAATCAAAGAGAGCCCTATGTGATTTTGGGGCTAGCATTAATTTGATGTCTTATGCATTATTCAAGAAGCTTGGTTTGGGGAGTTGCAAAGTCGACATCGATTGCACTACAGCTTGCTGATAGATCCATAACATACCCTAGGGGGTGATTGAAGATATCTTGGTGAAGGTTGAAAAGCTGATATTCCCAGTAGACTTCCTTTTGCTTGACATGGAAGAGGTTGATGAAGATAAAGTTCCTTTGATTCTAGGAAGGCCGTTCTTAACAACTACAGGAGCAATGATTGATGTTAAGAAATGTGAGATCATATTGAGAGTCAATGATGAAGAAGTAGTATTTTCTTTGGAGAAAGCTATGAGGTGGACTTCGGAGAAGGAAGATTGCAAGAGCATTGAAGTAGTAGAGGAGATCGTTGAAAAGTGTCAGCCTTTCATCCTGTTTAAGGATCCACTTGAGACTTGCATAAGAGAATCTCTTACTTTACCTACTACTGAATTTGATGACCTTGATGATATGTCAAATGAACTCACTCTTGAATTTCTTGAAAGCTTACTTTCATTGAATGAGAACAGGGATTCGAAAAAGGAAGCAGCGAGAGTGGAGGAAGCAAAGTGGAAGAAGCCATATATTGCCACTTGAACCTGAAGAAGCTATACCTGAGGAGAAAAAGAAGGAACTGAAGCAGCTGCCTGATCATCTCACGTATGCATATTTTGGGGAGAATGAAACTTTTTCGGTAATTGTATCTTCTTCCTTATCTAAAAGTGAGCTTGATAGGTTGTTAGTGGTCTTAAGAGAACATAAATCTGCTATTGGTTGGTCTATTGATGATGTGAAGGGTATTAGTCCATCTATTTGCATGCATAAAGTAAGATTGGAAGATGAAAGTAAAAGTTGTGTGCAATATCAAAGGAGATTAAATCCTGCGATGCAAGAGGTGGTAAGAGTAGAAGTGTTAAAGTGGTTGAAAGTAAAAAAGTGATAATTATTTTAAAAATTATATTATCTTTAACAAGTATTATGTAAGACCGTCTCATATAAGACCCTTTTTTTGTTTTTTAAAATAGTTATAATGTTCTATTAAAGATAATGCATTCATTATTCATGAAACTTGTATAACTTTTTATTTGTACTTAAAATTGTTCAAGAAATAATTTACTACATCATTATCACATTCCTTAATTAGACCATCACTTATTATTCGTCTCACAAAAATATTCTCGTGGGACGCTCTCGTCCAAATTTTTTACTTAAATAACTTTCATTGTAAAAATTTTATAATTTGTAAAATCTTAAAAAAATTAAAAAAATTTAAATATTTAGAGATTAAATTTTTTTGCTACTTAAATGTTAATTTCTTTTCATAATAAGATTTAATAAAAAATAAAAAATATTATATATTAATTTGTATTTTTCAAATTAAATTAATATTATTTTAAAATTTTATATTTAACATAATAATTATAAAATTTTAAATATAAAATATTTAATTTTATTAGTTGGGTGCAATTTAATAAAAAATATAATTTGATGTTCTTTTTTTCAAAAAATTTAAAGGTTAGGACTGAATCGCAAATTAAGTAAAGGTTGTAGTTTTACATGCAATAAATGTAAAAATGACATGGAAGCTGGTGTGGTAAAGGTCAATGCCACGTCGGCAACCGGGCAATGTTGACTGCCCGATGAGTTTAATTTGCAACATACCTCACATGTGGTGGACTTTTTTGTAAAATGCCAAAAGTTTAGACTAATTCAAAATCGGCGAAAATATTTGGACTTTACAGTTAATTAAACCTAATTAAATTAAGTGGAGGCTATTTGCACCCCCCATATTTACTAAACGAACCTCATTAATTTATAGATTTAAAATATGTTTATGTGAGAAAATGTAAATATCCTTATATGAATAATAAAATAAGATTTGTTATGATAAATTGTTGTACAGACTCCAATTAAATTTCTAAATGCACCCCAATTAGATTTTTAAATGTACCCCATTGTTATAATCAATAAACCACGATGAGCTCTAAACCCTATGAATTCTACATCAACATATTATCATGGAACAAGTAAAATTAATGAAAACTAAGAATGATGATCATCCGGAACAAGCAATAATCATAAAGGAGGAGAATTATCATAATGAGGGAGATGGGGTCAGTGCTTATTTCTAAAATTAAGTTAAATAGAAGTTTTAGTTTGTAATTGAATCGCAGATTGCATACAGAGCATTTTCTGTAATTTTGATTTTAAAAATTATCATATTTGACCGCAACAAACATATAGGGATTAGGAGTCATATGAGTTTTAAAAAAATTGTCCCATAACTTTTTAAAACTTTAAATTTTGTCCTAAAAAGGATGTTTGTATCAATTTAGTACCATAAGTATGAAATTTCGATCAATTTTACCCAAGTTTCGCACCATTTTGGCCGGAAAAACATCACGTGAAACTGGCAAGATCGGCTGACGTGTCAATCTAAATAAAATTAAACCAATAAAATTGCCACATTAGATTATGTTTATTTAATAAAAGAAAAACTGGAAATAGTTGGAAGCTAACGTGAAGGATCTTCCCCATCTCGTATAACCAGCTGCACGGTCGGATGCCACCTGAAACCGATTAAGAAGAACATTCTAATTTTCATATTTTTTTTCTTAAATCTGATTCTCACAGAGTAAGGTAATTAGGAATTCCTACTTTAATTTCTTATTTTGATTTTGAGTTTTTAATTTATTTATTTATTTTTCTATATACTAAATTTTTAACTATATTAAAAAGGTGATATGTCAAATAGAATAACCATTTTTCTTTTCTAATTATGTTTAATTTTATTTGGATTGACAAGTCAGCTGATATCGTCGATTTTCCCAAATTAAAATATCACGTGCCATGCACGTGATTTTTTTTTCGGCCAAAATCGAGGGTTCCAACTAAAATTAGGCAAAATTGAACAAAATTTCATATTTATGGTACTAAATCGATACAAATATCTTTTTTAGAACAGAATTTAAAGTTTTAAAAAGTTATGGGAAAAAAACTTTTAACTCGGAGTTATACGGTTGATTACTGCAAATAAGTTGTGTTGAATTGATTTTACGTAGTCAAGTAATACGAACATGTTGAATGGATTCATGATAGCCGGCTATGTTACATTGTTCGATGGTAGCAAACGAACACGTAAATGTGTTCGACTTTTGTGACGAAATGATGTCGTAACATTGTTTCACTGTTCGTTTCCTATAACCAAACAAATATTTGTGTTCGGTTATAGTGACCCAACACTCTCTTTTTTTCTTTTTTTCTTTCTTTTTTGGGCTATATTAAAATATTGATTTCTTTATGTGTGTATTTATCCATGAATCTTTGTGCTTAATTCTGTCTTGTCAATCGTTATCATATACTTAAATGTGTTATTTGACCAATAATATAGATGGGTTTTGCAATTCACTACAGCATAATAAACTTGTGTAAGGTTTGACCAATAATTTGGTAAAGAATGTGCTCGAACCAGTTATGGATTATGGATATTTGTTCACGAGCAGAGATATTTTTTAATAGCGAGAAGAGTTAGTCGAATGGGTTCGTTCCAACGGATTCAAAAGAACACCTCGTGTAAATCTATAGTGCGAGCGTGGTGGTAATTACAAAAAAAATTGAAAAAAAGATTAAAAAAATACAGATCGACTGAAGGTTGATAATAAGGCAGATAAAAAGGGCAAGAGCAAAACTCCAAAAACTAGAATAAAAAAGTGTAGTTGCCCGTTTTCATTACGAGGCGTTCAAATAGGCAAATGTGGGAAGTGGAAGTTGGAGATTATAAGTGGTATGCATAACCATATAGTTCCCAATTATTTGGAGGGTCATGCATTTCCTGGTCGATTAACTCTCGAATGGGAAGAATTTGTTCTTAAACTATCGATGATGAATACTCGTCCTGGCAAGATTTGGGAAACGTTACTTGCAGAGTATCCTGGAAGTATGACTACGCTCAGGACCATTATATTTTTTGGCAAAAGCATAGAGTTACACAACAAAGGGGTCGGTCTCAACTGCAGTTCTTAAAAGGGAAATTGGAGGAGCATGGATATTTCTATGACCGACAATATCCTAAGACTGATGTAGTGAAAGATTTATTTGTGTCCATCCTACCAGTGTGGAGATGTTGCGAGCTTTTCGGAATGTGTTGTTATTGGACTATACTTATAAGACCAATAGAGATTGCAAGCATTGATGGAAGAATCAAAGTTTCCTACTATGATTGTCATTGATCGGGAGTTGGCATTGATGAATCCGATCGAAAAACATTACCCTCTTCAAGGCATATTTTGTAGGTGGCACATTTTGTAAAATGTTTTCACAAACTACAGGAAATTATTTGATAACAACGAGGAATGGAAGTCGTTTAATAGAGCATTTGATGACTTGATGTGCACAAGAGATAAAATTAGTTTCAATGATCTGCTTACAAGATTTGAAGTTGACACAAAATGGTCAAAGGAGGTTGTGCAGTACTGCATAAATCAATGGATTAAGTCATACAAGGATAAATTTATTGCAGCTTGGACAAACAACATTATGCATTACAATAATGTCACATCAAACAGGTTTGTCATTAATTATTATTTCAACAATGTTATACATTAAATCATTCATTAATTTAATGTCCATAATTTTTGTAGGGTGGAGGTCAGTCATTCAAAGTTGACAAGATATATAGGATCGAGCTAGGTAAATTTTGTCACTTGTTGGGAACAAATTCATTATTTTCTTGAGACATCAATAGTTGATTTCAAGGCTTCATTTGAAAAGAAATCTAATGTAGTGAAACATATATATAAACCATCTGTGTTTAAGATTTTAAGAGGAGAGATTGCAAGCAGTGCATTTGATAAGATTTTAGAGGAGATGGATTATATGAATAATGTTGGTGTTGATCCATTGCTTTGTGGTTGCATCTTGCGGAAGACGTGCGGGTTCCCTTGTTCACATGAAATCGCTGAATTTCATCGTGTGGATGTGTTGAATCGCATTGGTAGTTTTTGAAAGAAATTGGATTTGTTTCCAAGAAGCTCAAACAAAAGTTATAACTCTCACTAGTAACTGAACCCGTGCGTTGAACGAGATGTATTATTTTTAGGGCAACAATTTCACTTAATTTTATGATGTTTAAACTGAATAATATTTATTTGTATTTTATCTAACCTAATGTTTAAATATTAAAGTTTAATGTAGTTATGGGTAAAGTACTTATAAAACCTTGCATGCCTGTTGAGTTGATCAATTCGTAAAAGTTTACTAATATCTTTTGTAATGAGGTTAAAATGCGGAATTTTAGCAATTTAAAATTCAACAATAAAATTTTATTTTTTCAAAGTTATAAGATCAGACTCTATATTACTCCCTCCGTCCATTGTCAATCTATCCATTTTACCATTTTGGGTCGTCCATGTTTAATCTATTCTTTCCCTTTTTGGACTATGAGACCCACACCCTCCACTAATACAAATAAAATATGGGACCCACACCCTCCAATAATACAACTACCTACTACACATAAAATAATAATATTTTTTAATCCACGTGCAAAAAGCAAATCGATACATCCTTGACGGAGGGAGTACTAATTTATAAATATCAATCAATTAATGAAATGTTTTACTGTTAATTAACTCAACAAAACATCCATTGCAAATAATTTAAAATACTCATCTAAAGTTTCGTGTATATAATTATTTAATTATTTTAATGAGTGACTGAGATTTGTTTGAAATTTTTGAATATATTCAAATAATATATTTAAGATTATTCAATTTCCCGTAAAAAAAAATTGCTCTATTTTTAATAAATAATATCTTATTTCCTGATTTGAAAAAGTCATAATTATAACTATTTAACTATTGGAATAGTTACTACTAGGTACATTGGAATCTCCTTAATTACTATGAGATACAAACATATAAAAACTTACTACTAACTACATAAATATATAGTGATATTCCAATATTACCCTTACAATGTGTTGCACATAAATATTTGTGTGCAGCAAAAGTTCGTGTGCAGCAAAAGTTATGTACAGTAAAAAAAGTGTGTGCGGTAAAAAAAGTGTGTACGATAAAAAAGTGTGGTGGTCCGGCAATCGACCGGCAGCAGTGGGTGGGTGAGTGGTTTAGGGTTTGTGGTTTAAAAGTGTAGGGTTATAATGCATTAAGGTTATATTTGGTATTTTACTTTAATATTTTGTATGTGAGAATAAATTTTTGAATTAATTGTATCTCCTAGTAATTTAGGGTACAAAGTGTGTACCTATGAGTAATTTTTCATTAACTATTTTAATGGGTGTCTGAGATTTTTTTGAGAAATAGATAGTCATAATTTGGACTAAATTATTTCCTGATTTGAAAATTTCATAATTAGAATTATTTAATTATTTTAATGGGTGGCCGAAAATTATTTAATTATTTTAATATGTGGCTGAAATTTGTTTGAAAATATATGGTAAAGATTTTGACTAATTAAATATTTTCCTGATTTGAAAAAGTTATAATTACAATTATTTGATTATTTTAGTGGATGGTTGAGATTTGCTTAAAATTTTTTAATATATTCAAATAATATATTTAATATTATTCAATTTTTAAAATAATATCTTATTTCGTGATATGAAAAGTTGAAAAAGTCATAATTACATTTATTTAATTATTTTAATGGGTGGCTGAGATTTGTTTGAAAATTTTGAATATATTCATATAATATATTTAATATTATTCAATTTTTAATAAATAATATCTTATTTCCTAATTTGAAAAAGTTATAATTATAATAATTTAATTATTTTAATGCGTGGCTGAGATTAGTTTAAAAAATAGATTGTGGCTGAGAATTGTTTGAGAAATACATAGTTAGGATTTGAACTAAATTATTTCCTGATTTGAAAAAGTTATAATTACAATTATTTAAGGATTTATTACTATCTAATACAAAGTATAAATTAATATTACTAATAGAAACAATATAATAAAAATATTACTAATAAATAGAATATATTAAGGTGAAATTATCAATATAACCTTCCTCACTAATCTTCCAGGTAACCATATCCATTATTTACGTAGTTATACTCATCTCCCACGTAATAAAAGACTGAACACTACAATCCTCCTCTCTCTCTCATCCATTCCTCTCCTTCAAAACCTTGTCTTTCCCTAGATTACTCATTCCATTCAAAATCAGTCATGGTATTTTACACCACCTGCAACTCCTCTTCAGCCTCCTCTGTCCTCCGATGTAGATGATCTTCAACCGCCACAGTCATGTAATTTACGTGTCCAGTCATCACTAATGGCGTTACCTTATACTCCGATTCTATCCTAAATTACACCAATAGATAGACTGTGCGACCGAAGATGACAACCTTAACTTGGTTTATGAGTACATCCCAAATGGTTCACGATCTGACGTTGAAAGGTTACTGTACTAATTTATTTGTAAGAAAACAAAATTCTATACAAATAATATCACTAACGGTGGTTATTATTAATTGAAAATTGGAGGAAAAATCCAAAATTAAAAAATAAAAATTAGAGGAGGTATTAGTGGACAGTGCAGTATCTAGACTAGTGTAGGCGGAAAATGGTGTAAGCAAGAATTGAGATGAGAATTAAGCTATTAATTATTTACAGTGCATCCACCCTCCGTTCCAAATATAAAGTGCCAGCCTCCACTAGGTCACAAAACATTCATACGCATTCGTGGATAGATCTGTATTCAAATTTGGTTGATCTAGTAATGAAACTACAACTCCCTATTCTGCATTTTTGTTTGTAAATATACAGAGTAATTCTCTACTTTATTGATTTATTCCACAGTCTAATAGTTTAAATTTTATTTTTTTTAGTTTGCTGGTAATTAAGCATAATATTGAACACAAGTTATTGGATGTATTCCCAATACTCTATTTTTATTATTTTTTAAATTCTGAACACAAATATCTGAACACCATGTATATGGATTTTTGAATATGTATGAGTGAGAGTTTTCTTTTTTACCTATGAATAGAGGAGCTTAATTTCTTGCTATTTTTAAGGGGGTAAATCACGTAAGATAATTCTTTCTAAACACAATTAAATGTATATTTCTAAATACATAAATTTTGAACAACATATTATTTTATGAATATAAATACATTAAATATAACTATTTCCGAATACATATATTTTGAACAATATCATATAACATCATTATGTAATAGATATAAATATATTGAACACAAAAATGTTCAACATAAATATTTCTGAATACATAATTTTTGAACAACAATAAAATATTTCTGAATACATAAATTTTGAGCAACAATAAAAGCTATAACGTAACAAAATTTAAGGGTTTAGATAAATTGAATATAAATATATTGAACATAAATATTTTTGAATAAATAAATTTTAAGTTTGGATAAATTAAATACAAATATGTTGAACATAAATATTTCTGAATATATCAAATTTAACAACAATAAACACCATAACATAACAGATTTTAAGGATTTGGTATTAAAGTCAACTTCTAGCTAATTTTAATGAGTAAATCATTAAAGATAATCCTTTTTATTATTAGATTAATTACTCTATCTTTTAAATTTTTTTAACACAATTAAAATAAGGTTAAAAAAGACATTTTATTCATCATTAATGTAGTTAATTGCAAATTTTTCAAGATAATGTATCTACTAGTATTATTGATGCATAGATTGTACCTCATAGTAATGGACCCATTATTTAATTGTTTTAATAGGTGGCTGATTGAAAATATTATGACATAAACCCTAAACCCTCTAGAAATCCTAAACTCTAAACCCTCATTATGTCATAAACCCTAAACTCTAAACCCTTATAATTATTTAATTATTTTAATGGGTGGTTGAAATTTGTTTGAGAAATAGATAGTTAGGATTTGGACTAAATTATTTCCTTATTTGAAAAAATTATAATTATAATTATTTAATTATTTTAATAGGTGGCTGAGAATTGTTTTTGAAATTTTTTAATATATCCAAATAATATATAATATATTTAATTTTAAATAAATAATATTTTATTTCCTGATTTGAAAAGGTTGAAAAAGTAATAATTATAATGATTTAATTATTTTAATGGGTGGCTGAGATTTATTTGAAAATTTGAATATATTCAAATAATATATTTAATATTATTAAATTTAATATCTTATTTCCTAATTTCGAAAAGTTATAATTATAATTATTTAATTATTTTGGTTTACTAAGATTTATTTGAGAAATAGATGGTTAGAATTTGGACTAAAATATTTCCTAATTTGTAAAATTCATAATTACAATTCATAATTATAATTATTTAATTATTTTAATGGGTAGCTGAGATTATTTAATTAATTTAAGGGGTGGCTGAGATTTATTTGAGAAATAGATGTTCAGGATTGTATTTATTCTGGCTGAAGGCATTTGATGAGGTGAATAATCAGTTCATTAAGACAACTGACACTGAAAAACAGTTTATAATCAAGAGGTTTAGAGAAATTTCATTTCCAGATACAGCATCAATGATTGAACCAAAGGTGAAAAAAGAACTCGTGGACATCCAAATGGGTCTCGACAACGACACTCTTCATCTATAAAACGAAACAAGAGTGCTTTTGAATATGTTGCTGCATCTATCAAGGATACTTTTTCCCCGACAATGGAGTCAATATTCATTGTAGACCAAGTAGTGTTAAACCAATGTTTACTACACTTCGTAGAAGAAACATGTAGCAATAATAGTTTTTATTTTTCTTAATTGATTTATATTATTTAAATTCATTATTCTTGTATGGTATATATTTGAACCGGTAGTCCAATAAAAAAAAAGTCAAATGAGTTCATTGTTGAGATTCCAGAGTTTTTTCGCAAGTATGTCTCACAGACCACCAATGTGATAGGGGATGGACATTGTGGCTTTCGATCTATAACTCATGCCATGGGGTTTAGAGAAGATGCATGCATGGTGTAAGGTTCTATGTGATCTCATTGACAAGTTACAGATGCATAGAAACTTATATCAAAATGTTTTTATTCGAATAGGTTATGCTGATGATATTAAAACAACATTTTACTGTTTTGATACCATCCCCGCTCAAAAACCTTTTAAGATTACATAGCCCGATATGGGTCACTTGGTTGCATCTGTATACAATGTTATTTTTGTTACAATATCACGTTCCAGCTGCTTTACATTCTTACTCCTCAGAACAGCGATTCCAGCGAAACCCAAGTGCATTTGCATTGCATTACTCGAAAGCAAGGAACATTTTATCGCGGTGCGAAATTTCTACAAATTTTTTTTGTGATGTTATTTATTATGTTTTGCTGTTGATTGAAGGTTGATAAGTATATATATTTATGTTGCAGGTGACTTTACATCCTGGACAACCATTGCTTCACACTCTGGCTAAGTGGCATGAATATTGTGCAGATTGTACAAAAAATGAGACGTGCAGTGCAAGCAACAATTTATTATGTATGATCATATAATAAGACACTCTCGTTCAGGGAATGATGTAGATATCGTTACTTTGGATTAAGACATTCTTATTTTGAATTCCAACTTAAAAAATTGCTATTGGAATAAGATTTTTCATGTTTTATATCTTTCTTAAATAAAGATAACAATTCATTACAAAGAGAATAAGAGCAAAGGGAATAATTCGTTAAGAAGTGATAAAAACATGTATTATACGGTAACCACAAGTAAAACAACATATCATTAAATAACACTCAAACATGATTTTGTCAACTTGATAAAGGTAAAATCCATAACGTTTCATAGCAATATACATAATAGCTAACACAAAAATCACTCTTGCCTACGACGTCGAATTCCTCTCCATCTCATTCGTGGTCCAGAAGATGGTCCGGGAGTATCATCATCGTCAGTAGGTCCATCTTCTCTCATGGATTTTACACAATGGGATGCGAATGAAGTCGATACCACTCAAGATAATCAGGTGAACACTCCCATGGAGAACTGGCTACACACCTCATCTGAGAGAGGATAAAACATAGTCATCCCACCTATTGAAACTCTTGATCATAGCATCATCAAATGTGAGTGTGTAATTTAAACCTTTAGCAGGTATACGTGTGTGTGTGGGAGCAATAGGGTTAGCCGGGATCCTTTGAAAAAACCAAACTATCTCAGCACATGATCCGGGTGGTATGTCTCAACAATTTCAAATGGACGAATACATTCTTGAAAAAAATACAACTTCCATCAAAGGAAACTTATCACGAACGGCAAGATAAGGATTCCATTCCACCTACAAATTTAAGTCATATAATAAAGATAAATAGATGGAAAATTAGTTGTACATTTATAGTGTAAAGCTCATACTTGGTAAATCTATCAAATGGTTTAGAAAGTAAGCAGTAAACTTAACATCATTGCGGATAACATATCAAATTTAGCTAAATAAGTGAATAAATTTCTTACCTCTGATACAGAAAGACTATTTAGTGTTTCTCTCCAAGCCATTTGATCTACGAATTTAGATCCATATCGATTCAGAGGAGACCATTTGATTGCAAGTGGATTCTCTGAACTCAGGGGCGACCCTGGGGTGGTGCCGGAGGTGCTAACGCACAGGGTCCCACCCCCGACGAGGGCCCCAAATTTTTTATATATTTATATATATTTATTAATATATATATTTTAAACTTGAGTAATAAATAATAGTGATGCTTAGTTCATATGGTATCCTATCTTTTCCCAATCCACACGGGACCGATTCTTGTGGGTAGTATTTTTTATTTACTTTTTTAATATGTTTATAAACTACTTAATCTGCATATGCTTTAATACGTTTGAATATGTATATGTCAAATGGAGTATTTATTAATATTATATATCCCTTTTTGATTTATTTTTTTATTGAGAAATAGGAACAACTTAAAAAAAATCTTGATATTAATCATTTCTCAATTAGATTACACAATACGTTGTAAAAAAATCTATCTCTCATTTTCGTTCTCTTGAATTTTTTCTTTTTTTTTCTTAACTCGTTTTCAATTCATCTTCTATGTTATTTTTTCAGCATAAATTTTGGTAACATCCTTGAGTAGAATAGAATATTTGTTTTCTTTTCGAACAAGGTACTTTCATTTTACAATACATAATCATATTTAAGTTTTAATTCTACGTATTTTTTTTTGTTCAAATTTATTTTATGATTCTGTAGAATTGATTTTATTTTAAATTTATTCTTAATAGTAAATTGATAATTATTCTTATTTAGTATATCAAAAAGATTGAATGCATTATCTTTTATTTCAATCAGAATATTTTTTTTTTGAGAAATTCAGTTTTGAAAAATTGATTAATAATTTTATTAAAAATATAAAATGCATTATCTTTTATTTCAATTGAGGTTATTTTTTTTGGTGAAATTCAGTTTTGAAAATTTGATTAATGATTTTACTAAAAATATAAACAAAATGCCCTAAAATTTTTTACATCGGGCCCCTCAAATCAATGGACCGGCCCTGTCTGAACTATACATGATCATGTTGCGCTGAGGCCGGGTTGATTGAAAATGTTCATATATCCATGCCTTTAAGATAAAGTAAGACAACATAAAGACGAGATTTAATATAAACAAGGAAAAAACACAAAAAGTAATAGATATATAGTAAATTCCCTCTAATAATGGAATGAATCCTACAATCTGCTTCACACCATATCTAGATGCTAGTCCCAGTTGTCTATATAAAAAAGTTAGATTAGTTGTACCCCATGCAATGTCACATGCATCTTCAATAGAATTCAATACTCTTAAAAAGTGTGTACCAACTCGATTCCCACTTTTACCAGGGAATAAAACAGAACCAAATACATACAACAAAAATGCTCGAACTGAACGCTCGCAATTATCTGAATTATTAGATGTCATTTTATCTTGTGAATTTGCTTTCACCAATGCCAATCTAACAGAACTACCCAGAATCATATTCAACTCAGAAACAACATCTTCAGCTTTCACTGAAAATCGTTCAATTAAGCTTTCATCATCTTCAATCTCATCACCTTCTTCCACCTCTGGAAGGTTTATAGGAGCCTCCTCAATTTTCAAACCAGCTAAATAATAAACGTCATCTAACGTGATTGTCATTTCTCCAAATGGCATGTGAAAAGTATTGGTCTCAAGATGCCACCTCTCTATAAAAGCACCAATAAGAGCTTTGTTCGCACTGCGATACGCCAAACCATGCAAATGCAACATATTTGTACTCCTAAATAAAATTCTAAAGGTTCTAGACATACTATCATGTGGAATTTCCCACTCCAATAATTTTGTCACGTGGCAATGAATCAGTTAAAGCTCTCGCTCTTCATTATTCCAAATCCTAGTAGCTACATGTATTTTAAAACTAGGCAATAAAGATGGATTTGTTGGATGATGAGCGTTTTCTCAACACACAATTTAATCCCCAAGTATGAAGGATATTAATTGTAGTCTCGATAGGTGACCAAGTGATTATCATACCCAAGGGACGGATTGTTATCAATTTAATTATATTCTAATTAATTAAGATTATGTTTGGAAAATTGGTTTGGAATTGTTACGAAATTAAATAACGAATAACTTAAATAACAAATCAAATAAACAAGCAATAAGGAAAATTCGATTGTGATCAAGTGAGAAATTAGGTAGTTCTTCAGGCATTCGGTTTTACTTATTAATTTTCTTTCCATGTGTTATTGTCCGACTCTGCCTTGTGGTTTATGGACGCATCACTAAACCATGCAAGTTCACCCTGTAGATACAAGTAAACATGTGTGTGACACGTGTGAATACCCTTGGAGCAAGAAATATAATTCACCCCGCTTTCTAGGTACTATCAGTGTCAATTATTTCCAGTTCACTTAGTACTCTAACCCGATATGATCTCCCTTTATAGGTACTATGAAGTTATACTCTTTATCCTACTTATTAACCCGAATAATATTCAATTAACAAGTATCTATATAAGATAGTTCTAATAAGACTTCGGAATCCCTTCACTTAGAATTATAATATGTGATCCTGCTCAGCGGAGAACGCACTCAATCAATAACCTAGATATGTATTCAGACTCTACATAACAGTTAATGATGCACAACACGACAGTGAGTATGAATTGAAAAAACACAATCTTATATAAAATAAACTACAAGTAGTGTTGTACGGAGTTTACACATGGAAATTCAATTAGCTCATAAAACTTTCATAACCCTAGAACTATTGGAGCGGTTCTGGCCCATGATGATCTAGGAACAATCATGGTTAGTTGGTATGATCCTACTTGATGCGCCAGACGAACCTCTCTTCACGACTCCTTCGGATGATGGTAGGGTTTTGGTGATGGATGGATGATGAATGATGTGTGTCTCTTCTTTTTCTCCTGCGAAAGCTCTTCTTTTATACTGGTGGAACCTGCTTATGGGCTTAGGATGGACTTTTGCTTGAAGTACACGTCAAAATTAGTAAAAGACATCCGGAATTACCATAAATAGAAGCAGCGAGAATCCATTCGACCAAGCCTGGACTGGTCGAGCAAGGCCTTCAACTGGAGCAATGGTCGAGCAAGCTCTCTATAAGTTTTTACACATTTTGTTCGACTTCACTCATCTGCTCGACCAAGATGATTCTGGTCAAGCAACATCTCCAAGTCGAGCAAGCTCTCTGGACGAATCTGCGTATTCTGCTCGACTTGGCCACCTTTTTCGACCAAAGTGATAATGGTCGAACAAGTTCTTGAGGTCGATCAGCCTTCGAAAATTGCTTCAAAAATCTTGTCTTCCAATTCCGAGCACTTTCTATCTATTTTCCTGTACAAACATGCTCAAAAAGCCCTTGTACCCTCTAATTCGTGACTTTTCCATAAACATACCAATTCGTTTCAATAAAAGACTGAATTGTACTCAATTTCCATACAAATCAGAGCCCAAAATACGTGAATTTACACTCTCATCAAACCCCCAAACTTACATGTTGCTCGTCCCAAGGCAATGAAAAACAAAACAAATCCAGAGAGTGTAATCACGAGATCAAGCACAACCTATCCTAACACATGTAATTATATCAATTTAAGTCATGCAATCCATCATACCTTTCATTCATTAAAAACATCAATCGATCACAATACTTCTACGGGTGCTAATTCATCTAGCTCACGGGTAAGTGTTTACTCTCTCTCTCAAGTGTAAAAGATGTACACTTTATGGGTAAGTATCGACACTCAATTTCAATTCATATACTCGCGTAACCATATGCTTGACAGGGTCTCAAAAATCCATCTATAACTACTTCAATACTAGGATCACAAAGGACTTGAATATAGGTTGTAACGTTGGCTCTTTGGTAAAGGTAGGAGAATATAGATAAGTAACTAAATTACTAGCAAAGAAGTACCTTGGATATTTGCTTTTCAACAGCTTCCTTCTTCTCTCCTTCGTCTTTCGTATGATCACTTCAATATATGCTTCCTCCATCTTTACTTTGATCAACATTCTTTCTTCGCAGTAGAATACAAATTACGGTGTTCTTCAAGTATAAGGGTACCAATTTCGGGCACTACCCTTTCTAGCATTAGGGATACCGGTGTTAGGCACTATCCCTTGCAAGATTTAACCTCATGTCTCTTGATTCTTACTACACCAAATCATTCTTTCCTGTTTCTCTTCAAAACTTCATATAACATTCATTTACCTCCACTCTTTACTAGTAATAGGTGTTCAAGGCTTAACAAAGTAAACGACTATTTATCAATGGCTAGACAAAGAAAGAGTTTAAAGGCTCAAAAGGGCTTCCAATGATAATCATATAATAAGGTAGGATAAATTTGGCTAAGTGACTCAATTGACAACAATGGCCTAAGATCATTTCCTAGCATCTATCAATTATAGATTTCAAACAAGACTCCAAATCAAGTTCTAGAATACGAGTATACAAACTACTCTCAAGAAAAAACTATCATGCGTATAGCACGATCAAAAGGCTCAAATCCTCATATGGGTAATAGAATCATAAGCACTCTTCAAAGCATGCAATCAATATCAATTTTCTATGAACTACAAGTAAGATAGAACATGCTCATCATCAACAAATCAACATGCATCAAAATAAGGAACATGCATAACATGAACAATCATCATCACTAAACAGTCGTAAATCCATGTACACATCTCCCAACAATCAATCAATCAATCATCATCAAAATCAGTACATGCCACTCACACATGAATCACACACTACACCCACAGCCATCAAGTCTCCACCTGTAAAGTGTAAAAGAGAATGGGGATGAGAAGAATCAGAAAATATAAAAGACATGGCAAATCTACTCCTCCGGAGCATCATCATCCTCCACCATCGATCAAACGCTCTATGGAGATCACTGATATTCCTATCCATCAAGCGCCCATGATCATACATCTACCTCAACCGACCATCCATGGCATTATAACGCGCATTGAGTGCAGCATAGTTAGTATTCGCAAGCGCCAGCTGTCTATTTGTTTCTTGCTAGTTTGCATTCATGGTGGCGAAGTGCTCGTGCATCAATCGGAATTGCTCTCGATAAAACTGATTCTGAGCTACCCAATAATCTTGTTGCGGCTGTGGCTATGGTGGTGGCTCGAAAAACTCCTACTCTTGAGGCTGTTGAGGCTGCACCGAGGGCATATCAATCCCCGGATAATCAAAAGTGGGTGGTGGCTGCAGCTCCTCATCTACAAAGTCGGTCGGATCTCTTATCAGAACCATATCCTCATCTAAGACGATCCCATGAACCCGCATATCAGCAAGGAGCCTCCAATCTCCCCATTCCAAGTACGTCTCCGAGATCACCGTGTGCTCCATGGTATTTATCAATAAATTGCTGTTGATTCTAACTGTAGTGAGATCAATAATCACCAGTGGAAAGCTGAACGTACTAGGATTATTTCCTCGGATAAACATCTAAGTATCATCTAGCCGCTCAATCAGCCCCATCCTTACACATGATGTTAGGATCAAGTTCGGATCCCCACGGATAGGCCAGTGTCTGCTCAAATCGACTCTATAGTACTCAGCGATCAAAGTGATGAGTCCTTCGATGTTCACGTGCTGAAATCCATGAGTTGTGAACTTGTGCAGCTAATTGAAAAAGTACGCTGCTACGTTGAAGTGAACTCAATGAAGCATGCACCATAACATGTACAACTCTCCCCTCGGAATGCAACTTCCATCGGACCTAACAAACAGCGTGTTACCCAGAATTCTATCCATGTAAGCGATCACGGGGTTGCAAATGAAAGCAAACTTGGAAGTATTCGAATTATAACACTCTTGCCTCCCCGTAATAGCTCTCCAAAACTTATTCGGCTTGAAGTCATCATGCTCCACATCCGACTCATTCTCACAGCCAATCAATTCATTAAACTCTCGGGTCATCTGCTCTTACCCGCCAATCTGCAACCGAATATTATAAGGAAGGTATCAATCTCTATGCTCAATCCTTAACGTGCACAAGACCTCCCCAATTATGTGGAAATAGGTCTCCCTCTTCTCTCCATAAACCAAGTAATGCACACCTAATCGAACATCCAACGAATGTCAGTGAGAATATTCATTTCCATCATAGTATGGTTATCCTGATACCGCGTCCTTCTGATTTTTTGCGCTATTGCAGTCCAAAGATCCTTCTTCTCCTCCCAATTTGGAATTTTTAGCCCATAGTCTGATGGCCTCCTCTTCTCCATCCTCATTTTCTTGACTATCTCTCCAAGCGATGGCGACCTAGGACCCTTCCTCTTGGATGATGAAGCAATCTCTTTTCGTACAAAAATAATACTTCAATACATACCAAAAGAGATTAATATACTCAACCTAGACTAGCATGAATCCTACTCAAGACTTCGAATTCATGTGCTTCAATCAATCTCAACCTCAAGTGTTCATTCAATCATTATTTGCACTATACCTCAACATTTTCAATCAAGAATAATGGAAACTCCTTTAGTCTTATCACTTCTCCACACACACATGCTATCATGTCACATAAACTTCAACAAAAAAAATCTAGCATGCTCATCTACCACCCTCAATTGCACCACCACAACACTTAAATTCAATGAGCCCATATATAAATCAAAATTAACTTCAAGCCCATACTAAACACACCATAAATTTCACAAAAATTCCATAATTCAATGTAAATCGAACCATGAAAATTCAAGTGCAAATTCAAATAAGAACTTCAACAATTCAACAATCAAATCTAACCAAAACTAGCACGAATCCACTCACCCATTCTTTACTAAGCATTATCACTACAATTCAAGAGTAAAAAGTGAGAAGAAACATACATTTGCTTGACATGGTGTGTATGTGGTGTAAATGATGAAAAATCCCCAAAAATTCGATTTTAGCCCTAAATTGGACTTGAGATACCTTGAATTTGGATATGGAAGTGTGTGGAATGGAGGATTAAAGTGTATGGAAGAGTTTGGAAGAAAAACTTACAGTTTGGAATTGGTGCTCGAGAAAGGGTGACGGGTGTATGTCGAACGGAATGAAAACCGACCTTTTAAAATTGACTCCGGGCTCCGTTCAACTTAAGAGGATTAGTCGAACAAGGGTTTTAAGTCGAACAACCTGAGATTGCCTTTAGAATGGGCATCATTCGATCAAAATTTGTTGGTCGAATAGGTGCTGGAAGTCAAGCAACCTGCCCAGTCGCGCCCCCTGTTCTCCTCTATCCTGCTCGACCTTCGTTCGACTTCACACTTATGGTCGAGCAACCATTACTTGGTTGAATGAGCTCTCTGGAAGAATTTGCATATTTTGTTTGACCGTTACTCAACTACGGCATCTTGGTCAAGCGGCAGAGTCCAAGTCGAACAAACTCTCTGGAAGAATTTTCACATTTTGTTCGACTTTCCAATTTAGTCGAACAACCTTGTTCAGGTCGAACAACCCTACTGGAAGAATTACGCATTTTGTTCGACCATTGCTCGATCAAACAGCATGGTCGAACAACCTCCTGAAAGTCGAACAACCCCTCAAACTCCATAAACTTCATACCTTTCTAGTATTTCCCTGCAACAATGAAACTATAGGACAACATCAAGTATCAAGATAGCAATTTCTAAGCTCGAGAACCACTTTCATACCATATAACATCAAGTGTAACTCCGCAATGACACTAAAAAACAAAATACCACTAAACACTAGACAAATTGTAAAAAATCGATGCATCAAAACAGGCTAAAGTTTTAATATATCGCAAAAATCAACTCCCATAGCAAACGTTACAAATAAAAGATTATACTCTCCGTGCTATGTGAGGTAAGTACATCACACCCCCCAAACTTAGTAGAAACTATAGTGGAAATTAAGTTTGCAAAGAGATGTAATTTTTGAATAATAAGCACGTCAAATATAAAAAAAATTTACTCACACCAATGAAAATAAAGCAATAAAACGGGAGGAAAAGCCCCCAACAGGCTCTCATGTTTAACGTCGGAGAGTCACGACGGTACCAATCTAGCGCAAGGTATCTGCAAAGACGATGCAAGCATCATCTGGCGACTTATAATGCTTTAATCGATGCCCATTCACCGTGATAATATCCCCATCTTTGTCCATAAGCTCAAAACTCCCCCTCCACATGCTCTATGGATAATGAACGGCCCCGTCCACTTCAATTTCAATTTCCCTGCGAAGAGCTTCAAACTAGAGTTAAAAAGTAATACCTCATCACCTTGCTTGAACTCCTTGTATGAGATCTTTGAATCATGCCATTTCTTCATTCTCTCCTTAGAGATCTCTGAATTCTTGTAAGCACGATTTCTGAACTCATCCAATTGATTAATATGAGTCATCCTCAACTCCTTTTGATCCTTTAAAGACAAGTTCAAACTACTCAATGCCCAAAAAGCTTTGTGCTGAATCTCTACGGGTAAGTGGCACGGCTTTCCATAGACAATTTGATACTATGACATATCCAACACCATCTTATAAGTAGTCCGGAACCCCCACAAAACATCATCGAGCTTCATAGCCCAATCCTTCCTATTGGTACTGACTACCTTTTCCAAAACTTGCTTCACTTGTCGGTTGGAGACTTCGGCTTGCCCATTCGCTTGAGGGTGATAGGGTGTAGTAATCCTATGCTTGACTACATAATCTTTGAGAACCTTTTCAAGAAGCTTATTGACGAAGTGAGTACCTCCATCACTTACTAGTGCTCAAGGAATTCCATAACGGGCAAAGATATGTTTCAGCAAGAAAGATAAAACAGTCCTTGAATCATTCACGTGAGTGGGAATGGCTTCCACCCACTTAGAAGCATAATCCACTGCTAAAAGGATGTAAAGAAATCCATTAGATAGGGGAAAAGGCCCCATGATATCGATCCCCCATACGTCGAAGATCTCAACAACAATGCTTGACCGAAGTGGCATCTCATCTCTCCTACTTATGTTCCCCATCCTTTGACATCTATCACATGATGCCATATATGTTTCACAATCTTTAAATAAAGTACGCTAATAAAGAGCATATTGAAGTACCTTTGCTGCCGTCTTTTGAGCTCCGAAGTGCCCCCCGTTAGGTTGTGCATGGTAAAAATCAAGAACGCTCTCCATCTCCATCTCAGGCAGACACTTACGGACTATGGAATTCGTACATATCTTGTAGACAAACAGATCATACCATATAAATGTCTCAACATCCCTCTTGAATTTTGCAAGTTGATACCGGTTGAGATCTCTTGGAATTTCTCCTACGGTAATGTAATTCACATAATCCGCATACCATGAATCCATCCCTTGGGCAGCCACCACACATGCTCTTTCCGCCCCTTAAACAAACACTGCCATTATCTTCTCATCAGGGAACATCTCTACAATGTAATCGAAAGAATCATCACAGTGCTCCTTTGTCTCCAACCTTGATAGGTGATCCGCTAAAATATTCTTCGTACCTTTCTTATCCCGGATCTCCATACCAAACTCCTGCAGAAGAAGGATCCATCTAATAATCCTTGGCTTCGTTTCCTTATTCTTTATTAAGTACCGGATCGCAGAGTGATCCGTGTGCACTATAGTCTTCATGCCAACCAAATACTGTCGAAACTTATTGAATGCTTACACCACAGCTAGAAACTCCTTTTCAGTCACCGTGTAGTTCTTTTGTGCAGCATCAAAAGTATTACTCGAATAGTAAATGGTGCAAAACTTCTTGTCCCTCAACTGCCCAAGCACCACTCCAAGTGCTAAGTCACTTTCATCATACATAAGCACAAACGGCTGAGTCCAATCCGGTGTGATCAAGATAGGTGCAGTAATTAGCGCCTCTTTCAAAACCTGAAAAGGTGTTAAATATTCTTCATCAAACACAAATGGAACATCCTTTTCTAGTAAATGAGACAAGGGCTTAGAGTATTTCGAGAAGTCTTTTATGAATCTTCTATAAAAACCAGCGTGTCCAAGGAAAGACTGCTCTTCCTTTTCATTAGTAGGTGGTGGAAGCTTCTCGATCGCCACCACCTTTGCTCTATCCACCTGCAATCCCTTGGTCGAAATATGATGGCCAAGAACAATCCCATCTCTTACCATGAAGTGACACTTCTCCCAATTCAAGACAAGATTAGTTTCTTGGCATCTCTTCAAAACAGTAGCAATGTTAGATAAACAATTATCAAAGGAGGAACCTAACACAGAAAAATCATCCATAAACACCTCCATGATCTTTTCTATCAACCCATCAAATATGGCCATCATGCAATGCTGAAATGTAGCAGGCACATTACATAATCCAAAAGGCATCTTTCTAAAGGCAAAAGTTTCATATGGGCAAGTGAAACCAGTCTTTTCTTGATCCTCGGGTGCAATTATAATCTGATTATAACCCCAGTACCCATCCAAGAAATAATAATACTCATACCCCGCAAGACGATCAAGCATTTGATCCATGAAAGGAAAGGGAAAATGGTCTTTGCATGTATTTTCATTCAGTTTCCTGTAATCCATACACACACGTCATCCCGTAGGAATCCTAGTGGCTAATGTCTCTCCATCCTCGGCTTTCACAATAGTCATGCCCCCCTTCTTAGCTACTACATGCAATGGATTCACGTGGGGACTATCACTAATGAAATATATAATCCCAGCATCTAGCCACGTTAGGATTTGCTTCCTAATCACTTCTTGAATAGCGGGATTCACCCTCCGTTGATTCTGAATACTATTATTGGCCTCATCTAACAATCTTATCCTATGTATGCAATATGAAGGACTAATACCTTATAAATCATCAAGAGACCACCCAATCGCAGACTTATACTTCCTAAGCACATCTAACAATTCCTCAAGTTGATCATCACCTAAGTAAGCATACGTCAAGTGCTCCGGTAACAGTTTCAACTCCTCTTTCTTCTCATCCTGAGGTGCGCTCTCTCTGTCCAAAGGCAAGTACTTCCTAGTCCACTTCACTTCTTCAATTTTGGTCCTTTTCAACTCATACCTATCATCACCCAAAGTAAGTAAATTTTCAAGGAATTCAATACATACCTCGTTGGAGAGTTCATCTAGCTCCGTAGTGGGAAAAGTAAGAGACTCCGCCAAGCTTGTCTCAAGAGGATCCTTTGATAAGATCAAAGACATATCTTCCTTCACAATCTCCTCCACTACATCAATACTATGACATTACGTCTCCATGGACATCTTCATTGCTTTGTCAAGGTTAAATAAGATCTCATCTTTATCCATTCTCAACCATAGCTCACCCTTTTGCACATCAATCATAGCTCCTGCAGTAGCAAGGAAAGGTCTCCCTAAGATAAAAGGGACGTTATCATTGTCATCTTTCATCTCAAGTACAAGAAAATCCACAGGAAAGACAAGCTTTTCTACTTTGACAAGAACATCTTCGAAAAAGTCTTAGACCTATCCACCAGTTGAAGAGCCACCGATGTGGGAGTTAACTCCCCCAAACAAAGCCTTTTAAAAATAGACAAAGGCATCAAATTAATGCTTGCCCCAAGATCGCACAAGGCTCGTCGTGTTGGCCCCTTTCCAATTTTATATAAGATAGTGAAGCTTCCGGATCTTTCAACTTAGCTGACAACTTCCTTTGTATGATTGAGCTGCAATTCTCCAAAAGGTTCACTGTTTCAATTTCATTCAAACTTCTCTTCTTCAAAAGTATATCTTTCAGAAAACGGGCAAAATACGGCATCTCCAAGATTGCTTCAGAGAAAGGAATGTTCAAACTTATCTTGTTTATGATGTCTGAAAACCTCTTGAATTTCTTCTCCAATCCCTATTTGAGAAGCTTGAAAGGAAACAGTGGAGGTATCTTTGTTTTGGGAATCCCCCATTCATCACGTTCAACCTTTCTCTGCTTTATCCTTTTCAACTCTCAATCTCTTGGCTCTTTCCCACTTCTTTTCTACCACTGTAAGCTCGGTATTCTGCTCTTGAGGTGTAGCTGAAATGTTCAGATCAACAGGTGTCGCATTCGGCGTTGAATCAGACTCTGAACTGAGCTGCTCGACCTCCGCTCGACCAAAATGGTTTGGTCGATCAGATGGATTTTGGTCGAGCATCCTGTCTGATCGTGAGCTCTCGTCACCCTGCTGTTGTTCGACTTCCTTAGAACCTTGGTGGTCTGGTCGAACAGTTTTGTGCAAGTCGAACGGATTGTCAGAAAATAAAGTATCGTAATTCTATTTTTCCAGAAGTTTTTCGAGCTCTGCTCGACCAGAAAGTCTGGTTGAGCAAATCCAGTCTGGTCGAGCAACTGCTCTGCTCCCTTCGATTTCACCCACCGACATCATCGAACCTTCGTACTGCATTCCCGATCTCAATGTGACAGCATGGCAAGACTTTGGATTCTCAATACTTTGAGATGGAAACTTTCCCTTCTCAATAGTTTGAGTCAACTTGTTCACGTTACCTACAATCTCCCCCATCAACAACGTAAGGTCTTTTACTTGTTTAGACAAATCCTCATGATTAGCATCAATCTTCTTCTCTAACTTAGCCTCTAGACGATCCATTCTTGCATCGTTTCTTGCCATGTACCTGTTCAATCCTCGAAACCCGATTTCCCTTCTTCCACTTTAGCTCCCGGATCAACACCGATAGGAGGTTGTACCGCATTATTCGGATTACTCCATGAAAACTCCGGCCTCCTTGGTTGTTGGTAATTACTCGGGGGACCACGGTTGTTGTAATTCCCCTGATAATTCTGGTTTCCTTGATTTGGGTACCTAGTTCCTTGAATACTTTGACCCATGGCATAGTTTGCCTCCTCGATCTCCTCTTGGCTAGCTCCTTCATAGCCATCATCCTGCTGCATCATTTGTATTCTCTGAGATAAATATGTGATCTGCTTTTGTTGAGACTCTAGTAGCTTGCTAATGTTAGTCAAACTCAAGACAATCCCATCATCTCTTCCCAACTTCACCATAGTATGCTCAACCTGTGCTACTTTACCAACAACATAAGTGCCTCTCACTCTATCCGTTGGCCAATCCCTTGAGTTCATCGAAATATCCTCAAAAAGTTTCTCGGCCTCAATGGGTGACTTTGTATACAATGCTCTATTAGAAGAAGCATCGAGTAACCCACGAGAATTTCAATCCAACCCATTGTAAAATATACTGATGTATTGAGCTTTAGATAGCCAATGTTTTGGACACTTTCGAAGCATGTCCTTGAATCCGTCCCAAGCTTCGAGAAACTTCTCATTGCCATGGATAGCAAATTGATTGATTTCTTGTTTCATCTTGAACACCATTGAAGGTGGCATGTATCATTCCAAGAAATTCACTTTCAACTTCTCCCATGTATCACATTCAGCAGCATCTAGATTATCGTACAAATCTCTCGCCTTTTCATTCAGCGAGAACTTAAACAAAATTATCTTCCTCGTATCCTCATGAGCTCCTGCATCTTTTTCTGTACTAGCATACCCAAGGAACTTATTTAGATATTGCTGAGGATCTTCAAAGGTTCCCCCAGAGAAGGGACTCCTTTCTATCATGGTGATAAGAGCAGGGTGTAAATCAAAATCGGCAACAGTCTCTCTTGCTCCTAACAACCCTGCATTACCTTCTCCATTGTTCTTAAAGACTTCACGGATGGCAAGTGTATCCGGATTCGCTGCCAAGTTGACTGCCTCTACTTCTAAATTAACTTCGGTTGCAGCTTCAATCGTTTGCGAATTCAGCACTTCAACTTCAACTCCTAAATCAAGAGCCTCAGTTTGGTCTATGTTCTTGTTCTTATTCTTTTTCTTCCTCGACGATGCTCCAATCTCTGGATTATATGGCGCTAATTCACCTGTTTTCGATCTTGTGAGCGTACACCTAAGAAAAATAAGTGTTAGAAATCAAAGACAAGAATAATCATCTCAATTAAACTAGAAATAGTAAACTGATAATTTATATTGTCCCTGGCAATGGCGCCAAGAACTTGATGAGCGTTTTCTCAACACATAATTTAATCCCCAAGTATGAAGGATATCAATTGTAGTCTCGATAGTTGACCAAGTGATTATCGTACCCAAGGGACGGATTGTTATCAATTTAATTATATTCTAATTAATTATGATTATGTTTGGCAAATTGGTTTGGAATTGTTATGAAACTAAATAACGAATAACTTAAAAAATAAATAAAATAAAGAAGCAATAGAGAAAATTCGGTTGTGATCAAGTGAGAAATTTGGTAGTTCTTCGGGCATCCAGTTTTACTTATTAATTTTCTTTCCATGTGTTATTGTCCGACTCTGCCTTGTGGTTTATGGAAGCATCACTAAACCATGCAAGTTCACCCTGAAGACAAAAGTAAATATGTGTATGACACGTGTGAATACCCTTGGAGCAAGAAATATAATTCACCTCCCTTTCTAGGTACTATCAATATCAATTATTTCCCGTGCACTTAGTACTCTAACCCGATATGATATCTCTTTATAGGTAATATGAAGTTATACTCTTTATCCTACTTATTAACCCGAATAATATTCAATTAATAAGTATCTATATAAGATAGTTCTAATAAGACTTCGAAATCCCTTCACTTAGAATTATAACATGTGATCCTGCTCAGCGGTGAACGCACTCAATCAATAACCTAGATATGTATTCAAACTCTACATAACAGTTAATGATGCACAAAACGACTGTGAGTATGAATTGAAAAAGCACAATCTTATATAAAATAAACCACAAGTAATATTATACGGAGTTTACACATGAAAATTCAATTAACTCATAAAACTTTTATAACCCTAGAACTACCGGAGCGGTTCTAGCCCATGATTGATATAGGAACAATCATGGCTAGTTGGTATGATCTTACTTGACGCGCCAGACAAACATCTCTTCACGACACCTTCGGATGATGGTAGGGTTTTGGTGATGGATGGATGATGAATGATGTGTGTCTCTTCTTTTTCTCCTGCGAAAGCTCTTCTTTTATACTGGTGGAACTTCCTTATGGGCTTAGGATGGGCTTTTGCTTGAAGCACACGTCAAATTTGGTAAAAGACATCCGGAATTACCATAAATAGAAGTAGTGAGAATCCGTTCGACCAAGCCTGGACTGGTCGAGCAAGGCCTTCAACTCGAGCAATGGTCGAGCAAGCTCTCTGTAAGTTTTTGCACATTTTGTTCGACTTCACTCATCTGCTCGACCAAGATGATTCTGGTCGAGCAACATTTCTAAGTCGAGCAAGCTCTCTGGACGAATCTGTGTATTCTGCTCGACTTGGCCACCTTGTTCGACCAAAGTGATAATGGTCGAATAAGGTCGTGAGGTCGAACGACCTTCAAAAATCGCTTCAAAAATTATGTCTTCCAATTCTGAGCACTTTCTATCTGTTTTCCTATACAAACATGCTCAAAAAGCCCTTGTACCCTCTGATTAGTGACTTTTCCATAAACATACCGATTCGTCTCAATAAAAGACTCAATCGTACTCAATTTCCATGCAAATCAGAGCCCAAAATACGTGGATTTACACTCTCATCATTGGACCACCGGGAAAAGGTCTTTTGGGCACCCCCTCATCATCACTATCATCACGATCATCCTTACGTGCGCTGAAATTACATGTTATGATATAAAAATGTTTAAAAATTCAGTTCACAACTTGTACGGATGACACAACCTAATCTGATTATGTGTTCAACTACATGGATAGAACATATGATCAATCTGTTAGAGTGGTGTAATCGAACAGAACAAAATTGTTTGGATGCTCTGAGTGAATAGTTTGTTTTGTTTGACAGAAACAGTTGAACAATTTTACCTGCACGACACACGCAAAGAAAATCCTAATCCCCAAATCATGCTACTAAATCATTCCAATTAATCCTGATTTCAACGCACGATGAATATAAACACCAATATTAGTCAATAGAAACACAATTTCATCCTACCCATGCTAAAATTACACAATTTTGAATCAAACTAAATCTTGGAAAATGTAGTTTGAAAGAAAAAAAGAAATGTCAAAGAATAAATGATAGCCTAACAATTCCTAGCCATGTTCAACTACAATCCGGTGTAGAAAAATGATGTTTGATCCGTTGTTACACTGCCCATGATTCTCTCCTTCTTCTTATCCATGTGGTGGTGTTCTGGAGCTTCAAATTATAAGTTCCATGATGAATGGATGGATTTAAGGGGTTTATTTATAAAAATTGTACTATATGTTTAATTCTAATTAGAAGGGTAAAATTGTCATGTATGGGTATATTTAGTAATTGATGCTTGTTTATTGTAATTTAGTGGGTTTATTTAGCAATTATGATTCGTTTAGTAGATTAGGGGGTGCAAATAGTCGACCCCTTAAATTAAATCAAATTAAATAAAGAGTGTTGTTAAATACACACACCTTTTTTATTAAATATACACCCGTTTAATTTTTTATTTCTTAAATTTATTGTATGCACACCCTCTACAAATCCAAAACTACCCTTTTAAAATTAAGATTATACACTCCCAACAAAAAATAATTGTACTTATTAAAATAAAAAACTTTTTTTTCAAATAATTAAGTTCAATATTACGTACTTAAGAAATAGATTAATTCCTTCCTATAGTATAAACTACAATCAACCCTAATTATTGCTTGATCCAATATTAACTCTTTACATTGATGAGAGTGTAAATTCACGTATTTTGGGCTCTGATTTGTGCGGGAATTGAGTACGATTGAGTCTTTGAATAAGACGAATCGATTTGTTTATGAACAAGGATCGAATCAGAGGGTACAAGGGCTTTTTGAGCATATTTGTACAGGAAAACAGGTCTTAAAGGCTCGAAATTGGAAGACAGAATTTTTTAGGGAATTTTTGAAGGCCGTTCGACATCAAGACCTTGTTCGACCAATATCACCTTGGTCGAACAAGGTGGCCAAGTCAAGCAGAATACACAGATTTGTCCAGAGAGCTTGCTCGACTTGGAGAAATTACTCAACCAGAATCATCTTGGTCGAGCAGATGAGCAAAGTCGAACAAAATGTGCAAAAACTTATAGTGAGCTTGCTCGACCATTGCTCGAGTTGAAGGCCTTGCTCGACCAGGCAAGGTTTGGTCGAACAGATTCTCGCTGCTTCTATTTTTGAAAATTCCAGATTTCTTTTACCAAATTTGAGGTGTGCTTCAAGCAAAAGCCCATCCTAAGCCCATAAGGAGATTTCATGAGTATAAAAGAAGAGCTTTCGCAGGAGAAGAGAGACATCTTCCATCATCCATCTACCACTAAAACCATATCATCATCTGAAGGAGTCGTGAAGAGAGATTCGTCTGGTGAGTCAAGTAAGATCATACCAATCAACCATGATTGTTCCTAAATCAATCATGGGCTAGAGCCGCTCTGGTAGTTCTAGAGTTATGAAAGTTTTATGAGTTAATTGATTTTCCATGTGTAAACTCCGTACAATACTACTTGTAATTTATTTTATATAAGATTGTGCCTTTTTAATTCATACTCACGGTTGTTTTGTACATCATTAACTGTTATGTAAAGTCTGAATACATATCTTGGTTATTGATTGAGTGCGTTCACTGCTGAGCATGATTACATGTTATAATTCTAAGTGAAGGGATTCCGAAGTCTTATTAGAACTATCTTATATAGATACTTTTTAATTGAATCTTATTCGGGTTAATAAGTAGGATAAAGAGGATAACGTCATAGTACCTATAAAGGGAGATCATATCGGGTTAGAGTACTAAGTGCACGGAACTAATTGATACTGATAGTACCTGGAAAGGGGGTGAATTATATCTCTTGCTCCGAGGATATTCACACGTGTCATACGCATGTTTACTTGTGTCTATAGGGTGAACTTGCATGGTTTAGTGATGCGTCCATAAATCACAAGGCAGAGTCGGACAATAATACATGGAAAGGAAATTAATAAGTAAAACTGGATGATCCGAAGAACTACCTAATTTCTTACTTGATCACCGCCATATCTTATATATTGCTTGTTATTTAATTTGCTATTTAAATTATATGTTATTTAGTTACACAATTTTTCCAAACCAAATTTACCAACATAGTCTTAGTTAATTAGAATATAATTAAATTGATAATAATCCGTCCCTTGGGTTCGATAATCACTTGGTCTCCTATCGAAACTACAATTTATATTCTTCATACTTGGGGATTATTTTGTGTGTTGAGAAAATGCTCATCAAGTTCTTGGCGCTGTTGCTGGGGGACTGCATAGAGTATCAGTTTATTATTTCTAGTTTAATTGAGATTATATTATTCTTGTCTTTGATTTCTAACACTTTATTTTCTTAAGTGTATGCTCACAAGATCAAAGACAGGTGCATTAGAGCCTTATAATCCGGAGATTGGAGCATCGTCGAGAAAGAAAAAGAAGAATAAGAACAAGAACTTAGACCCAACTGAGGCTCTTGATTTAGGAGTTGAAGTTGACGTGCCGAATTCGCAAACGATTGAAGCTGCAACCGAAGTTAATTTAGAAGTAGAGGCAGTCAACATGGCAGCGAATCCTGATACACTTGCCATCCGTGAAGTCTTTAAGAACAATGGAGGAGGCAATGCGGGGTTGTTAGGAGCAAGAGGGACCAGAGCCGATTTCGATCTACACCCTGCTCTTATCACCAAGATTGAAATGAGCAATTTCTCTGGGGGAACCTTTGAATATCCTCAGCAATATCTAAATAAGTTCCTTGGGTATGCAAGTACACAAAAAGATGCAGGAGCTCATGAGGATGCGAGGAAGATAATTTTGTTTAAGTTCTCGCTGAATGAAAAGGCGAGAGATTGGTACGATAATCTCGATGCTGCTGAATGTGATACATGGAAGAAGTTGAAAGTGAAATTCTTGGAGCGTTACATGCCACCTTCAAAGGTGTTCAAGATGAAGCAAGAAATCAAAGAAGACATGATGTAGAAGAACTCGACGAAGAAGAACTCAACGATAAAGAGGAAACGAAGATATTAAAGATTTTATAGGATAATGTGAATAAAATCTAATTTAATTTAAAAATATACCTGGTAAATATATGGGGGTGTGTATTTAATAATCTTTAAGGTTAATATAGACTTTTTAAATATATAATATTTTAATAATATAATAATAGGGTGTGTATTCAATAGGAGGGGTGTGTATTTAGTGGATGCCTTAAATAAATAATATGTAAGCTTTTCTTCGTGTAGAGGTTTCTGAAGACCAAAAAAAAAAACTATCAATTAGTATATATTAAAGATAAATTAAACCAAATTAAGCACAACTTGACATTGTAAGTTTCTTTCTGAGAAGACGAAACGTAGGGAAAAAAACGATAAAGTCTCTTGTGAGACCTTAAATTTGTGAGATGGCTTGTGAGACCGGTTAAAGTATGTCTTTTATATTGATAAAATATGTTTAATTATTGTTAAAATATGTTTTCTAAAGTACAATTATGAATTAAAGTATGATTTTATGATGTTATAAAATGATTCATTATTACCATACTTTAACTACAAGTACATATACTTTAACTATATAATAAACATATTTTAGTAATGATCGACTCGTCTCACGATCGTCTCACAAAAAATCCGTCTCACAAGAGAGTAACTCAAAAAAAAAACATTCAACTTGTATATAATAATTAAATTAAATTAAATAAATGACATATTATTAAAGGGTAGGTTTTGCGTGAGACCGTCTCACGTGAGACCATTTTATACTTTTTAAAATTGTTATCACTATCGCTATAAAACGTTATTACTTTCGCTATAAAATGTTATCACTTTTCATTTATACTATAAATTATTCATAAAATAACATTATCACTTTTAATTAATTTAGTACTATCACTTTTTAGTATAAAAGTTTTCACTTTCTGATCGTCTCAAGTAAGCCCTTACGTGAGACGGTCTCGCACAAGCCTTTGTTATTATTAAATTAAACCAAATTATATAATAATTAAATTAATTAAATCAAATTAAATTAAATAGCATATTAAATAAATAGCATATTATTAAATTAAAACAAATTAACCACAATTTGGTGCATAAGTTTTTTTTTTCTTGAGGAGACTTTTGAAGACAACAGTAGTATATAATTAAATTAAATCAAATTAACTGACACGTAAACTTTTTCTTCGTATGAAAAGTTTATGTTCTGAAGACTATGTAGGAAAAAAAACTAAAAAAAAAAGAAAACTATTATTATTTAGTATATTAAAGATAAATTAAATCAAAATAACCACAATGTAACTTTTTTCTTCGTGAGGTTTTTTAACACAACACATATAAATAAATTGAAAAAAGGAAAAAAACTTTCAATTGTTTTGGAACTAATTCTACAATATAATTATTATAAAATAAATAAAAGAATTTATGAAATAAAATAGGGATAATAAAGTATTTAAAAATAACAAAAAGAAAACTTAAAATAAAAAAAATAATAAAAGGGGCAATATTATTGTGCACTCCAGGATACGGTGCACCCACTTTCAGAAACGTATACAATTATGAACGAAATGTATACATTTTGTTCGTGAATTTTTTGTTAGTTTTTTAATGAAAAATTGAGTGTAAAAAATATATAATTATTAAAAAATATGTATACACTATTACATAAAAAGTTATACACATATGTATGCTATTTTTTTTTAATGAAAACTGAGTATGAAAAAAATATACAATCATTAAGAAACATATATACAATATAGAATAGAAAATCATACATATATGTGTGCAACATATGGGTGCACCTTGCACCCGGTGCACCGAATATCTATATCTATACTATCTACTAAAAAAGTAAAAAAAAATGTACTCACTCTATCCACTTTAAAGGTGGACATTTTTCCATTTTGAGCGTCTCAATCAAAAAGTCCCCTTATTTTTTTACACACATAAAATTCACACACATTCATTGATACAATTAAGATATTAAAATATGAGGCCACATTCCTACTAATACACTTATCCATGTACCAAAAAGATGAGTATTCAAGGAAAAAGATGGAAGGCATCGCACTCTTACAATACATAGTATACAAACCCAGCAGAAACGAAGAAAATTACTTTTCAGAGAAGAATGTTTTTAGAGATAAATTAGAAGAAGCGGTCAATCCCAATTACGAATCTGAAATCCCTAACGCAAATCTCGTCTCTCGTGGATCGCGCCGCCGGTATTGTGCGGAAGATTCACCGGACTGGAAGTCGTATCCCAATCTCCATCTCTCTAACTGAGGTGAGGGAATTGCAGTTGCTGCGATTTTGAGGTCCAAAATAGCCTTCTTATGTCTGAACTTGTTAACGATTCTTAATTTTCTGAGCAATTGATGTGAATTTCTTTACTACGTGTAGATTGGTCCAAAGGAATCTAGAACGTGTAAGTATTATTAATATGTTGATCTTTAGGATCTACTGCTAAGTGCAGTATTTTGATTCGGTTATTAATTGAATCAATCGATTTAGTTGTTTCCTCTCTCAGTGCAATGTTTTAGTTATAATTTTTAATTTATTTGAAATTTATTTAAAATCCTTAATTGGATTTCTCGTGTGTTTATCTAGTTTTTGTATTCGTCTGCAGTCCGTTTCTGCGGAAACTGTTGTCATCCTGTCTTTTATTATAGTTTCAGTAAAGGAAAATATACTGCTCCCTCCGTCCCATTAAAGTTGGTATAATTTATTTTGGGCACGGAGATTAAGGAATATAATAATTTAATGTAAAGTGAAGTGAGAGAAATAATATTTAATGTGTAGTGTGTAGTTGTATTAGAGGTGATATGTAGGGCCATGAGAGTAGATTTTGTTTTTATGTGGGTCCCATGTATTAAAAAGGAAATGTGTCAACTTTAATGGGACAAACCAAAAAGGAAAGTGTGTCAACTTCTATGGGACGGAGGGAGTATAAAATATGGTGCTTTAACTGAATCATATGACTTCTTGTTGTCTTTAGTTGTTAATTACTTATTTGTAATCATCTGAGGGCAATGTGGATCATTTTTGTTAATTAGATATGTGGTGTTCTTCTAGAATTTGAAACCAAAATCCTCTTTCTCTGCAACTTCAGTAAGCACCCTACAGTTTCTGCAGAACCTATAGATCAATGCATCTGACTTCCTTCTGCTATATGTTTATGACTTAGCATTACATTGATTCCTCACAGTTTTAATTAGTTAAAGAGAATATGATGAATTTTTCAGATGTTATCATATAGTTGTTGTTAACCATGTCACATGAAATTGTGGTAACGTGAAAACAAAATGTGAGCCTACATCTCATTTTTTTCCTGTATAATAGCAATTACTTGCAATTTAATCTTCCTTTTTCCTTTCTATAAATTTCATGACTTGCAGAAATAGCCTCTAGGTGATCGAACTTGAGATAAAATCTTCATGGGGACAGAGAATCCTAATCGTCCGAATTATCCAATAAGACCAGCTGCAAGTCCCTTTGCCTCTCAACATTCTTCTGCACCTTTTTTATCATCCGGTCCTGCTGCTGTATCAGAAGCATCTGCATTTAGGCCTGCACCTCCCTCTAATTTGCAGCCACCTCCTTTTTCTGCTGGACCTTTGGTTGGATCGGATCCCTCTGCCTTTAGATCCCCTCCGTCAAGTAGACCTAATGAACTGGTTAGGCCACCTCCTCCATCATCCACATATGGCCCACCCACAACAGGACAGCTGGTACTGAACTCCCCAGTGTCCTCAAGTGGTCAAGTACCACCTCCTCGCCTCTCATCTACAGGTCAGCCAGTTGTACCTCCACCAACCAGACCTCCTCCAGTGTTCTCACAGCAGCAACCGCCTCCAGTACCCATGGGGTCTCCACCTCAAAGCATTAAAACCGGTTACACAAATGTGCCTTCATCTGTTGATCAATATTTCTCATCTTCCAGGCCAAGTACCCAACCTTCTTCTCCACCAATGGGAGCATCTTACGCAATGCCGGGAAGTACCTTTCCTGGATATGCTAACATGCAACCAAGTTCTGTTGCTCAAGCTCCATCTGTGCCGCCTGCCTCTTATTCATCACAGCAAGGAGGCTATGCTCCACCCATGCCGCCCGCTTACTTTCCTTTACAGCAAGGGGGCTATGCTCCACCAGGTCCTCTAGCTCAACAAAGAGGTTATGTTACTGGTCAACCTATGTCAACTCCAGGCCTCTACCCTGGGAACCAAATGCCGGGGCATGGCTTTGCACCTCCCATTGCTGCTAACCAGGGTTTAACGGAAGATTTTAGTTCTCTCTCTCTGGGATCTGCACCAGGATCTTTTGATGCAGGACTTGATACTGCAGCCTTACCAAGGCCATTGGATGGTGATGTGGAACCAAAGTCTTTTACTGAGATGTACCCCATGAATTGTTCTTCTAGATTCTTGCGATTGACAACAAGTGGTGTACCAAATTCTCAATCCTTGGCATCACGATGGCATTTGCCTTTAGGGGCTGTTGTTTGCCCTCTGGCTGAAGCTCCTGTTGGGGTCAGTCTATGTTACTTCTAAGATTCTTTGCTAATATCTGTTCACATATTTCATTACCTGTCTGTATGATCTAATAGTCACTTAACTTTCATCCAGGAGGAAGTTCCAATTGTAAATTTCGGCACAACAGGCATCATTAGATGTAGAAGGTGCCGTACTTATGTGAATCCATATGTCACGTTCACAGACAATGGTAGAAAGTGGAGATGCAATATATGCTCATTGCTCAATGATGGTAAGTGTTCTTCCAAACTTTGGATGGTATGTTAGATCTTGAGTTATACATTTACTTTAAATTTTAATTCGATTATACTTGTGAATGATGTGTTATATCTTTTCTCTTGATGTTACTGCTTCCAATAATGGTAAACTGCACCATTTACTGACATGATAAGCGATTTTTTTGCATGGTTAAGACAAGAAAACAAATTCCATATTAAATTTTTTATAGTAAATAGAATGAAACTGGGCAAAAGAAATAATTTTTGAGTCTTCTTTATTTACTTACATGCTTGTTACTTCTTCAGTTCTTCCAGCTTCTTGTATTTTTATTTCCTTTCCATTGTTAAAAGCTTTTTTCTATAACTGGACTTATATCTTGTGTGACTGTCTCTGTTCTGAGGGTTTTTAAATGCTTTCAGCCTTTCATTTTATGTAAAATATTTTAAAATTCCATTGGTTGTATATAGTAGTTATTAGAAATTGTTCTCCTGCTCCATGAAAGTCAGCTATAGGAATCATTCTTCAAGTGACCTACATATTATGTGGCCTAGTTACCTAGACAATTTTAAGGAAGATTTATATTGTTATTTTATAATTGAAAAAGTACAGGACTATTTATCTTTGCTTCTTATTTGCAGTTCCAAGTGATTATTTTGCCCCCGTGGATGCTACTGGACGGAGAGTTGATATGGATCAAAGGCCTGAGCTTATAAAGGGTAGTGTTGAGTTTATTGCTCCGGCCGAATACATGGTCCGCCCCCCCATGCCGCCATTGTATTTTTTCCTCATCGATGTATCAATGTCTGCAGTTCAAAGTGGAGTGCTTGAGGTAATATTGAATGACATAATTGTGTTAAGAAAGTTAATTTTGTTTTCACTTGTACTTCTTGTTCCCTTTAAAAAATGTGTGGTTTGCATATTAGTATTTTCAGCATGCAGTTGAAAGAAGACAGGAGCTAGCAGTTTCGTTCCTATTTCTATGAAATGCTTGTTCTTGTCTCTGACTTTGGATTTGTTGTTTTGTATGAGAGTTAAATTGCAGTCTTCCAGTATAAAAGTTAAAGCACTAATCTTTTTAAAATTATATGAAAATAATGTGTTTTGTTTCACAAAGAAGTTTACATGTATTTGGTTGAATTTCTTTGTTTATATATCCTAAACATTCCTTTGAAGTCTTTGTAGCTAAAGAAAGCTTCAGGTGGATCTATAACGTGTGTCTTAATAATTTATAGAGATCCTTCCATATCTGGAGTAATTTTATATAAAAATGCACCATCTAGGACTTCAAGTTTTTATCTTTTTATTTTTCAATTTTCATATTTTTCTCTGAAAAATGTTAATGAAGTTTAATGCTAATACCTTCTGTTTAAATTCCAAGTGCAATTTCCAAAAAGGAATTTAAATGAATGATGTTTGCACTTTTGTGAGGAATTCTGTTATGATAAGTTCATCTTCTTTTTTGCACAGCAATATATGCTCTGTGCTAAGTGTAAAAATGCTATAATTAATGTTTACCCACATTATGTGTGTCAGGTTATGGCGCAAACCATCAAGTCTTGTTTGGACAACTTGCCTGGTTCTACACGAACACAAATTGGCTTCATAACTTATGATAGCACAATTCATTTTTATAACATGAAGGTAATCAATGCTAAAGAGTTACTTCCTGCCATTTCCAATCTGCTTTACATAACCTCGGAAACTTCTCTTGCATCAGTCATCATTGGCGCAGCCTCAGATGATGGTCGTTTCGGATTTGGATGATATATTTGTGCCATTGCCGGATGATCTACTGGTCAACCTGTCAGAATCTAGAAATGTGGTGGAAGCATTCCTCGATAGTTTGCCATCCATGTTCCAAGATAACGTGAATGTAGAATCTGCATTTGGTCCAGCTCTTAAAGCTTCATTCATGGTCATGGTGTGTTTACCTCTATTATTTTGTTGCATTGTTTTTAATTATTTACCCTAGCCTAGGGTTAATCTTGGAAAAAATTAATTTTATCTTATATTAACACTTGATTCCTGCTGATTGGTCATAGCTTTGAGGAATTATTTTCCTGTTAACTTCAAACTAATTAGCTCTAATTTTCATTGTCAGAGCCCACTTGGTGGGAAATTGTTAATTTTCCAGAGTTCTTTGCCATCCCTTGGTGTGGGCCGCTTGAGGCTGCGCGGAGACGATAGTCGGGTATATGGTTCAGATAAGGAGCATTCTTTACGAGTGCCAGAAGATCCATTTTATAAACAAATGGCTGCTGATTTTACCAAGTGTCAGATAGCTGTAAATTTATATGCATTCAGTGATAAATTCACGGATATAGCATCCTTAGGTACGTCATTCCTTCATGTCATGCCCTTGTTTTAGTGGAAATGAATATTTGGTTTTGTTAGTAATATCACTATTTATGATTTGGCTTCAAGTTCCCGTTACTTGGATCTTAGTATTATGATCATTACCCATTCCCACTTCTTTTACGATCGGCTACATGAATGTATGTCCTTAAGATTTGTACGTTATGTAGTTTCAAATCGTCAAAATTATAAAAGCCCATTCGTGTTACTTGCAAGAGTTGTTAAATACACCAATAAATACCCTAGTTGCAACTCAATAATTGGTGCCTTGTGCGAATGTTGAACCTTCTTCTTCTTCTTTTTTTATTTTTATTTTTACATTATGTTTTTGTTCTAATGGTACTTGCCTATCACTTTTTAGCACCAAGTCTACTTTGTCCAGCTGTCAGAAAATGCAATCCTTTGTAATAATATTTGTAACCAATTGAATACCCTAGTTGCAACTCAATAATTGGTGCCTTGTGCGAATGTTGAACCTCCTTCTTCTTTTTTTATTTTTATTTTTACATTATGTTTTTGTTCTAATGGTACTTGCCTATCACTTTTTAGCACCAAGTCTACTTTGTCCAGCTGTCAGAAAATGCAATCTTTTGTAATAATATTTTTAACCAATTGATGGTGTTGTGGTAAAATATTTTCATATTGTATTACTTTTTGGTCAAATTGATTGGTTGGGCATTTGTTTGTGTTTCCCACATGATTTTGATGTAGAAGTCCTTAACGTGTCTCTGTTCATTGTCATCCAATATTTTGCTGAGACGAGAACGTTCTAAGGATCTATGGTCTCTTAGTTGAAATCTGTAGGGAAGAGATACTAAGATTAAACTGCTTATGTTAACAGTAGAATATGTTGTGCACTGGAATGATATGATGCTCAAGTGATATAGATAAAGCTGGAATGCAGTTGTATAAAGAAAGTGGAGTAAAATGCTAAATTAATTCCTGAACATATAAACCGTCTTGATTCCTTGAAAAGTTCACTCTTCTTTTGGCCGGACTTGATATTTTCAAGACAAGAAAGATAACATACTCCTTAAAAATTCCTTATGCTTATTGTTTTAGAACACGTCACAGAAGAAAGATTGTCAGTATTGGAAAGCTGCATAGCCAGTTTATTGGCAATTCTTGATTCCTTGGATGAATACCCTGTCTATAATTCTTGACCTCCAGAACCAGAAAGGATTTAAGTAAAATCATGAAGCATGTCTTGTGATTAATGCTTCTGTAGAATTTGTAATTCATAGGATATTGTCAACTTATAATTTATATAATTTCCTATCTCGGATTGGAATATTATTTTTGGTATTTTTATATAATATATTTAAGATAATTGAGATGATACTCGGGAGAGTTTAATATATGCAAGTTTTATGTTCTTAATATTTTCTCAATTTTCTGATCTACAGCGCTATTAAATGATGTAACTTGGGTCTTCACTACCTATGTGATGATTGCATTTAATTTAACTTTTCGTCTTTTAATACTTCATAGGAACTTTGGCAAAATATACTGGCGGTCAGGTCTATTATTATCCAAGTTTCCAGTCAAGTATTCATGAAGATAAGCTGAACCATGAACTAATCAGAGATCTTACTAGAGAAACTGCGTGGGAAGCAGTCATGAGGATAAGATGTGGAAAAGGTAGATTTTTATGTAGCAGGTTGCATAGATGAAACTGCTCTTCTTATCCTGGTTCTGGCTCTCTCTCTTTGGACATGAAAAGCTTGAATTCTTTTTTTTATCTCTGTAGGGGTGCGCTTCACATCTTATCATGGCAACTTTATGCTAAGATCCACAGACTTACTTGCACTTCCTGCGGTCGACTGTGATAAAGCTTATGTAGCACAGTTGTCTCTTGAAGAGACACTTTTGACAACGCAGACTGTGTATTTTCAAGTTGCATTGTTGTATCCTTGCTGCATTGTATCTTTTTAAGTAAGCATCTTGCTTTTGTGCACATATCCTGCCAGTCTTTTTAAACTTTTGTGTTGCTTCATCATAATCACACATAAGGCTGCTTCCTTGAGAATAATTGTAGCAACCCCCATCTTTAATCTCTTATGAAGTGGCTATTTGAGCTTTATGTCATTTAGTATAAATTTAAACTTTATGACCTCTATGTCTGTTGCCTTTTTTATCATCTGCATCCTTGTGATCTTCGTAACTTTAAATTGGAGACCATAGAGAAGTAGAAGAACTTAACCATTGTCTAGATATACATCATCTTCTGGAGAAAGGCGTATTAGGGTACACACCGCAGCTGCTCCTGTTGTTGCAGATCTGGGAGAAATATATCGCCTAGCTGACACTGGAGCAATTATTTCTTTGTTCTCCAGGCTAGGTAAGAATGTTCCATTTTGTCTCACCTTTCTGTACTTCTTCAACCACCTTCTGAAACTAGAAGGAAATGAAAATAGGGGACAATTTTTTTTTTTAAACTTGAATTTGATGTAATGTCATCAGATCATATTACTAATTTCATTTCTAATCTGGAGAAATCAATCTGCAGCAATTGAAAAAACTTTATCCTCCAAGTTGGAAGACTCTAGAAATGCTATTCAGCTTCGGATTGTCAAAGCCCTCAGAGAATACAGAAATCTTTATGCTGTCCAGCATCGCTTGAGTGGAAGGATGATTTACCCAGAATCTCTGAAATTCTTACCCTTGTATGGACTAGCTCTGTGTAAATCAACGCCTCTCCGTGGTGGGCCTGCTGATGTGCAGCTTGATGAGCGCTGTGCAGCTGCTTATACCATGATGGCCTTGCCTGTTAAAAGTTTGTTAAAACTTCTCTATCCTAATTTGCTTCGTGTGGATGACTTCCTTTTAAAAGTGAGTATCTTTTGTTCTTGTCTCTTCTTGAATCTCGATGGAGTACATGATTTGGATTTGTTAAATGTCTATCGCGTTACCCCAGGTATCACCTAAGTCTGAAGTTGACATCAGAAAGAGGCTTCCGCTGACTGCTGAGAGCTTGGACACCCGAGGTCTCTATGTCTTTGATGATGGTTTCCGCTTAGTTATATGGTTTGGCAGATCTATATCACCTGATATTACTAGGAATTTTCTAGGGGAAGATTTTGCCACAGACTACTCAAAGGTGAGTTTTAATATCATTTCTATATAAGATTGCAAATAAGGGGTAATTTCTTATAATTTCGTTACCTTTTTGATGTTTTTAATTCTCTCACATATTTTAATAGTTTGCAATTGCTTACAAAACCTATTTTGTTCTTGTAACTTGTTTTTTTCAGTCTTATTGTTGAAGATTGTGATTAGAATAAAAAATTACTAGGTTTGAAAATTTTCATTGAATTAGATTTGTCAAATCAGAAAAAAAGTCGCTGGAAATTGTAACTAAAAAGAACTCATAAATTGAAAGATCACTAAAAGGTTGTTATTGTGATGCATATTTTAGCGAACGCCTTCTAAATTAGGTGAAGAAACACGAGTATTTAGGTTGGTACATGAAAATATATGCATATCATTTGTGTTTTACTTTATTCTTTTAAATATCTGTAAACTTTGTGGACTATGATATAGCATGGATAAGTTTATATTACATGGTTTGTGGTTCTTCATGTCTTTGTTGGCTGGAAAGTCCCTAAAAGGTTTTAGTAGGAAATAATTTCTTAAATCTTGAAGTAACATATTCAAGCCACTAGTTTCTGTCTATGCTAGAGCCATTCTAACCTTCTAGCCTCTAATTGTATTTGAATTTCTAGATGGTTGTGGTTAAGGATCATTTTACGCTGGTTTGGCCTTTTTATACTTCGAGGCATTTTTCCTAACTTAATTTTTCCCACTTTGATTAGTTACCTATAAGAGACTTCCTTTTTTTTTACGAAAGCTATCTAAAATCCAAATCTGAAACTTGGCCATGGCTTAGTGAGTTGCACGTTCTAACCCTTGGTTTGAGTCTGGGGTTTACTCATATGAGCCTGTCTTATGGTAAACTCTCTCACAGATGTTTAACCTTTTAATGTTCTAGAAAAAAATAGTAACTTTATTACACATCTTCATTAAGGTAACGGCTACATGGATGCTGTCTTTTATATTAACTGTGAGTTGTCGTAATATGCTTCTCTGTTATCTTTGCATCCAGGTAATCCTTTCACAGCGAGACAACGACATGTCAAGAAAGCTAATGGATATACTTAATCAATTTAGGGAGAGTGACCCATCATATTTTCAGCAATGTCATCTCGTGAGGCAGGGTGAACAACCGAGAGAAGGATACTTGCTCCTCACCAATCTAGTGGAGGACCAAATCAGTGGCATAAATGGCTATGCTGACTGGATGTTGTTACTATTCCGGCAAGTCCAACAAAATACATAATATATAGGAGGTATTTATCATCCTGCATCAATTTTTTTTTTTCTTTCTGAAACATGTTTCTTGTATCCCTTTTTGGTTTTTAGGAGATGATGCTGTGAAGGAAATGTAGTTTCCTTCTCATAGGGATGTTAATTAGCTGGGTTGGACTGAACTGCCAGAACTTACCTTGTCTGGATGAGTTCAAGTCCAATCGAACGGGTCTTGATGGGTCTAATGCGAGTAATAGGTGTTAGTGGGTGCATAGTTATTTTTTTAATATTAATCTGCAGTTTAATTTAGTACTAAAATGTTCAAGTTTTAGTAGCCTAGCTTCTAGGAATGGGTTTTTTATTTTTTTACTTCAATTTTTTGTACAGAATGAATGGGACTTTAAATCTCTTCAAAACATAATAAAACAAAAGTTGGGATGTATTCCCGGCTGTTGAAGCCATTGGGTTTATAGTGCCGGTCGATCCCCGTTTCTATTGTTTGGCTCAACTCCCCTTGGTGCCATCTTTTTCAGTCTCTCTCTTCTTGGGACAGTTACTTTTATTTTTATTTTTTATCCAATCATTGTAACTAGAGTTTTTCTTCTTGAATTCAGAGTTTTTCTTTTTTCTTTTCTTTTTTTTTTTGTTTTGAGATCTGGTAATGAAGGTTAAATGAGATTGACTTAAATTAAGATTCTGATTTTAAAGGGTAGGGAGTGGAATTCAATATTTCCGAGTGAAGTAATTTATATAGAACTGTAAATGCCTGGTCGTATAGAGAACAAGGGAGTGCATCATTGTGGCAATATTTTATCATACTACACTATGCATAGTAGCCTGTTTAGCTACACCAATTTTTGAGTTGTAGGAGACAATTGCTGAGACATGTAAATTCCCCATTTCTTGATCATCCTCCAGTGTCTAAATTATCCTGACAATAATGATAATAACAGGAAATTGACCTTATGGTTGAGTGAGAGTTTTGAAGCAAATTGAGCTGCCCATCAAACTCCAGATAGTCAAGTTTATGAAGTAATTGTTTTCTTGGACAGAAAATGAGATAAAGACAGTAATGATGAGACTGGATTATTTATATGCTCGCTTTAAATTGTGAAAGACCGGATTCTCAGATGAAACGCCTAAATGATGACTCTGATTTCAGTTGGATGGGAATTCGAAGGAAGTTGGTGATGGGGATGGTATCTCTTGTACCCCAAACACGCAGACTACCTTTTAATAAAAGAACCCATAAGTTATTTTCATGATTCCTATTTCATTTGGTTTTAGACCGCGGTCCGGTTTATATTTATGGCTTAAAGTGCAGATATAATTTTGAGATGGACGCCTATTTTAGATGTATTTTAGGGATATGTATATGTATTCCAATTTGGAAGGTTGAGTATTGTGTATTTTGCTTGTGGTCCGGAGTTGCTTGTTAATCTTTTCTTTCGTCAGCGAGGTTGGTAACAATATATCTTTTGCTGGTTGATAATTTCTCTTTGTTTGAGTAGTGGATTTCCATTTTTACTGAATACAGTAATACATTTACGTATCATACTGGATGTATACGTTTGTTTATGGTTTCAGCGCATGCTAACTTGTGTATGTATACATACATATATATGGAGTTGGTTTATTTTACACTGGGTGAATACAACGGGTTAGATATCGATTTGAAGGATATAAACGGGGATTAATCGTGGATTCACCCTTTAAACTAATCTTCTCGGTTATGGACTGAGATAATTATAAATAGTTCCTCTTTCGACCCTGAGTCTTGTTTAAGTTATATTTCTACACAGGCAATAGAGGATATCATTCAACGGGTCTATATGTTATTTATGTATTCTGAATTTTTTAAATTAGATTATTTATGTAAATATATATACTCTCTCTGTCCCCGAATGTGTCTATTTACTTTTTGTACGTGAATAAAAAATAGTTGTATTAGTGATGTGTTTCTCATACTTTGGTTGTATTAGTGATGTGTGTGAGCTTCATTTAAAAAAAAATAAAATGGTGTTAGGAATAAGGGAAAAACAAAATATTACTGTGAAAAGAAAAAAATAAAAACAAAATTAGAATTTTTATGTGGAAACTTTAAACTAGAGAAAAAATAATGGACCGAGTTTTACAATCGCACAAAAGTTTTTCTTCCAAACCCAATACTACCACACTATTACTAATCTTTGACTAGTTACCACATTTTCCCCAACTCTCAATAGAGAATACAAAAAAGAAATTTCAGATTAATCAAATACAAAGATTAAAGTGTAACCGAATGGTGCATTTGACATCAACGCCAAAGGCCTTAAATAAGGAATACTTTTTATCTCTCATCCGATGTAGGACAAGAATAATTCCGTATTTTATTTTTACAAATCCAACAATCCCCACCTTTCTAAAATAAAATAAGACCCATTGTCTTTATAGCCAATCAATTCTCAATCTCTCGAAAATCATCATACTCCACCATATGAGTATTGCGGCACATATTGAAAATACCTGTTGAAATTTTATGATGCTACTTCCAGCTCTTGCCATCCCTGGAAGTCCATCAGCCATCAATATACCTTTCCACCACACATTCATGCCAAGTCAATATGTGAACTTATGGTACAACTAACATTAGTATATCATTTTCCCATGAAAACTGGGCATGTCATAAGGTGGGCATGTCATGAGGATGTTCATTTTCTCTTCAGAGAAAATCCTCCACAACATTAGCTTTAGACTCAGAGTTATTTGCCGTACCAACTCCTCCTCCACCTCCACATAGACAATTTCGCGTTGTATACCAGGTTCTCCGCACTTCCAACAAACCACATTCTTGGAGTCCTTCTTCCTTCCTCCTTTGCTACTTGCCAATATTATTGAATTTTCCATTGAAGTACACTCTTCACTCATCAGCCTTCTTTCCTTAGAAAGAAGTTTACCTGTGACTCAAAATTTAAAGTTTCCTTACCATACATCAGAATTGACTTCAAGTGCTCATAGGAACGTGTCAGAGACAAGATAAGTCTCAATGTCTTATCCTCATCTTCAATCTTCACTCTAATTGCTTCTAGTTCAGAGATGATGCAATTAAGAGTACTCAGATGATCTGAAATTTTTGTACCTTCTTCCATTCGAAGCGTGTGAAATTGTTTTTTCAGGTACAATCAATTTGAGATACCCTTTGCTTGGTATAGTTCCTCAAGCTTTTTCCATAGTTCCTTGACATTTGAAATTCCATGCACATTAGCAAGGACGTTCTTAGCCAAAGGTAAGCGTATTATGCTTGCAACCTGCAAATCTAAATCCTTCCAATCTTCATCACTCTTTTCATCACTCTTTCCAGAGTCTTTGCTGGAACTTCTTGTGCCATCAGTTGAACTTGGCTTTCCTTTTAGAGCATTGTGTAACCCAAATTGTAATAGCACATCCTTCACTTGTACTTGCCACAACCCAAAATTAATTCTACCATCAAATTTCTCCACATCAAACTTTATTGAAGACATATTTTGTTTACCTACCCTAGCCTAATGAATAACCGTCTCTTAAAAATTCTTTTCTGATGTGGAAGATTAGATTACGCTGCAACCATGGAGCATACTAAGAACATTTAAAAGTGCTCGAACCGAGTTCCGATATCACTTTGTTGGGAAAAGCCAATTAAGGGAAAAACAAAATATTACCGAGAAAAGAAAAGAATAAAAACAACATAAGAATTTTTACGTGGAAACTCCAAACTGGAGAAAAAACCACGGATCAAGAAAAATACTACTATATGAAACTTTTACAATCACATAGAAGTTTCTCTCCCCAGACCCAATACTACCACACTATTACTAATCTTTGACTAATTCCCACCTTTTCTCCCTAACTATTTGACTATTACTAATCTTTGACTAATTACCACTTTTTCTCCCAACACTCAAATAGAATACAACAAAGGAATTTCAGAATAATCAAATACAAAGATTAAAGTGTTTCCAATTGGTGCATCTGACATCAACGTCAAAGGCCTCCTTAAATATAGAATTAAGGAATACTTTTTATCTCTTATGGGATAAGAAGAATTTGGTATTTTATTTTGACAAATTAAACAAATGGATATACTTTGTAATGAAACAGAACAAAATAACAAAATGAAAACTTTAAAAGGGGATGGGGGAGTATATATATTATATGTAAGAGAATTAATATTTAAAACCATTTCATATGTTTGTAATCTATTTAGACTTGAATTGTAGTGTTTGTTGATTGTTATATGTTTTCTTATATGGGACTATTCACACTGACACCTCAATCATACACTCGATGCAAGTCAACTACCAATATCCTCCGGAGGATAGTTTCATATTAAAGGTTAAGGATTTTGAGTTTTGGCAAGGATGTAAGCAAAATAAACCCACACAGCCATGTCAGCAAAATGAGATGTATGATTTTGGGTGGGTGGTGTGGAATTGTTATGTGGAATTGTTGTGTTGTTGGCAATGTTGCGTGGGAGAGCACATGTGGATCCAAGGCTTGGCAAAGAACGAGATGAGTCTTGTCATGTGGATCCAAGTGTTGTAGCTCAAAATTTGAGCAACAACAAAGGATCATTATTTATCTATAAATTTATTTATAAGTAATTTTTTTCATTACCATTTATATATTTACTATAAATTTTAAAATTTATAAAAAAAATAAAGTATTAATATTCTCAAATTAAAATTTATTAATTAGTATAAATATTTAACCTACTAATTAATATAATCATTAACAAATTTAAAGAATATAATGATTTAAATATATTTTTCAAATACTTTTTAATCTACTGATACAGAAATAAATTCGAGAAATTCTATCAAAGTGCTAGGACAATTCGCTAGTTTCCCGAAAGCCAAGAAGTAAAGGGAAAGGATGTAAAGTTTGATTATTACATTGAGGGAGATCAAAGCACTGGAACCTACTAATACATAAATGAATTCGCTAATTTCCCATAACTCAAAGAGGAAAAGGAAAAGGTCAAGCTCCTGAACCAACTTTAAGCTTCTGAACCAACCCGAAAAGTCCCTGAACTAAATTTAAGCTCTTGAACCAACCTGGAAAGTCCCTAAACTAAATTTAAGCTCCTGAACCAACTTAATAAAGCTTTTTTTTCCCACCTAAATTAAAAATCATTCTATAAACTATAGGTTTCTTCTCCCATCTCTCTCTCAATCTATTACCCTCTCCCTTTCCCTCTCAATCTATTATGTCAAGACATTTTTTTAAATGTTATTTCAAAACATCTCCATTATCCATCTCAACCTATTATCTCAGGTAGGGCATAATAGTTATTTCAAAACATCTCCCTTCTCCTCAATCTATTATCTCATGTAATTTCAAAACATCTTCCTTCCTCAATCTATTATCTCAAGTAGTTATTTCAAAACATCTCCTCCTCAATCTATTAGTTATCTCAAAACATCTCCTCCTCAATCTATTAGTTATCTCAAAACATCTCCCTTCTCCTTCTCAATCTATTATATAAGGCAAAGTTTATGCATTAGTAGTTAATTCAAACACATATAAAAGATTGTTTAGACTGACTATTTATTTTATAGTTAGACTTCAACTTTATATATAATATTCACATTGCAATATTGAGGATTTACCAACGGATGATAAACCGTCGATATATTACCAACGGTTTAGTGACATATTACCGGCGGATTACAAAAATAATTTGATTTAAAAAAATCAAAAGAATTTATGAAGTTTTAACCGACGGATTACATGATGGATTTTGCAATATAATTTATTGCCGTCGCTATATCCCTCCCTGTCGGTGAAAATCATAAAAAAATATTTTCCATGACTGAGATTACCGTGGATTAGTCGCTATATATTTATAATTAATTTATTAATCAAAAGTATGCATTTATTTAGGATTATTCTAGAAATTAATTATCAGGCTGGATTTACATATTTTTTAAAATATATTTATTTTAATTAATTAAAATATGCGATCCGTCGGTAAACATGAGCTTCGCCTTCCAACCACTCCCATGTGTAATAAAGGCTTCGCATTCCAATCACTCTCTTGTGTAATAAGGCCTTTTACCCTAATTTCAATCAGTCTTCTATTACCATCGGTGAATGTCGGTGAAGGTCGCTGCTGCTATTGCCGCCGACCAAGAATGCGTAAGTCCATCCTCTCGTTCTCATTCTTTGACCGCCTTTCCTCAATTACTTTAGTTCTTCATTTCTTAGGTTCTTCAGGGTTGTTTACATGCATGTTTAATAATTGACTTAATAAATAATACTCCTTCCGTAGTTATGTTTGCATTTTGTACGGGGATTAAAGAGTATGATATTTTAATGTATATTGAGGTGAGATAAATAATATTTTAATATAAAGTGGATGGTTGTATTAGTATTGTAGGTGGGTGCCATGGAGATATTTTAATTGATTTGTGTGGGTCCCATATACTAAAATGGAAAATGTAACTATTTGGATGAGACACTCAAATTGAAAATATGTAATCAATAGGATGTGACGAAGAAGAGATGAGAATCGATGTAAATAAGAGTTCAAATGTAAAGAGTACTTGTTCAATAATTGACTTAATAAATAATAGATGAGAATCGACGTAAATAAATGCGCAATTGGGAGTTCAAATGTAAAGACTACATTATTGTGGGATTGTTAACCATCTACTTTCATTGTTTGTTTATTTTTGTTAGGGTAATGATATCTGGGAAATTCTGGCCGGGCAGAATTTCTTTGCCATATGTTTAATTACTATTATGTCCTTTGCTCTATTCAAATGATTTTAATTAGGTGATATATTGTAATCTCCTTAATTACTATAAGATACAAATTTAAAAAAATATTACTACTAACTATATAAATATATAGTGATATTTTAACTTTACCCTTACAATATGCTGTACACAAATAATTACGTTGCACATAATCATTTACGTTATGTGTAGCAAAAAATTTATGAGCAGCAAATGTTATGTAAAAAATTTTATGTGCAGCAAAAAATAATACGTCCAACAATAAATATTATGTGCATCAAAATAAAAATAAAAATAGTAAGTTTATGTGCAGCTGATGCGTGACCCTGTCACCGTTTGCACTGGTCAAACCTACGACCGTTCCAGCATGAATCATGGGTTGCCACCGGGAATACCACATGTCCGGTCACCCGAGTCCCACTCACCGATTTCACGTTCATTCCCAACCACACTCTCTGCCGCCTTATTCAATATTGGTGCGTCGCCAACCGCTCCTTCGAAGTCGAGAGGATTCCCACTCCAAAGCAACTGGCGGACCCATTCTGGTTCGGACCTTGTAGAACCAGGCCTCCTCTGAATTGGGTCCTTTTAGCTTGAGAGTTTCCGCCTTGAGGCGACTCAGAGGATTGGCGCGTAAATCGGAGAAGAACCGTTCCGTCATTGCTGCGAATAGTGCGCGTGAGATTTTGTTGACGATTGTGTTTGCCGACGTAGTTCCAGCGCTGAACCTCGAATCGCTGGCTATTCTGTCCATGTTTGCTCTTTTTGAGCAGGAGTGTTTGCACGTATCTTTCGATTCCGAGCGGGTGAGTTGCTTGGTGAATTTACTATTCCATTCGTCGATCGACGTCCGAGTCAACTCGACGGCGTTGATTAAGATGGTTGTTTCCGGGTTACGGTTACCGGAGCTCCGTACGCAGGTCAGTGGTGGTGATGGAGTATTTGAAGGCATCTTGGGGATTTTGAATTACCCCTTGGCATACAATAGAATCAATAGGTGGAATTTGGAATTGGCAAAGGGAAGTTTCGAGGTGTGTAGAGGAAAACAGAATTGATCACCGGAAATGGAAAATGGAAGTTTTATTCTGCACGTAATTCCCACAATTTGTGGAACTGATGCAGATATGGATTAAGGTTAAAATTGAGATTTTATTTTTTATTTTGTATGTAATTGTAATTATTTAAACTCAATACAACTCCTAGTAATAATAGGTTATCTATTAGTAATTTTTTCAATAAATAAATAACATTAATAATTAAGTATAAATTGATTATCAATTTAAAATAGAAAAGTCCTTTGTGTAACAGAATTTCTATGATTAAATTTTAAAATCGAAATATAGAAGAATAATAATAATGATCTAAAATCAACCAAAAAAAATAAGAAATAAAACATTAAATTTATCAAATTGTCACAACGCACTATTTTCAAAATGAGAAAGTAAGTAATAATTACGACTTAATAAATCCTTTAGCCCTCATGTGTTGTCGTACATAGTATTTGAAGGCCTCATTGGATTTATTTTGAAATCATGAGCCTTTCTATGGTGCATTTACATGAGTTATTGGAGAAATAATAAATATGCTTGTATTACTTAGATGTAATATACATAGCTAACGAAGTAAAATCCACATATTGACAATCACAAAAATGTTTATTGGAATCATTCACTTTTTTCCCTTTTAATTGTTTCTTTTGGGAATTTGATTCACATTTCACCATTTAGTGCTCATACACATATTAAGTTTGATGATTTCCGCTTTATTTTCTTCTTCCAGCATGATAATCTTCCTTCTTTTTCTTTCAGTATTCCATATACTACCTAATACATAGACATTATATCCATAATGATAATTCCAAGAAAATAACATCAAATTACATCTACTGATGTGCATACAAATAAAAGAGAAATGAAATGTGACACAAATGTCTTAGAATGTATATCTGTTTATATGTATGTTTGAAAATAAAGACATAATTAATACAATAAATATTTCCTTTATTTTTTAAATAAACGGATGATTAATAAATGTAATCAATTAATTAAGATATATACTATAATAATAATGAATTAATCACTAAGGAAAATCCTTAAATTTAGCAAAAAATTTATTACATTTTAACTTAATGAAAATTAATGTATATAGGTTTTACTTTGTCAATAAAAAAAAAGAGAAGATTTAGATAAAAAAAATCATAAATAGAAAGACTTAAAATACTCATACCATTCCATGTCATCATGGAGAACGTAGAGACATTCCCAACTCAGCAAAAAAAAACTGCTGTATAGATGACTTTAGATAGTATTATATTAAAATTATTAATGTAAGGTTAATTTTATCATTACATAACTAACAAAGAAATTCTGTCTAGATTCTGTCCATTTATTATCGACCATGGAGTAGCATGGTGTAATATTATGGGTAAGAAAAGTAGTGAATTTTCGAACATCCAAGAAAGTTGGATTGGACACACGTGGATAACTATGACCCTAGAGAAAAGTTTGGTTTACGTGTCCTTCTCTTATTGGTTGTGCTTTGTTGTGATGTCTAGTCAATATTTCGTTGTGACATGTCAAATGGAGTACTTGCTTTCAAATTGAATATTAATACCTCTGACTTGTCAAATGGAGTACTTGCTCTCACTAGCCTTTTATTAGCTAACTCCTGAGTTAAAGTTCTAAAGAAATGCGATCTGGTGCCCACACTCCATTAGAGAAATGCAAAAATGCCTACTTTGATTAATAATTAGCAAAAATGCCCACTTTGGATATAAGTTTATTGATTTACCCTTATTTTGTATATGTCAGTGATGGAGTTTTCTCAACATACAATTTATCTCCAAGTATGAAGGATGCTATTTGATGAGAGTGTAAATTCACGTATTTTGGGCTCTGATTTGCATGAAAATTGAGTACGATTGAGTCTTTTATTGAGAGAATCGGTATGTTTATGGAAAAGTCACGAATCAGAGGGTACAAGGGTGTTTTTGAGCATATTTATATAGGAAAACAGGTAGAAAGGGCTCGAAATTGGAAGACACGATTTTTGAGATAATTTTCGAAGGCCGTTCGACCATCATCACGTTGGTCGAACAAGGTGGCCAAGTCGAGCATAATACGCAGATTCGTCCAGAGAGCTTGCTCGACTTGGAGATGTTGCTCGACCAGAATCATCTTGGTCGAGCAGATGAGTGAAGTCGAACAAAATGTGCAAAAACTTACAGAGAGCTTGCTCGACCATTGCTCGAGTTGACGACCTTGCTTGACCAATCCAGGCTTGTTCGAGCGGATTCTCGCTGGTTCTAATTATGGTAATTTTGGATGTCTTTTACGAAATTTGACGTGTGCTTCAAGAAAAAGCCCAGCCTAAGCCCATAAGGAGGTTCCATGAGTATAAAAGAAGAGCTTTCGCAGGAGAAAAGGGGACACGACATCACACATCATCCCTCCATCACCGAAACCCTACCATCATCCGAAGGAGTCGTGAAGAGAGTTTCGTCTGGTGCGTCAAGTAAGATCATACCAACTAGCCATGATTGTTCTTAGATCAATCATGTGCTAGAACCACTCCGGTAGTTCTAGGGTTATGAAAGTTTTATGAGTTAATTGAATTTCCATGTGTAAACTCCGTACAACACTACTGATGGTTTATTTTATATAATATCGTGCTTTTTCAATTCATACTCATGGTCGTTTTGTGCATCATTAACGGTTATGTAGAGTCTGAATACATATCTAGGTTATTGATTGAGTGCGTTCACCGCTGAGCAGGATCACATGTTATAATTCTAAGTGAAGGGATTCCGAAGTCTTATTAGAACTATCTTATATAGATACTTGTTAATTGAATATTATTCAGGTTAATAAGTAGGATAAAGAGTATAACTTCATAGTACCTGTAAAGGGAGATCATATCGGGTTATAGTACTAAGTGCACGGGAAATAATTGATACTGATAGTACCCAGAAAGGGGGTGAATTATATTTCTTGCTCCAAGGATATTCACACGTGTCATATGCATATTTACTTGTGTCTATAGGGTGAACTTGCATCGTTTAGTGATGCGTCCATAAACCACAAGGCAGAGTCGGACAATAACGCATAGAAAGGAAATTAATAAGTAAAACTGGATGCCTGGAGATCTACCTAATTTCTCACTTGATCACAACCAAATTTTCCCTATTGCTTGTTTATTTGATTTGCTATTTAAGTTATTCGTTATTTAATTTCGTAACAATTCCAAACTAATTTGCCAAATATAATCTTAATTAATTAGAATATAATTAAATTGATAACATTCCGTCCCTTGGGTACGATAATTACTTGGTCACCTATCGAGACTACAATTGATATCCTTCATACTTGGGGATTATATTGTGTGTTGAGAAAACGCTCATCACTATTGTAGTTTAGATAAACGACCAAGTTATATTTATCGAACCCAAGGGATGAATTATTATTAATTCTATTATTAACTAAATTAATTAAAACTATAGTTTGGCAATAATGTTTGGAATTATTAATTAAACTACTAAATAAATAATTAAATAGCAAATAAATAGATGACCAGTAGAGATTTAACAAAAGTGATCAAGTGAAAGAATAAGTAGTTCCTCTGGCCAACCAGTTTCACTCATTAATATCCCTTTCATGTATACTGTCCGACTCTGCCTTGAGGTTCATAGACGCATCACTAAGCTATGCAAATATACTCCATAGACACAAGTAAATAAGCGTGTAACACGTGTGAATATCCTTGGAGCAAGAGATATAATTCACCCCCATTTCTAGGTACTATCAGTATCAATTATTTCCCGTGCACTAAGTACTGTAACCCGATATGATCTCCCTTTATAGTAACTATGAAATTACTCTCTTTATCCTATTTATTAACTCGATTTAGATTCAATTAACAAATATTTATATATGATAGTTCTAATGAAGTTTCAGAGTCCCCTCACTTAGAATCATAACATGAAATCCTATTCAGCGGTGAACGCGCTCAATCAACAACCAAGATATTGATGCGCATTTTCTTTGCATGTAAAATTAATCCCCAAGTACTAAGGATATCAGTTGCAGCTTAAGCAAGCGACCAAGTGAATTATCGAACCCAAAGGACGACATATTATCAATTTAATTATTTTCTAAATTAATTAAGACTAAGCAATTAAGTTTGAGGATTTAATCTAAAAACTAAAAGACTTAAATTAAATAACAAATAAAATAAAGGCACTTAGAAGAATACGAAAGTTAATCAAGTAAGAGAATAGGTAGCTCTAGGGAAATCCAATTTCACTCATTAATTCCCTTCCGTGTATTGATGTCTGACTCTGCTTTGTGGAATATGAACGCATCACTAAACCATGCATATCTACTCTATAGACACAAGTAAACATGCGTGTAACACATGTGAATAATCTCGGAGCAAGAGATATAGTTCCACCCCCTTTCTATGTACTATAAGTATCAATTATTTCCCTTGCCAATTGGTACTCTAACCCGATATGATCTCCCTTTATATATATATATTATAAAATTATCATCTTTATCCTACTTAATAACCCGAATTCAATTCAATTAATAAGTATTCATATATGATAGTTCTAATGAAGCTTCAGAGTCCCCTCACTTAGAATCATAACATGAAATCCTGTTCAGCGGTGAACGCACTCAATCTATAACAAATATATATATTCAGACTCTATATATCAATTGAAGATGCACAAAACGACTGTGAATATGTATTAAGAAAGCATAATCATATATAAAATAAATCCACAAGTAGTGTTGCACGGAGTTTACACACGAAAATTCAATTAATTCGTAAAAACCTTAACAACCCTAGTTCTACCAAAAAGGCTCTAGCCCATGATGTTACGAAGAACAATCATGGGTGTTGGATAGATCTTACCTGGATATCTGGAAAATTACAAGATAAATTAGGAAACGAAATAAACCCTAGATGTGGGCATCATTGCGTCCTTCTCCGTCTTGAATTCTCCTCTTGATTCAACAGACGAATCTTCAAAGTGATGGATGGATGGAAGAAAGGATGTGCATGATGGTTGGGGGGTGATCCCCCCTTGTGGGGTGTAGTATTGTTGTGGCCTCTCTCCAATCCAATATGACTAATCTCCCCAATATGATGTGCTCTACATCCCTTTTTATACTTGTAAAGTGCTCCTCACGGACCTTGGATTAGCTTCATTGAGACACACGCCAAATTTTGTAAAAGAAACCTGAAACTACTAAAAATAGCATCAGCGATATTCTGTTAGACCAAGCTTTCAGAAGTCGAACAAGGCCTCCAAGTCGAACGGAAGTCAAACAAGTTCTCTGTATGATTTTGCACATTTTGTTCGATTCTCCTCCCTCCATTCGACCAAGATGATTCTGGTCGAACAGACTCTCACTGGTTGAACAAGCTTGCGCCGTCTCACCGTTTTGCGCATAACTTCCACATCCGACCTCCGATTTTAGTAATTCTTGTGCTCAAGCGATCCTCTCTTCCTTGACTTTCTGTCCATATAAGGAGATTACAGAAAATCTAACATTTGAAAATGTAAAAAGTCATAAAAAGTGGAACAGTCGTTCTATTCAGCACAGCATGCTCGACGTCACCACTTTGATCATAACTTTCTCGTTTGGAATCCGATTGGGGTGTTCTTTACGCCAAAACGACCCTCTCTTCTGTGGATTTCCAACCATGTATCACACTACCAGTTTTGATCTCTATAAAAATACAGAAAAATTATGAAATTTGGACGTGCATTTTTCAGCATTTATGCACAAGTTGCACATTTTCTCCAACTTTGCACTTTTGATCTTTTTTCCACCTAAAAAACAATAAACACCTCAAGTGCACCTTTTTCTCAAATATAATGAATATAAGACCCTTGTGCAAATATATAACATTAATTCTTATCAATAAGGTGTTAAATTGGACAATCAAACACGCTTATTTTTACTCTCATCAATCCACTAAAGTTACCCGTTGCTCGTCCCGAGGCAACAAAATAAAAATAAAGAGAGAGAGAATATGAAAATTAGCGGGAAAACAAGGACTATGACAAATACCCCCTTCAAAATACAATTGTCCTCAACTTAGGTTATGCAACTTTTATTACATGTAATACTCAATTCATGCATACAAGATAAGACAATCACCACCAATCAAATGCTCCATTAACATGTTCTCACGAGAAATATATATCACTCGCAGTCAAGTGTAAAAGATGTACACTTATGGGTTAAGGTGTTTACGCTCATATTCAATTCAAGTGCATGCGTAACCATAAGCTTGCCAGATGTCTCAAACTCTCCACCACTAAAAGTATGATTCGACAATAGGATTAAAAATGAATTTTCTTTTGGATGTAATATTGGCTCTTTGGTTAAAGTAGAAAATATATGGATAAATGACTCAAAACTCGGATCAATCAAGCATGCACTCCATCATGATCTTCATTCTTCTTACTCACTTCAATTAAGCACATCCTCCTCCTTAAGTCTTTCACTTTTTTTCTTTCAAGCACAACATTTTTTTCCTTTTCTTTTTTTCTTTTTTTCTTCTCTCGAGGTACCAATTTTGGGCACTACTTCTCGCATGCTCCATAGGGTACTAGATTTAAGTACTACTCTAGGGTATTTGATTCCATGGAGTACTAGATTTAAGCATTGCTCCACGATTTTCCTTAGATGCTTTATCAAACTCAATCACTGTTTCAACACAAATTCATTCCTTCCCAAGTTGTTATCAAGCTCCATCAATACACTTTAAAAAACCATTAATTCTCTTCTGGAAGGACAATCAAGACTAAAAAAATTCAGATACTCAAAGTGATTATTTCTCGTATGCTGCCAAAGAATGAGGTTCTTAGGCTCAACGGGGCTAACTAGGATAAACATCATTAGGTAGGGAATTATTTGGCTAAGTAACTTATAATTTCAACAATGGCCTAAAATCATCTCCCATCATCTAATACACATGTAGTTTCAAGTAAGACAAGAGGCAAGTTCTAGAATACACTCACAAGAATGATACTCACCAGAAAAGAAATATCATGTGATTACGTACATGATCAACAAGGCTTAAAATCTCACGTTGGGTGTTTTTGTCAAGTAACAAAGCACTTTTCATGGTAAGCAATATCCCACAAGTACAAATAGAACTTCATATCACAATATAATTCAAGTACAATTCCTTCATCAATTTCACAAGCACATGAATTTCAAGCACGATTTAAACATATAAGCTCATGTGGACCACAACCATAAACTCAATCCCACTCTCATGAATGAAAAGCACATATAAAAATGAAAATAAGGAAACGAGGCACCTGATTTTTCTTCAACGTACGCACGAGCTCCGCGAGTCAAAGCCTTAGTGTAGAACTCGTCTTGCCACCTAGTTAACCTTTTCTATCATCAAAACTCAAGCATACCTCATCATCACAGATTCATCAATAATAAAATAGGAAAACTATAAGAAAGAATCAATTGACTATCTAATCGACTCCACACACCAGAAACACCACAGAACACTAGGCAAATTATAAAAAATTGACACATCAAAACCAATTAAAGTTTCAACATACCGCAAAAAATCAATTCCCCTAGCAAATATTACAAAGAAAAACTATACTCTTGATGCTTCAATGAGGTAATAACATCACACCCCCAAACTTAGTAAAAACGTAAGTTGAAACTAAATTTGCAAAGAGATATAATTGCCGATTAGTAAGCACCTTAAATATAAAAATTTCTTACTCACACTAAAGAAATAAAGCAATAAAACGGAAGGGAAAGCCCCCAACAGGCGCTCATATTTAACGTCAGAGAGTCACGAGGGATGTAACCTTTTAAACTACTGGATTAAAGGGCGGTCTCCTCGCATCCTCACCTTCAAGTACTTTCTTTCCCTCTTCTTGTCTACACTCAACACCTCACCTTTCTTGGTAATAAGTATATGATCCTTAGAATTTTCTTCCTCCCATGTCTTTCTAGATTCCTCCTTGTCAATTTTCCACTCAAATTCAGAATCATCTGCCCTATTAAAATCAAGATTAAATAAGTTAGAAACCACATCTATGCTCTTGCATGATTGAGTCTCCATGGGCATCTTCATTGCTTGATCAAGAGAGAAAACCACATCTTCATTATCCATCTGCAGTCTAAGCTTCTCGGCTCTTAACCTCTTTGCTCTTTCCTATTTCTTTTCTACTATAAGCTTATTATTCTGCTCTTGGGATGGCTCTGGAGTGTTCTGAACAACATATGTAGAATTTAGTACAAAAATGGGAGCTGAATGACATTGTTCGACCTCTGTTCGACCATCATGGTCTGGTCGAACAAATTGCTTTTGGTCGAACAGTGGCGCTGATCGCGATTTCATATCCCCAGTTGTTGTTCGACCAGTGTTCGACCATGATGGTTAGGTCAAATAAATGTGCTTTGGTCGAACGGCTGCTCTGATCGTGATGTCATCTCCCCATTGTTGTTCGACCAGCGTTCGACCAAGATGGTTTGGTGGAACGGATGTGTGTTGGTCGAAAGGCGGGACATAAAATAGAGCATCGAAATTCTATTTTTCCAAAAGCTGTTCGACCATCAAGTCCAGTCGAAAGAGATGGTGTTCGTCGAACAGTGCTCCTGTTTTTATCATTTTTGCTTACTGGCTTCATCAGACCTTCGTACGGTGTCCCAGACCTCAATGTGATGGTATTATTCTCCACGGTTTGTGTCAATTGATTCACGTTCGCGACCATCTGCCCCATAATCAAGGTAAGGTCCTTCAGCTGCTTAGATAAATCTGCATGATCAACATTTATTCTTGCTTCGATGCGGTCAACCCTTGCATCAGTCTCAGCTATGTATCGATTGAAAGTATCTTCAACACTCTTCACTTCTTGTTGCTGCATACTAGGCCCCCTTTAGATCAACTTTGTAATATGCTTCTGCTGGGACTCTAGTAGCTTGTTGATGTTAGCTAAACTAGAGACGATCTCATCATCCATATTCGGCTTCACCACTTGATGTTCAGCCTGTGCTACCTTACCAAGTACATTTGATCCTCTATCTCTCTCTATAGGCCAATCACGTGAATTCATAGAGATGTTTTCAAATAACTTTTCTGCTTCAAGTGCTGTCTTAGATAACAACGCTCCTCCTGATGATGCATCCATATTAGAAGATGCATATGTACTGAGCTTTAGACATCCCATGCTGTGGACACCTCCTGAGTATATCTTTAAACCTGTCCCACGCCTCATAAATTTTCTTACCCTGATTCATAACAAATTGGGTGATCTCTTTCCTCATTTTTAAGATCCTTGAGAGTGGCATGTATCTCTCCAAGAACTTCTGCTACAGTTGGTCCCATGTAGTGCAATCTACTGCATCAAGAGTCACAAACCAAGCTTATGCCCTATCAATCAAAGAGAACTTGAATAGGGCGATCCACCTAGCATTATCATATGCTCCATCACCCTTTTAAGTGTTTGCATAACCAAGAAATCTTCGAAGATGCAGATACGGATCTTCAAAACAACCTCCAGAAAAGGGATTCTTCTCTACCATGTTAATAAGAGCGGGATTTATCTCAAAATAATCATCTTCCCCCTTACTCCTATCAACCCCATGTTACCAATTCCATAGTTCATTAAAATTTCACGTATGACAACATTATCCTGATTCTTCCTTGCTCCGGCCATGTTTAGTCAATGTGTTATTCGTTCATTTCTTTCCTCTCATTTTCTAGTGCACAAGTACCTCAGAAAAATTCAAGGTTAGATAGAATAAATAATCACAAATAAAGTCTTAATAACCTAGAAATAATAAACTAATAATAACAGCTGTCCCCGGCAACGGCGCTAAGAACTTGATACGCGTTTTCTTTGCACACAAAATTAATCCCCAAGTATTAAGGATATAAGTTGCAGCTTAAGCAAGCGACCAAGTGAATTATCGAACCCAAAGGACGTCATATTATCAATTTAATTATTTACTAAATTAATTAAGACTAGGAAATTAAGTTTGAGGATTTAATCTAACAACTAAAAGACTTTAATTAAATAACAAATAAAATAAAGGCACTTAGAAGAATATGAAAGTGAATCAAGTAAGAGAATAGGTAGCTCTAGGGAAATCACAATTCACTCATTAATTTTCCTTCTGTGTTGATGTCCGACTCCACTTTGTAGAATATGGATGCATCACTAAACCATGCATATCTACTCTATAGACACAAGTAAACATACGTGTAACACGTGTGAATAATCTTGGAGCAAGAAATATAATTCCACCCCCTTTTCTAGGTATTATCAGTATCAATTATTTCCCTGGCCAATTGGTACTCTAACCCGATATGATCTCCTTTTATAGGTACTATAAAATTATCCTCTTTATCCTACTTAAGAACCTGAATTCAGTTCAATTAAAAAGTATTCAAATATGATAGTTCTAATAAAATTTCGGAGTCCCCTCACTTAGAATCATAACATGGAATCCTGTTCAGCGGTGAACGCACTCAATCTACAACCAAGATATATATTCAGACTCTATATACCAATTGAAGATGCACAAAACGACCGTTAATATGGATTAAGAAAGCATAATCATATATAAAATAAATCCACAAGTATTGTTGCATGAACTTTACACACGAAAGTTCAATTAATTCGTAAAAACATTCACAACCCTAGTTCTACCAAAAAGGCTCTAGCCCATGATGTTACGAAGAACAATCATGGGTGTTGGATAGATCTTACCCGGATGTCTGAAAAATTACAAGATAAATTAGGAAACGAAATAAACCCTAGATGTGGGCGTCGTCGCGTCCTTCTCCATCTTGAATTCTCCTCTTGGTTCTGCTCTTGATTCAACAGACGAATCTTCAAAGTGATGGATGGATAGAGGAAAGGATGTGGATGATGGTTGGGGGTGATCCCCTTGTGGGGGTGTAGTATTGTTGTGGCCTCTCTCCATTCCAATATGACTAATCTCCCCAATATGATGTGCTCTACATCCCTTTTTATACTTGTAAAGTGCTCCTCACGGAACTTGGATGGGCTTTTACTCGAGACATACGCCAAATTTGGCAAAAGAAACCCGAAACTACCAAAAATAGCATCAGCGACATTCCGTTAGACCAAGCCTTCAGAAGTCGAACAAGGCCTCCAAGTCGAACGGAAGTCGAACAAGCTCTCTGTATGATTTTGCACATTTTTAGACTTTCCTTCCTCCATTCGACCAAGATGATTCTGGTCGAACGGACTCTCACTGGTCGAACAAGCTTGCGCCGTCTCACCGTTTTGTGCATAACTTCCACATCCAACCTCTGATTTGAGTAATTCTTATGCTCAAGTGATCCTCTCTTCCTTGGATTTCTGTCCATATATGGAGATTACAGAAACTCTAACATTTGAATATGTAAAAATTTATGAAAATTGGAACAGCCGTTCTATTCGGCACAGCTTGCGCGACGTCACCACTTTAATCATAACTTTCTTGTTTAGAATCCGATTGGGGTGTTCTTTATGCCAAAACAACCATCTCCTCTGTGGTTTTCCAACCATATATGATACTAACAATTTTGATCTCCACAGAAAAATAGAAAAATTACGAAAATTGGACATGCATTTTTCAGCATTCATGCACAAGTTACACATTTTCTCCAACTTTGCACTTTTGATCATTTTTCTACCTAAAACACAATAAAATACCTCAAGTGCACCCTTTTCTCAAATATAATGAATATAAGACCCTTGTGCTAATATATAACAACAATTCTCATCAATAAGGTGTTAAATTGGACAATCAGACACGCTTATTTTCACTCTCATCAGATATATATTCAGACTCTATATAATAGTTGAAGATGCACAAAATGACCGTGAATATGAATTAAAAACGTATAGTCATATATAAAATAAACCACAAGTAGTGTTGTACGTAGTATACACATGAAAGTTCAATTAACTTGTAAAACCTTCATAAACCCTAGAACTACCAAAGCCGTTCTAGCCCATGATTTGTCAAAGAACAATCATGGTGGTTGGATAGATCTTACCCATAGTCTTGAAAATTAAAAGATAAATTACGAAGCAAAGTAAACCGTAGATGTGTGTACCGTCGCGTCTCTCCCCGTCTTGAATCTTCACTTAGTTCTCACCTAATTCGACAGACGAATCTCTTTCTACAGCTCCTCTGGATGGAGTTAGGGTTTGGATGTGGTGTAGGATGAATGTGGAATCTAACTCTCTTTCTGATGTGAACTGCATCCTTCTTTATACTTGTAAACTCTCCTTATGGACCTTTACTGGGCTTTTTTCATGAAAAATATGCACATACACACACTAGAGGTGTAAACCTGATGAATATGTACGTCCGTGTCCTTTCTTGACCAAACAGCTCCAGTCGAGCAACGCCTCGAAAATCGTGTTTTCCAAATTTTGAGCACTTCCGACCTGTTTTCCTGTAAAATTATACTCAAAGAACCTTAGTAGCATCTAATTCGTGGCTTTTCCATACACATCCCGATTTGCCACAGTTTAAAATCAAATCATACTCAATTTCCATATAAATCAGAGCTCAAAATACGTGAATTCTCACTCTCAAGAGTTATCCCTTTTCAGACCTAACATCAAGCCAAAATGCAAGATGATCTGAGTACAAATAAAAGACTGAATGATATTAATATGAAATAAAATATGAAGTGTCACCGAGTGTTATAAATAAGAAATAATATACAAATTGTGAATTTAATGACCGAATGACCGAGTGTTGTAAAAAAGAAATAAAATACAGATTGTGAGTTGAATGACCGAGTGACGGAGTGGTATAAATAAGAAATAAAATAAACATTATGAGTGGAATGACTGAGTGAGCTAGGAAATGGAATACAAATTGTGAGTGAAGTGACCGAGTGGTTTAAATAAGAAATAAAATACAAATTGTGAGTCGAATGACCGAGTGTTCTAAATAAAAAATAAAATAGAAATTGTGAGTGGAGTGACCGAGTGGTTTAAATAAGAAATAAAATAAAAATTGTGAACGGAATGGCCGAGTCCTCCAATCAAAGACCGACCAATTCGAATAAAATTGAGAAATAAAATGCAAATGCTTAGTGTGATTTTTATTAGAATGAATATAATAAATTATTAAATAATTAAAATCCCACTCAAAAGACCGAATGACCGAGAGGAAAAAAAGAGCAATAAAATTAAAATCGGTAATTAAAATCAATTACTATCAATGACCGAGTGGGGTATTTGGAAATGATTTTAAAGGTTAATTAAATTAATTTGAATGAATTAATCTTCATATAATTAGTGATCTTAATTATCAATGATTTTTAAAATTAATTTAAAGAAATCCACAAGTAAATGAAATTTATAAAGTCAGAGTTCACAAACTATAGTGATAATAAATTATAATAAATAGTTGTGGTAATATGAGGATAACCCTTTGTCAATTCTTTCATGTTGATTACCAATACAAATTTGGGGTCACGTTCGCCGTGTGTGGCCTACCTCATCACAATTCAAGCATTTTCTTGGCCTCCGTCTCTGTCGCTTAATTTTGGAATGCATTCACGACATTCTTGGATGCTCTACTTGTGAATGTGAAAGGGGCTTAATGACACGCAAAGCAGCAACCGCGTCTGGCGTGATCCACTCATCTGGGTGGGGAATGGGCATGACAACCTTAAACCACATACCGATGATGCTGTCACGATGATAATATTGGGAAACAAAAGTAATGATAGGCAAACCCAATTCACTGCAAGTAAAAACAATAATAATTTGGAATTGAACAAATGAATTTGTAACGTAAGCTAATAAGAGAAGGCATAGTACTCACTCGATGACCTTTAATGCATTCAAACAAGGAATCAGCTCACACTGGAACACCCCACATGAGCATGTTCTCGCTTGAATGTCGACAACCTAGTTCTTATGATCTTCGTAAACCTTGAAACTAGTTTGTGTCAATCCTTCCAAAGAAAACTTTCTGACCACACTCATTTTTTCAATCAGATTCTTGTGCAATCTGCTACATAACACAGATGTGACTTGTTTGGCATGTCTTCTGTGCTCGTAAAACTATTTCTTGGTAGTAGTGTGGGCCACCTCTAACAATACGCATATTGGCAATTTTGTGCCCATAAAAGTGCTGAGTTATAGGACTCAGCTGTATTTGATGTCATCAACTCGAATCGTCTTACTGGACAGCGCACTCTCATCCACCTATCAAGACCAAGATCATCGAAAAAATTCATCAAGCTCCAAGAGTTATGTTTGCGCATGCTCGTCATACAACTGTTGTATAATATCATATATATGTTTTAGTGAATATGTAACATATAGTTAAGGCTGAGATTGTTTTTGGATGGTATACATACCGTTGAAATTCATTCAAACTATATGGGTACATCGCCTAGCCAAATTGATGAAGAACAGCTTTTCCGTAACCCATTATCTTCCTCTTTAGATGAATGTAGCATAAGCCGTGTTGTGCAGTGGGGAACACAATCTATACTACATGAGCATTGCTTTTGTGTCCGTTTGATACAATCAATAGAACATCTGGTGATCCATAGGCTTCCTTCAACCTTTCCATGAACCATGTCCAGGAGTTGTTATTCTCCGTGTCGCCTACTTTAATGGAAAGGGAAAACACGCTTTGATTCCTATCTTGGGTCACTGATACAAATACGATACCTCGATATTTCCTCTTCATATATATTGCGTCTACTATGATGATCGGGCGACCGTACCTCATAAATCCCTGCCGTGATGCTGCTAGGGCATAAATGTGTACCTAAATACAATTTCCAACCAAACTGACATATGCATTAGAGTCAACATACGTCGGGTATTAGGGAACATTGAGTAGAAAGGAAATGCAAAATTGTACCTGAATCGGTCGTCATCACCGGTAGAAATTCTTATGTGAGATCTTGGATTAGCGAGCTCAAGATGGTAAAGATATGAAGGTAACATGCTAAATGAAGTGTGGTGGTCGCCAAACGTGTGGCCAACTGCACGATGCTTGCCTCTAAGTGCTGTAATATACCGAATGTCAAACCCAAACTCGTGTAGTTACTCATATATCATCCCTTATGGCATTTTTTCAATCCTCCTGTCCCCATACTTGTTGGAAAAGTAATTTTCAAGTATTTTTGAAGATACAATGCGTGGGCGTTGAGTATCCGGATCTTGGTTGCAAGTGTGTTGGTCCACAAGCTTTATAACTTTCCAGACTCCCTTGTACCACTAGACTGCATCATGAATGGACAGTTGTATGTATTTTTGTGGTTGCATACCATATTTAACCTTTTTGTATCCGATTTTTGAACCCTTATCTTCACTTGATTTCGTAGCTCGTACATCCCCACCGATGTCTTTAAATGATCTTTGGTATCATAGAATTATTTAAGGACCAACTCAGTGGATATGTCGAATGACGGAAGATCTGAAGCAGGTCTGGTGTAAGGTCGGCTGGGAAACCTGATTTGCATAATCCAAGAGCGATAATAAATTTAAAACTACATTAAAGTCTATATAATAAATTTATAATATTAAGGCAATGTATGAAATTGCAAAATCATTACCAGGTGTTGACCAAGGACGTGTGGGATGTGTCAGGTTAGGCAATACTAGCAGGTGAATGTTCGGTGCAGACAAATCATTTGTTACAGGTTCAATGAAGCTTAATCCACCCATATCTCGGATGTAGTTGCACAGCCCGTTGAACATTCTTCCATATACTCCACATCTTCAACATTACTTCGATTTGTCTGGATTTACTTCTTCAGAGTTGACATGCATATTGGCTTCATCTCGGTCCTCCTTAGATTCCATGTTTTCTTCACTCTCCCAGCTTGTTTATGAGCTTTCATCATTTGTGTATGCCTCATCATCGTGCTGATAATCTGAGTCAAATACTGGATCTGTGCATCCAGTTTTCATGGGCAAATATGGTTCATTGAGATCAAATGTAAGTGTACTTGAACTAGCACATACGAAAGCAGTCCCTTGCGAGGACTCTTCACGTAGAGATTTCAGAGTGATATAAAGTACATGTGGTCCAGGAGCTCGATAGAATTCTTGTAATAGGAAATCAGTGTTAATCTTTTGTCAAATCCAACTTTAGCCTTTATCCTGAAATGAATGCATTATGTATCTGCATCGTGTGAGATCAGCTCTAAAACCGAATGGATTTCGCTGATCAAGACATCATAATTCAAATTCGATTCATATAGCACTATGTAGTTATATTCACCACCACCATACTGTAGCCCATGCCATGTTCCCCCCATGATATTGCTACCACTCTTCCCGTCATGACATCACTGGAATTTTTTAAACAAAAATAGTATTTATTACGATGGTGGATAAAATCCATACGTGCAGATGATGTATACCGCACTATTAAAAAAAAGGCCTATCACTACATATGCATTAAAATAGACACATATATTTTTATTCCATATTATACAATAATAATAATAATTATAAAAAAATTATTTACAATTTAAATAAACTGCATATGCGAAAAAATTTGAATATATAAATATTAAAATTATTTAAATAATTACAAAATAATTAAATTAAGTATATATATTATTATAATTACAAAACTTTTTATTAAAAATTATATAATACATAAAAAATAATATAAATTCATAACTAATTTATATTCTTTTAATAAATATTATATATTGATTTTAAAAACAGTTATATTAATTAAATACAATTTAAATAGTAAAGACCGAGTGGCCATTAGTTAGAAGAAGGTAATAAAAGACTGAGTGGGCCATCTGTTGTCTAAGCTAAAAGACCGAGTGACCCCACTGTTCTCTAACTTAAAATACCGAGTGGGCCCTTAGAAAAATTGCAATATGTCTTAGCCGGGACCGGAAGCTCCAAAATTAATTAAATGTATTATGTGAGACCGAGTAACTCTAGTTGAAACAATAAAGACTGAGTTCTTCAAAATAATTTAAATTAATTCAGTTACACTCGGACTGTTGATATATGAATAACTCGGTCTTTTGTAATTTAAATTATAGTTACGAATAATTTGATTTTTTCTAATTAATTTATGTATATTTTCATTTATTTATGATAAATTTATCAATCAATTTTATGCTTTATTTTGTAAACTAAAGCAGGATCGACTACAAGGTTATTCTTAAAACATAAATTATTGTCGTTCAAAAATAAAATGTTAATAAAAAAATATATTTCAGAACAAATAATTTTAAAAAAATTCTAAACAGAAAAAAATAAATTTCTCACACTACTATCTTAAACAAGAATCTTCATAACGTACACATGACATGCAATATCAATGAATACTTTCAATCAAAATAAACATTTATAATCCTCACAGAATGTGTGGACGAGGGTCCACATAGGAAATAGCTTGTTTGGCTTTGAAAGGGACAGAATGATGTTGTCGTTGAATAGGAGTTAAATGTTGCTTTTTCTCTACTGCCTTACAAAGTTTTTGTGGTGTGAGAATGAAAGATCAACGCATTTTGTTAAAAGTTAAAAGAATGGTTGGTGGAAGTATTTACTTCCAAAACTTAATGATATGTGATACAGTATGTGTGAAAACGTACTTTCGTATCTTTTGCATTTACACCTAGTTCAATGAAATAAAACAGAGAGGCCGAGTATTTTCACTTATTATTAATAAATTAAAGTGCCAAGTTAAAAGACCGAGTCCGAGTATAATCTTATTAATTTAAATAACCTTATAAAGACCGACTCCAATTTTTATTAATTTAGGTCAAAGACCGAGTAATTGAATGAGCAATATACGATCAAGACTGAGTAATTGATCATGTGTTTTATGATACGCCAAACTTGAAAGATCAAGTCCCCAATTATTTAAAAAATTGTAAAAGTCCGAGTCCGAGTAATACTAAATGCATTTTTAAAATACAAATTCCTTATATTTGAAAGGCAGACACCACGAATGGTCAAAGACCGAGACCGACTGCATTGTAATCATATTATAAAAAATTAGAACAAATTTATTTTAAGAAATTATTTCATTTACTTTCACAACAATCAATTAATATTTAATTATTTGAAAGGGATAATTTATATAAAAAATCCATGAATAATTGCATGTATAAAATATATAGTAAATAACCAATAAAAGACATAGTTAAACATAAGGTAATACAAAATATGATGATAATCAAAGGTGGTGTTCAATTACTAATTCAAAAGAACAAATTGGAGTACGTAAACCCTATCAAGTACAAACTCAAAGTAACCTCTACTTTATTCATTAATTATCCTACGTCTCTAATAGTTCCAGAAAAATATCTCCCTTGATAATAGTCTTCTGTAATCCATCAAATGATCGTCGTTGCCCCAGGTTAAGTGGTTAGTAATGATGATTTGTATCGTACGGATGGAAACCTGGCCACAACACTTGCTATTAGTCTGGGGGTAACAAGTGTACGGGCATAACTGTTACCCACTTCAGCTTAGGTCTCCTCATTTGATTGAGGTTCTCCCAAATGCAGCCATTGCATGACATGAGTTCAGGGATGATTCGACAGAAAGATAGTTTTCTTCACATATACGAAACTCCATCTCCGGTTCTTGCTTCCATCTATGCCGCAGCGAGTCTTACACAACAAACTTCATGGAACGCATGTGCTTTTAACATGCATAATAACGTGATCTCCAAAGAACACCTGCCAAAATAAGACTTTAATATTATAAAAATTCAACATATCAAATTATAGATGTGCACATTGAGTGTTGTTAAATTGTTAACCCATTCAGCGGAAGCTCATTATTTTGTTGCAAGCATCTAGCTAGTAGGCTCCTATGAGATCTAATTGCCATTTGCATACCTATCCAAACAGTCCAACACATCTTCCGATAATTTGATAATTGTGCTCTCGTCGTATTTGTGTATGTTTGTGTACGCATTCCACGATTGCTTATGGCCATCTACAACGTAAAAGTAAGCAAGCTACGCAATCGAAACACATTAATTCAAAAATGCTGACTAGTAATGGAAAATATACCACGAATTCCATTGGAATTATAATGTAAGTGCCCTGACTTTTCATTGGCCAAGCATCAAGCTGCTCGGGTGATCAAATAGGAGACGCAAGCTTGCGTCAATATGCTGCACATCGTGATCAACAAAAAAATGGAATACTGAATTAATTTTTTTTTATAATGAAATAATTATAAATTAAATAACCAATATATAAAGCATGTGCAATGTATATTTACATGGCCTTCTAACCACGTCCCCTCAGTTTCCATTTTCTTGAAGAAGTTTCCAGTAACAGGATATCCTACGCCGACATCCAACCTAGGTGATACACAATATTTCAATAAGCAAAAAATGATATAGTTCATACAAAAAAGAAGTGTTACATTACGTACCCTCCTTTTGGCATATGCCTGAAAACATTGTACTTGTCAAGCAATGATTGCTGCTCTTGTGTGGTATTGGGGATAATAGCATGCGGGTTGGCCTCATCTCACGTATTGGTCGATGTGGGATGGAGAACTCATGGCCTGAACTCGATTGGGGATCGTCTTCATCATCCGCTGAGGAAGGCCATTGGGCAGGTGGAGTTCGTTTGGCGTTACTCTGGACTAGCCTTAACTGGTGCTGACAAGATTTAGACGACATTGTAGGACCCTCACCAAACCAACCAGCTAAGCGAGGTGCCATAGCAGGAGTCATATGCACGAACTGGGCAGTATTGGTTGATGTACCCACCGATGTATAACTCTCCTCCTAATTGGCATGTGGAATTGGCTACTCGACTGATGGGGAAGCAGCTTTTGGAGCAATATTTTGACCTCCGAAGAATGAACGAGCAACATCCCTCACACCTCTTTCATATCTAGGCTGTGCTCTTGTCCAAACACCAGCAAACCACGAAGTTGATTTACGTGGTTCCCTTCACATATTCGGCTTGTTCTGTCCGCATTGAATGAAATCTATTATCCCAAGCATTGTATTTCCTATCCAAAGCATAGAATCTCTTTTCCCGACTATCCTCTCGTTCCTTATGAAATGCCAGGTAGGTCTCTAGGTCGTAGAACTTTTCATAGTAGTTGTCCAACCTCCTATTAAGCCTATTTGACCTATCATCTTCCGCACCTACTTAATTGCAGAAGCTCTACGCTTCTGATGTGCAGACTCCTGTGTGAAGACACCATAGGGTCCAGCTCCTCAGTCTGGTATTTCAACAGAAATTTCAGAGATGAATGTAGCAGGATCCATATGATGGGACTGGTGTGACTGCTGTGAATAGTTGGACCTCTGAGAGTCCTGGGAGGCGCGTGAGCACTGTGAGTAGTTGAAGCCGTAAGAGCGCTATGAGTGGTGGTACCCGCGGGAGCACTGGGAGTGATGAGAATGATGACTGTGCTATGCAGCATCTATGTCACGCCCCGACCCCAGACAGAGCGCGACAACCGCCACGTTAACCATAAATTTCATAGAATGGGTGCACTCCACTCCACAAAGTTTATAGAAAACGTAAGGCTTGCTATCAAGTACCTGTAGAACTGAACAACTGATAACAACGGGTACAACCCGAGGACATCATCTCATAAAGTATCAACAAGGATTTACAAAGGTACAAAATTCAACGGTGTAACTTAGTTTAAAGAAAATATACATGAACGATATAACATCGCGAAGGTACAAAAAGAACATCAAGGGGGTCACCAAATATAAACTATACAATCTCGCCAATGAATCCGTCAATTTACATAAAAGAGGAAGTACCCAAAACACGGATTGGATGACGAGCAAACGATAGGCAAACCTCCAACCAAAACGATATCAACAGCCTGAAAAGGAAAGAATGATGGGGGTGAGCAAAACCACTAGCTCAGTGAGGTGATAAGCCGGTCACCCCGACCCTTATACGAAGCATGTACTCCCACTCGCGGTTCATAACATAAAATCCCACAATTCGTCCCACAATAATTATTCTCACTCAGTGTACATATTAATGAAAATAAAAACCTTAGTGCACATTTATGAATAACACAATTAGTTCAAACAACATGTTATCACATAAAAGACGCGTGGGTAGTCAATATCCTCCTCGAACTGAGCTCTCCGTCGAGAGACAGTCCAAGCCCGTCACCGTTACTCTAGATAAAATGCACATTAATATTCTTTCTCAATATGCCAAGTGCTAAAGTTCACAATTCAATATCGACGTGAATACTTGAAATGATCAAACATATAAACCTATATGACATGCATGTCCCACACCGGTGACGTTGACTGAGCCTATAATAGACTGATCCATCTAACGATCACCCTCCAGAGTATCAGTATTTGGCAAATGGACAGGAGCCCCGTTAGATATAACTCACCCAGGTTTGCCAATCACGGGCAACTTGGTTGTCACTCTAACTCACCCGAACCGCGACAATTCGGGCTACTTAATCAATGTCGCTCCAACTCACCCGAACCGTGACCAATTCGGGCTACTTAACCTTGGTACCAGGCATACATATGCATGTGCATCATAAGATGAATAACGACTCAAGTTAGAGTCTTAATTGGCACACAAGAATAACCAGAAATCAATAATACTCATAAAATGGCTAACATGACTCTAACCAGAGCAATCGAGCCAATCACGCTCTTTACCACATAACATAATACCAAATAATTTTCTTATCAATTAACTAAAACTAAAATAAATGCACATTTATCGAGGGTCCACACTTCCCACAAGAGAAGGCGTTCCCGAATTATCAACTCACAAGGAAGTGATTAACTCTCTCCGGAATCTGAAGTCGGTCCCTTGCCCTTCGTCGATGGTTCTTTACCTAGAAAGGAGATGAGCAATTAAAGACAAATTAAATATAACTAACTATTAGCGTTAACATCCCTTTCATTGCTAAAAACAAATCCTAATTGAGTTCGAACGAGTCGATATTAAATAAAAATGGCATGTAACTCTTTAACATCAGTTCCCAATCCTATATAACCGTTTCAATACATTAACTAAACGAAACGATAAAAAAAATAAGTTTGAATTCGACATAAAAATTCTGAAATTTTCCAGCTAGCGGCAGTTTACGAGAAAAATCATAACTAATTGTAGAATAATCGGATTGAGGCGTTTCAAGTGGCTACGGAAAGCTAACGAGTTCAGCTACGTACAGAAATTAAGTTTGCAAAGTTTCGATGGCAATAGCTATGTCAAAATCAGTTCGAACAGTCTGCAAATTACCCACATACCAAAAAGAAAAACCCCACAAAATTACAAAATCATGGAAGAAGGAAGCTTAATTCACACACCACTTACCTCAAAACAACTTAAAAACCACCTAGGATGAGGGTTGTAAGGGAGAATTTGGTCAACAAGGGTTTCTCCTCTTCCTCTCTTCTTTCCCCTCTTTTGCTTTTCTTCTCCCGTTCTTCTCTCTCTTTTTTTTTTTAACTTTAGTCTTACTAATTATATATCAGCCCATTTAAGTGGGCTGAAACTTAGGGCCACAAAATAAATAAATAAATAAGTTTGGGCTTTCTAAAAAAATTCTAATTGGGCTTAATTGGGCTGACCTTTTGGGCCATAAAAATAAATAATTAGATTTTGGGCTTTCTAACAAAAATCTAGTTGGGCTAAGATATTATAAAGTATCCCCTCCTCTAAAAAGTTTCGTCCTCGAAACATAAACGTACCTAGAGATGAAAAGAGATTTGGATGGTGTTGACGCATGACTGACTCTGGTTCCCATGTTTCTTCTTCAATTTGATCACTTCTCCATAGAACTCTCACCATAGGAATGGATTTGTTACGAAGCATTTTCTCTCGGCGATCTACAATTTGAACAGGTTGTACTTCGTACGATAGATTTTCCTTTAATACAACTGGGGGATCTTTGAGCACGTGCGAAGGATCTGGTTCATATTTTCTAAGCATAGAGACATGGAAGACATCGTGAATCTTCGACAATTCCGATGGTAGCTCAAGTCGATATGCAACACGACCAATCCTTTGCACGATCGTAAACGGGCCAATATACCTTGGACTCAACTTTCCTCGACGGCGAAATCGTAACACGCCCTTCCATGGAGAAACTTTCAGAAAAACTTTGTCTCCTTCATTAAACTCCAAATCGCGCCTCCTATTATCTGCGTAGCTTTTCTGTCGATCTTGCGCTGCCTTAAGTCTGTCTCGAATAAGTTGTATTTTTGCCTTCGCATCTTCGATTAGCTCTACTTGTTCGATTTGTCTCTCGCCAACCTCATCCCAAAAGAGTGGTGTTCGACACTTTCGGCCATACAGAGCTTCGTACGGGGGCATTCCAATGCTTGAATGATAACTGTTGTTATAAGCGAACTCCACCAAAGTCACGTACTTATCCCAGCTACCTCCCAAATTCAACACCACTGCACGTAGCATGTCTTCTAGTGTCTGTATAGTTCTCTCTGACTGTCCATCAGTCTGTGGATGAAACGAGGTACTGAATAGTAATTTTGTACCTAGCGCTTTCTGCAGACTAGGCCAAAAACGGGAAGTGAATCTTGGATCACGGTCAGATATGATTGACACTGGTACTCCGTGCAATCTCACGATCTCATCGACATATAACTTGGCAAGTTTCTCTAAAGATTCGTTAGTATGCACTGGAAGGAAATGTGCCGATTTCGTCAGACGATCGACAATGACCCAAATTGAGTCAAAACCCTTTTGGGTTCGAGGTAAACCAGAAACAAAATCCATTGTGACGTTTTCCCATTTCCACTCAGGAATAGGTAGTGGTTGAAGCATACCGGCTGGTTTTTGGTGTTCCGCTTTAATCTGTTGGCATGATAAGCACTTTGATACAAATTCAGTAATGTCCCGTTTCATACCTGGCCACCAATAATGCTCCCGAAGTGTTCTGTACATTTTGGTACTACCAGGATGCATAGCATAGGCTGAAGAATGGGCTTCCTCAAGAATAGCTCTACGAACATCAAGTTCTGATGGAACACAAACACGATTTTTAAAAGTAAGAAGTCCATCATCCCGAATTCGAAATTCGGTTTCTTTTCCTTGATTTAGCTTTACAATCTTCTGTTGTAAATAAACATCGTGTGATTGTCTTTCTCGAATTTGCTCGAACAAGGTAGGTCTAACCTCGAATTTGGCGATTAAGGCAGAATCATTAGACTTTTCACAATCGAGCGAAATGTGTAAAGATTTAAATTGCTCCAACATAGGAAGATAAAAGGATTGAATCGAAGCAAGTGAGGTAGAAGACTTTCTACTCAGAGCATCTGCAACAACGTTCGCCTTACCAGGATGATAATCGATGACTAAGTCATAGTCACTAATCAACTCCATCCATCGCCTTTGCCTGAGGTTGAGCTCCTTTTGGGTGGTGATATACTTTAAGCTCTTGTGATCAGTGAAAACCCGACAAGTTGCACCATACAGATAGTGCCTCCAGATCTTCAATGCAAAGACGATTGCAGCCAACTCTAAATCATGTGTAGGATAATTTTCTTCGTTCTTCTTCAATTGCCTTGAAGCGTAGGCAATAACCTTTCCTTCTTGCATGAGAACGCATCCTAATCCTTGTCTCGAGGCGTCGCTATAAATGGTAAATTCTCCAATCGCTGGGTCTGGCAAAGCAAGAATAGGAGCTGAAACGAGTCGTCTTTTCAATTCTTGAAATGCTTCGTCGCATTCTTCATTCCATTCAAATTTTACCCCTTTCCGAGTCAATTTAGTCAAAGATGAAGCCAATAACGAAAAGTCTTTGACAAACCGTCGATAATATCCAGCTAATCCCAGAAAACTACGAATCTCTGTCACGTTCTTTGGACGCTCCCAATCTAGTATAGCTTGAATCTTCACTGGATCGACGTAGATTCCTTCTTTAGAAATGTGATGACCCAAAAAGCTTACCTCGCGAAGCCAAAATTCACACTTCGAGAATTTAGCATAAAGCTGGTTTTCTCTGAGAATGTTCAGAGCAATTCTTAGATGATGAGAATGCTCGTCGTCCGATTTAGAATAAATAAGAATGTCATCAATGAAGATGATGACAAACTTATCTAAGCACGGCCGAAAGACCCGATTCATAAGATCCATAAAAGCTGCAGGAGCATTTGTAAGTCCAAAAGGCATAACACAAAATTCAAAATGACCGTATCTGGTTCGAAAAGCAGACTTAGGGATATCAGATTCCCTAATCTTGAGTTGGTGATAACCGGATCGCAAATCAATTTTTGAGAACACAGTTGCTCCTTGTAATTGATCAAACAGATCATCGATTCTTGGAAGAGGATATTTGTTCTTAATTGTCACCTTGTTCAATTGACGGTAGTCAACACATAGGCGAAGTGATCCATCTTTCTTCTTGACAAAAAGAACTGGAGCACCCCACGGAGATGTGCTAGGTCGTATGAACCCCTTCTCCAATAATTCCCCAAGTTGTGTCTGGAGTTCCTTGAGCTCAGCAGGCGACATTCGATATGGAGTAATCGATATAGGTGTGATTCCAGGAAGTACGTCAATGGAAAAATCAATCTCTCGATTCGGAGGTTGTCCTGGTAAGTCTTCGGGAAAGACATCAGGAAATTCATTCACGATTGGGACGTCATCTAGTTTAGTTTCAGAAAGAGAAGTATCGATGACAAATGCCAAGAATGCCTCACAACCCTTACGCATTAATTTATGCGCAGTCAACATTGAAATAAAAGAGAGGGATTTCGTTTGAAGTTTACCCTCAAAAACAAGTTCTGAGAATCCTGGTCTACGAAAAATAACAAGCTTCTCGTGGCAATCGAGAATTGCATGATGAGAAGAAAGCCAATCCATGCCAAGAATAACATCAAGATCAATCAAAGGCAATGGTATCAATTCAGCCTCTAAAATGACATCTTTGATCTTCAATGGACAACCAAGGAATACCGAATCACGAATTAGACGCTCTCCAAGAGGGGTATGAACGATGATTCCAGGTGACAAATGAGAGATAGGATAATCTAAGATCGAAGTAAGATCATCTCGGATATAAGACCTATCAGAACCTGGGTCAAATAAAGCGTAGACCTGATGGTCTCCCACAAACACATGGCCTAAAGAAGCAATATTAGGTGAGATTGTGATTTAAAAAATTTGAAAAGATAGAATTTCTTACGAATGTTTTATTCGTAATCAAGTGGCATAACAAGGCGGGGTTAGATTTAGCATGTGAAAATACTCAAATTATAAATTACCTGTCACAACCTTCGGATCTGAGCGAGCCTCTTCTTGGGAAATATGAAATACTCTAGTTTGCTTCCTTCCTTGCATAGGTGATTGAGTACTAAGGCCGCTTGAGGCATCGGGCACTCTGGTAACTGCAGATCGAGTATCTCTGGGTGTAGAATATGTTAGTTTACCACGAAACTGACCAGAACCCTGACTGCTCGTTCCCATAAGCTGAGGACAAGAACTTCGCATATGCCCCGTCTGTCGACACTGAAAACATACTTGAGGAGCCTTACAGGGGCCGTCATGATATTTTAGGCAATTCTGGCACTTGCGATTTTCACCAACCGATCCCGAGACATTGCTCCCGCCTCTACTAAACTGCTCCCGAGGTTGAGGAAAACTAATAGATGCCGAACTTGGTGCGCCACGCGAAGATCCCACACCCCTATACACCTTCGATGCATTTCCTGGAAATGCGCTTCCTTGCCTTTTCTTTTGAGATCGTTCTGCAAGCTTATGTCTCGCCTGAACTAAACCTTCTACCCTCAGGGCTTCTTCTACGAGATCGTCAAGACTCTCGTACTTGTCTCCGGACTTGATGCGATCTCGAATATTTAAATTAAGACCATCTTCAAATCTCTTGCATAAGTCTCTCGTCGTATATGACTCAGGAGCGAATTCTCGCAATTCTAGAAATTTGCTTTCGTACTCAACGACCGACATAATGCCTTGAAAGAGGTTGAAGAACTCCTTTCTCTTCTGATCCTTGATGTACTGAGAGAAGTATCGATCTTTGAATCGTTCCACAAAGATAGCCCACGTAATAGTAACCAAAGATGTCTCTTTTAGATTCTGCCACCATCGTCGTGCATCTGGGCCTAACAGCTTGGTCGCAATGACCACACGATAACATTCTTCAATCATCAAGGTGTCAAAGGTCTCTGTAATCTCCTTTAACCATGCCCCCGCTTTAGAAGCATCTCTTGCACCGTCAAATTTCGAAGTCCCCATGTTTTCAACTGCTTTCACCAAATCAGGTATAAAAAGTGCACCTCGAGAAGCAGAACCTCCTAAAGCCATTTCTGGAGTAAAAACTGGTACATTAATTGTAGGTTGAATCGATTCATTAGCACGAAGAACCTCTTCAGTGACAGTCGTAGTTGTATGAGCCGTTGTAGGTGGTGGAACACCATGTATTCGAATGTGATCATAATACAATTGGTACTGCTCGGGTGTCATCATGTGCTCAACCCGCAACTGGGCCCGTGGTTGCTCTACCTGGGAAACTGGCAACCTATGATCAGAATTGATAGGGTCCATAACCGTCGGAGGAATGACATGATCAGAAGAAACATGTCCTCGAGGTCCACGAGGAACAGAAGAGAGTAGAGGACTCGGAGGATCACGAGGAGCGTGTCCTCGACCTCGACCTCGATCTCGACCTCGAACTGGAGGTGCCATAATGACTGAAAGGAAGAAAGAAAAGAAAATGCAAGGTCAACGTCAAGGCAATACGATACCTTAGGATGACATAGAAACAAAGTTGGACTCATTGGCTTGACACAAAAAGAATGAGAATCATAAAACCTCGCTCTGATACCAAGAAAGTTGTCACGCCCCGACCCCAGACAGAGCGCGACAACCGCCACGTTAACCATAAATTTCATAGAATGGGTGCACTCCACTCCACAAAGTTTATAGAAAACGTAAGGCTTGCTATCAAGTACCTGTAGAACTGAACAACTGATAACAACGGGTACAACCCGAGGACATCATCTCATAAAGTATCAACAAGGATTTACAAAGGTACAAAATTCAACGGTGTAACTTAGTTTAAAGAAAATATACATGAACGATATAACATCGCGAAGGTACAAAAAGAACATCAAGGGGGTCACCAAATATAAACTATACAATCTCGCCAATGAATCCGTCAATTTACATAAAAGAGGAAGTACCCAAAACACGGATTGGATGACGAGCAAACGATAGGCAAACCTCCAACCAAAACGATATCAACAGCCTGAAAAGGAAAGAATGATGGGGGTGAGCAAAACCACTAGCTCAGTGAGGTGATAAGCCGGTCACCCCGACCCTTATACGAAGCATGTACTCCCACTCGCGGTTCATAACATAAAATCCCACAATTCGTCCCACAATAATTATTCTCACTCAGTGTACATATTAATGAAAATAAAAACCTTAGTGCACATTTATGAATAACACAATTAGTTCAAACAACATGTTATCACATAAAAGACGCGTGGGTAGTCAATATCCTCCTCGAACTGAGCTCTCCGTCGAGAGACAGTCCAAGCCCGTCACCGTTACTCTAGATAAAATGCACATTAATATTCTTTCTCAATATGCCAAGTGCTAAAGTTCACAATTCAATATCGACGTGAATACTTGAAATGATCAAACATATAAACCTATATGACATGCATGTCCCACACCGGTGACGTTGACTGAGCCTATAATAGACTGATCCATCTAACGATCACCCTCCAGAGTATCAGTATTTGGCAAATGGACAGGAGCCCCGTTAGATATAACTCACCCAGGTTTGCCAATCACGGGCAACTTGGTTGTCACTCTAACTCACCCGAACCGCGACAATTCGGGCTACTTAATCAATGTCGCTCCAACTCACCCGAACCGTGACCAATTCGGGCTACTTAACCTTGGTACCAGACATACATATGCATGTGCATCATAAGATGAATAACGACTCAAGTTAGAGTCTTAATTGGCACACAAGAATAACCAGAAATCAATAATACTCATAAAATGGCTAACATGACTCTAACCAGAGCAATCGAGCCAATCAGGCTCTTTACCACATAACATAATACCAAATAATTTTCTTATCAATTAACTAAAACTAAAATAAATGCACATTTATCGAGGGTCCACACTTCCCACAAGAGAAGGCGTTCCCGAATTATCAACTCACAAGGAAGTGATTAACTCTCTCCGGAATCTGAAGTCGGTCCCTTGCCCTTCGTCGATGGTTCTTTACCTAGAAAGGAGATGAGCAATTAAAGACAAATTAAATATAACTAACTATTAGCGTTAACATCCCTTTCATTGCTAAAAACAAATCCTAATCGAGTTCGAACGAGTCGATATTAAATAAAAATGGCATGTAACTCTTTAACATCAGTTCCCAATCCTATATAACCGTTTCAATACATTAACTAAACGAAACGATAAAAAAAATAAGTTTGAATTCGACATAAAAATTCTGAAATTTTCCAGCTAGCGGCAGTTTACGAGAAAAATCATAACTAATTGTAGAATAATCGGATTGAGGCGTTTCAAGTGGCTACGGAAAGCTAACGAGTTCAGCTACGTACAGAAATTAAGTTTGCAAAGTTTCGATGGCAATAGCTATGTAAAAATCAGTTCGAACAGTCTGCAAATTACCCACATACCAAAAAGAAAAACCCCACAAAATTACAAAATCATGGAAGAAGGAAGCTTAATTCACACACCACTTACCTCAAAACAACTTAAAAACCACCTAGGATGAGGGTTGTAAGGGAGAATTTGGTCAACAAGGGTTTCTCCTCTTCCTCTCTTCTTTCCCCTCTTTTGCTTTTCTTCTCCCGTTCTTCTCTCTCTTTTTTTTTTTAACTTTAGTCTTACTAATTATATATCAGCCCATTTAAGTGGGCTGAAACTTAGGGCCACAAAATAAATAAATAAATAAGTTTGGGCTTTCTAAAAAAATTCTAATTGGGCTTAATTGGGCTGACCTTTTGGGCCATAAAAATAAATAATTAGATTTTGGGCTTTCTAACAAAAATCTAGTTGGGCTAAGATATTATAATCTATAACCTCCATTTGATTAATGGGATCTACCTCTATAGTGGCATTCTGTGATGAGTGGCTTGTCTGAACTAGAGACAGGCGGGCTACAGAAACTGTGTGATGGCCAATATCCACTCATATTGTCTCTACTTGCAACAAATTCACGGATGTATCCGGAGCAAATGGCCCACCAGAAGACCAATAAGATCCACCCATGAAATCAGAATGAGCAACACTTGGCACTATCCCACCCTAAATACATGTGTCGTCCAATGGCCTAGGAACATATCCCACTCGCTGGAAGATCGCGTCATACGTGACCGGCACTGGGTGGATTTTGTGCATCTTCCTGAACAGCAATAGCAAAGTGATGAGGGTGATAATTCACGCATTTTGAGCTCGGATTTGTATGGAAATTGAGAATGATTTTGTCTATTATCAAGACGAATCGGGATGTTTATGAAAAATCCACAAATCAGATGCTACTGAGGCTATTTGAGTATCTTTGTATAGGAAAATAGGTTAGAAGTGCTCGGAATTGGAAAATACATTTTTTGAGGTGCAGTTCGACCAAAAGAAGGCCGTTCGACCACGCTCAGGATGGTCAAACTACAGAGGTGAAGTCGAACTAGAACGTTTCAACTAACAGAGTGGTCGTTCGACTAAGTGAAGCCTAGTCGAACCACAGAGGTCAAGTCGACGGTAAACGTGCAGACGAAGTTCATTTTATAGACATGCCGTTCCACCAAGAGGATCTCATTTGACCAAGCTAAGTCTGGTTGAACGGAGACACATCAGCGCTGAAATGTTGGGATTTCCAACTCTAGTGCGGGCATGTGCGTGTTTTCTACGAAAAAGTCCAGTAAAGGTCCATGATGAGAAGTTACAAGTATAAAAAGGGGTGCCGATACATAAAAAAGAGAGTTAGATTCCACATCCATTTTACACCACATCCAAACCCTAACTCCATCCACAGGAGCTGTAGAGAGAGATTTGTGCAGCAAATCAAGTGAGAACCAGTGAAGATTCAAGACGGAGCGAGATTCGTGCCCACATCTAGGGTTTACTTCGCAACTTAATCTTTCTTGCGATTTTCAAGACTATGTGTAAGATCTATCCAAACACCATGAACGTTCTTTGAAGCGTCATGGGCTAGAACCACTTTGGTAGTTCTAGGGTTATGAAGGTTTTTATCTAGTTGGTTGAACTTCCGTGTGTATACTCCATACAACACTACTTGTGGATTTATTTTATATAAGACAATGCTTTATTAATTCATACTCAGAGTTGTTTTGTGCATCATTAACTATTATGTAGAGTCTGAATACAGTCTGATTGAGTGCGTTCACTGCTGTGCAGGATTCTATGTTATGATTTTAAGTGAGAGGACTTCGAAGCTTCATTAGAACTATGTTATATGAATACTTATTAATTGAATTAAATTCGGGTTAAGAAGTAGGATAAAAAGGATGATTATATAGTACCTATAAAGGGAGATCATATCGGGTTAGAGTACTTAATGCACGGGAAATAATTGATACTAATAGTACCTAGAAAGGGGGGTATAATTAAGTTCTTACTCCAAGGTTATTCACATGTGTTACAAACATCTTTAATTATATCTATAGAGTAGATTTGCAAGGCTTAGTGATACGTCCATAGTCCACAAGGCAGAGTCGGACATTGACACATGGAAGAGAGATTAATTAGTGAAAATAGATGGCCCGAAGAGCTACCTATCTTCTCACTTGTCAACTCTCGTTTATTTCTATTGTCTCTATTTTGTTTACTAGTTTAATAATAATTCTCCAATACAATTGCAAAACAATAGTTTTATTTAATTTAGATAATAATAAATTGATAACCAACTGTCCTTTGGTTTCAATAATATAACTTGGTCACTTATCTAAGCTATAATCGCATCCTTCATACTTGGGGATTAATTGTGTATTGAGAAAACGCGCATCACAGAGTAGCTCCCTTTCTCTTGTAATTTTTTTTAATGTGGGGTCATTAGCTTTAGCAAATAACACCGTAATTCATGACCTTGCCAGTAACATGCATAGTACTCGATAGGTAGTAAAACATACATGTCTGTAATCAGCTGATGCTACAATGCAGACAAGGTTAAAACTGTGTTACAAACCAACACAAGGTTAAAACCAACACTTACCGTTTGAAAGAAAGTACTGGTATCAAGTCTTGGAGTCCTAAACTTCCATTGTAGGCAGAGGGACCTCCTATTCTCATTAGGTGTCCTCTTTATAAAAGGTTCAGCAAATGTGGGGATGCGTTCGTAAGCCCATACCTATTGAATAAAAAAATAGATAACTGTGTTAGTAAGAGTTGCATTGATTTTGAAGAATAATAAAAGACACTTCGATGAGTCTAGATGTGGTTTACTAGTAGGGCGAAGGTACAACCATAAAAGTGGTAGCAATATTCGTTTCCATCAGGGTGGATACCTTCCAGTAAAGAAGTCAACACTGAATCCATGTAGTGAATGAGATGGAGATACGAATACTGGTCCTAATTAAATGCATCCCAAGTATGCATATCTTCTACCTAACTCCACATCCAATTCTCTACGTTCACCTTACTTGTATCCTGTCTGATGAGAAAGTAGTACACCAGAAGTATTTTTGCTACTTTCACTGCATCATCTACTTCGAATTTCTGTTGGCCACATAAATCATGCAACTCGTCCACATTTACCTAGGAGTCACTAAACCTCCATCCTTCACCTACTTCCTCGCATACAGACTGTGACTGCTTATACTGTAGTTCCCATTCAGATCAAAATTCCCTCTACCCTAGAAACCCCGACCCAATATTCGAATAAAATCCACCTACCTAACTCGAGTAGCCTATTAGACACCATAAACCAATGACTGTACTTAGGCCCTCCTGATACCGAAACCTCCTGACTCATCAAGCTATGCAGACCTGCATGGCTCCCATATCCTCGATCTGTATACGTAAAATGACCGAAATATGAAGATCTAAAGGACTGTACTACATGGGGTCCACATTTGTTCAGTACAGTAGAAATCAAATCCAACACATTCTTCGGTTTGCAGTAATTTTTAATCCCACTTTTTTCCCTGGCAAGTTTTGTCGTTTCCACTCCCACTATTTTTAACATTAAAACACATAATTTTATCAAATAAGTACTATGCTATGATCTAACACGTAACTTTCAAAATAAGATCTAGTACTTTTAAAGATAAAAACAATATACAATTAATACTAAATATCATAACGATACACATTGCAATATCAATATGATCACAAATTAGAATAATAAAAACTTTTAATAATAGCTATTAATAAATTAATGGGTTAATTACATGAAAATACACCACTTTATCCTCTTTTTTTCAATTTAATCACGAACTTTATTTTTTTCAATTAAATACACAATCTTTTTGTACTTTCTCAATTTAAACATAATTTTTTTATTAATTTTAGTTAAATACATGATTATTGTTTAAAAAAATTAATTTGATTATTATATTAATAAAATATATGACTAATTTTTAATTAATATTAAAAAACTATGAAAATTTTATTTATAAATATTATTTAATTACAAATTCTTATATATAAATATATAAGTACACGAATTGTTTTACATATAAAACTTTTAAGAGTTTATATAACAATTTATTTATAAATTATCAAAACCTATTGTAATATTGGTTATGATTGTTTATTGACAGTCTATATTATCAGATTAATAAAAAATATATATAGTTTATGAATTTTTTTATAATTTTTTTAATATTATAATTGATTATGAATTATATTTTAAATTTTTAATGTGTATTGATTATTATTAATTAAATTAGTCATGAATTTTATGCATATAAGATTTTGAATTAAATTATAAAACAAAAAAAAAAACATTAAATAGAAAAAAATATAATGTTTGTGATTAAATTGAGAAAATACAAAAAGGTGGTGTATTTAGTTAATGAAAAGAAATTCCGTGATTTAATTAAAAAAATTCATATACTTTTTTGATTAAAAAAATAGTTCGTTATTAAATTGAAAAAAGAAGGAAAAGGTCGTGAATTTTAATGTTATTAACCATAAATTAATTGACCATCACATTAGACATTAATTTAAATTCATTAAACTTGGATAATTAAAATAATCTCAATTTTTAAAAGATTATTGAAGGAAAAATTACTCATAGGTATACACTTTGTACCTATAATTACTGTGAGATATATTGATTTAAAAAATTACTTTCACATACAAAACATTAAAGTAAAATACCAAATATAACCCTAAACCCATACACTTTTAAACCACAAACCCTAAACCCTCACCCACCACCGGACCGCTGCATGCCGGTTGATGAGTGATATTTTCACCTAGATTTTTGTGTCTTTTTATGTCCGTTTTCATAGTATTTATCCGTATTTTATGTGTTATTTGGTTGTGTTATGTGTTTTTATAAAAATGTGTGAGAATGAGATTAAACGTATGTAAAACAGGTGAAAACGAAGCAAAAATGGAGACAGGACCTGAAACGAGCAAGAAACGAGCTGCCGGGACCCAACTCGAGTTGCAAGGTACAACTCGAGTTGCCAACTCGAGTCAAGTTGGGGTCCAGAATTGTCCAGAGACCCAACTTGAGTTGCAAGGTCCAACTCGACTTGCAACTCGAGTTGAGAGAAGGTCGAGTTAGGGTCCAGAATTCGTCTAGAGAGCTTACTCGAGTTGCAAGGTCCAACTCGACTTGCAACTCGAGTCGAGCTAGGAGCAGGGCAGCGACCAAAAATTATACAGTGAGCTAACTCGACTTACAAGCTACAATTCGAGTTGCTAGCTCGAGTCGAGCTGCCTTCCATGGAATTTTCAGTGTCAGAGCCTCGCAACACGACCGAATAGGCGAGTGCATGAGTAGCCAACATGAGTCTAGCTATTTCAGCTCGAGTTACACACATCTACTCGACTCGTGTTGCAACTCGAGTTGGATAACCCCAACTCGAGTTGCATGTTTTTGGGCCAGAAATTCGGATTTTCATCTGCCAATGTGTGTAAGTGTGTGTAAAAACCCCAACTAATATTAAATTCGTGGCCCAACTTGGAGAGGGTATAAATAGCCTCAAGTTCAATATTTAAAGGGAAATTAGATATTCCACCAAGGGTTTGCACCAAAACATATAGATCACACACCATTCTCTCCATTTCACACCATCATCTTCATCCATTCACCATCCATTGGATCTACCATCATCCCACCATCAAAACCTTCATCTAATCGAAGAGAAGAAGCAAGGAAGAGAGGAGAATTGCAAGGGAAGGAAGGAGATCACCATTGAAGCACTTCAAGGGAGTTTCCATCATTACTTTGTAGTTAAACGTCATAGTTTCATCATAATTTGTAAGGATCTTAATGTCTATGTTAATTTCCTTTTGAATATGGTTGGCTAATATCCCTTGTGGGATTAGCAACATGAGAGTTGGTTAATTTTGGGGATTTATGTATTTGAATTCATATATTGATTGGATCTATGATTTTTCTATCAATGATGATTAATTGCTTGACTTGTATTGTTGATTTGTGTGGTAAATTGTCATGAACATGTGATTAGATTGAGAAATCAATTAAATGTTTAGGATAGTTCATTGAATCAATTCATCATACACTTCATGTTAATTATAAGTTGTAAAGAGATTGAGAAATCCTTTAAAATTTATAACCTTTTGATAGGACATTTGATTGGTTTGATCGAGATGTTGATTAATCGTATGAAGTGACTCTCATTTCAAGCTTAGTACCTACTTGGAATTGTTTGTGTGAGAACCAATCCATTGAGCTATTTGATATTCATATCCTATCCATCTCGAGAGGGAGTTTAGGTGAACTTAGTGTTGGCCCTTAATCCTATATCCATGATACATATGAATTTGATACATAATTCCTAGAGTTACACCACTTCTTGATTGTTGTTAATCTCACTTTTAATCAATTTAGTAAACCACTTTCCATCCATCCATCTTGTTTGATGATCATTGCTTGCTTGCTTGCTTTGATTACTTCTATTTACTTGTTTGAACAACCAACTCCATTGATAATTCGTCTCTATAAAATTATAAGAAACGTGAGATCGCTTAAGCACTAGTACCGACCTTACTGTGGTTCGATAAATTCTTTAATTGGTCATTCTTACTACAAATTACTAATCACCGGTCGCCGGACCATTGCTGAACCGCCGACCGGCCGGCCGCCGGACCTCCGTCGGACCACCATACTTTTTTGCTGCACAAAATTTTTTTACTGAATATAAATTTTTTTACTACACATAACTTTTGCTGCACACAAACTTTTGCTGCACACAAATATTTATGTGCAGCACTGATGGATGTTTTCTTTGCACGCAAAATTAATCCCCAAGTATTAAGAATATCAATTGCAGCTTAAGACAACGACTAAGTTAAATATCGAACCGAATGATGGCGTATTATCAATTTAATTATTTACTAAATTAATTAAGATGAAGTGGCAATAAAAGTTATGGAATAATTATCAACTACTAACAAATAATTAAAATAAAAAATAAAATAAATTAAGCACTAGAAAAATACGAAATTGAACCAAGAATGGAGAATAGGTAGCTCTACAGTAATCCTGTTTTACTACTTAACTTACCTCTCAACTGCAGGCTGACTCTGCCTTGTGGACTATGGACGCATCACTAAACCATGCAAATCTACTCTATGGACACAAGTAAATATGCGTTTAACACATGTGAATAACCTCTAAACAAGAGATATAATTTCACCCCCTTTCTAGGTACTATCAGTATCAATTATTTTCCACGTCTGGAATCTAACCGATATGATCTCCCTTTATAGGTACTATAAAATTATCCTGTTTATCCTGCTTACTAACCCGAATTCAATTCAATTAATAAACATTCATATATAATAGTTCAAATGAAGCTTCAGAGTCCCCTCACTTAGAATCATAACATGGAATCCTGTTCAGCGGTGAACGCACTCAATCTACAACCAAGATATATATTCAGACTCTATATACCAATTGAAGATGCACAAAACAACCATGAATATGGATTAAGAAAATAAAATCATATATAAATTCAATCCACAAGTAGTGTTGTACGGAGGACACATGATGAGAGTGATAATTCACGTGTTTTAAGCTCCGATTTGTGTGGAGATTGAGTATGATTTAGTCTATTATCAAGATGAATCTGGATGTTTATGGAAAATCAACGAATCAGATGCTATTGAGACTATTTGACCATATTTGTATAGGAAAACAAGTCTTAAATGCTCGAAATTAGAAAACACAATTTTCATGGCGTTGTTCGACCTGGAGAAGCTGTTCGACCAGCATCAACTAAGTCAAACAAAGGAGATGAAGTCGAATAGGAGGTGTATCAACTTATAGAGAGGTCATTCGACCAGTGAAGCTCGTTCGACCAGAAGAAATCAAGTTGAATTGAGGAAGTCAAGTCGAATGGGAAGCAGAGACGAAGTCCAGTTTACAGACACGCTGTTCAACCTCAGTTTGACCAAGAGGTCTTATTCGACCACGTCAGGTTTGCTCGAACGGAGACACGTCAGCTTCGAAATATCAGGATTTCACCTCCAGTGCATGCATGTGTGTGTTTTCTACGAAAAAGCACAGTCAAGGTCTATGAGGAGAAGTTACAAGTATAAAAAGGGGTGTCGATCACACCAAAAGGAGAGTTAGATTCCACATCCATCCTACACCACATTCAAACCCTAACTCCATCCGCAGGAACTATAGAGAGAGATTCGTGCAGCGAATCAAGTGAGAACCAAGTGAAGATTCAAGACGGAGCGAGAAGTGACGACGCCCGCATCTTGGGTTTACTTCGCAACTTAATCTTTCTCGTAATTTTCAAGATTATGGGTAAGATCTATCCAAACACCATGAACGTTCTTCGAAGAGTCATGAGCTAGAATCGCTTGTGTAATTCTAGGGTTATGAAGGTTTTTATCTAGTTAATTGAACATCCGTGTGTATACTCCGTACAATGATTGGTCATTTGTAGTCGGGATGACCAATTAAAGAATTTATTGAACCACAGGGAGGAAGCTTCTAGAGTTTAAGCGATCTCAAGTTTATCGTGATTTTATAAGGACGACGGAATGGGATGGATAGTTTCAAAATAAATGCAATGAAACTAATGCAACAACAAGAAATAAATGAATGCAAGATAAATGAGTTCCAAATGATGCAAGGATGAGATTAACAATAATCATGGCATAGATAATAATGTAATCATGCAATTAATTCTAATCTCTTATGGACATGACATAGAAGTAATCACTAATTCCACCTAAACTCTCTCTCGAGATGGATAGGATGTAGACCCTCAATAAGGTTCCCAAAAGTACATAGGATCGAGACCAAATTGAATACCTCCCACTAGGTACTAATTACTCTGCGAGTTCCCTAACGAGGTATCAAATCATAGACAATATTCCCTTTTAAGGTACTATGAATTCACTAATGGCTTGAGTCTCCTCACCTAATCAACCAATCTCTCGATTAAGCCAATTAAATATTCTATCAAAGGATTCTAAATCTAGAAGGATATCTATATCTCATTCTAAATTAATGTACATGAAGTGTATGATGAAATGATTCAATGAACTATCCTAAACACATAATTGATTTCACAATCTAATCACATGCCCATGACAATTAATCACACATATCATACATATACATCAAGCAATTTACATCAATGATAGAGATAACACAAATGCCCAGTTAAGATTAAAATCAAATTGCATAAAAACTAAATTATCCAACTCCAATCATGGAGCTAATCTCACAAAGGAGATTAGCCTATCATAGTCTTAGAGAAAACCACATAGACAATTGAATCTATAAATTCCATGATCAAACTATAAAGAAGTTTACAAAAATTAGAATTAGATTCCCCCTTTGAAGTCCTTCAATGGAGATATCCTTCTTCTTCTTGCAATCTTCACTCTCTCTTACTTCCTTGATCACTTGGATGGTGGATATGCTGGAGGGGATCAAATGTAGATGGATGGATAAAGAATAGATAAAGATGATGGTGTGAAATGGAGGAAATGGTGTGTGATCTAGGTGTAGGAGTGAAACCCTTCGAAAAATCTGATAAAAAATAAAGTATTGGGTATTTATACCCTTGGGAAGCCTCTAGAAGGATTCTGATATTTTTCTGATCCTGCAGCAACACGGCTAGTGTACTGTAACACGGCCACAGGGTGTCCGTGTAGGTATTTTTGATGTCTAAAATGGTCAAGGCTTACAGGGTCGTGTTGCGTAACACGGCTCGTGTGCTGCAACACGACCGGCAGTGTTGGTGCAACCCCTGTTTTTCTTCTTTTTTTTGACTCGTTCTCCCTCGTTTCAACTCCGAATTGAGATCCGCTTTTTCCTACATCTTTCTTTTCGCGTCTAGGATCTATTTTTACCTGAAAATCAAATGTTTAGTGTTATTTCTACACATTTCCATAAAAATACAAAATACAACCAAAATACACATAAATACGGATAAAATAATACAAAAACACATATAAAAAGACACTAAAATCTAGGTGAAAATATCACTCATCACACCCCCAAACTTAAAGTGTTGTTCGTCCCCAAAAAATAAAAATGATAAAACAAGGGGAGAGAGATTTTCACCTAGGAATAGACTAAACGAATATAATCAATAACACATTAATAGTAATAAGAACTACAAACTATGCTAAGTCATCTTACAACATTAAACTCATAACATGAAAAATTAACAAGTTCAATTGAAAGATAATAAAGAATAATATAGTCCCTTTTTGGTCCAATCCTCACATTGGGTATCAATTTCACTCAACACTCTTTTAAGTAGGGTAAATCAACACCCATCAATCGATTAGCTCGACTCGCTATAAGCTTGCTTGTGGACTACATTCACAAATCACCAATGTTTCAATTAATGATCAATAAGGTCTTTAAGTAGGATGTAATGATAGACTCTTTGGTTGGGTAGGAAGAATATGAGTATTAGTGACTAAACAAGTGTAAGTAATCGAAGAGATGACCAATTTCCTTAACTTCTTCACTGCTCTTTCTTCCTTTCTTTTCTTAATTGATTACAAGCACTCTTTATTAACTTTCCTTAGATTGAGCTTCTTATAAATCATGCTTCCTTCTTCGGATTTTTAAGTACTAGAGCATATTGTTGCTACTTTGCTCATTTTCTTATTTTAAGGTTGTATGTCCATTCTTCTTTGTGCTCTTTTCATCCTTTTCTTGCTTATTTACCATTTTCTTTCTTCTTTTGCACAATAACTCATCAAACCTTGCTAATCACCATCTTCTCAATCACTCACACAAAAGGTATGTATATAAGGCTTAAGTGGGTAATCATGGCTTGTAATGTGCTAAATTCACAAGAAATAGGCTTATAGGCTCAAAGTGGTTGACTAGGGATGATGTTCATGGTAGGGAAATATATGGCAATGACTATAAAAAAAGGATGACCTTAGATCATGTCACTAATCTTCACAAATCAGGCTCGTTCCTATAGTCCTTGAGAAAGTTCTAACTTATCAAACACAACCAATCCACTCATGAAAAGAGATACCATGTATGCACGGTTGAGACTCAAACGCTCACAAGCTTATGTTCGGATCTTAAGAAACTTATTACACCACATTCATCTCAAAATTGAACAAGTTAAATAGAACATGTCACAATTCGAAAGTGTAGAGATTCTTAATCATAATTTGTCATCACTTATCACAACAACATATCATTACTCACATTAAAAAATGACTCACGACATCCATAAATAAACCACTAAACAAACCCTAAACAAGAATAAGAAAACACACGAAACACATAAGAAAAACTCACCAAATAAGAAACAATACAAACACACAAAACATGAGAGAAAAAAATCACCAATATAACAAAATGAGACACACATTCTACATCATCCATGATCAATTAAGCTCAGAATCATCCTCATCTTTAATTGAAAAGGAAATCCTAAATTATAAAAATAAACCTCCCTCAAACATAACAAATGAAGTAGCATGCTAATCAAACAAAAATCCGAATCAATATCAAGGCATGCTAAGCACATAGAGGTGATGAGATGTAAAGTGAACTCCCTTAGAAAGACATTTGGTAGTAGAAATGGTTGGCACGGGCTTCCGAATTGAATGCATAACGAGCCTCAACTTGATCTCCGGGCTCAATTCGTGCTTCTACTACACTTTATTTATGCTCAACAACTCATCAAAACCATTAGCTCAACAATTGCAATAAGAATATAGACTATCATGCACTTCAACACAACCAGTCGGATAAAAATCAATCTCAAACTCATGAGAACAATTTTAAAATTCCCCCAAAAATATGAAAAGTATATGCCTACAAAACAAAGTATGTCACACCACGCCATATTCCATCAAACTTAAATTGAAAAAAGAGTTTCGAGTTAAGTTTACAAAAGTGGTGTGACTTACCTATACACTTCAAATCAAGCACTTTTCGTATCTCCAATACTCATCTTCCTCACGAGCACAATCAACCTACAAACCAAAATTGCAAAACAAAATCAAATCCATCATCCTTATTGAAAGCATTAAATAAAGCAATAAGGATAATGATGGGTTGCCTCCCATCTAGCGCTAAGTTTAACGTCTTCAAGCCAGACGATAGTATTTAGCTCATGGTGGTCTTGAATAGTCCTTAGGCACTGTCATAGGTTTCTTTTTGAAGTAGTGCCTTGTGCTCTCACGCTCAACCACAAGAACATTTCCCTTCTTGATAAATAACTCAACCAATTATTTTCCGAAGGAGTTCCTTACAAAGAATGGCCCTTTCCACCCGTTCCACTTTTTCCATGGGGCTTTATATGCATTTTAAACTTCAACCACATCCCCCGATAAGAATTCGGGCATTGACAAGTGTTGATGCCCTCTTGCAACCTTTTTCCTACAATCACCAAATAAATTTTTATCAATAAAATCATGGAAGTTTTTAAGAGAATTTGAAATTTCAATAGAATGTGAAGGTTTTCTCTTGTGTGGAGTAGAATCCATGATCTTAGTTTATGGAGGCTTTTTTTCTTCTATAAGGGCTTAAATCTCTTCTCGATTTTGAATCTTAACTTTCTCTATCATCTCTCCAAGAGACTCGACAAATCTATTGAATTCCCCCTTCAACTCTTCTTTCAACTCATTAGCTTTCACCCACTTAGGAACTATTTTTCTCTTCTCCTTTATAACCTCATCAACTCCAAAACTATCCTCTTTCCAATCTTTAATGGCCATGCATAGATTCGTTGTTCCGGAGGTATAAGGCTTGTTGTTCTCTTCTTGAAGTCTCTCCACGGTGGACACAACTAAACTAACTTGGTGCTCAATGGTATCCAATCTAGCACCGAATGCTACTATTGTACTTGTCATCATTTCACACAAATTTCCCATTCGATCCATCCACACTTCATTAGACTTCTTATCCTTCTCCATGAGCTCTATTCCACTTTCCAAATGTTCCGTCATCTTTTCAAACAACTCTTCTCTAAGCTTCTCTTTGTAGTCACGTTGGGCGGAATAAGAGGTGTTGGAGTCTTGAAAATCTCCCCATAGTTGTAGTTAATTTCCTTCTTGATTTCTAGAAAAATTTCATTGAAAAACATCATCCACACCTTGAGGGTATAATTGTTGACACATTTGATGAGGAACTCCAAAATCTCCATAACCTTGTTGTTGGAATTTCATATTAGGCACTTGTACTTTGAAATCCGATTTCAAGTTAGGTTCACAATTTGGCATTTGAAATCCTTCAAAATTTCCTTTTGTGTTCATAGTGGGATGAGCACTTCTATTCACCATGTCTCGAAGAATATCCATGTAGCTCATATTTTTGGATATTCTTCCTTGTTCTCCTTCTTCTTCCTTCTTGTTCATAATAAGTTTCAAATGATGCAAGGATGAGATTAACAACAATAATGGCATAGATAATAAAGTCATCATGCAATTAATTCTAATCTCTCAAGGACATGGCATAGAAGCGATCACTAATTCCACCTAAACTCTCTCTCGAGATGGATAGGATCTAGGCCCCCAATAAGGCTCCCAAAAGTGCATAGGATCAAGACCAAAGTGAACACCTCTCACTAGGTACTAATTACTCTACGAGTTCCCTAACGCGGTACTAAATCATAGGCAATATTCCCTTTTAAGGTACTATGAATTCAATAATGGCTTGGGTCTCCTCACCTAATCAACCAATCTCTCGATTAAGCCAATTAAATATTCTATCAAAGGGTTCTAAATCTAGAAGGATATCTCTATCTCATTCTAAATTAATGCACATGAAGTGTATGATGAAATGATTCAATGACTATCCTAGACACATAATTGATTTCTCAATCTAATCACATGCCCATGACAATTAATCACACATATCATACATATACATCAAACAATTCACATCAATAATAGAAATAACACAAATACCCAATTAAGATTAAAATTAAATTGCATAAAAACTAAATTATCCAACAGCAATCATGGAGTTAATCTCATAAAGGAGATTAGCCTATCATAGTCTTAGAGAAAATAATATAGACAATTGAATCTACAAATTCCATGATCAAACTATAAAGAAGTTCACAAAAATTAGAATTAGATTCCCCCTTTGATGTCCTTCAATGGAGATCTCCTTCTTCTTCTTGCAATCTTCACTCTCCTTTGCTTCCTTGATCACTTGGATGATAGATTTGCTGGAGGGGATCAAGTGTAGATGGATGGATGAAGAATGAATGAAGATGATGGTGTGAAATGGAGGAAATGGTGTGTGATCTAGGTGTAGGAGTGATACCCTTCAAAAAATCTGATCAAAAATTGAAGTATTGGGTATTTATACCCGTTGGGAAGCTTCTAGAAGGATTCTAATATTTTTCTGATCCTGCAGCAACACGGCTCGTGTGCTACAACACGGCCACAGAGTGGCCGTGTAGGTGTTTTTGATGTCAGAAAATGACCGAGGCTTACAGGGCCGTGTTGCGCAACACGGCTCATGCGCTACAACACAGCTCGTATGCTGCAACAGCACGGCCATGTTGGGGTAACCCCTATTTTTCTTCTTTTGTTTTGGCTCGTTCTCTCTCGTTTCAACTCCGAATTGAGATCCGCTTTTTCCTACGCCTTTCTTTTCGCTTCTAGGATATACTTTTACCTGAAAATCATGTGTTTAGGCTCATTTCCATACATTTCAATAAAAACACAAAACACAACCAAAATACACATAAATACGGATAAAATAATACAAAAACACATATAAAAAGACACTAAAATCTAGGTGAAAATATAACTCATCATACAACAATACTTGTGGTTTATTTTATATAAGACTATGCTTTATTAATTCAAACTCAGAATTGTTTTGTGCATCATTAACTGTTATGTAGAGTCTAAATACATATCTTGGTTATTGATTGAGTGCGTTCACCCTGAGAAGGATTACATGTTATGATTCTAAGTAAGGGACCTCCAAAGCCTCATTAGAACTATCTTATATAAATACTTATTAATTGAATTAAATTTGGGTTAGTAAGTAGGATAAAGAGGATAATTATATAGTACCTATAAAGGGAGATCATATCGGGTTAGAGTACTTAGTGCATGGGAAATAATTGATATTGATAGTACCTAGAAAGGGGGTGTAATTATATCTCTTGCTCTGAGTTAATTTACACGTGTTACATGCTTATCTTCTTGTGTCTATAGAGTAGATTTGCATGGCTTAGTGATGCATCCATAGTCCACAAGATAGAGTCGGACATTGATATATGGAAGGGAGATTAGCTAGTGAAACTGGATGGTCCGAAGAACTACCTATTTTCTCACTTGAGCAACTCTCGTTTATTTCTACTCTCTCTGTTTTATTTGTTATTTTATTATTTGTTCATTAGTTTAATAACTATTTTCCAATTAAATTACCAACAATAGTTTCTCTTAGATTAGATAATAATAAATTGATAACCAACTGTCCTTTGGGTTCGATAATATAATTTAGTCACTTATCTAAGCTACAATCACATTCTTCATACTTGGGGATTAAAATTGTGTGTTGAGAAAATGCCCAACAAGTTTCTGGAGCCGTTGTCGGGGACGGTTGTCTTAATCAAATTCATTGTTGCTATTTTATTTGAAACAATTCCATACTCGTCTTTGGATTCTAACATTATGTTTCTCTTAGGTATATGCACACTAGATCGAAAGCAGGAACATTAGCGGCTTTTGATCCGGACGTTGGAGCATCGTCGAGGAAGAAGAAAGCAAAGAATCAGAAGAACAAGAATGTGGAAGCAACCGATGCTCTTAATCTAGGAGTTGAAGTTGGAGTTCTGAACTCGGAAGCGATTGAAGCTGCAACCGAAGATAACTCGAAAGCAGGATCAGTCAACATGGCAGCGAATTCGGATAATCTTGCCATCCGTGAAGTCTTTAAGAACAACAGAGGAGGCAATGTGGGGCTCTTAGGAGCACGTGGAGCCAATGCCGATTTTGATCTTCACCCTGCTCTTATCAGCATGATAGAAAGGTGTCCCTTCTCTGGGAGAACTTTTAAGGATCCTCAACAGCATCTGAATAAGTTCCCGGGATATGCAAGCACACAAAAAAGTGCAGGGAATCATGAGGATGCATGGAGGATTTTTTTGTTTAAATTCTCGCTTACTGAAAGGCGAGAGATTGGTATGATACTCTTAATGCTGCTGAATGCACTACCTGGGAGCAATTGAAATTGATGTTCTTGGAGCGATACGTGCCACCTTCAAATGTGTTTAAGATGAAACAAGAAATCAATCAATTTGCTATCGGTGGTAATGAGAAATTTCATGAAGCATGGGGTAGATTCAAGGACATGCTTAGAAGGTGTCCACATCATGGGTTGTCAAAAGCTCAGTATATTAGTATATTTTATAATGTGATTGAATTGTGATTCTTGAGTGTCAAAAGCTCTTTGAGAATATTTTTATGAATTCAAGAGATTGTCCAACTGATAGAGTGAGAGGTACCTATGTTCTTGAAAAAGTAGCATAGGTTGAACATACGATGGTAAAGTTGAGTAGAGAAGATGAGATCGTCTCGAGTTTAGATAATATCTACAAGCTACTTGAAACTCAGTAGAAACAGATTACTGATTTGTCATAAAGAGTACCAATGATGATGCAGCAGGATGACGGTGAAGAATGACCGATCCAAGAGGATTTAGAAGAAGCAAACTATGCGATAGGATAAAGTAGTCAAGGAACGAGGTATCTGAATAATTAAGAAAATAGGAATTACCAAGGGAACTACAACAATCGTGGTCCCCCGGGTAACTATCAACAACCAAGGAGGTCAGAATTTTCATAGAGCAATCAAAATGCAGCAATGCAACCTCCTATAGTGTTAATCATGGTGCTAAGACAGAAGAAGGAAAAAATAGTTTGGAGGATATAGTGAACCATTATATGACTAGGAATGATGCAAGGGTGGATCATATTGAGATTAAAATAGATTCAAATCATGAGGAGTTATCCAAGCAGATGAAAGACCTTACCTTGTTGATGGGGGAAATGGCAGGGAATGTGAACAAGTTGACACAAATTATGGAGAAGGTAAAGCTTCCATCTCAATGTATTACGGACCCTAAGTCTTGTAATGCCATCACATTGAGGTCCGGGACGTGGTACGAAAGTTCGATGAAGCCGGTGGACAAAAACGAAGGTGGCAGGAGCCTTGTTTGACCAACACTACTCAGTTTGACCAGACCTGATGGTCGAACTAAGGTTGAACAATTTTCAGAAAAATAGAGTTACGATGCTCTATTTTCTATTTCGCCATTCGACCAAGGCACTACTGTTCGACTAAATTATTTTGGTCGAACCATGATCGAACAGACACCTGTGGAAAAGAAAGATCGAGTTCAGTTTACAGAGCCCTCATTTGACCAGACTCATCCCGTTCGACCAGATTATTCTGGTCGAACTATAATCGAACCGGCGCAGAACAAACTGAACCCATTTATAGAGTCCCCGTTCGACCACACTCATGATGTTCGACCAGACCATTCTGGTCAAATAGTGGTCAAATAACTTCACGCACCTCCCGTTTCAATACCGAAGTTACACCTGTTGTTCAGAACACTCCAGATCCATCACAAGAGCAAAATACTGAGCTTATAGTAGGGAAGAAGTGAGAAATTTGAAAGCCGAGAAGGACAAGGTGAAGGAGGTTGAACGTGACGAATTGGGAATTCCTAAGATAGAGATACCTCATCTGTTTCCTTTCAGGATAGTAAAGAAGGGATTAGAAGATAAGTTCAAGAGATTTCAAGATATAATGAACAAGATAAGCTTGAACATTCTTTTCTCCAAAGCAATCATGGAGATGCCATACTAAGCCCGATTCCTTAAGGATATCATATTGAAGAAGAGGAGCTTGAATGGAGTAGAGACAGTGAATTTATCAGAGAACTGTAGCTCAATCATTCAAAGGAAGTTTCCAGCTAAGTTGAAAGATCCGGAAAGCTTCGCCATTTTATGTGAAATTGGAAGGGGGCCGGCACGAAAAGCTTTGTGTGATCTTGGTGCAAGCATCAACTTGATGCCCTTATCTATATTGAAGAAGTTCAGTTTGGGGAGCTCGCTCCTACAGCAGTAGCTCTACAATTGGCAAATAGGTCCATGATTTTTCGAAGGGTGTGATAGAAGATGTACTTGTGAAAGTTGACAAGCTTGTCTTTCTTGTAGATCTTCTTGTGCTAGAGATGGAAGATGACAAGGATAATGTCCCTCTTATCTTGGGGAGGCCATTCCTTGCCACCGCTGGAGCTATGATTGATGTCCAAAAGTGGAGCTTAGATTGAGAATGGATAAAGAAGAAGTTTTGTTCAACCTTGATAGGGCAATGAAGATGTCAATGGAGATGCAATGTCACAACATTGATGTGGTGGAGGAGATCATGAAGGAAGATATGTCTTTGATCCTATTGAAGGATCCTTTGGAGACATGCTTGGCGGAGTCTCTTACTTTTCCCACCACGGAGCTAGATGAGCTCTCTAACGAGGTATGTATCAAATTTCTTGAAAATTTACTCGCTTTGGGTGATGACATGTATGAATTTAAGAACTAAGCTAGAAGAAGTTAAGTGAACTAGGCAAGACCTCCCATTGGATAGAGAAAGCACACGGAAGGAAGAAAAGAATGAGGAGTTAAAACCACTACCAAAGCACTTGAAGTACGCTTATCTAGGCGACAATGAAACATATCTAGTAATTGTATCTTCTTCTCTTACTGATGATCAATTTGAAGAGTTGTTAGATGTGCTTAGGAAGTACAAGTCTGCTATTGGTTGGACTCTTGATGATTTGAAGGGTACTAGTCCATCGTATTACATGCATAAGATTAGATTGCTAGATGAAGCTGAGGGTTGAATTTAGAATCAACGGAGGGTTAATCCCGCGATTCAAGAAGTGATTAGGAAGCAAATCCTAATGTGGTTTGATGCAGGAATTATTTATCCAATTAGTGATACTCCCCATGTGAGTCCATTGCATGTAGTAGCTAAAAAGGGGGCATGACTATTGTGAAAGCCGATGATGGAGAGACATTAGCCACTAAGATTCCTACAGGATGGCGTGTGTGTACGGATTACAGGAAACTGAATGAAAATACATGCAAAGACCATTTTTCGCTTCCTTTCATGGATCAAATATTAGATCGTCTAGCAGGGTATGAGTTTTATTATTTCTTAGATGGGTATTCGGGTTATAATCAAATCATGATTGCTCTCGAGGATCAAAAAAAGATTACTTTTACTTGCCCGTATGGAACTTTTACTTTTAGGAAGATGCCTTTTGGGTTGTGTAATGCACCTGCTACATTTCAGCGTTGCATGATGACCATATTTGATGGGTTGATAGAAAAGATCATGGAGGTATTTATGGATGATTTTTCTATTTTTGGTTCCTCTTTTGATATTTGCTTGTCTAACCTATCCACTGTTTTGAAGAGATGTTAAAAAACTAATCTTGTCTTGAATTGAAAGAAGTGTCACTTCATGGTAAGAGATGGGATTGTTCTTAGGCATCATATTTCGGCCAAGGGATTGCGGGTTGATCGAGCAAAGGTGGTGGCCATTGAGAAGCTTCCACCACGTACAAACGAAAAAGAAGTGAGGTCCTTCCTTGGATGCGCAGGATTCTATAGAAGATTTATCAAAGACTTCTCAAAATACTCCAAGCCCTTATCTCATTTACTTGAAAAAGATGTTCCTTTTATTTTTGATGAAAAATTTTTAACAACTTTTCACGTTTTGAAAGAGGAGCTTATTACGGCACCTATCTTGATCACACTGGATTGGACTCAGCCGTTTATACTTATGTGTGATGCAAGTGATCTAGCACTTGGAGTGGTGCTCGGGTAGCTGAAAGAAAAGAAGTTCTGCGCCATCTACTATGCGAGCAAAACTTTGATGCAACACAAAAGAACTACACTGTCATCGAAAAGGAATTTTAGCGGTTGTGTATGCATTCAACAAGTTTCGACAGTATTTGGTTGGCATGAAGACTATAGTGTACATGGATTATTCTGCGATCCGGTATTGATGGAGAAGAAGGAAGCGAAGCCCAGGATTTTTAGATGGATCCTTCTTCTTCAAGAGTTTGATATGGAGATCCGTGACAAGAAAAGAGCGGAGAATGTGTTAGCGGATCACCTATCAAGGTTAGAGACAAGGGAACATTGTGATGATTCTTTTGAATACATTGAAGAGATGTTACCGGATGAGAAGATTATGGCAGTGTTTGTTGAAGGAGCGGAGAGAGCTTTTGTAGTGGCCGCGGAAGGAATGGAACCATGGTATTCGGATTATGTCAATTACATTGCCGTAGGTGAAATTCTGAAAGATCTCAATAGGTATCAACTTGCCAAATTCAAGAGAGATGTTGAGATTTTCATATGGTATGATCCGTTTGTCTACAAAATTTTTATGGATTCTATCGTCCGTAGGAGTGTGCCCGAGATGGAGATGGAGAGTGTTCTTGATTTTAGCCATGCACAACCTAACGGGGGGCATTTCGGAGCCTAAAAAACTGCAGCCAAGGTACTACAATCCGCTTTATATTGGACTACCTTATTTAAAGATTGTGAATCCTATGTTGTGACATGCAATAGATGTCAAAGGATGGGAAATATAAGTAAAAGGGATGAGATGCCACTTCAGCCAAGCATTGTTGTAGAGATCTTCGATGTATGGGGGATTGATTTTATGGGGCCGTTTCCCCCATCTAATGGATTCCTGTACATCCTTCTTGCTATTGATTATGTTTTTGTGTGGATGGAAGCGATTCCAACGCGCATGAATGATTCAAAGACTGTTTTATCATTCTTGAAGAAATATATTTTTATCCGCTATGGAGTTCCTAGAGCACTAGTAAGTTATGGAGGTTCACACTTCGTCAACAAGCTCATTGAAAAAGTTCTCAAGGACTATGGTGTTATGCATAGGGTTATTACACCCTATCATCCTCATGCGAATGGGCAAGCAGAAGTCTCTAAATGGCAAGTGAAGCAAATCCTTGAGAGAGTGGTTGGAACCAATAGGAAGGATTGGGCTATGAAGCTCGATGATGTCTTATGGGGGTTCCGAACTTCGTACAAGACTATGCTAGGAATGTCACCTTATAAATCGTCTATGGAAAACCATGCCACTTACCGTAGAGATTCAACATAAGCCTTTTTGGGCAATAAGGAACTTGAACTTGTCTATAAAGGAAGCTAAGGATTTGAGGTTGACTAATATCAATCAATTGGATGAGTTTAGAAGCCAAGCTTACAAGAACTCGGTGATCTTTAAGGAGAGAATGAAGAAGTGGCATGACTCGAAAATCACTTATAAAGAGTTCAAGCAAGGAGATGAGATATTACTTTTAACTCTCATTTGAAGCTTTTCGCAGGAAAATTAAAATCAAAGTGGATGGGACCGTTCGTTATCCATAGGGCCTGCAGAGGGGGGAGTTTTGAGATCATGGACAAGGACGGAGACATCATAGCGGTGAATGGGCATCGATTGAAGCATTATAAGTCGCCAGAAGATACATGTGTCAACTTTGAAGATACCTTACATTAAGTGGTACCGTCTTGACTCTCCAATGTTAAACAAGAGCGCCTGTTGGGGGCTTACCCTCCCGTTTTATTGCTTTATTTATTTTGTGTGAGTAAGATATTTTTATATTTAAGGTGCTTAATAATCGACAATTACATCTCTTTGCAAACTTAGTTCGACAATAGTTTCTACTAATTAAGTTTAGGGGGGTGTGATATACTTACCTCATTGAAGCACCAAGAGTATAATCTTTTCTTTGTAACGTTTGCTAGGAAAGTTGATTTTTTGTGGTACATTAAAATTTCAACTGGTTTTGATGTGTCGATTTTTTGCAATTTGCCAAGTGTTTAGTGATGTTTTATTTACTTTAGTGTGAGCGGAGTATTATACATGATTTTTTGTATAGTCTAAGAGTGGTTCTCTAGGGTTTGTTTTGGCTATTATGATGCTTGATGTTGTCCTAGAGTTTGAGTTTTGCAGGGAAAGACGAGAAAAGTACGAATTTTAGAAGTTCGGAAGCTTGCTCGACCAAACTTCTGTTGTTCGACCAACGTGCTGAGGTCGAACGATGGTCGAACAGGGTGCCTGAATGTGAAACCAACTTACAGAAGCTCAGACACACAAGAAAGTTTAATTAATTCACAAAATCTTCAAAACCCTAGATCTACCAAAACTGTTCTAGCCCATGATGTTTTGAAGAACAATCATGGGGGTTGGATAGATCTTACCCATATGTCTAGAAAATACAAGATAAATTAGGAAATGAATAAAACCCTAGATGTGGGCATTATGATGTCCTTCTCCATCTTGAATCCTCCTCTTGGTTCTCCTCTTGATTTAGCAGACGAATCTTAAAAGTGATGGATGAATGGAGGAAAGAATGTGGATGATGGTTAGGGGTGATCCCCCCTTCTGGGGTGTAGGATGATTGTGATGCGGTCCTCTCACATGAATAATGATGTAAAATATATATATGTGTGAGAAAGGAATTAAATAAGAAAATAAAAGATATGGATGAATCAAGGAGGATTACGTGATAAGGAGATTAATTGTGCTCCAAGAAATATGTAATTTTTCGAAAATTTTCAGAAATTCTCACCGGCAGCTGCGCGACCTCACGATTTTGAACATAACTTCCTCGTCTGAATTTTGATTTTAGTGATTCTTACGGTCACGTGATCCTCTCTTCCTTGGATTTCTAAACATTTGAAGATGTAACAAGTCATGTAAAGTGAAACAGTCATGCTGAGTAGAAATTGCTTGTGCAATGTCACCATTACGATCATAACTTTCTCGTTTGGACTCCGATTAAGGTGTTTATTACGCCAAAACTACCCACTCTTCTGTGGCTTTCCAACCATTTATCACACTTTCATTTTTGAGCTCCACACAAAAACAAAAAAAATTACACAAATTGGACATGCGTTTTTCAGCATTCTTGCACAAGTTGCACATTTTCTCCAACTTTGCACTTTTGATATTTATTCCACCTAAAACACAATAAAACACCTCAAACGCACATTTTTGTAACATATATCAAATATAAGACACTTGTACTAATATATGATAACAATTCTCATAAAAAAGGTGTTAAATTGGACACTAAAACACACTTATTTTCACTCTCATCAAGCACATTGTAAGGGTAATATTAGAATATCACTATATAGTTATGTAGTTAGTAGTAATATTTTTGTATTTTTGTATCTCATAGTAATTAAAGAGATTCCAATGTACCTAGTAGTAACTATCCCATTATTGAATCTCTAATTTTTCTTTAATTAAATTAATTAAATAATATATTAATTAAACTCCTACAATTATAATCATTAAAAGAATATTAATAGCATTAAACAATATACTACAATTAGTTGACATGAAAAATTACTTAAAATAAAGTAACATGTAAACAAAATAAATAAGCTTATACCTAAAATCCACATACACAAAATGAATATAACTTCAATATATGTCAACTAAAACTCGTAAATTAGATACTATTATAATTATAATTAGAGTTGATTTCTAATGTAGATAATTTGGGATTTTAAATAGCCTTCTACTCTGCCATTCATTTTAAATACATATCAGGATTTTTCTAATTAAAAATCAACTTGTTCTTTCGGTTTTACTATTAATTAAAAATCATCTTGGTCTTTACAATTATTACTGATTACTGATTTTACTTGGTCTTTACTTTAATATTAAATTAGGGATTTTGAAATAAAAACTCCACTAGGTCTTTACTTTAATATTAAATTAGAGATTTATTGTACTCGGTCTTTCAAGTTCAAGTGTCTTTCAATTATAATGCAGGGTCTTTAACTTCACACTTTTCAATTGAAGTGTTCTACTTGGTCTTTGCTGCTGAGTATTGTGAAATATCAACAAATCGGACTTTTATGAATTTGGCCTAAGGCATTCCAGAAACCCTAAATCTTTAATTAATAACCACTCGGTCTTTGAATCTATACATCAGTTTTTCACAATTCGCATTTTCTTTCACCAAAATATCATTCCAATTAACTATTAATACAAATATACATAGCATTACAACACCAGTTCCTAACCCTAAACTCATAAACAACTAATGTACAATAATTTTTTTAAGGCAGTACATATTCAAAACGAAAAATAAACACAAATTACAGTCACCCATTGCGCAATCTTATGTACTCTTTGGAATGTTTCTACAACCAATTCCTTACTTTCTGAATTAAAATAATAATAATAATAACTGAAAGAAAAATATAGCAGTGCGAATTGGGGAGAAGAGAGAAATAGGAAGGAGAGAGAGTAAATCAGATTTCAAATAAAAGAAAACATTTAAATTGAATTCATGAGCGAGTATAAATCGGAGTCAAACTAACTCCATGCCAGTCAAACCAAATCAAATCAACTTTCAAAGGGTAGTTTTGTCAAATTACCTAAAAACTAGGCATTTTTGTATCTTTTGTACTGAACCTGGTATTTTTTATCCCATTTTATTGTAATTTGGCACTGTAGCGTGGGACCCAAAGTTTTAAACAACCTACATCTACGGAGACCTCCTAACCCTTGTTTTATGGACAAAGGTTATGCCACTCTATCTAGCTGCCTATCTCGACCTCCTAACCCTTGTTTTATGGACAAATGTTATGCCACTCCATCTAGCTACCTATCTCAACTACTAAACCACACACCTCCATTTACTGTTTCTCATCCATCATTCATCAACTCAGCTTTTTGAATATCAGCAAAAAGAATATTAACACAATACCTCGCTCCTCTATAATCATACATTCCCTCTTTCTCCTTCTTCTTTTACACTCAAATGGAGATCATTACTTATACAGATACCCAAAAAAATTTTGACAATGTATTGGTGAACGGTGGTAAAAAGAACATTTGTTTTAATTCTCAAGTTCATATCTTCCTTCTTATCCTCTTTCTCTCTCTGTGTATTTGTCTCTTTTTTTTGAATTTTTATATAAGTAGATCTTCCTTTTTTTTTCTTTAAAAGAGTAAGAGTGCAATTATGTTGTTACCTATTTCTGCTTCTGTGTGCATAGATTAGCTCGCAGTTATGTGCATAGATAAATATATCTTTTCGATTTTTATTCAATGATTTTATTTTATTTGAAAATTTATTATTATTTCAGTGAAATGCATATTTCGTTGTTGTGTAAATGTTTTTTTATTAGTAATTTTTTTTATTATTCAAAAGATAAAGAAAAAAATATTTACTAAAATTAATACTTCACACTCTTCCACTTAGTGCATGATGGAAGTAAAGACCATTTCATAGTTGGTGATAAAACTAAAATGAGAACCCTACATAATGCTTATTGCCGGAAGAAAGAAGCGGAATATACATATGTGGTCTTCCTCATTGATGGCAAGAAACTTCTCTACAAAGGAATCGTCCATCAGGTTCTATATCATTTTATAATTTAAATTATGTCTTTATGATAAATTTATAGTAGTAATTAATTTGATAGGATTTGTGTAGGTTGGATTGTTGGACCAAGATGAAATTGACGTAATGGCATCAGGCTGGAAGAGGTGATAGGCATAATATTTAAATATTCTCTTGCAAAGGTTATTCACAATTATTTTTATGTTAGGACTTATTTTCTCCAAACCTTTTAAGATTGTATTTATTTGCATTATAATTTCAGAGTTGAATTTTCTTTTAACATTTTTTTTTTCTAACTTTTCTCAAGTTAACTATTAATATCAAATCCTATAATGTAGGATTTCATCAACTATAAATTGGTCACACTATAGTTTAAAAAAAATTAAACTGTCAACTTTATATGCTCTTGCCCAAGATGTCTTGTATAAACAGTAAATGCTTACTATAAGCCCAACTTCACTATATATTATTGCTTGGAAAAAAAATAGTAACTGTTCAAACAATAAATGTAGTTTTGTCTATTTGTCCACGAATTATTTTTTTGTTCAAACAATAAAAGTAGTCAATGAAAATCAATGATCAAAAGATTATTAAAAAAATACTGAATGGGAGGAAATTTTAGGCTAATTTATTTGTAATTTTACTTTTCCTTAAACTAAATATGGTAGTTTGAAAATTGTTTAATTTTTTGAGTAGAAAGCGCGACTCTTCCACTACTCATAATTCAACATAATTGAGTCGCCAATTCTATTAGCGCATTTAATAATAATAAAAATATTAATATTTAAAACAATTAAATTGATATATTTAAATAAATTAATGGTTTAAAATATAAAAGTTGGGTATAGGGTATAATGTTTTTTTTTCTAAAAGGTATACACTTTAATTAATAAGAGTATAATTTTTTCATTAAAAAGATCGACTAAAATATAAATATTATAAATATTTGATTAAAAAAATTATTGTTTTTTCTCAGAAATCAAGGGTATACAATCTTATACTAAAGGGTATACCATTTATTACCCCGTCCCAAAGAGAAGTTCACGGTTACTGTAGATAAGGAGTTTAAGAAAAAATTACTTTTTGTTTTGCTTTTAGGGGTATTTTTGTATTTTTGGGTAATAAATTAATTATAAAGTAAGTTATGTTTATGTGAGTTGTAAAGGGGTAAAAATTTTGAAATTAAAGTGTGTTGTGGGGTTATTAATTTGTGAATATTTCATTGTAGTGGAAATATAAATTTTCTTTATCACGAACTTTTTTTTAAACAAATAAATACATGACCTTTATTCTTCTTTTTTTTAAATTTATTCACGAACTTTCTTTTTTTCAATTATATACACAATCTTTTTGTACTTTCTCAATTTAACCAAATTTTTTTTATTTTTTAGTTAAATACATGATTATTGTTTTAAAATATTAATCTGAATTATTATATTAATAAAATATATGACTAATTTAATTAATATTACAAAACTATAAAAATTTATTTATAAATATTATTGAATTTTAAATTCTTATATATAAACATATAAGTTCACAAATTGTTTTACATAAAACTTTTAAAAGTTTATATAACAATTTATTCATAAATTATGAAAACATGTTGTAATATTTGTTATGATTGTTTATTTACAATCTATATTATCAGATTACTAATAAATATATTAGGTTTATGAATTGTTTTATAAAATTTTTTAATATTATAAATAATTATGCATTATATTTTAAATATTTAATGTGTTTGATTATTATTAATTATATTAGTCATAAATTTTATGCATATAAGATTATGAAATAAATTATAAAATAAAATAAATGTATTAAATTGAAAAAATAAATACTTTTGATTAATTTGGGAATACAAAAATGTGGTGTACTTAATTAATGAAAAGAAAGTCCGTGATTTAATTAAAAAAAATTCATGTATTTTCGTATGAAAAAAAAGTTTGTTATTAAATTGAAATAGAAGGAAAAGGTCGTGTATTTTAATGTTATTAACCTAGAATTAATTGACCATCAAATTAGACATTAGTTTAAATTCATTAAACTTGGATTTAAAAGTAATCTCTATTTTGGAAAGATTATTGAATCTCATAATTTTTTCTTAATTAAATTAATTAAATAATTCAATAATTAAACTACTATAATTATAATCATTAAAAGAATATTAATAGCATTAAATTATATACTACAATTAGTTGACAAGAACAATTACTTAAAATAAAGTAACATGTAAGCAAAATAAATAAGGCTATTCCTAAAATCTACATAAACAAAATGAATATAACATCGATATGTGCCAACTAAAACTCGTAAATTAGATACTATGATAATTATAATTATAAATAGATTAGATTCTTAATTAAAAAATATTACGATATATACTCGGTCTTTCCTTATATAAAGAATTTGGAATTTTAAATTGCCCTTTACTCGGTCATTCATTTTAAATATATATCGGGATTTTTCTAAATGAAAATCAACTCGTCCTTTCTATTTTACTATTAATTAAAAATCAACTAGGTCCATACAATTATTACTTATTACTGATTATACTCGGTCTTTACTTTAATATTAAATTAGGGATTTATTGTACTCAATCTTTCAAGTTCAAAAGTCTTTCAATTATAGTGCTGGGTCTTTGACTTCACATATGTCAATTGAAGTGTTCTACTCGGTCTTTGGTGCTGAGGATTGTGAAATATCAACACATAAGGCTTTTATGAACTCGGCCTAAGGCATTCCAAAAACCCTAAATCCTCAATTAATAACCACTCGGTCATTGAATCTATCCATCAGAATATCATTCCCATTAACGATTAATACAAATATACATAACATTACAACATTAATTCCTAACCCTAAACTCATAAACAACGAATGTACAATAATTTTTTTGAATGCGGTACATATTCAAAACTAAAAATAAACACAAATTACACTCACCCATTGCGCCATCTTATGTACTCTTCTGGGATGTTTCTACAATCAATTCCATGCTTTCTGAATTAAAAAGTTAATAATAATAATAACTGAAAGAAAAATATGGCATTGCGAATTCAGGGGGGAGAGAGAAATAGGAAAGAGAGAGAGTAAATCTGATTTCAAATAAAAGAAAACATTCAAATTAATTTCATGACCAAGTAAAAATCGGAGTCAAACCATATCAAATCAACTTTCAAATGTTAGTTTTGTCAAATTGCCACAAAATTGGGCATTTTTGTATTTTTATACTGAACCGGTATTTTTATCCCATTTTATTGAAATTGGGTATTGTAGCATAGGAGCCAAACTTTTAAACAGCCTACAACTACGGAGACCTTCAAACCCTTGTTTTATGGACAAAGGTTGTGCCACTCTATCTAGCTGCCTATCTCAACTACTCAGCCTCACACCTCCACTTACTGATTCTCATCAATCGTTCATCAACTTATCTTTTTGAACATCAGCAAAAAAATACTAGCACAATACCTCTCTCTTCCATAATCATACATTCCCTCTTTCTCCTTCTTCTCTTACACTCAAATAGAGATCATTACTTATACAGGTACCCATAAAAATTACTACAATATATTGGTGAACGATGGTAAAATTAGCATTTATTTTAATTCTTAGGTTCATATTATCCTCTCTCTCTCTGTGTGTATTTGTTTCTATTTTTTTAAAATTTTAATATATTGTAGATCTTCCTTTTTTTTCTTTAAAAGAGTATGAGTGCAATTATGTTGTTACCTATTTCAGCTTCTGTGTGCATAGATTAGCTCGTGGTTATGTGCTGTGCCTAAAATTAATACTCCACACTCTTCCTCTTAGTGCAGGATGGAAGTAGAGACCATTTCATAGTTGGTTATGAAACTAAAATGAGAACTTTACTTAATGCTTATTGCCAGAAGAAAGAAGTGGAATATACATATGTGGTCTTCCTCATTGATGACAAGAAATTTCCCTACAAAGGAACCGTCCATCAGGTTCTTTATTCTTTTATAGTTTAAATTATCTCTTTGTGATAAATTTATAGTAGTAATTAATTTGATCTGATTTGTGTAGGCCAGATTGTTGGACCAAGAAAAAATTGACGTTACGGCATAAGACTGGAGGAGGTGATAGGCATAATGTTTAAATGTTCTCTTGCAAAGGATATTCGCAATTATTTTTATGTTAGGACACTTATTTTCTCCAAACCTTTTAAGATTGTATTTATTTGCATTATAATTTCAGAGTTGAATTTCCTTTTAACATTTTTTTTCCAACTTTGCTCGAGTTAACTATTAACATCAAATTCTATAATGTAGGATTTCATTGACTACAAATTGGTCACACTACAATTTAAAAAAATATTAAAACTGCTAACTTTATGTGCACTTGCCCAAGATGCCCTTGTATAAATAGTAAATGCTTACCATAAACCCAACTTTACTATATATTATTGCTTGAAAAAAAAAGTCACTATTCAAACAATAAATGTAGTTTTGTCTATTCGTCCACAAATTATTTTACTGTTCAAACAATAAAAGTAGTCAATGAAAATCAATGATCAAAAGATTAAAAAAAAACTAGCTGGGAGGAAATTTTGGGCTAATTTAATTTAATAGTAATTTTACTTTTCCTTAAACTAAATATGGTAGTTTGAAAATTGTTGAAATTTTTTAGTAGAAGCGCGACTCTTCCACTATTCATAATTCAACAGAATTGAGTCGCCAGTTCTATTGGTGCTTTTAATAAAAAAAATAAAAAATATTAATATTTAAAATAACTAAATTGATATATTTAAATAACTAAATTATATTTAAAATAACGATCGACTAAAATATAAATATTATAAATATTTGATTAAAAAAATATTGTTTTTGACAAAAAATCAAGGGTATATATTCTTATACTAAAGGGTATACCATTTATTATCCCGTCTCAAAGAGAAGTTCACGGTTACTCTAAATAAGGAGTTTAAAAAAAATTTCTTTTTGCTTTAGTTTTAGGGGTCGTTTGGTATTTTGGTAATAAATTAATTATAAAGTAAGTTATGTTTATGTGAGTTGTAAAGGGGTGACAATTTTGAAATTAAAGTGTGTTGTGTGGTTATTAATTTACGAGTATTTCATTGTAGTGTAAATAGAAATTTTCTTTATCACGAATTTTTTTTTAAAAATAAATAAATACATGACCTTTATTATTTTTTTAAATTTAATCATAAACTTTCTTTTTTTCAATTAAATACACAATCTTTTTGTAATTTCTCAATTTAACCACAAAATTTTTATTTTTTTAGTTAAATACATGATTATTGATTTAAAAATTTTAATTTGAATTATTATATTAATAAAATATAAGAATAATTTAATTAATATTAAAAAACTATAAAAAATTTATTTATAAATATTATTTAATTTCAAATTCTTATATATAAATATATAAGTACACGAATATTTTTACATATAAAACTTTTACAAGTTTATATAATAATATATTCATAAATTACCAAAACATGTTGTAATATTGGTTATGATTGTTTATTTACAATCTATATTATCAGATTAATAATTAATATATTTATTTTATGATTTGTTTTATAATTTTATAATATTATAATAATTATGAATTATATTTTAAATATTTAATGCTTAATGATTATTATTAATTTAATTAGTCAAAAATTTTATGCATATAAGGTTTTGAATTAAATTATAAAACAAAAAAGTATTAAATTGAAAAAATATAAACTTTGTGATTAAATTGGGAAAATACAAAAAGGTGGGGTATTTAATTAATGAAAAGAAAGTCTGTGATTTAATTAAAAAAATAAAAAATTAATGTATTTTTTATGAAAAAAAAGTTCATTATTAAATTGAAAAAGAAAGAAAAGCTCGTGTATTTTAATATTATTAACCCTAAATTAATTGACCATCAAATTAGACATTAATTTAAATTCATTAAAGTTGGATAAAGATAATCTCTATTTTGGGAAGATTATTGAATCTCATAATTTTTCTTTAATTAAATTAATTAAATAATTAAATAATTAAACTCCTATAATTATAATCATTAAAAGAATATTAATAGCATTAAACAATATACTACAATTAGTTGACAGGAACAATTACTTAAAATAAAGTAACATGTGTTTAGTGTGAAAATTTGCATAAATTTAGAGTTGTTTTTGTGTGTTTTTCTTATGTTTTTGAGTCTTTATTTTTCATATTTATGTTGGATTGATGTTTGTAAGAGAAATGTGATTTGTGTGTGAAATTCTTATAGGAATTGGCACTCAAATGATCAAACTTTAAGAGGAGGACATCAAGAAATTTGGAAAAAAATCGCTGAAAAATGGAAAAATACAGAAAATTGGGAAATTCGACCCGAATTTCTCATATTCGGGTCGAATATCCGAGAGCAAAAAATTCCGCCCAAATTTTTGAGTGTGGCAGAATACATGGGCACTTGTCTAGGATGAGAAATTTGACCATGGCTTGAAATTCCGATCGAATTTCATGGAAAAGTGAGATTCTGCATTTTTTTGTCAAAAGCGTGTTAACGTTTTTAAGAAATTCCGGCCGAATATGTTATTCTGGTCGAATTTCTATAAAAATTCTGCTACCTCGAGAGTTACCTTAATATTCCATTAGCAGCCACTCCACACCATATAAATAGCAGGAATATGAACTTGGAGGCGAGAGAGAATAGAGCACACCCATTCCTTAGGTGGTTTCGAGCATTTTCACACATTCTCTCCATTCCTTTCAATCCATCATCACCCCTTTTCATCTTTGGTGTTGAAGACCTCAAGAAATTCAAGAGCTAGAGGTGGAGCAAGGAGTGTTGAAGATTCTCTACAAGCTAGGGAAGATTTACATCTCTTTTGTTTTTCTTTTGGATTTAAGACTATGGATATGTGCAATGAATCATTTATGTGTTTTGTTACCATTATCATGTTAGGCTAATCCCTCTACTTGGATTAGGGATATGAAGAGCACATTAGGTTTATATTATCATGTGGATTAAATTAGTTTTTGACTTAATTGATGTTGGTTTCTATTCATGAGCTTTAATTGTTTTGATGTTGTGATGACATAGTTTGTTATTCATGAATGATTATTGGTTTGATGGATTATTGATCAATGGATGATTTATGATAATTAAATGCTATCATGATGTTCATGTGTATATTGCTTGAAGTGAGACAGAAACGACCCTCTTAAATATTAGAAATGCATGAATAGATATCGAGTTTAGGTTTGACCAAGAGGATATTTGAACTCGATGAGGGGAACCAATCCATTCGTTAGCTCTAGTACACAAAAAGAGAGAGTTAATTCTAATTAGTACCTTCTAAGGGAGAACTGAGAATTAATTAGTACCTAGATGAAAGAGGTTAATGTTGGGCTTTGATCTTAAGTGCTTTTGGAAGTCTTCAGTGGATCAACAACCTTTGTAACCCGAAAGGGAACTTTGGATATATTTGTGATCACCCTTAATCTACATTAATTGAGTTGAATTCCCTTTACATGATAATATGAATTAAGTTTGCTTGAATGTTTCTAATCCCATGTTTTTCCATACTTAAACTTTAGCACCTATTCTCTTTTATTTTTACTCATCTTTACTTGTTATTTCTCTTATTTGCTATTTTATTTACTTGTTAATTTGTTTTAGTTGTTAATTTCAAAATCAAACTCAAAACCCCTATCATCCTTATAAAAGTGACATAAGCATGAGCTCATGTATTTTATTAATCCAAACATAACTCCTTTATGGTTCGATAATTTTATTTCTTGTGATATACTTCCACAACGACCGAGTATCCTTGCTCGTGAGTATAAAATTATTCAAACAAGAAATTGGCGCCATTGCCAAAGGAGTTTAACGGATTAGTAGAGTACTGTGTTATTGTTTTAGTTGTTCTTGATAAGGATACTTTTTTATTTTATTTTATTGACTATTTTTGTATGTGATCTCACTCTTTGAATTTTCGTAGGTGTTTTATGATCACAAGATTAAAGGGAAATCAATGATTATTCATTTGAATTTGGTATTGGAAAGGACCTTACGGAGAGAAAAGCTAAGGAGACCTAAACCCGAAAATCAAAAAATGGAAGTAAATCATGATGAGATGCTAAAAAATGAAGAGGCACTGCCACATGTTCGTAGAAACGTCCAAGAAATGATTAATATGTTAAATAACCAAGCTATGCAAGGAAATGTGCAAATACCTCAAAAGAGACCAAGGCCAAGGGCTATTCGGGATTATTTTCAACTAAGAGCTTTACATGATATGGGAGTGTTGGCTCCACCTATTACGGCTAATAACTTTGAGTTAAATCCTTACTTGATTCGCATGGTGCAAGACAACCAATTTGGAGGAGGTTTACATGAAGATCCCAATGAACATTTAGCCAATTTTATGGAGGTTGCTAACACTATTAAGATTTACGAAGTTTCGGATGATGCCATATATATGAGATTGTTTCCCTTCTCATTGAAGGAGAAGGCAAAAGCTTGGCTAAATACGATACCTTCGGGAACTTGCACCATGTTAGGCTAATTTTGCGCACCTCAGTTAAAATCTCCAAGTGTGGGGATGCTAATTGCAGAGGCAAGTACCCCAGTATAAATATCGTTCCCACGGAGACAGCTAACTATTTATTTATTTTATATTACTATTCAACTAGAATTAAAGTAACCAATTTTCATGTTTTTGAATTTAATTAATAACTAAAGAATTTAAATAACAATTAACAAAATAAATAAAAGTAAGGAATATTCGAGATTGAATCAAGAGAGAAGTAACATCTCTAAGGTTTCAGGTGTAGTGCAATTGATTTGGTTTTCTAGACGTCCTATTATTCATTCATGCTATTTCAATGTAAATACATCATAAGATGATGCGCGAACAGTTTTGAACCTCCTTCCTAGACACTAATAAGGCGAATTTCATAAACCTCCGGATGGCCAATTCGACTAACATATATTCTCTGAAAGTAATACTCAAACTTATTCAATTCCTACCTAATTGCATTGTTCCACTAAGATAATCAAGCATCTTATTTACCAGCCCTTAGGATTATCGTGTTCACAGTCAAACTATTATAATCCGTAGCAAACAGACAATATTAAGTATGAATGCACACAAGCTAACACAACATACCAAGCATCGCGGGCAATATCAATAGCATGCTATGAGGACGTTACAAACATATAACATAATCTGAATTAAATCAAATAAACAAGAATATATTAATAGCATGAAATCATAATACTTTGTCTAGGGTTCCAAATCAACTACCCTAACCTTCAATCCATAGAACTGTAAAGAGTTTTTAGCCCATGAGGTCACAAATAACCCTCATGGCTATCAAATACATAACAAAATCACAAAAGAAGAAATTAAGAAAAGATACAAAACCCTAGTGTCACGTGGTTTATGTTCTCCCTCCGTCTCTCTAATTGGATTGCTTCTCTCAAACGCACTTGAATCTTCCTCCGAACCGATGGGATGAATGGATAGATGGCGGGTGAAGGGTAGTGGTGAAAGGTGGATGGCGCGTGAATTGAATTCACGGTGTGTTTTAATGGTGAATGATTGGTCTCCCTTCTTTAAGTGATCTGATCCTTTTTATACCTATTTTCCCGAAAACTTACTTGAATGGGCTGTTTTTACATGTTGTCACGCACAGGAGATTAAAAATTCCAATTTTTGACCCAAAATAACCCAACACGAGTTGGCCCTACGTAACTTGAGTTACCTAACTCGATCAGTGTTGCACCAACACGACTCGAGTTAACAACTCAAATTGCTGCCTGTCAACTCGATTTGCGATGCTCTGCATCCTGGATCACTTTTGGACCTCAACACGACTTGTGTTGCAAGTCGTGTTGGCTCATACAACTCGTGTTGGCTCTCTGGATGATTTTCGGACGCTTTTCTCCCCCTACTAGACTCGAGTTGCAAGTCGAGTTGGACCTTGCAACTAGAGTAAGCTCTCTGGACGATTCTGGACACTTTTCGGAGCCTAACTCGACTTGTATTGCTTGTCGTGTTGCAACTCGAGTTGCATGTTACAACTTGAGTTGGGTCTTTTCAGCCTCGTTTATTGCTCGTTTTCGTTCCTGCTTTATTTCTACCCTGTTTTAACCTTCAAAACTCAATAAAATCCATTAGTAGCACCATAATCATGTAAAATACATAAGCTACACAATCCGACACGAATGTATGGCCTTATTCTAATAAAAATAAGGTATTATGAGATCAAAAAGACGTAAATTTCCACTCTCATCAACCCCCCAAACTACCATATTGTTCGTCCCCGAACAACAAATTCAAGACAAGAGAGAAATGAGAGTTGAAATTCTACAGAAAATAAGGGATCACACACATCCAAACCAAAATAATATATTCGAATGCAAAAATATTATCAATTGAAACACGCACGTCAAATTAGTCACTTCCTATTTCAGAATGCTCATCATCTACTCTCACGGATAGTATTTACACTCATCGCTCAAGTGTGAGCTATTTACTCTCATGGCTAATATACATACACACAAATCAATTCACATGCACGCGTAACCATAAGCTTGACAATCATCTAAACTCTCCACTAACTCGAAAGACTTAACGATGGGATCACAAAGGACTTGCTTAGGTCGTAACGTAGGCTCTTTGGACAAGGGTAGGTAAATATAGGATAAGTGACTCGATCACTAGTATAGAATCAACAATAGAGATACATTTCACACATATGCTTTTCAAATCAATCTCTTTTTTTTCTTTCGATTTCTTTTCATCATTTCAATCCTCCCTTTACTTTCAAGCTCAACATCCTCTTTTCAGTTTTTCCTTTTATTTTCAAATAGGATACCACTTTCAGGTACTACCCTATAACTGGGGTACCAGTTTCAGGCACTACCCCACCTTTTTGCAAGTTTTTAACCATACTTCATATTCAATCACTTTCCGCCAACATTCATCTTTCCAGATTTTATTTCACACTACACCAATCTGTCTCCTTTATTCTCTACTAGGATAGGTATTTATAAGCTTTTAAAGGATTAAATTGGCTATCTTTATAGGCTTCCAATGAAAAAGGCGTACAGGCTCAAATGGAAAACTATGGATTAACTTTCAAGGTAGGATAAATATTTGGCTCGTGACTCAATTAAGAACAAAATGGCCTAAGATCATTTCCCATCATCTAATCAATCATCTAGTCTTAAGCATATTAAAAGTCAAGTTCTAGAATACGTGCATGTGAACGATACTCTCAAGAAATAAACCAACCTGTATGTTCATGATTCATTGAAGCTCAAATCTCACATAGGTTTAACGGAATAATGAGCACTCCTACATAGGCTTACGAACCAATTTTAATACATGCAACAATCTTAAGCATTTCAACATCCAAGTACATATCTAGCTTGATCATCACCATTATATCACAACAGCACATTATCAATTAAATTCAATCAAGTGCTTAAAAAGAACCAACAATCATCCTCAAGAACTAAAAAATAACCACACTGAACTAGGATAAACACGCAACAAAAACAAACAAACGACACACACCTGTACAATCATAAAAAATCAAACTCTCAATATAATCAAATTAATCAAAAATATCGAAAAATTGAAAAAAAAATCATCCAAGCACATAACACAATGAAGCTACTTTACTTTGGTGCAGCAAGATGCAGGTATACACGTATCCCCCGAAACTTAGATCAAACGAAGTAAAAGCATAAGGTTGTAAAGAAGTGTATACCATAGTCGAGCAACACCTAATAAAATTTCTACATTGACACAGACTCAATAAAGCAAATAAAACGGGAAGGTCGGCCCCCAACAGGTGCTCATGTTTAACGTCGGATAGTCACAACGGATACCTCTTTCTCGAACTACTGAATTGAAACACAGTCCCCTCGCATTCGTACCTTCAAGTACTTCCATCCTTTCTTGTTCGCACCAACCACCTCACTCTTTCTTGTCACCAAAATAGGAACCTTTGAATTCCTTTTCTCCTATGACTGTGTTGATTCCTTCTTGTCAATCCTCCACTCAATTGAAGAGTCAACCTTTCTAGTAAAATAAGGATTAATCCAGTTAGAATCGTCAACACCAATATAATAATAGAAATCAGGAGGTAAGCTCGGAGGCTTTAGATATGGATCATCACTTTATCCTGCAACCAAAAGATTATAAAGCAACTCAACAAAATTAGTAGTAGGAAAAGTAAGAGATACACTTGTTTCTGTGATCTCCTCTACCACTTCAATTCTTTTACCCTCATGCTTCTCTTCCTTGGCAACAGGTTTCATCGCCGCTTCAACAGTGGCATTCTTTTCAGCAGTGGTCTTCTTCCTCTGTTCATCCCTGTCATCACTCAATGCAAGTAATTTCTCAAGATAATCAATACATGCATCATTAGATAAAGCCTCAAACTCTGCGTCAGACAGGGCTAATTCCTCTAGTACTTCCACAGACTTGCATTACTGCTGATCTGTAGGCCACTACATCTCCTTATTCAAAGAGAAGATGATTAAATAGTTCTCAACACTAAAATATTCTAATTAAATTAGCAACAAAAGAAAAATAAACAATTAAACTGTCCCCGGCAGTACGGCGCCATAAACTTGTTAGGCTAATTTTGTGCACCTCAATTAAAATTCCCAAGTGTAGGGATGTCAATTGCAGAGACAAGTACCCCAGAATAAATATCGTTCCCACAGAGACAACTAACTATTTATTTATTTTATATTACTATTCAACTAGAATTAAAGTAACCAATTTCCAAGTTTTTGAATTGAATTAATAACTAAAGAATTTAAATAACAATTAACAAAATAAATAAAAACAAGGAATATTCGTGATTGAATCAAGAGAGAAGTAACAACTCTAAGGTTTCAGGTGTAGTGCAATTGATTTGGTTTCTAGACGTCCTATTATTCATTCATGCTATTTCAATGAAAATACATCAAAAGATGATGCCGAACAGTTTTGAACCTCCTTCCTAGATACTAATAAGGCGAATTTCATAAACCTCCGGATAGCCAATTCGACTAACATATATTCTCTAAAAGTAATACTCAAACTTATTCACTTCCTACTTGATTTCCTAATTGCATTGTTCCACTAAGATAATCAAGCATCTTATTTACCAGCCCTTAGGATTATCATGTTCACGGGCAAACTACTATAATCCCTAGGAAACAGACAATATTAAGTATGAATGCACACAAGCTAACACAACATACCAAGCATCACGGGCAATATCAATAGCATGCTAAGAAGACATTACAAACATATAACATAATCTGAATTAAATCAAATAAATAAGAATATATTAATAACATGAAATCACAATACTTTGTCTAAGGTTCCAAATCAACTACCCCAACCTTCAATCCTTAGAACTGTAAAGAGTTTTTAGCCCATGAGGCTACAAACAACCCTCATGGCTATCAAATACATAACAAAATCACAAAAAAAGAAATTAAGAAAAGATACAAAACACTAGTGTCACGTGGTTAATGTTCTCCCTCCGTCTCTCTAATTGGATTGCCTCTCTCAAACGCACTTGAATCTTCCTCCAAACCGATGGGATGAATGGATGGATGTCGGGTGAAGGGTAGTGGTGAAAGGCGGATGGTGCGTGAATTGAATTCAAGGTGTGTTTTTATGGTGAATGATCGGTCTCCCTTCTTCAAGTGATCTAATCCTTTTTATACCTATTTTCCCAAAAACTGACTTGAACTTGAGTTACCTAACTCGACCAGTGTTGCACCAACACGACTCGAGTTAGCAACTCGAGTTGCTGCCTGTCAACTCGAGTTGTGATGCTCTGCATCCTGGATCACTTTCGGACCTCAACACGACTCGTGTTGCAAGTCGTGTTGGCTCTCTGGAGGATTTTTGGATGATTTTCTACTCCCTACTCGACTTAAATTGCAAGTCGAGTTGGACCTTGCAACTCGAGTAAGCTCTGTGGGCGATTCTGGACACTTTTTGGGGCCTAACTCGACTTGTGTTGCAAGTCGTGTTGCAGCTCGAGTTGTATGTTACAACTCGAGTTGGGTCTTTTCAGCCTCGTTTATTGCTCATTTTCATTCCTGCTTCATTTCTACCCTGTTTTAACCTTCAAAACTCAATAAAACCCGTTAGTAGCACCATAATCATGAAAAATATATAAGCTACGCAATCCGACATGAATGTATGGCCTTATTCTAATAAAAACAAGGTATTATGAGATCAAAAAGACGTAAATTTCCACTTTCATCACAACACTTGGCTAGATTTGGTACAAAAGTTCTTGAACAAATATTTTCCTCCATCAAAGACATTGCAACTTAAGAGCTTAATTACTCAATTCAAGCAACTTCCACTTGAGAGCTTCTATGAAGCATGGGAGCATTTTAAAGAGATGTTGAGGAAGTGCCCTCAATATGGATTTGATGAGAACCAACAAATTGGTTTCTTTTATCAAGGTTTGAAAGGGGATGCTCGCATGTTTGTAGATGCCTCTTCGGGAGGATCTTTGCTTGGGTTGACATCTCAAAAGGCTATAAATATTTTTGAAGAGATTTCACTGAACACATATCAATGGCCTTCCGAATGAGTTGTTGGTGAATATGAGCTTGAGAAAGTGGCTCAAGTAGAGAGAGTTTGTGGAGTCAACCAAGGTGGATTTCAAAGTGACATGAAAGAGATGAATGCTAACCTCTTAGCGTTGATGAAGCAAATGAACCTAATCACTCAAGGGCTTTCTCAAGGAGGAGGTATGAGCTCAAGCATGATGGAAGCAAGCACAAGTCCACAAGTCATGGAAGATGTGGCATATTTGGATAGAAGGAATTTTCAAGGAAATTCCCAACATCAAGGGAATTTTCAAGGGAATTACACTTATAATCAAGGGAACTTTCATGATAGCTATCAAAGTCAACCAAAAGGAGTTTCTTTCAACCATCAAGAAGGAGGTCAACAAAGGCATGACAATGCTGGTTCTTCTAATCCTATAGAAGACATGCTTAAGAAGTATTTGACTCAAAATCAAGAAAGGATGGAAAAATGTAAAAATAATGTTGACAAGATGAGAGTGGAAGTGCATGACTTGGGTGTGAGCATAAAGTCTCTTGAAAATCGAGTGGAGAAGTTGTCTCTTTCATAGTAATCATGCGAAAAGGAAAATATCCATCATCTTTGGAGCATTGTATGAGCATTAAGGTGAAAGAGGATAGATTGGTTGAAGAAGGATTGATGGATTGTAAGGTGGATAAAGAGAAAGAAGAGGCAAAGAGAGTAGAAATGGAGTTCGAAGAAAAGAGGAGTATGAATGTGATAATTGGGGGGTTCCAATTACTCTTATTCCAATCCCTTTTCCTAGAAGGTATGTGAAGAAAGAAAAAAATGAGAAGTATGAAAAATACATTGAGTCCTTAAAGAAGAATTATGAGGAGAGTAAGAAAGTTGATCTAGCTAAAAAGAGTGATCCAGTGCATGAAGAGTCCTCTATGAAAGTTGGTGATCCGGGAAAGTTTATTATCCCTTGTGAAGTTGAAGGAAAGAAGGCTATGATTGCATTGTGTGACTTGGGAGCTAGTGTGAATATTATGCCTCATTCCCTCTTTGAAGAAATGTACATGGGAGAGCTCAAGCCTACTACTACATGACTTCAAGTGGCAGATGGATCAACTATTAAACCCTTAGGAGTGGTGGAGGATGTAGTAGTTGAAGTGAAGAAGTTGGCCTTCCCAGTGGACTTCATGGTTTTAGAAATGAAGGTCGATCCTCAAACTCCTATGATCTTAGAACGACCATTCTTGGCAACTTGAAGAGCTAAAATCAATGTGGAAAGAGGAGAATTATCCTTGAGCTCAAACAAGAAGATTGTTACATTTTCATGTAATAAAAAGAAAAACAAGGATGATTCTTACCTCAAGCCTCCTATCATACCTCCGGATGATCTTCATGGATTTAAAAATTCTTACCCTTTTAAATCTTCTAATTCTCTTTTCCATTATTATATTGAAGATTTTAATCTTAACTTGTCTTTGCTTGATATTGCTAGGAATGAGGACTCGAACATTGAGTGGAAAATTGATAAGAAAGAGTGTCATCGACCTTGTGAAGAAGAAGAATTTTCACCTACATTTCTAACCAAAGAGTTGATGATCAAAAGTAAGAAAGGAGAAATTGTATTGGTGGACAAGCAAAAGGCTAAACAATTTTTCAAAGTAAAGATGAGGGAAAGAAGTGTGAAGGACTACACTTTAGTCCCATGAGCTTAACAATTTCTGTCCGGCCTGAAGACGTTAAACTTAGTGCTTAATGGGAGGCAACCATTCTTTTAAATTATTGTTAAATAAGTTCTTCACCTCATACTCTTGGTTGTTTGATTGTTTCTTATTTTTTTGCATTGTTTGTTTATTGTAATATTATTTGGATGATGGTGCAAAGTGGTGTGGATTTGGAGCGTATTAGATTATGAGAAGAGCTACGATGGATGCTTCAAAGGAAGTACCTATTCTTTGGTCTAAACTTAATCCTAGCCTTAATTATGAATTAAGTTTGGGGGGTTTGATTTTTATATGCTCTTGTAGATTCTCTCATAATATGAACATTTGCACCGGTGCACACTATTCCCTTGTGTCTTGTATTTGTTGTGGTGTTTTTTATCTTTTTATTCTTGTGCTTGTGTTTGATTGTTTGTGTGTTTGTGAGTACTATGGATATTGGTTGGTGATTGAGTAGGTTATTGATTAAGTAAGGATGATAGACTAGGGAGTGGTGACAATGGCCTTTAGATTGTTCAATAGGAAAAGAAGATGCATAATTGTACTTTAGGTCCTTACAATAATCAACCGTGAGATTTGTGCCTAACCGTACATTACAAACGGTTTCATTTCTTTGTGAGTGGACCGATTATTTAAGTATAAGCTAGAACTTGCCTTTTGACTTTTCAAAGATATTCGTTGATGAACATTTAAGAGATGATAAGAGGCCATTTTTTTCTATTATGTCCTATAGCCTTAAAATACAATCTTTCCTACCTTTCACATAATCCATTGCTAGCCAAGTTGAGCCTATTAAACCCATATTCTTTTATGAGTACATCATATAGCTAATTACCATTTTAAAGCTAAGAAAGAACCTTAAGTGTGGAAATTTACTAGAGAAAGAGTAATCTAACAATGTGAAGAGGAGACAATCAAGAAAGAATGGACAAAATAAAAATTCACAAAAGTTGATGAGCATAAAAGATATTGCAAAGAAGGGAGCTATAATAAAAGAAAGATGTAAATGAAATGAGCATGGAGAGAAAATAAAAAGAATGCTAAAATTTCTCTTTAAAAAAATTGGTTCATTAAAGAATGTTGTGCAAAGAAGAAGTGGAAGGAAAAGTTCTTAGAATTTGAAAAAGTGACAAGAGAAGATTAGGAAGAAGATCATAAGAAATGCATGGAGGAATTACTCTTTCAATAGGATTTTTCTTCATTTTTAAGTCACTTATATCCATATTTATCCCTTCCTTAACCAAAAAACCTCATATTACATCCTAATGAAAGACCTCTTTGATCTTTTATGAATATTGATTGAGTTTTAGATAGTGAGTCATTTTGCAAGCTTATGGCAAGTACACTTTAATCGGTTGATGAGAGCTTATATACATGTTCTTGTAAAAGAAAACGAGTGAGAGTGAAACTCATCTTGTGAGGTTAGGACATTAAGGTGCAATTATGCAAAAGTCTTTTGGCTATTGAACTTGTTAAATTCCAATTGTAATTATTTTCTATGCCTTGAGTTCTAATTTTGTTGATGATCATTAAGTCACTATTTTATATCCATTTTACTTTTGTGCTCAATTCTAATGTTTATGCCAGTTTGCCCCTTGTTCTTTCATTTTCTTTTCGTTACTTGGGGACAAGCAACACTCGAAGTTTGGGGGGTTTGTTTAGTGTCAAAAGTGGCATAAATTTAGAGTTGTTTTATGTGTGATTTTTAGCATTTTGTGTATTTTTTAGTCTTTATTTTCGTATTTATATCGGATTGATGTTTGCAATAAAAATGTGATTTGTGTTTGAAATTCTTACAGGAAGTGACACTGAAATGATTAAACTTGAAGAGGAGTACATCAAGAAATTTGGGAAAAATAGCTGGAAAAATTCTGCCAGAATTTCTCAGTGTGGCGGAATACAGGGGCACTTGTCCAGGATGAGAAATTAGACCATAGCTTAAAATTCCGGTCGAATTTCATAGAAAAATGAGATTCTGCATTTTTATTCAAAAGCATTAACACGCCTTTCAGAAATTCCGGCCGAATATTCCATATTTCGGTCGAATTTCTGTGAAAATCTGTAGCTGCTAATTTTTGCCCTAATTTCCATTTGCATCCACCAAGGATGATATAAATACCACACAATATGATTTTAGAAGGGAGGAGAACAGGGCTCACATCTATCCCTTTGGAGATTTTGATCCCTTTCACACTTTCACTCCATTTCTTCCGTCCATCTTCCATACATTTCATCATTTTGGTGTTGGGGACAAGAAAATATCAAGAAATTGAAAGGGAAGATTTAATTCATTTTGTATTTTCATTTGGATCTTAGACTTGATGGGTAATTATAGTGAATCATCTTCTTGTTTTATTACTTTTATCATGTTAGGCTAATCCCTCTAGTGGGATTAGGGATATGAAGAGCACTTTTGATTTATATTAGCATGTGAGTTAAATTAGTTTTTGCTTAATTGTTGTTGATTTCTATCTATGGATTTTTATTGCTTGGATTTTAAGATGGCATGGTTTGTTGTTTATGGATGATTTATTGATTTAATGGGTTGTTGATCAATAGGTTGTTTGTAGTGATTAAGTGCCTTCATATTATTCATGTCTATATTGCTAGGGGTGTGACGGAAATGACCCTCCATAGTATTAGACGAGCATGGGTAGACATCGGGTTTGGGTTTGACCGAAATGATATTTGAACCCTATGAGAGGAACTAATCCATCGTTGGCCTTAGTACGAATAAAAGAGAGAATTACCTCTAAATAGTACCTTCTAAGGGAGATTTAAAGTATAATTAGTAACTAGATGGAAAGGGTTAGTGTTGAGCATCGATCCTAGGTGCGTTTGGGAGTCTCTAGGAGATCTACAACCTTTGTAACCCGAAAGGGAGCTTAGGATATCATAGTGATCGCATCTAATTGATACCAATTAAGTGGAATTCCTTTTGCATGTTAGTATATGTTGAAATGTGCTTGGATGTTTCTAATCCCATTTCTTAAGTATTTGAATCTTTGACACCAATTCTCTTTTATTTCTAATTTCTCTTATTTGTTATTGTATTTACTTGCTACTTGCTTTAGTTGTTAATTTAAAAAATCATACTGAAAACCCCAATCATCCTTTCAAAAGTGACATAAACATGAGCTCACGTATTTTATTAGTCCAACTTAAACTCCTTCGGATTCGATAATTTTATTTCTTGGGATATACTTCTACAACGGCCGAGTATTCTTGCTTGTGAGTTTAAAATATTCAAACAACATGTAAGCAAAATAATTAAAGTTATACTTAAAATCCACATAAACAAAATGAATATAACATCGATATGTGCCAACTAAAACTCGTAAATTAGATACTATTATAATTATAATTATAATTAGATTACATTTTTAATTCTAACATATTACAATATATACTCGGTCTTTTCTTATGTAAAGAATTTGGAATTTAAATAGCTTTCGACTCGGTCATTCATTTTAAATACATATTAGGATTTTTCTAATTAAAAATCAACTCGTTCTTTCTATTTTACTATTATCGATCTTTATAATTATTACTGATTACTAATTTTACTCGGTCTTTATTTTAATATTTAATTAGGGATTTATTGTACTCGATCTTTCAAGTTCAAATGTCTTTCGATTATAGTGCAGGGTCTTTGACTTCACACGTGTCAATTGAAGTGTTCTACTCAGTCTTTGCTGCTAAGGATTGTGAAATATCAACAAATCGAACTTTTATGAACTCGGCCTAAGGAATTCCAGAAACCCTAAATTCTCAATTAATAATTGCTCGGTCTTTGAATCTATCCATCAGTTTTTCACAATTCGCATTCCCTTTCACCAAAATATCATTCCCATTAACGATTAATATAGATATACATAACATTACAACACTAATTCCTAACCCAAACTCATAAACAACGAATGTACAATAATTTTTTATGGCAGTACATATTCAAAATGAAAAATAAACACAAATTACACTCACCCGTTGCACCATCTTATGTACTCTTCTGAGATGTTTCTACAACCAATTCCTTGCTTTCTGAATTAAAAACTTAATAAAAATAACAATAACTGAAAGAAAAATATGGCAGTACGAATTCAGGTAGAAGAGAGAAATAGGAAACAGAGACATAGAGTAAATCTGATTTCAAATAAAAGAAAACATTCAAATTTATTTTTGGACCGACTTAAAATCGGAGTCAGACTGACTCCATTTCAGTTAAACCATATCAAATAAGCTTTCAAAGGGTAGTTTCATCAAATTGCCTCAAAACTGGCCATTTTTGTATTTTTTGTACTGAACCGGGCATTTTTTATCCCATTTTATTTAAATTGGGCACTGTAGCATGGGACCCAAAGTTTTAAACAGCCTACACCTATGGAGACCTCTTAACCCTTATTTTATGGACAAAGGTTATGCCACTCTATCTAGTTACCTATCTCAACTACTCAGTCTCAAACCTCCACTTACTGATTGATGAGCGTTTTCTCAACACACAATATTAATCCCCATGTATTAAGGATGCTGTTGTAGCTTTGATAAGCGACAAAGTGATTATCGAACCCAAAGGAAGGATTATTATCAATTTAATTATATTCTAACTTATTTAAGACTAGTATGGCAATAAATTTGTGATAATTGAGTAACTAATAACAAATAATTAAAAGAACAATTAAGGTAAATAAACTGTAGAGATTAAACGAAAGTGAATAAGTGAGAAGATATGTAGTTCTTCCGGCCATCCAGTTTACCTATTAATTTTCCTTCCGTGTATCAATGTCCGACTCTACCTTGTGGAGTATGGATACATCACTAAACCATACGAATCTACTCTATAGACACAAGTAAATAAGCTTGTGACACGTGTGAATATTCTTGGAGCAAGAGATATAATTCACCCCCCTTTCTAGGTAGTATCAATATCAATTATTTCCCGTGCACTAAGTACTCTAACCCGATATGATCTCCCTTTATAGGTACTATGAAATTATACTCTTTATCCTATTTATTAACCCGAATAATATTCAATTAATAAATATTTATATAAGATAGTTCTAATGAAATTTCGTAGTCCCCTCCCTTAGAATCATAACATAAAATCCTGCTAAGCAGTGATCGCACTCAATCAATAACCAGATATGTATTCAAACTCTACATAACAGTAAATGATGCATAAAACGACTCAGAGTATGAATTAAAAAACATTGTCTTACATAAAGTAAACCACAAGTAGTATTGTACGGGCTATACACACGGAAGTTCAATTAACTCGTAAAACCTTCATAACCTTAGAACTACCGAAGTAGTTCTAGCCCATGATTGATCTGAGAACAATGATGATTGTTGGATAGATCTTACCCATAGTCTTGAAAATTACAAGATAAATTAAGAAGTGAAGTAAACCGTAGATGCGGGCACCGTCACATCTCTCTCTGTCTTGAATCTTCACTTGATTCTCACTTGATTCGACAGATGAATCTCTCTCCATAGCTCCACGGATGTTGGTAGTGCCTTGGATGTTGTGTAGAATGAAGGTGATGGTGAACTCCTTTTTCCCTTGCGTAAGGTCTTCCTTTTATACTTGTGAGCTTTCCTTATGGACTTTGGATGAGCTTTTTGAGCAAAAACTCACACTGAAGGAGTAAAAATATGGATCCGGACGTGTCCAGCTTACCAGTTCGACCAAGGACCTTGGTCGAACCACATCCTTCTAATCAAATCATAGGTTGAACTGGCCTATAAAACAATTTTAGGTGGCCGGTTCAACTCGAATGGCAGGTCGAATCAAAAGCATCGTGGTCTAGCTATGACTGCTTCCCTTTAGGCTTTTGGTTCGACCACGATTCGACCATCATGCCTGGTCGAACCACAATGTCGTGGTCCAACTGCACTTCTGTCGACTCCTTTCGCCTGGTTCGACCATGGGTTCTGGTCGAACCATCCCCACGTTGGTCGAACCGGGTGTCTTCAGCACCCTTTCTCGGTTTCGATCACTTCTATCCCATTTTCTTTCGAAAATCCACTCAAACGGACTTAAACACACCTGATTCATGACTTTCCACTATACCACTCGATTTCTCTTGACTTAAGATCAAATCATACATCATTATAACACAAAACAAAGCTAAAAAATACATGAATTTACACACTTATCAAACCCCAAATTTACATGTTGCGCGTCCCGAGGCAACGAAATCAAATCCATGAGAGTAAGTATAACATTCATAAGTCCATCTAGTCAAGTACAATACATACCCACACATGCAATTCTATCAATTAAAAACAAGTATCACTCGCACCATACACTTCATTCATGCAAAACATCACTCAATCATAATACAATTCGGATTACTAAGTCATCTTGCTCACAGGATAAGTGTTTACTCTCGCTCTCAAGTGTAGATAATGTACACTTAAACAAGATAGTATATATGCTCATATTCAATTCATATTCCCGCGTAACCATAAGCTTGGCAAAGATCTCAAAAATCAACTTATAATCACTTCGTTACTAGGGTCATAAAGGACTTGCTTTTGGGTTGTAATGTTGGCTCTTTGGTAAAGGTATGGAACATTTAGATAAAGTGACTAATTCACTAGTAGAGAATTACCTTGGAGTTTTGCTTTTCATCAAACAGCTTCTTCCTCTCCATCTTCTTCTCATGATCTTACGATTTACTTTTCCTTCTTCACTCGGCATCAACATCATCTATCTTCAAAGTACAAGGGTACCAATTTTGGGCACTACTCTTCTAAATAGTAGGGGTACCGGTTTCAGGCACTACCCCTAAGCAAGATTTAATCATATTTCTCTTTCAATTCATATCGCTCAACCAAAATTTTTTTCCTTTTTCTTCTTTCTTCAAACTCAAGCTATCATATATTCACCTCAACTCTCTACTAATGAATAGGGTATTCAACATGGCTCAAGTAAAGGATAAATAAAGGCCTTTAATCAAGGATTGACAAAGAAAAAACTTTTAAAGGCTCAATAGGGCTTCCAATAATTCATTCAATATAAGGGAAGTTAAAATTTTGGCTAAGTAACTCAAATAAACAATAATGGTCTAAGATCATGTCCTAATAACTAATCAACCATAAGTATCACCAAGACTCCAAGCCAAGTTCTAGAATACGGTCGTATGAATGACTCTCACAAGAATAAACTATCATGCATAGATGTAATATGATTTCAAAAGGCTCAAATTCTCACATGGGTAAATAGATTCCTAAGCACTCCTCAAAGTATATAATCAAGATCAATTTCATAATGAACTTCACATACTTACAAGTTATACATGCCTCTCATTAACAAAATTAACACATGTAAAATACGAATGCAACCTACTTAGCAAAGAACCCAACATATCAATCCAAATCGAGTATCACCAACCAATCCAACCTCAAATATCAAGTATCACACATCCATCCTAATCTCAAATCAGAATAACAATATACATACATGCCACTCACACCACAAATACCCATTCTGTAAAAGGAAAAAGAAAAGGGAGATGAGATGAAACAGACAAAGATAAAAAACCTAACATACTCCACTCCTCCGGAGCATCATCTTCATCATCATCACCATCACTCATCTCCATGCGCCAACGATCGAAATCCCTATGAAGATTATTCAGCTTCCTATCCAACTCACTCTCATCGGCTTGCATTTCCCAATCTCCTATCCATCTCCACATATGTAGTATACAACGCATTATATCTCATATCGAGCGTGGCATAACTAGTAGTAAGAATGCCCAGCTGACTGTCATCTCTTGCTGATTATTGTTCAAGTTGGCAAGATGCTCATTCATCAACCTAAACTGCTACCTGAAGTACTCATCAGGACCGCCCCAATACTGCTGCTGTGGCACTACTAGAATTGGTGGTGGTGGCATCCCATGCTGCTGCGGAACATCCATCTTAGGATGGATCTGGTCCTCTCTATGCATCCCACCATGCTGCTGAGCAGGATCTTCATGCCATCCATGCTGCTGCTGCTGTGGACCATGCTGCCCTTCATAAACTATTCTCTGCAACTCCTGGTACATCCCTGCAGTGTACATCTGAGCCACAGTCCTCCAGTTCTATCTCCTCAAGCATGTGATCGATATAGCCTCGTGCGCCAGAGTGTTCATCAACTTATTATCCTCATTCCGGATCATAGTCAAACCACTTACACCATACGAGAACATGAAAGAAAAGGGCTTAGATTCCCTAGTGTACAACCAATCTCCATCCCGATGATAAGCAAATCCAGCTTTAACACAAACATTCATGACTAGGTCCTGATCTTCCAAAATGGGTGTAATGCCAGTAAAGTCCCTATGGTACGACAGCCACAGAGGTCAACAGTCCTCCAATATTCACTCTATGAAACGTGGAACTCCTAAATCTATAAAGCTGCTGGATTAAGTACGACCCCACATTAAACCTCACTCCATTCAACATACACCAGAGAACATACAACTCTCCCCTAGACACGCAACTCCCCTCAGACAGGGCAAACAATGTATTACCCAAGACTCTATCCATATATCGAATCACGGGATTACGAATCAAAGAAGCACGGGCATCCTTGGTCTTAAAATCCATGTCCTCTCCAGAATTGGCTCTCCAAAAGTTGTTTGCATTAAAATACCCATTCTCATTCCTGGAGATCCCCCTCGGAGTCTCAAAAAGCACATTGAAATCCTCCGGTGACCATGTTCTTATCTCGCCTCCTAGCTGAAATGAGCACTCATAAGGAAGAGGACTCGCTACCTTCTTGATCGTGAGCGAACACACTCCACCGCAGTAACATGGAAGTACGTCGGCTTCTTAAGTTCCATGAAATGACGTATCCCTACTTGGTCAAACATCCACATAATATCATCGTTAACATGGCCCCAACATCTTGGTACCTCATTCGAGTGATCTTGTCTGACATATCATCCCAATTGATCTTTTATCTCCTCCCAATTTTCCATTTTAATCTTGAAGTCCCTAGGCAGCCTCTCCTTAAGCCTCAGCTTCTTGGTAACTTCATCCTCACGGGACGACCTATCTTGTATTTTCTTAGATCGAACCTCAGTCTTCTTTTCTTTTCCTACAATAATAATATTTCAATACCAAACAGATAAAAGAAAAGCAAACTAACCTTATTCAAATCAACTATACATGAAACCCTACTCAGGACTTCAAGTTAACAAGTATAATCAATTTCAAACCAACATGCTTCCAACTTCACCATGAATTTAATGTCAAATGCTAATTCAATTCACTCTAAGCATCAACTCCTTAATAGGAACTATAAACAACTTCAACAACTACTTCACTTTCTTAAGCATGTATTCAACAATTCAACTCAATATTTAACATGCTCACTTCACCACTCAAATTACTCATCAATTTCATGTAAACATCAAGGTCTAACAACAAATTAATAGTTAAAATCAGACCCATCACTTGTTCATATGAGATTTCAAACAAAATTTTAATTTGCACCATGGATTCACATAAAAATGAGTACAATCAACTTACCCACTTCAAAATCAAGCAATAGAACTTCAATCCTAGGGTAATAGATTCAAGAGAACATACCTTTCGATCCGGTCATGGCTAATTTGAACTAAGTACGAAGAAAGCACAAATTCGACGAGAAACCATAGTTTTGCAGCTAGAATGCTCCAAATTCGTCACAAATAGAATGTGGGAAGTGTGGAAAGTGGTTTAATTGGAGCAAAATCAAGTTAAATCAAAGTTTGGAAGAGAGGATTTTTGGTTCGAAGAGTATTCGAGTGCGGGTGGTGTGCAAAGTGATCGAAACAGGGGTGAAAATTCACTTAAATTCGTGATTTATATGTGTGATTCGACCTGAACAATGTGATCGAACCACTTCGTCGTGGTCGAATCGTGCATCTGGACGATTTTCAGCATTTGGTTCGACCCGAATCGTAGGTCGAACCAGGTTGTCATGGTCAAACCCGCCTGTTACAAATTTTCAGGTGGCTGGTTTGACCCGAACTCTTAGTCAAATCTCTTTCTGCTTAGTCGAATCGACCTGTACAACTTTTAAGTTGCTGGTTCGACCTCCCCCTTTGGTCGAACTCCTAGTCAAATCACATTACTCTTGGTCGAACCAACCTGTAACAGATTCTCTAATTGATGATTCGACCAGCCTCCTTGGTCGAACCACTGGTTCGACAAGTCTCCTTGGTCGAATAGTGCACCTGCTCCTTCGAAATTCACTTTTCTTCATCCCCTACAAACTTCAAGCTCAAAAATGATCATTAAGTACCAAAACAGAGCAAAACTAAACTTGAGAATCACAATTAAGACTCAAAATCATGTGCATATACTCCGCATACAACTCAATAAATAAAACACCACTAAACATTTGGCAAATTACAAAAAAATCGACACACCCAAACCGGTTAAAGTTTAAATATGCCGCAAAAAATCAACTTCCCTAACAAACGTTACAAAAAGATTATACTCTCGGTTCTATGATGAGGTAAGTACATCACACCCCCCAAACATAGTAGAAACTATAGGCGAAATTAAGTTTGCAAGAAGATGTAATTTTCGATAAGTAAGCACGTCAAATATAAAAATTTCTAACTCACACTAACGAAATAAAACAATAAAACAGTAGAAAAAGCTCATAACGGGCTCTCTTGTTTAACGTCGGAGAGTCACGATGGTACCATATCAATGTAAGGTATCCTCAAAGATGATGCAAGCATCATCCGGCAACCTATAATGCTTCAATCGATGCCCATTAGCCGTTATGATGTCTCCATCTTTATCCATGATTTCAAAACTCCCCCTCTGCAGGCTCTATGGATAATGAACAGTCCCGCCCATTTTGATTTTAATTTTCATGCAAAGAGCTTCAAATGAGAGTTAAAAAGTAATACCTCATCACATTTCTTGAATTCCTTGTAAGTGATCTTCGAGGCATGCCATTTCTTCATTCTTTCCTTGTAGATCACTGAATTCTTATAAGCTTGATTTCTGAACTTGTCTAGTTGATTGATATGAGACATCCTCAACTCTTTTTGATCATTAAGACACAAGTTCAAACTTCCAATGCCCAAAATGCTTTATGCTGAATCTCCATGGGTAAGTGACATGGCTTCCCATAGACGATTTGATATGGTGACATGTCAAGCACTGTCTTATACGCAGTTTGGAACCACTAAAAAACATCATCGAGCTTCATCGCCCAATCCTTCCTAATAGTTCCAACTACTTTCTCTAGAATTTGCTTAACTTGTCGGTTGGAGACCTCAGCTTGTCCATTCTCTTGAGGATGATAGGATGTAGTAACCCTATGCTTCACACTGTAATCCTTAAGCACTCTCTCATGAAGCTTGTTGACAAAGTGAGAACCTCCATCACTTACAAGTGCTCTAGGAACTCTATAGCGGGCAAAGATATGCCTCCACCCACTTAGAAATATAATCTACTACTAAAAGGATGTAGAGAAATCCATTAGATAGGGGAAAAGACCCCATAAAATCGATCCCCCATTCATCAAAGATCTCAACAACAATGCTCGACTGAAGTGGCATCTCATCTCTTCTATTTATGTTTCCCAACCGTTGACATCTATCGCATGTTACTACATAGGATTCACAGTATTTAAACAAAGTAGGCCAAGAAAGAGTAGATTGAAGTACCTTAGCTGCTGTCTTTTGGGCTCCGAAGTGTCCCCTATTAGGTTGTGCATTTCAAAAATCAAGAACACTCTCCATCTCCATCTCAGGCACACACCTTCGGATGATAGAATTTGTACAAATCTTGTAGACGAACGGATCATACCATATGAAAGTCTCAACATCCCTTTTAAACTTTGCAAGTTGATAAATGTTGAGATCTCTTGGAATTTCTTCTACGGCAATGTAATTGACATAATCCGCATACCATGGATCCACTCCTTGAGCAGCTACTACACAAGCTCTTTCCGCTCCTTCAGCAAACACCGCCATGATCTTCTCATCAAGGAACATCTCCTCTATGTAATCAAAAGAATCATCATAATGCTCCCTTGTCTCCAACCTTGATATGTGATCCGCCAACACATTTTCTGTACCTTTCTTATCTCGGATCTCCATATCAAACTCCTACAGAAGAAGGATCCATCTAATGATCTTTGGCTTCGATTCCTTCTTTTCCATCAAGTACAGGATTGCAGAATGATCCGTGTACACAATGGTCTTCATTCTAACCGAGTACTGTCGAAACTTGTTGAATGCATACACAACCGTTAAAAATTCCTTTTCAGTGACAGTATAATTCTTTTGTGCTGCATCGAAAGTCTTACTCGCATAGTAAATGACACAGAACTTCTTCTCATTCATCTACCTAAGCACCACCTCAAGTGCTTGATCACTTTCATCACACATAAGTACAAACGATTGAGTTCAATCCGGTGTGATCAAGATAGGTGCAGTAATAAGTGCCTCCTTCAAAACCTGAAAAGCTGTTAGACATTCATCATCAAAAACAAAAGGAAAATTATTTTCAAGTAAGTGAGACAATAGTTTGGAGTATTTTGAGAAATCTTTAATAAATCTCCTATAAAATCCTATGTATCCAAGAAAGGACCACAATCCCTTCTCATTCGTAGGTGGTGGAAGCTTCTCAATCGCCACCACCTTTGATGTATCCACCTGCAATCCCTTACCTGAAATGTGATGCACCAAAACAATCTCATCTCTCACCATGAAGTGGCACTTCTCCCAATTCAAGACAAGATTAGTTTCTTGGCATCTCTTAAAAACAATAAACAAGTTAGATAAACAAATATCAAAAGAGGAATCAAACACAGAAAAATCATCCATAAACACCTCCATGATCATTTCTATCAACCCATCGAATATGGTCATCATGTAGCGCTGAAATGTAGCAGCTGCATTACATAATCTAAAAGGTATTTTTCTAAAGGCAAAAGTTCCATAAGGGCACGTAAAAGTGGTCTTTTCCTGGTCCTCGGGTGGAATTATGATTTGATTATAACCCGAGTACCCATCCAAGAAATAATAAAACTCATACCCTGCAAGATAATCAAGCACTTGATCCTAGTTTTTGCATGTTTTTCATTCAGTTTCCTGTAATCAGTACACTCACGTCATCCCATAGGAATCCTAGTGGCTAAGGTCTCGCCATCCTCGGCTTTTACAATAGTCATTCCCCGACCTCCTTTCTAGCTACAATATGTAATGGACTCACATGGGAACTATCGCTAAATGGATATATAATTCACGCATCTAGCCATGTTAGGATTAGCTTCCTGATCACTTCTTGAATAGCGGGATTCACTCTACGCTGATTCTAAATGCTACTCTTAGCCTCATCTAACAATCTTATCCTATGCATGCAATATGATGGACTAATACCTTTTAAATCATCAAGAGACCAACCAATTGCAGACTTATACTTCCTAAGCACATTCAATAACTCATCGAGTTGATCATCAGTTAGAGAAGAAGATACAATTATCGGATATGTTTTGTTGTCACCTAGATAGGCATACTTCAAGTGCTCCGGTAGTGGTTTCAACTCCTCTTTCTTCCATTCTTTTGGTGTACTCTCACGATCCAAAGGCATTTCCTAGTCCACTTCACCTCTTCAAGCTTGATACTTTTTGGTTCATATCAGTCATCACCCAAAGCAAATAAGTTTTCAAGAAATTCAATACACTGTAACATAAGTAGCATTGAATAACACCTCATAGTAATACTTTAAATTTATTTAACTCAAAATGGTAACACTTTTAAAATTATTATGATATGTAACATTTTTATAATACTTTTTATATAAGTAACACATACATATAACACTTTTCTAATATGTAACACATGCATATAACACTTTTATATATATACCACATTTTATGTAACACTTTTACAAAGGTAACATTATAATGCAACACTTATTCATAAATAACATTTTTAAGTAACACTTCTAATACATAAATTATTTACATAATATTTTAAAATAGTATTTTAAATACTCCATATTTATAAGATGAATACTAATTAAAATGTTAATTATATATATATATATATATATATATATATATATATATATATATATATATATATATATATATATATATATATATAACCCATATTTAAAAAATAAATTACATATATACTTTTTAACAATTTTCTAAAAAAATATTGAATATATTAGTTTAATGTAATTATACAATTCAAAATAAGTATATATAGTTCATTACATAAAATATATTTTACTTTATAATATATTATTTAATAAAATTAAAAAAATATTAATCAGGAAAAATTATTTTAAATTATATTTACTTACATTTTAAGTTAACGGTTAAAATATAGAACTACAAAAGTTTATTTAAAAAGAAAAATTAAAATTTGAAATATATAATAAAATAAATATTTAATATTTGTTAAGATTGATGGTCTAGCTAATTTGTTAGATGAAACACATTATAACTTATAGGTCATGAGATCAAATCCAAGCAATTGCTTTTTTGTTTTTTAATTTTACAAAAAGTGTTTCATAAATATTTTGTTGTAACATTTATGAAGTGTTAATAAAGTAAATGTAATATTTTTATTAAGTGTTACTATATTAAGAAAAAGTGTTACATAAGACAATAGGTAACAGGGGCAACAGCAACACCCCTAAAAGTGTTATATATCGTCTATAATAACACTATTAAGCTATTAGATAACATTTTTCGCGTGTTATGTAAAGTCATTTATGTTGTTACATTCCACGTTGGAGAGCTCATCTAGCTCCGTGGTGGAAAAGTAAGAGACTCCATCAAGCATGTCTCCAAGGGATCCTTTGAAAGGACCAAGGACATATCTTCCTTCACGATCTCCTCCATCACATCGATGTTGTGACACTGCGTTTCCATCGGCATCTTTATTGCTTTATTCAAGTTGAAAAGAACCTCTTCTTTATCTATTCGTAGCCTTAGCTCACCATTTTGAACATCAATCATCGCTCCTGCTGTAGCAAGGAATGGTCTCCTTAAGATAAGAGGGATGTTATCCTTGTCATCTTTCATCTCAAGCACAAGAAAATTCACAGGAAAGACCAGTTTCTTTACTTTCACTAGAACATCTTCAATCATCCCCTTCGGAAAAGTCATAGACCTATTCGCCAATTGTAGAGCAACCATTATGAGAGTTAACTCCCCCAAACCAGGCCTTTGAAATATTGACAAAGGCATCAAATTGATGCTTGCCCCAAGATCACACAAGGCTCAACGTGCTGGCTCTTTTCTAATTTCACATAGAATAGTGTAGCTTCCCGGATCCTTTAACTTTGCTGGCAGCTTCCTCTGTATTATTGAGCTATAGTTCTCAGACAAATTCACTGTTTCAATTCCGTTCAAGCTTTTCTTCTTCAAAAGTATGTATATTAGAAAGCGGGCATAGTATGACATCTCTATGATTGCTTCTGAGAAAGGAACGCTCAAGCTTATCTTATTTATGATATCTGAAAACTTCTTGAACTTCTCTTCCAAACCTTCTTGAAGAGTTTAAAAGGAAATGGAGGAGGTATCTTAGTTTTGGGAATCCCCCATTCATCACGTTCAACCTTTTTCGCTTTATCCTTCTTGGCTCACAATATCTTTACTCTTTCCCATTTCTTCTCCGCTATAAGCTCAATATTCTGCTCTTTGGATGGTACAAGAGTGGCATCAACATCATGTAAAGCATTCAGCATGGAAAATGGTGCAGAATGACGTTGTTCGACCATGGCTCGACCAGGAGTGTTGGTCGAACCAAGCGAGTAATGGTCGAACTGAGATTCAGAAAGTAATTTCTCCCCTGGACAGGCTGGTTCGACCACAGTTTGACTAACAGGGTTGGTAGAACCATATCGATCGTGGTCGAACCGTGCTTTAGACAAAATAGAGTGCTTAAGACAGGGTGATTCGACCACGGTTCGACCAACAGGGTTGGTCGAACCATGATAATTGTGGTCGAATCGCTCAGCAGAGATCTCCGGAGGTTGCCCAGGTGCCTGGTTCGACCAACTCAGTGTGGTTCGACCAGTTATTTTCATAGAATCGCGGTCGAATCGGGCTCCTGGAGCTTCAGAACTCATTTCCAGTTTCATCGGTCCCTCATACTACGTTCCAAACCTCAACGTGATGGCGTTGCACTGCTTTGGGTTTGCTATACTTTGAGATGGAAACTTACCCTTCTCTACAGTTTGCGTCAATTGATTAACACTCCCGGCCATCTACCCCATCAACAACTTCAAGTCCTTCATCTACTTAGATATATCCTCATGATTTGCATCAATCTTTGCCTCTAGCTTCACCTTTAGGAGATCCACTCTTGCATCATTCCTTGCCATATACCTGTTCACAGTATCCTCAAAACTAGGTTTTCCTTCTTCGACCTTAGCACCCGGATCAACACCACTAGGAGGTTGCATTGCTGCATTAGGATCTCTCCACGAAAACTCTGGCCTCCTTAGTTGTTGATAACTACCCGGGGGACCACGATTGTTGTAGTTCCTTTGTTAATTCTGATTTTCTTAATTTTGGATCCTCGTTCCTTGAATACTTTGACCCATGGCATAGTTCACCTCTTCCAATTCCTCTTGGTTAGTTCTTTCATTACAAACATCCTGCGTAATTGTTACTCGCTAAGCTATGTCAGTAATCTGCTTTTGATGAGACTTAAGTAGCTTGTTAATATTAGCCAAACTAGAGACGATCTCGTCATCTCTACTCGACTTAACCATCGCGTGATCCACCTGCACTACTTTTCCAAGAACATAAGTGCCTCTTACTCTATCAGTCGGCCAATCTCTTGAATTCATCGAAATATCCTCGAAGAGCTTTTCGGCCTCAACGAATAACTTTGTAAGCAGTGCTCCATTAGATGAAGCATCAAGTAAAACTCGAGAATCACAATCCAATCCGTTATAGAAAATACTGATGTATTGAGCTCTAGATAGCCCATGTTGAGGACACTTACGAAGCATGTGTTTGAATCTGTCCCAAGCTTCATGAAACTTCCCATTACCACCGATAGCAAATTGATTGATTTCTTATTTCATCTTAAATACCTTTGTAGGTGGCATGATCGCTCCAAGAATTTCAATTTCAATTGCTCCCACGTAGTGCATTAAGCAGTATTAAGAGTATCATACCAATCTCTCGCCATTTCAGTAAGCGAGAATTTAAACAATATAATCCTCCTTGCATCCTCATATGCTCCTGCATCTTTTTGTGTACTTGCATAACCAAAGAACTTATTCATATGTTGCTGAGGATCTTTAAAGGTTCCCCCAGAAAAGGGACTCCTTTCAATCATGCTTATAAGAGCAGGGTGAAGATCAAAATCAGCTCCGGCCCCCTTGCTCCTAACAGTCCCACATTGCCTCATCCGTTGTTCTTAAAGACTTCACAGATGGCAAGATTATCCAGATTCACCGCCATGTTGATTGCTTCTGCTTCTAAATTATCTCCGGTTGCAACTTCAATTATTTGCGGATTCAGCTCGTCAACTTCGCCTCCTGAATTAAGAGCTTCAGTTGGTTCTACATTCTTGTTCCTGTTCTTTTTCTTCTTCTTCCTCGGTGATGCATCGATCTTCAGATTAAAAAGTGCTAACTTTCCTGCCTTTGCTCTAGTGTGCATACACCTAAGAAAATAAGCTTTAGAAAATTAAGATAAGAATAAAGTAATCTCAATTATACTAGAAATAATAAATTAATAATTAATGTTGTCCCCGAAAATGGCGCCAACAACTTGATGAGCGTTTTCTCAACACACAATATTAATCCCCAAGTATTAAGAATGTTATTGTGATTTGATAAGCGACCAAGTGATTATCGAACCCAAAGGACGGATTATTATCAATTTAATTATATTCTAACTTATTTAAGACTAGTATGGCAATAAATTTGTGATAATTGAGTAACTAATAACAAATAATTAAAAGAAAAATTAAAGTAAAAAGACAGTAGAGATTAAACGAAAGTGAATAAGTGAGAAGATATGTAGTTCTTTGGGCAATCCAATTTTACCCATTAATTTCTCTTTTGCGTATCAATGTCCAACTCTGTCTTGTGGAGTATGGATACATCACTAAACCATACGAATCTACTCTATAGACATAAGTAAATAAGCATGTGACATGTGTGAACATCCTTGGAGCAAGAGATATAATTCACCCCCCCTTTCTAGGTAATATCAGTATCAATTATTTCCCATGCACTATGTACTCTAACCTGATATGATCTCCCTTTATAAGTACTATGAAATTATACTCTTTATCCTACTTATTAACACGAATAATATTCAATTAACAAATATTTATATAAGATAGTTCTAATGAAATTTCGGAGTCCCCTCTCTTATAATCATAACATAAAATCCCGCTCTGCAGTGAAAGAACTCAATCAATAACAAAAATATGTATTAAGACTCTACATAACAGTTAATGATGCACAAAACGACTCTAAATATGAATTAAAAAAGCATTGTCTTATTTAAAATAAACTACAAGTAGTGTTGTACGGAGTATACATACGAAAGTTCAATTAACTCGAAAAACCTTCACAACCCTAGAACTACCGAAGCGGTTCTAGCTCATGATTGATCGGAGAACAATCATGGTTGTTGGATAGATCTTACTCATAGTCTTGAAAATTACAAGTTAAATTAAGAAGAGAAGTAAACCGTAGATGCAGGCATCGTCGCGTCTCTCTTCGTCTTGAATCTTCACTTGATTCTCACTTGATTCGACAAACGAATCTCTCTCCATAGCTCCACGAATATTGGTAGTGTTTTGAATGTTGTGTAGAATGAAGGTGATGGTGAACTCCTTTTTCCCTTGCGTAAGGTCTTCCTTTTATGCTTGCTGAAGGTGTAAAAATATGGATCCGAAAGTGTGCAGCTCATCAGTTCGACCAAGGGCCTTGGTCGAACCACATCCTTCTGGTAAAATCATAGGTTGAACCGCCCTGTAAAACACTTTCAGGTGGTCGGTTCGACTCGAACTACAGGTCGAATCGGAAGCATCGTGGTCAAACTACGACTGCTTCCGTTTAGGCTTCTAGTTCGACCATGGTTCGACCACCATGCCTGGTCGAACCATAGTGTTGTGGTCGAACCATACTTCTGTCGACTCCTCTCGCCTGGTTCGACAATGGGTGCTGGTCGAACCACTCCCATGTTGGTGGAACAGGGTGTCTTCAACACCCTTTCTCTGGTTCCAATCACTTCTATCCTATTTTCCATCGAAAATCCACTCAAACAGACTTAAACACACCTAATTCATGACTTTCCACTATACCAGTTGATTTCTCTTGACTTAAGATCAAATCATACATCATTATTACATGAATCAAAGGTAAAAAAATACATGAATTTACACACATATCACTGATTCTCATCCATCGTTCATCAACTCAGCTTTTTGAACATTAGAAAAAAAATATTAGCACAATACCTCCCTCCTCCATAATCATACATTCCCTCTTTCTCCTTCATTTCTTACACTCAAGTGGAGATCATTACACCCAGAAAAATTCCGACAATGTATTGGTAAATGATTGTAAAATTAGCATTTGTTTTAATTCTCAAGTTCATATCTTCCTTCTTATCCTCTTTCTTCCTCTGTGTATTTGTCTTTTTTTTTAATTTTTATATAATGTAGATTTTTCTTTTTTTTCTTTAAAAGAGTATGAGTGCAATTATGTTGTTCCCTATTTCTACTTCTGTGTGCATAGATTAGCTCGTGGTTAGTTCTTAGATAAATCTATCTTTTCGAGTTTTATTAAATGATATTGTTTTATTTTAAAATTTCTTATTCTTTAAGTGAAATGCATATTGCGTAAATGTTTTTTATTATTGGTAATTTTTTTATTATTCAAAAGATAAAGAAAAAAAAGAATTTCCTAAAATTAATACTCCACACTCTTCCTCTTAGTGCAGGATGGAAGTAAAGACCATTTCATAGTTGGTGATGTGATGGACGTTTTCTCAACACATAATTAATCTCCAAATATGCCGGATGTTATTGCAGCGTAGATAAGCGACCAATTTATATATCAAACCCAAAGGACGATTGATTATAAATTTATTATTATCCAAATTAAAAGAAATTATTGCTTGGCAATTTAATTGGAGAATAATTATTAAACTACTAAATAGATTAATTAAATAACAAATAAAATAGAGAAAAAAGAGAATAAATGAGAGTTAAACAATTGAGAAGATAGGTAGCTCTTCAGGCCATCCAGTTTCATTGATTAATCTCCCTTGCGTATGTCAATGTCTGACTCTACCTTTTAGACTATGGATGCATCACTAAGGCATGCAAATATACTCTATAGACACAAGCAGATAAGCGTGTAATACGTGTGAATTACCTCAGAGCAAGAACATAATTGATGGGCATTTTCTTTGCACGCAAAATGAATCCCCAAGCATGTAGGATATTAGTTGCAGCTTAAGCAAGCGACCAAGTTAAATATCGAACCCAAAGGACGGCGTATTATCAATTTAATTATAAGCTAATTAATTAAGACAAGTTGGCAATAATATTGAGGATTGAAGTATTAACTAATAAACAATTAAAGTAAATAATAATTAAAATAAAATAACACTGGAAGAATACGAAAGTGACTCAAGAATGGAGAATAGGAAGCTCTAAGGTAATCCAGTTTTACAACTAAACTTCCTTCTCAAGTGCAGGACGACTCTGCCTTGTGGACTATGGACACATCACTAAACCATGCAAATCTACTCTATAGACACAAGTAAATATGCGTGTAACACGTGTGAATAATCTCGGAGGAAGAGACATAATTTCACCCCCCCTTTCTAGGTACTATCAGTATCAATTATTTTCCACATCAGGAATCTTACCCGATATGATCTCCCTTTATAGGTTACTATAAAATTACTCTCTTTATCCTGGTTACTAACCTGAATTCAATTCAATTAATAAACATTCATATATGGCAGTTCTAATAAAGCTTCGGAGTCCCCTCACTTAGAATCATAACATGGAATCCTGTTCAGCGGTGAACTCACTCAATCTACAACCAAGTAGTGTCGTACGGAGGACAGACAAGAGAGTTTAATTAATTAATAAAACATTCAAAATCTTAGATCCATCAAAACGATTCTAGCCCATGATGTTGCGAAGAACAATCATGGTGGTTGGATAGATCTTACCCATATGTCTGGAAAATCACAAGATAAATTAGGAAACGAAATAAACCATAGATGTGGGCATCGTCACGTCCTTCTCCATCTTGAATCCTTCACTTGGTTCTCCTCTTGATTCCACAGATGAATCTACAAAGTGATGGATGGATGGAGGAAGGATTTGGATGATGGTTGGGGAGTGATCCTCCCTTGTGTGGTGTAGGATGATTTTGTTTCGGTTCCTCCAATCACATAATAATGTGATCTACATCTCCTTTTATACTTGTAAGCTCTCCTTGTGGACCTTGGATGGGCTTTTTCTTGGAAAACATGAAAATACTCGCACAGAGGGTAAAAATCATGTCAAAAACAGATCTCGGCTTCCCAATTCGACAAAGTGGTGTTGGTCAAACTGGACCCCCTGTTCGAACTACGGTCGAACTGCATGCGCAGTTTCACGGTTTCGTGCATAACTTCCACATCCGAGCTCCGATTTGAGTGATTCTTGCACTCACGCGATCTTCTTTTCCTTGACTTTCTATCCAATATAGAACTCACAGAAAGTCCAACATTTGAATGTGTAACAAGTCATGAAAAGTGTAATAGCCGTTCTGTTTGGCACAGCTTGCGCTATGTTACCACTTTGATCATAACTTTCTCGTTTGGATTCCGATTGAGGTGTTGTTTACACCAAAACAACTCTCTCTTCTGTTTCCAACAATGTATCGTACTTCTAGTTCATAGCTCCACACAAATATAGAAAAATTACACAAATTGGACGTGCATTTTTCAGCATTCCTACACAAGTTGCACCTTTTCTCCAACTTGGCACTGTTGATCCTTTTTCCACCTGAAACACAATAAAACACCTCAAATACACCTTTTCTCACATATATTGAATATAAAATAGTTGTGCTAATATGTGACAACAATTCCCATCAAAAAGGTATTAAATTGGACACTAAAACACGCTTATTTTCACTTTCTTCAATAATTACTCCCCATTTTCTAGGTACTATCAGTATCAATTATTTCCCATGAACTAAGTACTCTAACCCAATATGATCTCCCTTTATAGGTACTATATAATTATCCTCTTTATCCTACTTACTAACCCGAATTCAATTTAATTAATAAGTATTTATATGAGATGGTTCTAATGAAGTTTCGGAGTCCCCTCACTTAGAATCATAACATGGAATCCTTCTCAGCAGTGAACACACTCAATCAATAACCAAGATAAATATTCAGACTTTATATAATAGTTAATGATGTACAAAATAACTCTGAGTATGAATTAAAATCCCTTAGTCTTATATAAAATAAATCCACAAGTAGTGTTGTACGGAGTATACACACGGAAGTTTAATTAAATAGATAAAACCTTCATAAGCCCTAGAACAACCAAAAGAGTTTTAGCCCATGACGTTTCAAAGAACGTTCATGGTCTTTGGATAGATATTACCCATACTCTTGAAAATTACAAGAAAGATTAAGTTGCGAAGTAAACCCTAGGCGTGGGCGTTGTCGCTTCTCGATCCGTCTTGAATCTTCACTTGGTTCTCACTTGATTCACTGTATGAATCTCTCTCTACAGCTCCTACAAATGGAGTTAGGGTTTTGTTGTCATGTTGGATGGATGTGTAATCTAACTCCCTTTTTAATATGATCTGTATCCCATTTTACACTTGTAAGCTCTCATCATGGACCTTTACTGGGCTTTTTCGTAAAAAGCACGCACATGAACGCACTGGGGGTAAAATCCCAACATTTCAGTTCTGATGTCCCAGCTCGACCAGACTTGGCTTGGTTGAGCTAGACCCCCTTGGTCGAGTTGCAGTCGAGCTACGTGTCTGTAAACTGAAATTCTCCCAGCTCGACCAAAATGATTCTGATCAAGCTGCACGCCCTTGGTCCAACCAGCACTCTATAAACAGAATAGCTCCAGCTCGACTTCCCTCCTGTACCTCGACCACACTGAGCTTGGTCGATCTATGTTTTCCTACTCGAGTTATGTCTTGAAAAATGTGTTTTCCAATTCCAAGCACTTCTATCCTGTTTTTCTGCATAAATATGCTCAAATAGCCTTAGTAGCATTCATAGATTCTCTATAAACATCCTGATTTGTATTTATAATAGATCAAATCATAATTAATTTTTTCCCAAATCGAAGCTCAAAATACGTGAATTATCACTCTCATCAAACCCCCAAACTTACATGTTACTCGTCCCAAAGCAACGAAATCATAACAAGGCAAGGAAGTGTAATAACGAGATCCTTATAACAAGCACAACCTATTATAACACATGCAATTGTATCAATTCAAAACATGCATTCATCCATCATACTTTTCATCCATGCAAAAATATCAATCAATCACAATACTTTTACTAGTGCAAAATCATCTAGCTCAGTAGTAAGTGTTTACTCTCGCTCTCAAGTGTAAAATATGTACACTTTAAGGGTTAATATATACGCTCAAAATCAATTCATATATTTGCGTAACCATAAGCTTGGCAAACGTCTCAAAAATCAATTCATAATTGTTTCAACACTAGGATCACAAAGGACTTATTATTTTGGTTGTAATGTTGGCTCTTAGGTAAAAGTAGGAGAATATAGATAAAGTGAATAATGAGAGTGTAAATTCACGTGTTTTGAGCTCTGATTCATGTGATAATGATGTAAGATTTGATCTTAAGTCAAGATAAATCGAGTTATATTGTTGAAAGTCGTTAATCAGGTATGTCTGAGTCCGTTAGAGTGGATTTTCGAAGGAAAACGGATTAGAAGTGATCAGAACTGGAGAAAGGGTGTTGAAGGCACCCGATTCGACCAAGCAGGGACGTGGTTCGACTAGCAACAAAGTAGTTCGACCAGCATCCCAGGACGAACCAGGTGAGGAGAGACGTCAGGATTGTGATTCAACCACGACACTGTGGTTTGACTAAGCACAGTGGTCGAACCAGAAGCATAAGTTTTTGCAGTTGCAATTCGACCACGAAGCTTCCGGTTCAACCTGCCATTCGAGTCGAACCGGCTACCTGCCAATGCTGTACATGTCGATTCGACCAATCTTGATCTGTTCGACTAGGGGTCTTGGTCAAATCAATGCGCTTGACACGTCTGGATTCATATTTTTAAACCTTTAGTGCATATTTTCGCTCAAAAAGCCCATCCTCAGTCCGTAAGGAGAGCTCGCAATTATTAAAGAAAGACCCTATGCCAGGGAAATGGGAGTTCACCACCATCTTTCTTCTACACAACATCCGAAACCCTACAACCATCCACGGAGCTGTGGAGAGAGATTCGTCTGTCGAATCAAGTGAGAACCAAGTGAATATTCAAGAGAGAGAGAGAGACGCGACGGCACCCGCATCTAGGGTTTACTTCGCATCTTAATTTATCTTGTAATTTTTAAGATTATGGGTAAGATCTATCCAACCACCATGATTGTTCTTCGATCAATCATGGGCTAGAACTGCTTCGATAGTTCTAGGGTTTATGAAGGTTTTATAATTTAATTGAACTTCCGTGTGTATACTCCGTACAACACTACTTGTGGTTTATTTTATATAAGATTATATGTTTTTTAATTCATACTCAGAGTTGTTTTGTGCATCATTAATTGTTATGTAGAGACTGAATACATATCTTGATTATTGATTGAATGTGTTCACTGATGAGCAGGATTACATGTTATGATTTTAAGTGAGGGGACTCCGAAGTCTCATTAGAATATCTTATATAAATACTTATTAATTGAATAAGATTCGGGTTAATAATTAGAACGAAGAGTATAATGTCATAGTACCTATAAAGGGAGATGATTTCGGGTTAGAGTACTAAGTGCACGGGAAATAATTGATACTGATAGTATCTAGAAAGGGGGGTGAATTATATCTATTGCTGCAAGGATATTCACACGTGTCACACACATATTTACTTGTGTCTAAAGAGAAGATTTGCATGGCTTAGTGATGCGTTCACATTCCATAAGGCAGAGTCGGACATTGATACATGGAAGGAAAATTAATGAGTAAAATTGGATGGCCCGAAGGACTACCTATCTTCTCAATTATTAGCTTTCGTTCGATCTCTACTGTTATTTATTTTAATTTTCTTTTAATTATTTAGTAATTAGTTACTTAATCATAGAACTATTTTGTCATAATAGTCTTAGTAAGTTAGAATATAATTAAATTGATAATAATATGTCCTTTGGGTTCTATAATCACTTGGTCGCTTATCAAAGCTACAATAGCATCCTTAACACTAGGGGATTACTATTGTGTGTTGAGAAAACACTCATCAAGTTCTTGGCGCCGTTGCCGGGGCAATGCGGGGCGTTAGGAGCAAGAGGGGCCGGAGTTGATTTTGATCTTCTCCCTGCTCTGATCAGCATGATTGAAAGGAGTCCCTTCTCTGGTGGAACCTTTGAAGATCCTCAGCAACATCTGTATAAGTTCCTTGGTCATGCAAGTACACAAAAGGATGTAGGAGCTCATGAAGATGCGAGGAGGATCATCTTGTTTAAGTTCTCCCTGAATGAAAAAGCAAGAGATTGGTACGATAATCTAAATGCTGCTAAATGCGATACTTGGGAAAAATTGAAATTCTTAGAGTGATACATGCCACCTTCAAAGGTGTTTAAGATGAAACAAGAAATCAATCAATTTGCTATCCATGGTAATGAGAAGTTTCATGAGACTTGGGACAGATTCAAAGACATGCTTAAGAAGTGTCCACAACATGGGCTTTCTAAACCTCAATACATCAGTATTTTCTACAATGGATTAGACTTTGATTCTCGAGTTTTACTAGATGCTTCTTCTAATGGAGCATTGCTTACATAGTCATCCGTAGAGGCCGAAAAGCTCTTTGAGGATATTTCGATAAATTCAAGAGATTTGCCAACGGATCGAGTGAGAGACACTTATATTTCTTGGAAAAGTAGTACATGTTTAGCACACGATGGTAAAGTCAAATAGAGAAGATGAGATCGTCTCTAGTTTTGTTAGTATCAATATGTTACTTGAGTCTCAGCAAGATATAGCGCAGCGAGTACCAATGATGTTGTAGGATGTTTGTAATGAAGGACAAGCCAAGATGAATTGAAAGAGGCAAACTATGCCATGGGTCGAAGTATTCAAGGAACGAGGTTCCAAAATCAAGGAAATCAAAATTATCAAGGGAACTACAATAATCGTGGCCACCTGGTAATTATCAACAACTAAGGAGGCCAGATTTTTCATGGAGTAATCCTAATACAACAATACAAACTCCTGTTGGTGTTGATCCGGGTGCGAAGGTCGAAGAAGGAAAACATGGTTTTGAGGATACGGTGAACAGGTATATGGAAAGGAATGATGCAAGAGTGGATCGCCTAGAGGCAAAGCTAGAGGCAAAGATTGATGCAAATCATGAGGACATATCTAAGCAGATGAAGGACTTGACGTTGTTTTTGGGACAGATGGCCGGGAATGTTAACCAATTGACACAAACCGTAGAAAAGGGTAAGTTTCCATCTAAAAGTGTAACAAACCTGAAGCAGTGCAATGCCATCACGTTGAGGTCTGGAACACAGTAAGCGGGACCAATGATGCCAAAAAAGAGTTTTGAAACACCAGGAGCCCGATTCGACCTCGATTTGACCAACACAGACGATCGAATCGCACTGATGAGGTCAAACCAGACACCTGGGCAACCTCCGGAGATCCCAGCCGAGTAGTTCAACCACGATCGATAGGGTTCGACCAACCCTGTTGGGCGAACCATGGTCGAACCACCCTGTCCAGAACACTGTGTTTTGTCTAAAGAACGGTTCAAACACAACCATCATGGTTCGACCAACCTCATCTGTCGAACTGTGGTCGAACCAGCCTATCCGGGGAAGAGAATACTTTCTGAAGCACTGTTCGACCATTATACACCTGGTTCGACCAGCATCTCTAGTCGAACCATGGCCAAACCGCCTCGTTTGGCATCATTTTTTGCACCGAATGCATTACTTGATGTTGATTCTACTCTAGTACCATCCAAAGAGCAGAATACTGAGCTTATAGCAGAGAAGAAATAGGAAAGAACAAAGAGATTGAGAGCCAAGAAGGATAAAGTGAAGAAGATTGAACGTGACGAATGGGGAATTCCCAAGACTAAGATACCTCCTCCGTTTCCTTTCAAGTTAGTAAAGAAGGGATTGGAAGAAAAGTTTAAGAAGTTTTCAGATATCATAAACAAGATGAGCTTGAGCATTCCTTTCTCTGAAGCACTATTGGAGATGACATACTACGCCCGCTTTCTAAAAGACATACTGTTGAAGAAGAGAAGTTTAAACAGAATTGAAACTATGAATTTGTCTTAGAACTGCAGCTGAATCATTCAGAGGAAGCTTCCAGCTAAGTTGAAGGATCCGGGAAGCTTTACTATCTTGGAAAGGGGTTGGCACAATGAGCCTTGTGCGATCTTGGGGCAAGCATCAATTTGATGCCATTGTCTATATTTCAAAGGCTTGGTTTGGGGGAGTTAACTCCCACAATGGTTGCTCTTCAATTGGCGGATAGGTCTATGATTTTTCCAAAGGGAGTAATCGAAGATGTTCTCGTAAAAGTAGAGAAACTAGTCTTTCCTGTGGATTTTCTTGTGCTTGAGATGAAAGATGACAAGGATAATGTTCCCCTCATCCTAGGGGACATGACTATGTAAAAGCCAATGATGGAGAGACTCTAGCCACTTGGATTCCTACCAGATGGCGTGTGTGTACTGACTACAGAAAACTGAATGAAAATATATGCAAAGACCAATTCCCTCTTGCTTTCATGGATCAAATGCTTGATCGTCTTGCAGGGTATGAGTTTTATTATTTCTTTGATGGGTACTCGGAGTATAATCAAATCATGATTACACCATAGGACCAGGAAAATACTACTTTTACTTACCCGTATGGAACTTTTGCCTTTATAAATATGTCTTTTGGATTGTGTAATGCACCTACTACATTTCAGCGCTACATGATGGTCATATTTGATGGGTTGATAAAAAAGATCATGGAGGTATTTATGGATGATTTTTCTGTGTTTGGTTCCTCCTTTGATATTTGTTTATCTAACCTATCTACTGTTTTGAAGAGATGTCAAGAAACTAATCTAGTCTTGAATTGGGAGAAGTGCCAATTCATGGTGACAGATGGGATTGTTCTTGGACACCATATTTCAGCTAAGGGATTGCAGGTTGATAGAGCTAAGGTGATGGCGATTGAGAAGCTTTCACCACCTACTAATGAAAAGGGAGTGCGGTCCTTCCTTGGGCACGCTGGATTTTATAGGAGATTTATCAAAGACTTCTCAAAATAGTCCACCCCATTGTCTCACTTACTTAAAAAGGATGTTCCTTTTGTGTTTGATGATGAATGTCTAACAGCTTTTCAGTTTTTGAAGGAGTCACTTGTTATTGCACCTATCTTGATCACACTGGATTGGACTCAACCGTTTGTACTTATGTGTGATGCAAGTGATCAATCACTTGGAGTGGTGCTTGGACAGATGAATGAAAAGAAGTTCTGCGCCATTTACTATACGAGTAAGACTTTTGATGCAACACAAAAAGAACTATAATGTCACTGAAAAGGAGTTTCTAGTTATTGTGTATGCATGCAATAAGTTTCGACAGAATTTGGTTGGCATGAAGACCATTGTGTACATGGATCATTCTGCAATCCAGTACTTGATGGAGAAGAAGGAAGCTAAGCCAAGGATCATTAGATGGATCCTTCTTGTACAGGAATTTGATATGGAGATTCGAGATAAGAAAGGAACAAAGAATGTGTTGGTGGATCACCTATCAAGGTTGGAGACAATGGAGCATTGTGATGATTCTTTTGAACACATAGAGGAGATGTTTCCTGATGGGAAGATCATGATGGTGTTTGCTGAAGGAGCGGAAAGAGCGTGTGTAGTTGCTGCTCAAGGAATGGATCCATGGTATGCGGATTTTGTCAACTACATTGATGTAGAAGAAATTCCAAGAGATCTCAACAGATATTAACTTGCGAAGTTTAAGAGGGATGTTGAGACTTTCATATGGTATGATCTGTTTGTCTACAAAATCTGTACGGATTCTATAGTCCGTAGGTGTGTACCTGAGATGGAGATGGAAAGTGTCCTCGATTTTTTCAATGCACAACCTAATGGGGGCATTTCGGAGCCCAAAAGACAGCAGCTAAGGTACTTTAATATGCTCTTTATTGGCCTACTTTGTTTAAAGGCTGTGAATCCTATGTAGCGACATGCGATAGATGTCAACGGATGGGAAACATAAGTAGTAGAGATGAGATGTCACTTCAGCCAAGCATTGGTGTTGAGATCTTCGATGTATGGGGAATCAATTTTATGGGGCCATTTCCCCCATCTAATGGATTTCTCTACATCATACTTGATGTGGATTATGCTTCTAAGTGGGTAGAGGCCATTCTTACTCGCTTGAATGATTCAAAGACTGTGTTGTCTTTCTTGAAGAAATATATCTTTACTCGCTATGAAGTCCCTAGAGCACTTATAAGTGATGGAAGTTCTCACTTCGTCAATAAGCTTCTAGGGAGAGTGCTCAAGGATTATGGTGTCAAGCATAGGATTACTACACCCTATCACCCTCAAGCTAATGGGCAAGCCGAGGTCTCTAACCGACAAGTAAAGCAAATTTTGGAGAAAGTAGTCGGAACTAATAGGAAGGATTGAGCTATGAAGCTCGATGATGTATTGTGGGGGTTCCGAACTGCGTACAAGACTTTGCTTGACATGTCTCCTTATCAAATTGTCAATGGGAAGCCATGCCACTTACCCGTAGAGATTCAGCATAAAGCTTTTTGGGCATTGAGAAGCTTGAACTTGTGTTTTAAGGATTAAAAAGAGTTGAGATTGACTGAAATTAATCATCTAGACGAGTTCAAAAATCAAGCTTACAAGAATTCGGTGATCTACAAAGAAAGAATAAAAAAATGGTATGATTCGAATATCACTTACAAGGAATTCAAGCAAGGTGATGAGGTATTACTTTTTAACTCTCATTTGAAGCTCTTTGCAGGGAAATTAAAATCAAAGTGGACAGAACCATTCATTATCCATAGAGCCTGTGGAGGGGGAGTTTTTAAATCATGGACAAAGACGGAGACATCATAGCGGAGAATGGGCATCGATTGAAACATTATAAGTCGACGGATGATGCTTGCATCGTCTTTGAGGATACCTTGCAGTAAATTGGTACCGTCGTAACTCCCGACATTAAACATGAGCGCCTGTTGGGGGCTTTTTGATTAGCCATAACTTGTAGTCGGGTTGACCAATTCAAGAATTTATAGAACCACAGGGAGGTAGGCACTAGTGCTTAATCGATCTCACATTTCTTGTGATTTTATAAAGACAAATCATCAAAGTTTTGTTTGTCAAACAAGTAATTAAAATCAATCAATGCAATTGAGCAAGCAATGATCAAGTAGACAAAATTAAAATGAATGTGATTGGTTTTCCAAGTTAAACAAAAGTGAATTAACAACAATTAAGAAGTGGTAACCTTAGGAATTTTGTATCAAATTCATGTGCATCATGGACAAATGATTAAGGGCCAACACTAACATCTTCTAAACTTTCTCTTGAAATGAATAGAATGTGAATCCAAAGAAGAATCCCAAAATAGCTCAATGGATTGGTTCTCACTCAAACAATTCCAACTAGTTACTAAGCTTAAATGAGAATCCCCTCACACAATCAATCAACCTCTCGGTCAAACCAATCGGATGTCCTATCAAAGGGTTCTAAATCCTAAAGGATATCTCTATCTCTTTAAGACTTATAATACACATGAGGTGTTTGATGATTGATTCAATGAACTATCCTAAACATATAATTGATTTCTCAATCTAACCACATGCCTATGACAATAAATCACACAATTCAACAACACAAATCAATCAATTAACAATCAATGATAGAAAATCATAAATCCAATCAACACATGAATTAAAATACATAGATCCCCAAAATTAACCAACAACTCTCATGTTGCTAATCTCAAAAGGGAGATTAGCCTACCATAATCATAACATAATTAACATAGACATTAAAAATCTTACAAGTCATGATAAACAATTAGGTTTACTACAAAAATTAGATGAAAACTCCCTTGGATTGGCTCCAATGGTTATCTCCTTCCGTTCCTTGCAATTTTCCTTTCTTCCTTGCATCTTCTCTTCACTTGGATGAAGGATTTATGGTCAGATAATGATGGAGTGAATAGATGAATGAAAGTGATGAAGGATGTGGTGTAAAATGAAGGAATTGGTGTGTGAGGTGTGTGGGCAGCAGAATTTCGGATCCAATATGATCAAAATATTGAATGAATTGGTATTTATACCCCTTGGAAACCTTCTAGAAGATGTAGGAAAATTTTTTGATCTGGCACCGACACGACTCGTGTGCTGCAACACGAGTCGAGTCGTGTCAGGGTTTCTCAGTCAAACTTTACTCAAGACGGCACACGAGTCGTGTGCTGCAACACAACCAAAGGGTGGCCGTGTTAGATGAATTGATGACTCCGTATGGCCAAATGTTATCGGCCCGTGTTCGGTACACGGGCCATGTGCTGCAACACGACTCGTGTACCCTACATGGCCAGCCGTGTTGATGCTGCCCCATTTCTTTTTCCTTGTTTTATTTCCCGTCTCTATTTTTGCTCCATTTTCACCTATTTTACATATGATTTAGTTCATTCACACACAATTCCATAAAAACACATAACACCCACAAGTAACATACAAATACGGATAAAATAACACGAAAATGGATCTAAAAAGACACTAAAATCTAGGTGAAAATATCACTCATCACTTTCCCTCCTGTTTTATTATTTTATTTCTTTAGTGTGAGTAAGAATTTTTTATATTTGACGTGCTTACTTATCGGAAATTACATCTTCTTGCAAACTTAGTTTCGACTATAGTTTCTACTAAGTTTAGGGGGTGTGATGTATTTACCTCAGCGTAGCACGGAGAGTATAATCTTTTCTTTATAACGTGTGTTAGGGGAGTTGATTTTTTGAGGCATATTGAAGCTTTAATTGGGTTTTGACGTGCCAATTTTTTTGCAATTTGCCTAATATTTAGTTGTGTTTTATTTACTGTGTCGTACGCGGAGTATACACACATGATTTTAGAGTCTTATAAGTGGTTCTCTAGCTTAATTTTGCTTTGTTTTGGTACCTAATGATCGTTTTTTAGTTGAGGTTTGCAGGGGACGAAGAATAATAGATTTCGAAGGAACTTGGGCTCGATTCGACCAAGGAGACTGGTCAAACCAAGTAGTACAAGTCGAACCATGGATCAAAGAATTCATTACAGGTCGATTCGACCAACATGATACTGTTCGAGCAGGCATTCGACCAAGGGTGGAGGTTGAATAAGCAATCAGAGAAATTGGTACTGGACGATTCGACCACGTAGGTGTGATTTGACTAGGGGGTCGGGTCGAACCAGCCATCTAAAAGTTTGTAACAGGCCGGTTCGACCATGATCACCTAGTTCGACACATGGTTCGGGTCGAACCAAAAGTGAAAAATCATCCAGAATCTTGATTCGACCACGACAATGTGATTTGATCATCTGGTTTGGGTTGAATCGCTGGTAAGTAATGTTTTAATGCGATTTTCATTCCTGTTTCGATTACTTTTCACACCACCTGCACTCAAATCCTCTCCAAACCAAAAATCCTCTCTTCCAAACCTCGATTTTACTTGATTTCACTTTGATTAAACCACTTTCCACACTTCCTATACTCTATTTGTCACGATTTTGGAGAATTCTAGTTACAAAACTAGGGTTTCTCGACAAATTTGGGGATTCTTCATACTTGTTCACACTAAGTCATGGCCGGATCGAAAGGTATGGTCTCTTGACTCTATTACCCTAGGATTAAAGTTCTATTGCTTGATTTGAAGTTGGTAAGTTGATTGATCTAGTTTTTATAGGAATTCATGGTGTAACTTGAATTGTTTGATTGAAATCTTATATGAACAAGTGAAGGGTCCGATTTTGATTATTGACTTATTGCTAGACCTTGATGTTTACGTGGAATTGAAGAGTAAATTGAGTGGTGAAGTGAAGCATGTTGAATTTTTAGTTGAATTGTTTAAACTGTGGGATGCATGCTTAAGGAAGTGATGTGGTTGTGGAAATTGTCGATAGTTCCTATTAAAGAGTTGATGTTGGAGTGAATTGAATTAGCATTTGATATTGAATTCATGATGAAGTTGGAAGCATGTATGATTGAAATTGATTATACTTATTTAACTCGAAGTCTTGAGTAGAGTTTCATGTATAGTTAGTTTGAACAAGGTTAGTTTGCTTTTCTTTTATCCGTGTAGTATTGAAATATTGTTATATAGGAAAAGGAAAGGAGAATGAAGTTCAATCTAAGAAAAGACAAGATAGGTCATCTCATGAGGATGAGGTTACAAGGAAGCTAAGGCTTAAGGAGAGGCTACCTAGGGACTTCAAGATTAAAATGGAAAATTGGGAGGAGATAAAGGATCGATGGGGCGATTTATCTGACAAGATTGCTCGAACGAGGTACCAAGATGATGGGGCTATGTCGACAATGCATATCCATGAGGATATCATTTGGATGTTGATCAATTTAGTAAACGTCATTTCATGGAGCTTTAGAAGCCGACGTACTTTCATGTGACTGCGGAGGTTTTGTCTTCGATTAACATCAAGAAGGGATCGAGTCCTCTTCCTTATGAGTGCTCATTCCAGCTGGGAGGTGAGATTAGGACATGGTCAGTGGAGGATTTCAACGTGTTGTTTGAGACTCCGAGGAGGATCTCCAGGAACGAGAATGGGTATTTCAATGCAAATAATTTTTGGAGAGTGATTTCTAGAGAGGACATGGATTTTAAGACCAAGGATGCTCGTGCTTCTTTGATTCGCAACCCCGTGAATCGATATATGGATAGAGTTTTGGGTAACACATTGTTTGCCCTGTCTGAAGGGAGTTGCTTGTCTAGGGGAGAGTTGTATGCTCTCTGGTGTATGCCGAATAGAGTAAGGTTCAATGTGGGGTCATATTTAATTCAGCAGCTATACAGATTCATGAGTTCCACGTTTCAGAGAGTGAATATTGGTGGCTTACTCACTAATATGGCTGAGTCATACCACATGGATTTTACTGGCATTACACTCATTCTGGAGGATCCGGATCTACTCATGAGTGCTTGTGTAAAAGCTGGATTCGCTTATCATCGGGATGGAGATTGGCTATACACTAGGAGATCTAAGCCTTTTTCTTTTATGTTTCCATATGATGTAGGAGGTATGACTACGATCCGGAATGAGGATAATAAGTGGATAAACACTCTAGGGTACAAGGCTATCTCAATCGCGTGCTTGAGGAGAGGTGATTGGAGGTATGTGGCTCAGATGTACGCCATCGGGATATACCAGGCGCTGCAAAGAATAGTTGATGAAGGGCAGCAAGGGCCGCAGCAGCAACATCATTGAGAGCATGAAGCGGATCGATTTATCCCGAGATGGATATTTCACAGCAGCAGCAGCATGAGGAAATGCCACCACCACCCTTTCTAGCAGTGCCATAGCAGCAGTATTGGGCCGGTCCTGATGATTACTATAGGGAGCTTTAGGTTAATGAATGAGCATTTGGCTAACCTGAACAATGAACAGAAAGAGATAAACCTCCAGCTGGGCTTGCATACCACTAGTTATGCCACGCTCGATATGAAATACAATGCATTGCAAGCTAATACGTGGTGATGGATCAGAGATTAGGGGATTTGAATGATAACTATGAAGCTCTGGATAGGAATGTTGATACCTTATAGAGAGACTTCGTGATTTGCGCCGGAAGGAAGATGATGATGATGATGCTCCAGAGTAGTAGAGGGCCCAGGTTTTTCATTTTATCTGTTTCAGCTCATCTCCATTATCTTTTTTCTCTTTACAGGATTGGTACTTGTGGTGTGAGTGGAATGTACGTATATTGAGATTGGATTGAGCTGTGATACTTGATACTTGAGGCTGGTTTGGTTGGTGATATTAGCTTTGGATTATTATGATGGGTTCTTTGCCAAGTATGTTGCATTCGTATTTTGCATGTGTTGATTTTGTTGATGAGATGTGTGTATTATTCGTTAAATATGTGGAGTTCATTGCGAATTGATCTTGATTATATGCTATGAGGAGTGCTTAAAAAGCTATTACCCATGTGAAAATTTGAGCCTTATGAAATCATGCTACATCCATGCATGATAGTTTATTCTTGTGAGAATTGTTCATATGACCGTATTCTAGAACTTTGCTTGGAGTCTTATGTGAGACTTATGATTGATTAGTTATTAGGACATGATCTTCAACCATTATTGTTTATCGAGTCACTTAGCCAAATTTTACCTTCCCTTATATTGAATAAATCATTGGAATCCCGATTGAGCATTTAAAAGCTTTTTCTTTGGCAAGCCTTGATTAAAAAGCCTTTATTTATCCTTTCCTTGAGCTTTGTTGAATACCCTATTCATTAGTAGAGAGTTGAGGTAAGTAAATGCTAGCTTGAATGTGAAGAAGAAAGGAAGAAGATTTGGTTGAGTAGCATGAATTTGAAGAAAAGAAAGGAATGATTAAATCTTGTTAGGGATAGTGCTTGAAACCAGTACCCCGACTGCTTAGAAAGGTAGTGCCCAAAATTAGCACCCTTGTACTTTGGAGAAAGATGATGTTGATGCCAAGAAAAATAAGGAAGAGTTGAATCACGAAGATCATGAGAATAAGAAGGAGAGAAGAAGCTGTTTGATAAAAAATAAAATTCCAAGGTAATTCTCTGCTAATGAAGTAGTCATTTTCTCTATATTTTTCTACCTTTACCAAAGAGTCAACATTACAGCCCAAAAGCAAGTCCTTTGTGATCCTAATAATGAAGTGATTATAAGTTGATTTTTGAGACCCTTGCCAAGCTTATTGTTACGTGAAAGTATGAATTGAAATTGAGCGAATATACTAACCCATTGAAGTGTACATCTTTTACACTTGAGTGCGAGAGTAAACACTTATCTTGTGAGCTAGATAACTTAGTACTCCGAATTGTATTATAATTAAGTGATGTTTTGCATGAATGAAATGTATGATGCGAGTGATACTTGTTTTAAGTTGATAGAATTGCATGTGTATGTATGACTTTTATTTGACTAGATGGACTTGTGAAATTTACACCTACTCTTATGCTTTGATTTCGTTGCCTTGGACAAGCATCATGTTAGTTTGGGGGTTTGATGAGTGTGTAAATTCACGTGATTTGAGCTCTGATTCGTGTGATAATGATGTAAGATTTGATCTTAAGTAAAGATAAATCGAGTGGTATTGTAGAAAGTCATGAATCAGGTGTGTTTGAGTATGTTTGAGTGGATTTTTGACGGAAAACGGATTAGAAGTGATTAGAACTGGAGAAAGGATGTTGAAGGCACCCGGTTCGACCAAACAGGGACGTGGATCGACCAACAACAAAGTGGTTCGACGAGCATCCCTGGTTGAACCAGGTGAGGAGAGGCGTCAAGAGTGTGGTTCGACCACAACACTATGGTTCGATTAAGCACAGTGGTCGAACCTCGGTTCTAAGGAGAGCTCGTAAGTATAAAAGAAAGACCCTACGTCAGGGAAAAGGGAGTTCACCACCACCTTCCTTCAACATAACATCCGAAACCTTTCCACCATCCACGGAGCTGTGGAGAGAGATTCGTCTGTCGAATCAAGTGAGAACAAAGTGAAGATTCAAGATGGAGAGAGATGCGATGGAGGCCGCATCTAGGGTTCACTTCGCATCTTAATTTATCTTGTAATTTTCAAGACTATAGGTAAGATCTATCCAACTACCATGATTGTTCTTTGATCAATCATGGGCTAGAACTGCTACGGTAGTTCAAGGGTTTATGAAGGTTTTATAAGTTAATTGAACTTTCGTGTGTATATTCCGTACAACACTACTTGTGGTTTATTTTATATAAGATTATGCATTTTTTAATTCATACTCAGAGTTGTTTTATGCATCATTAATTGTTATGTAGAGTCTGAATACATATCTTGATTATTGATTGAGTGCGTACACTGCTGAGTAGGATTACATGTTATGATTCTAAGTTATGGGACTCCGATGTCTCATTAGAACTATCTTATATAATTACTTGTTAATTGAATATGATTCGGGTTAATAAGTACAACGAAGAGTATAATGTCATAGTACCTATAAAGGGAGATCATATCGGGTTAGAGTACTAAGTGCAAGGGAAATAATTGATACTTATAGTACCTAGAAAGGGGGGTGAATTATATCTCTTGCTCCAAGGATATTCACATGTGTCACCCGCATATTTACTTGTGTCTATAGAGTAGATTTGCATGACTTAATGATGCGTCCATACTCCACAAGGCAGAGTCGGACATTGATACATGGAAGGAAAATTAATGAGTAAAACTGGATGGCCTAAAAGACTACCTATCTTCTCACTTATTCACTTTCGTTCGATCTCTACTGTTATTTATTTTAATTGTTCTTTTAATTATTTAGTTATTGGTTACTTAATCATACAACTATTTTACCATAATAGTCTTAGTAACTTAGAATATAATTAAATTGATAATAATATGTCCTTTGGGTTCGATAATCACTTGGCCTCTTATCAAAGCTACAATAGAATCCTTAACACTTGGGGATTAATATTGTGTGTTGAGAAAACGCTCATCAGTGACTAACTTCACTAGTAGAGAATTACCTTAGAGAGTTGCTTTTCATCAAACAACATTAATTCTTCTTCTCCTGATTCATTCTCATTATCTCCTCGATCCTTCTTTTCTCCTTCTTCACTTGGAATCAACATATTTCTTCCTTCCAAAGTACAAAGGTACCAATTTTGGGCACTACCCTTATAAGCAATCGGGGTATCGGTCTAAGGCACTACTCCCTAACAAGATTTAAACAAAATTTTTCTCACTTTCATCACTATCACCAACTTTCCTTCCCTTTTCTTCTTCATATATGAGCTAGGACTTATTCACCTTAACTCTCTACTAGTAAATATGGTATTTCAAAGCTTAAGTAATAGGTAAATAAAGGCTTCTTATCATAGGCTTGCCACAGAAAAGTCTTTAAAGGCTCAATGGGGCTTCCAATGATTTATACTACAAGGTAGGATAAAATTTAGCTAAGTGGCTCAATTAAGCAATAACGGCCTAAGATCATGTCCCAGTATCTACCAATCATAAACCTCAGACAAGACTCTAAGCCAAGTTCTATAATACAAACATATGAATGATACTCTCAAGAATAAACTATCATGCATTGATGTTGCATGATTAATAGGCTCAAATTCTCACATGGTTCATAGATTTTCTAAGCACTCTTCAAAGCATGCAATCAAAATCAATCTCTACATAACTAAAAGTAATAATGGTACATGCCTATCATCAATAAAATGAACATGTATTAATACAAGTGCATATGCATAAACAAGAAGAATCATCATCACTAACATGATCAAACATCATCATCAAATGTATCCATCCATCAACACCATCAATATCAATCTAGTACATATCACTCACACAAGAATCTCAAGCAACATACTCCACCATCCACACAACACTCATCCTGTAAAGTGAAAAAGAGAATGGAGGTGAGAAGAAATGGATAAAGATAAAATCTGGAGCCACTACTCCTCCGGAGCATCATCATCACTCGCTTCGTTGCGCCAATCATCGAAATTCCTCCATAGGGTATCAATCTTCATGCCCAAAGCTTCATAATTCTCATTCAAATCTCCCAATCTTCTATCCATCACATCATATATGAGGTTGAGCGCACCGTAATTCATGTTAGCCAATGCCAGCTGTCAATTTATCTCTTGCTGGTTCACATTTAAAGTGGCAAAATACTTATTCATCAACCGAAATTGCTCACAACAAAAATGATCCTGGCCAACTAGAAATTTTGCTGCTGCTGTGGTGGTGACTCATAGTACTGCTGCGGTGGCTGTATCGGAGGAAAACCCATCTCCGGATGCTCATGAGTATGCTGATGCTGCTGCTGCTGCTCATAATCCTCAACAAAATCTGCTGGATCACCAACTAAGATCATGTCTTCATCATTGTAAACACCTTGGATGTGCATCCAAAAGCCTCCAATCTTCATCATCAATACAAGTTTCGGAAATTGCCTTGTGCTCCGGGGTATTCATCAACAAGTTATTGTTGATCTGAAGAACGGGAGAAGAAAAACAAAAGAGGGGAAAGAAGAGAGTGAAGAGGAGAAACCCTTGTTGATCAAATTCTCTCTTACAACCCTCATCCTAGGTGGTTTCTAAGTTGTTTTGAGGTAAGTGGTGTGTGAATTAAGCTTCCTTCTTCCATGGTTTTGTAATTTTGTGGGGTTTTTTTTTTTGGTATGTGGGTAATTCGCAGACTGTTCGAACTGATTTTGACATATCTATTGCCATCGAAAGTTTGCAAACTTAATTTTTGTACGTAGCTGAACTCGTTAGCTTTCCGTAGCCACTTGAAACGCCTCAATCCGATTATTCTACAATTAGTTATGATTTTTCTCGTAAACTGCCGCTAGCTGGAAATTTTCAGAATTTTTATGTCGAATTCAAACTTATTTTCTATCGTTTCGTTTAGTTAATGTATTGAAACGGGTTATGTGGGATTGGGAACTGATGTTAAGGAGTTACATACCATTTTTATTTAATATCGACTCGTTCGAACTTGATTAGGATTTGTTTTTAGCAATGAAAGGGATGTTACCGCTAATAGTTAGTTATATTTAATTTGTTTTTAATTGCTCATCTCCTTTCTAGGTAAAGAACCATCGACGAAGGGCAAGGGACCGACTTCAGATTCCGGAGAGAGTTAATCACTTCCTTGTGAGTTGATAATTCGGGAACGCCTTCTCTTGTGGGAAGTGTGGACCCTCGATAAATGTGCATTTATTTTAGTTTTAGTTAATTGATAAGAAAATTATTTGGTATTGTGTTATGTGATAAAGAGCCTGATTGGCTCGATTGCTCTGGTTAGAGTCATGTTAGCCATTTTATGAGTATTATTGATTTTAACTTATGTTGAAGAGCCTTGCCGGCTCGGTATCTGATAACATTTATTGTGAATTATTTGAGAATTGATTTCTGGTTATTCTTGTGTGCTATTAAGACTCTAACTTGAGTCGTTATTCATCTTATGATGCACATGCATATGTATGCCTGGTACCAAGGTTAAGTAGCCCGAATTGGTCACGGTTCGGGTGAGTTGGAGCGACATTGATTAAGTAGCCCGAATTTGTCGCGGTTCGGGTGAGTTAGAGTGACAACCAAGTTGCCCGTTGCTTGGCAAACCCGGGTGAGTTAGATCTAACGGGGCACCTGTCCATTTGCCAAATACTGATACGCTAGAGGGTGATCGTTAGATGGATCAGTCTATTATAGGCTCAGTTAACGTCACCGGTGTAGGACATGCATGTCATATATGTTTATATGTTTGATCATTTCAAGTATTCACATCGATATTGAGTTGTGAACTTTAGCACTTGGCGTGTTGAGAAAGAATATTAATGTGCATTTTATCTAGAGTAACGATGACGGGCTTGGACTGTCTCTCGACGGAGAGCTCAGTTCGAGGAGGATATTGACTACCCACGCTTCTTTTATGTGATAACATGTTGTTTGAACTAATTGTGTTATTCGTAAATGTGCACTAAGGTTTTTATTTTCATTAATATGTACACTGAGTGAGAATAGTTGTTGTGGGACGAAATGTTGGATTTTATGTTATGAACTGCGAGTGGGAATACATGCTTCGTATAAGGGTCGGGGTGACCGGCTTATCACCTCACTGAGCTAGTGGTTTTGCTCACCCCCATCATTCTTTCCTTTTCAGGCTGTTGATATCGTTTTGGTTGGAGGTTTTCCTATTGTTTGCTCGTCATCCAATCCGTGTTTTGGGTACTTTCTCTTTTATGTAAATTGACGGATTCATTGACGAGATTGTATAGTTTATATTTGGTGACCCCCTTGATGTTCTTTTTGTACCTTCGCGATGTTATATTGTTCATGTATATTTTCTTTAAACTAAGTTACACCGTTGTATTTTGTACCTTTGTAAATCCTTGTTGAAACTTTATGAGATGATGTCCTCGAGTTGTACCCATTGTTATCAGTTGTTCAGTTCTACAGGTACTTGATAGCAAGCCTTACGTTTTCTATAAACTTTGTGGAGTGGAGTGAACCCATTCTGCGAAATTTATGGTTAACGTGGCGGTTGTCGCGTTCTGTCGGGGGTCGGGGCGTGACAACTTTCTTGGTATCAGAGCCTGGTTTTATGATTCTCATTCTTTATGTGTCAAGCCAATGAGTCCAACTTTGTTTCTATGTCATCCTAAGGTATCGTATTGCCTTGACGTTGACCTTGCATTTTCTTTCCTTTCTTCCTTTCAGTCATTATGGCACCTCCAGTTCATCGTCGAGGTCGAGGTCGAGGACACGCTCCTCGTGATCCTCCGAGTCCTCTACTCTCTTCTATTCCTCATGGACCTCGAGGACATGTTTCTTCTGATCATGTCGTTCCTCCAACGGTTACGGACCCTATCAATTCTGACCATAGGGTGCCAGTTTCCCAGGTAGAGCAACCACGGGCCCAGTTGCGGGTTGAGCACATGATGATACCCGAGCAGTACCAATTGTATTATGATCACATTCGTATACATGGTGTTTCACCACCTACAATGGCTCATACGACTACGACTGTCACTGAAGAGGTTCTTCGTGCTAATGAAACAATTCGACCAACAATTAATGTACCAGTTTTTACTCCAGAAATGGCTTTAGGAGGTTCTGCTTCTCGAGGTGCACTTTTTATACCTGATTTGGTGAAAGCAGTTGAAAACATGGGGACTTCGAAATTTGACGGTGCAAGAGATGCTTCTAAAGCGGGGGCATGGTTAAAGGAGATTACAGAGACCTTTGAAACCTTGATGATTGAAGAATGTTATCGTGTGGTCATTGCGACCAAGCTGTTAGGCCAAGATGCGCGACGATGGTGGCAGAATCTAAAAGAGACATCTTCAGTTACTATTACGTGGGCTATCTTTGTGGAACGATTCAAAGATCGATACTTCTCTCAGTACATCAAGGATCAGAAGAGAAAGGAGTTCTTCAACCTCTTTCAAGGCATTATGTCGGTCGTTGAGTACGAAAGTAAATTTTTGGAATTGCGAGAATTCGCTCCTGAGTCATATACGACGAGAGACTTATGCAAGAGATTTGAAGATGGTCTTAATTTAAATATTCGAGATCGCATCAAGTCCGGAGACAAGTACGGGAGTCTTGACGATCTCGTAGAAGAAGCCCTGAGGGTAGAAAGTTTAGTTCAGACGAGACATAAGCTTGCAGAACGATCTCAAAAGAAAAGGCAAGGGAGCCCATTTCCAGGAAATGCATCGAAGGTGTATAGTGGTAAGATCAACAAACGATAATGGAAAAATGAAGGAGATCTGACTCTTGCCACGGATAAACATCCACATGTCCTCCTTCCTTTGAATTAGCCCATCCTAACACAAGCCGACAAGATCAAGTCTGGGTACCCTCGGATCGGCCGATACCTAGTCAAATCAACTCTGTAATACTCCGCTATCGGAGTAATCAATCCACCAATGTTGACCTTCTGAAAGGATTAAGTAGAGAACCAATACAACTACTGGAAAAAGTAAGCTGCTACATTAAAGCGAACTCCGTTTATCATATATCATAGTGCATATAGCTCTCCTCTAGGTATGCATCCTCCCTCGGCTCGAGCAAACAGCGTGTTGCTCAGGATTCGGTTCATGTATGCTATCACAGGGTTGCGAATAAAAGAAACTTTTGAAGTATTAGCATTGTAATCTCCTTGCCACCGCGTAGTAGACCTCCAGAACTCATCAGCATTAAAACCCTCATTTCCATTTCAGAAATATCAGTCGGACATCTAACCATCTCGTTAAACTCACTTGCGCACATCAACTTCAGCTGGCTACCTATCTGCATCCACAATCCATAAGGAAGATAATAATCTCCGCGATCAACTCTCATCGTGCACAATACTTCAGCTGTGATGTGGAAATATGTCTCTTTCTTCAGCTCCATAAATCGAGTGATCCATTCTCGATTGAACATCCAATGAATATCGTTGATGATGTTTATCTCCAACATAGCTTGATCATCCGGATACCTCGTCCTTGTTATCTTATCAGAATTAGCTCTCGATAACTCTTCCTTCTCCTCCCAGTCATCAATCTGTATGCTAAAATTGGAAGGTCTCCTCTTATTTCTCATTAACTTCTTTGCAAACTCACCCTTATTAGGAGATTTAGTCTCCTTCTTTTTTAAGGGTGTGGCGATTCCTTTACCTACAACGATTATATTTCAATACAAAATAGAGGAGATAAAACAAGTACACCCAACCTAGGACTAATTAAAGTATGAATTCTACTCAAGACTTCAAATTTGAATGCATTAATCACTTCATGAATCAATCTCCCAAAACTTTAAGTGTAAACTTCAAAATTGGATATGAATACTCAATAATTTCCATCACGAGAAAATTAAACTCCAAATTCCTAAGTCTCATCATCATATATTCAACATACTTCAAAAATCCAACATGCTTCAACTCATCCATAAATTAACAATTAAAATTAATTCAAAGCATGCATAGCTTCCATAATTCAATTACTCATTATCGTCACTTCCAATCAATGAGCTCAAATATAAATTCTTCAATTAAACCAAAGCCCGTAAGATATGCATCATCAATTTCACACAATTCCATCAATCCAACGTAAATTGAAACATGGAAATTCATGTAAAATTTCAACAAAAACACCAAAATTTCAAACTTCAATTCCAACTAAGAACATTTTTAATCAACTTACCCAATATTCACTAAGCATATATTACTCCAATTCATGGGTAAAGAGTCCAGAAAACATACCTTTGTCACTAGACATGGTGTACATGTGACGAACGATGGAAATCCCTAATTTCGAGTTGAAAAGTCCCAATTTTGAACTTCAATTCACCCAGAGATTGGTGTGGAAGTGTGTGGAGAGGAAAAATAAGGTGTGGTGTGAGTTTAGAGTGAAATTCTTACAGTTCGGGATGAGAGCTCTAGGAAAGGTGATGGGAAACTGGTCGAATGGCATAGGAAACTACTTGTATTCGGGACTGTCTGACCTAGCTCGACTCGAGCTACATGGTCGAGCTAGGCTCGACTGGTCGAGCTAGGTGTATGTCCAGTGATCCATTCATAGTTTGACTTTAGCTCGACCAATATGTCACGGTCGAGCTGCAGTAGGTTGGTCGAGCTACACCTCTGTAATCTGAAAAGTCTCCCTACTCAAATCGCCCATCATGATTTGGTTAACCTACAGGGTGTTGGTCGAGTTGGCCTCCTGTAAACTGAACAAGACTTTCGGAGTGCAGCTCAACCAGAGATTCTTGGTCGAGCTACGGGTGCTTGGTCGAGTTGGCTTCCGGATGCTCGTTTTCTTGTGCTTTTCCTCATCCCCTGCAAAACTCAGACTCTAGAACAATATAAAACATCATATCAAGCAAAAACAATAAAATGGGAGAGATGTAATTGCAAATAGATGTAATTGCCGATTAGTAAGCACCTTAAATATAAAAATTTCTTACTCACATGAAATAAATTAAGCAATAAAATGGGAGGGTAAGCCCTAAACAGGCGCTCTTATTTAACGTCGGAGAGTCACGACGGTACCAACTCAATGTAAGGTATCCTCAAAGACGACGCAAGCATCATCCGACGACTTATAATTCTTCAATCTATGCGCATTCGCCGCTATGATGTCTTCGTCTTTGTCCATGTTCTCAAAACTCCCCCCTCCGCAGGCTCTATGGATAATGAATGGTCCCGTCCACTTCGATTTCAATTTACTTGCAAAAAGTTTCAAAGGAGAGTTAAAAAGTAATACCTCATCTCCTTGCTTGAACTCCTTAAAAGTGATTTCGAGTCATGCACTACTTCATTCTCTCCTTGTAGATCACTGAGTTCTTGAAAGCTTGATTTCTAAACTCGTCTAATTTATTGATGTGAGTCATCCTCAACTCTTTTTTCTCCTTAAGAAACAAGTTCATACTTCTTACGGCCCAAAAAGACTTATGCAAAATCTCTACAGGTAAGTGGCATGGCTTCCTATAAAATTTTTGAAAAGGTGACATGTCTAGCACAGTCTTATATGCATTTCGAAACCCCCACAAAACATCATCGAGCTACATAGCCCAATCCTTCCTATTTGTTCCGACCACATTCTCCAGGATTTGCTTCACTTACTGGTTAGAGACTTCGGCTTGCCGATTTGCTTGAGGATGATTGATGAGCATTTTTCATCACACAAAATTAATCCTCAAGTATTAAGGATATCAATTATAGTCTCGATAGGCGACCAAGTGATTATCGAACCCAAGAGACGGATTATTATCAATTCAATTATATTCTAATTAACTAAGAGTATGTTGGTAAATCAGTTTTGAATAGTTACGAAACTAAATAATATATAAATTTGAATAGCAAATTAAATAGACAAGCAATAAAGAAAATACGGCTGTGGTCAAGTGAGAAATTAGGTAGTTCTTCGGGTCATCCAGTTTTACTTATTAATTTCCTTTCCATGCATTATTGTCCGACTTTGCCTTGTAGATTATGAAAGCGTCACTAGACCATGCAAGTTCACCCTATAGACACAAGTAAACATGCGTTTGACACATGCGAATATCCTCGGAACAAGAGATATAATTCACTCCCATTTCTAGGTGCTACCAGTATCAATTATTTCTCGTGCACTTAGTACTCTAACCCGATATGATCTCCCTTTATATGTACTATGAAGTTATATTCTTTATCTTACTTATTAACCCGAATAAGATTCAATTAACAAGTATCTATATAAGATAACTCTAATAAGACTTCGGAATCCCTCCAATTAGAATTATAACATGTAATCCTGCTCAGCGGTGAACGCACTCAATCAACAACGAAGAGATGTATTCAGACTCTACATAACAGTTAATGATGCACAAAACTACCGTGAGTATGAATTAAAAAAGCACAATCTTATATAGAATAAACCACAAGTAGTGTTGTATGGAGTTTAAACATTGAAATTCAATTAACTCATAAAACTTTCATAACCCTAGAACTACCGGAGCAGTTCTAGCCCATGATTGATCTAGGAACAATCATGGCTAGTTGGTACGATCTTACTTGACTCGCCAGACGAACCTCTCCTCACGACTCCTTCGGATGATGGTAGGGTTTTGGTGATGGATGAATGATGTATGACAAATGATCATCCTTCTCCCACGAAAGCTCTTCTTTTATACTTGTAACTCTCCTTACAGGCCTTGGATGAGCTTTTTTAGCGAACACATGCATTATAGGTATAAAAATACGAATATGGTAAGTTTCCGTACATCAGTTCAACCAAAGAGGTTGGTCGAACTCTCCCAGGCAGGTCGAACTCCAGGTCGAATCCGCCTGTAAATCGGTCTCGGATCCCGAATTCGACCAGCACTCATGGTCGGAGCGGATACTTCCTGGTCGGACCAGTACTGCTTCTCTTCATGCTTCGATTTCGACAATGGTTCGACCAAGTGGTTTCGTCTAACTCGAATGTTGTGGTTGAACGGTATCTTTCTGCGCTCAATTCTACCAGTAGTGCTGGTCGAACTCCCTCCTTCTTGGTCGAATCCGACACCTGCTTGGTCGAATAGCATGCCTACTTCTTCCTCTTTCCGGATCCTATCACTTCCAACTTATTTTTCTTTGAAAATCAACTCAAATTGCCTTTAAAACAACCGATTCGTGGCTTTTTACTAACTATAACAATTCATATAGAATTTCAACCATCTAACACTTTATTATTCCACGAATCCGGCCTCAAAACAAGTGAATTTACACACTAATCAAACTCCCAAACTTACATGTTGCTCGTCCCTAGGCAACGCAATCAAACCCATAGAGTAGTGTAAAATTCACTCAACCACCACATTCAACACAATTCATATTCACACGTGCAATTTCATCAATCAAAAATAATTATTACTCGCATCATATATATCATTCATGTAAAACTTCACTCAATTATTACGTAATTCGGAGTACTAAGTCATCTAGCTCACAAGATAAGTATTTATTCTCTCTCTCTAGTACAAAAGATATACACTTCAATAGGGTAATATACACTCATATCAATTCATTCCTCCGCGTAACTATAAGCTTGGCAAGGATCTCAAAAATTAACTTACAATCAATTCCTTACTAGGATCACAAAGGACTTGCTTTTGGGTTGTAATGTTGGCTCTTTGGTAACGGTAGGAGAATTGAGGTAAAGTGACTAATTCACTAGCAGAGAGTTACCTTAGAGTTTTGCTTTTCGTCAAACAGCTTTATTTTTTCTCCATCTTCTTCTCATAATCTTCATGGTTTGAATTCTCCTTTTTCTTTAGCATCAACATCATATTTCCTCAACGAGCAAGGGTACCAATTTTGGGCACTACCCTTCTAAGCAGTTGGGGTACCAGTTTCAGGCACTACCCCTAAACAAGATTTAACCATACTTCCTTCTTTTCATATTTCTCAGCCACGCTTCCACCTTTTCATTCTTTCAAGCACTTACACACCTCAACTCTCTACTAATGAATAAGATATTCAACAAGGCTCAAGTAAAGGTTTGATAAGGCTTTTTATCAAGGCTTGCCAAAGAAAAAGCATTTTAAGGCTCAAAAGGGCTTACAATGATATATAAATTAACAGGTAAGGTAAAATTTTGGCTAAGTGACTTGATTGCATAATAATGGCCTAAGATCATGTCCTAGCATTTCATCAATCATAAGTTTCACACAAGACGCCAAGCAGAGTTCTAGAATATGGTCATACGAATGATTCCCTCAAGAATAAATTATTATGAACTAGCATGATTTAAATGGCTCAAATTCTCACATGGGTAAATAGAATCCTAAGTACTTCTCATAACATATAATCAAGATGAATTTTACAATGAACTCCACATACTTATCAAGTATAAATGCTTCTAATCAATAAAAATTAACACATGTTACATATGAATGCATCATACTAAAACCAAGAACCCTCATAGCAGGACAATCCATACAAGTATAATCAACTAATTCCACCCTCAAGTATCACCAATCTAGCATCCAACCATATCAATATACGTACATGACACTCACGCAACACATACCCATCCTGGAAAGAGAAAAAGAGAAGGGAGATGAGATGAAAAAGATAAAGAACAAAAAACCTGGTACATCCTACTCCTCTGGAGCATCATCATCGCTCGCACCTCTTCCTCATCACCATCACTCATCCCCGAGCACAATCGATCCAAATCTCTATGAAGAGCATTAAGCTTCCTATCCAACTCACGCTCATGATCATACAATTTCCCCAATCTCCTATCCATCTCCACATAGTTATTCTGCAGCGTGTTGTAATTCCCATCCAGTGTTGCGTAGTTCGTATTTGCTAATTCCAGCTGCCTATTCGTCTCTTGCTGGTTCGCATCCAGTGTGGTGAACTGCTCATGAATCAATCGAAACTGCTCCTAAAAATAAGCATCAGGACCAGCTCACTGCTGTTATGGCCATGCTAGAATGGGACATGGCGGCCTCTTGTGCGGCTGTGGATCTCCCATATCTGGATCCACCTGATCCTCTCCAAGCTCCTGCTGCTTTTGTGACTGTGGCTGTGGATGTGGCTGAAAACACCCCTCGTCTACAATCCTCTGAATCTCCTCCATCATCCCCTCAGCATACACCCTTCACACACATACTCATCACCAAATTGTGATGCCCCAGGATGGGTGAAATGCCAGTGAAGTCCAATGATAGTACTCAGCTACCGAAGTAAGAAACCCTCCTATATTCACTCTCTGAAATGGAGAGCACCTGAATCTCCATAGCTGATTAATAAAATAAGAGCCCACATTGAACCTCACTCCATTGAGCATGCATCAGAGAGCATACAACTCTCCCCTCGCCACACAACTTCCTTCAGAACAGACGAACAAAGTATTGCTCAATATTCTATCCATATACGGATCATTAGATTCTGAATCAATGAAGCACGAGCATTGCTAATCTTGTAATCCACATCCTCACCAGAAATCTCTCTCCAGAATCTATTTGCATTGAAATACCCATTCTCATTCCTTGAAATCCCCCTAGGAGTCTGAAACAATATATTCAAATCCTCCGCTGGCCATGTCCTCTTCTCACCTCTGAGCTGGAACAAATACTCATACGGAAGATTGTTCGCACCCTTCTTGACAGTAATCGAACATATTACTTCTGCAGTCACATGGAAATAAGTAGGCTTTTTCAACTCCATGAAGTGACGAATACTAACTTGATCAAACATCCACTGAACATCATTGCGAATGTGCATAGTAACCATCGCTCCATCATCTTGATACCTCGTTCGAGCAATCTTATCTGACACTTCTTCCCATTTTTCTTTGATCTCATCCCATTCATTCATCCGAATCTTGAAATTCAAGGGCAACCGCTCTTGAAGCCTTAGCTTCTTTGTCATTGCATCTTCACGAGACGGCCTATCTTACCTCTTCTTGGATAGAGCCTCGGCTTCCTTTCCTTTTCCTGAAGTCAATATCTCAATAACAACCAAACAAGAAAAACAAACCAAGCTATTCCTGATCAATAAGCATTCAACTCTACTAAATACTTTAAGTTTTCTATGCATAGTCATTCCAATCAAGCATATTACATTCATATATCAACAATTCAATTCTCATACTTACATAATCCAATTCCAACTTCAATCATGCAACAAGAACAACCCACAACAAAGTAAACTACAAGCATGTTTCAAAAATTCAAGAAAGTAACTCAAAATCCATCATGCTTCACTCACACTACTCAATTCCATCCTAACTCCACATAAACATCATGTTTTGACAATAATTAATCAACCGAATTTGAACCCATCAACTGTTCATACGAAATCATGCGTAAAAGTTCAACTCCCATGCCAAAATCCCTCAAGAAATCAGTTAATTCAACTTACCCATCTCAAAATCACGTAATGAAACTTCAATCCTAGGGCAAATGAACCAAGAAAACATACCTTTCGAGCTTGACATGGCTAGGACGAACGATTGTGGAGAATTCCCAAAATTCGCCAATAACCCTAGATTTCGCTAACAAATCGACCCAAACTTGCAGCAAATCGAGTGTGTAGTGTGTGGAATATGATTAATTTGGTTCGAAATCACGTGTAATCAAAGATTGGAAGGGAGGATTTCCAATTCGGGAGGAATTCTGGTGAAGGTGGTGTGCAAAAATGATGGAATGGGGTGAAAAATGGAGTTAAAATCAACTTACCTGGCCTGGATTTGACTTAACCGCGTGGTCGAATCGGATTGTTGTGGTTGAATCCATGGTTGAACTCTCTTTCTGGACAATTCATCATCGCGATTCGACCACCGGCCGACCAAGTGATTTGGTCGAGCTCTTTTATCATCGTCGAACTCCTCTGTTCAGATCTATCAGGTTTGCAATTCGACCTCAATTCGACCAGACCATTTGGTTGAACCAATCCTATCTTGGTCGAATCTACTTGTACAAACTTCTCTAATCGCCACTTCGACTTCTTTCTTAATCGAACCTCTGGTCAAACTCTCTTTTGCATGGTCGAATGGACCTGTAACGAAGTTCTGATCTCCAATTCAACCAGGGCTTCCATGTTCGACTTGCATGTCTAGTCCAACTGACCACCAGATGCTCCGAACTTGAATTTTCTTCATTCCCTGCACACCTTATGCTCAAAAACGAACATTAGGTACCAAAATAGATCAAAATTAGCTCAAGAATCAATCTTAAACTTGATATTCATGAGTAACTCTGCATATGACACTCAAAAACAACACCAAACACCATAAAATATTAGGCAAATTGCAAAAATTGACGCACCACAACTGGTAAAAGTTTTGATATGCCGCAAAAAATCAACTCCCCTAACAAATGTCACAAAGAAAAGATTATACTCTCAGTGCTTTAATGAGATAATAACATCACACCTCCCCAAACTTAGTAGAAACTAAGTTTGCAAAGACATGCAATTGCCGATAAGTAAGCACGTCAAATATAAAAATCTTACTCAGACAAAAGAAATAATAAAGCAACAAAACAGGAGGGAAAACCCCCAACAGGCTCTCATGTTTAACGTCAGAGAGTCACGACGGTACTAATCTAGTGCAAGGTATCCTCAAAGACGACGCAAGTATCATCCGGTGACTTGTAATGCTTAAATCAATGCTCATTCGCTGTGATAATGTCCCCATCTTTGTCCATAAGCTCAAAACTCCCTTCTCCGCAGGCTCTATAGATAATGAACTGCCCCATCCACTTTGATTTCAATTTTCATGCGAAGAGCTTCAAACGAGAGTTAAAAAGTATTACCTCATCACCTTGCTTGAACTCCTTGTATGAGATCTTTGAATCATGCCATTTCTTCATTCTCTCCTTGTAGATCTCCGAGTTCTTGTAAGCTCGATTTCTGAACTCATCCAATTGATTAATATGAGTCACCCTCAACTCCTTTTGATCTTTTAAAGACAAGTTCAAACTCCTCAATGCCCATAAAGCTTTGTGCTGAATCTCTACGGGTAAGTGGCACGGCTTCCCATAGACGATTTGGTACGGTGACATATCCAATACCGTCTTATAAGCAGTCCGAAACCCCCATAAAACATCATCAAGCTTCATAGCCCAATCCTTCCTATTTGTTCCGACTACCTTCTCCAAAGTTTGCTTCACTTGTCGGTTGGAGACTTCAGCTTGCCCATTCGCTTGAGGGTGATAGGGTGTAGTAACCCTATACTTGACCCCATAATCTTTAAGCACCTTTTCAAGAAGTTTGTTGACGAAGTGTGACCCTCCATCACTCACCAATGCTCTAGGAACTCCATAACGGGAAAATATATGTTTCTTCAAGAAAGATAAAACAGACCTTGAATCATTCATGCGAGTAGGAATGGCTTCCACCCACTTCGAAACATAATCCACTGCTAAAAGGATGTAAAGAAATCCATTAGATGGAGGAAAAGGCCCCATAAAATCGATCCCCATACATCGAAGATCTCAACAACAATGCTTGGCTGAAAGGGCATCTCATCTCGTCGACTTTTGTTCCCCATCCTTTGACATCTATCGCATGTCGCCACATAGGTTTCACAATCTTTAAACAAAGTCGACCAATAAAGAGCAGATTGAAGTACCTTTGATGTAATCTTTTGAGCTCCGAAGTGCCCCCCGTTAGGTTGTGCATGATAAAAATCAAGAACGCACTCCATCTCCTTCTCGGGCACATACCTACGGACTATGGAATATGTACATATCTTGTAGACAAACGGATCATAACATATAAATATCTCAACATCCCTCTTAAATTTTGCAAGTTGATATCGGTTGAGATCTCTCGGAATTTTACCTACGGCAATGTAATTTACATAATCCGCATCCATGGATCCATCCCTTAGGCAGCCACAACACATGATTTTTCTGCTCCTTCAACAAGTACTGTCATTATCTTCCCATCAAGGAACATCTCTTCAATGTAATCGAAAGAATCATCACAGTGCTCCCTTGTCTCTAACCTGGATAGGTGATCCGCCAAAACATTCTTGGTACCCTTCTTATCTCGAATCTCCATATCAAATTCCTGCAGCAAAAGAATCCATCTAATGATCCTTGGCTTCGTTTTCTTCTTCTTCATCAAGTATCGGATCACAGAATGATCCGTATACACTATCGTTCTCATGCCAACCAAATACTGTCAAAACTTGTTGAATGCATACACTATAGCTAGAAACTCCTTTTCCGTCACCGTGTAGTTCTTTTGTATAGCATCAAAAGTCTTACGCGCATAGTAAATGGCGCATAACTTCTTTTCCCTCAACTGCCCAAGCACCACTCCAAGTGCTAAGTCACTCGCATAACACATAAGTACAAACGGCTTAGTCCAATCCGGTGTGATCAAGATAGGTGCAGTAATAAGCACCTCTTTCAAAACCTGAAAAGTTGTTAGACATTCTTCATCAAACACAAAAGGATCATCCTTTTCAAGTAAATGAGATAAGGGCTTGGAGTATTTCGAGAAGTCTTTTATGAATCTTCTATAAAAACTGGCGTGTCCAAGGAAGGACCGCACTCCCCTTTCATTAGTAGGTGGAGGAAGCTTCTCAATTGCCATCACCTTTGCTCTATCCACCTGCAATCCCTTGGCTGAAATATGATGCCCAAGAAAAACCCCATCTCTTACCATGAAGTGGCACTTCTCCCAATTCAAGGCAAGATTAGTTTCTTGGCATCTCTTCAAAATAGTAGGTTAGATAAACAAACATCAAAAGAGGAACCAAACACAGAAAAATTATCCATAAACACCTCCATGATCTTATCTATCAACCCATCAAATATGGCCATCATGCAACGCTGAAATATAGCAGACGCATTACATAATCCAAAAGGCATCTTTCTAAAGGCAAAAGTACCATAAGGGCAAGTAAAGTAGTCTTTTCTTGATCCTCGGGTGCAATCATAATTTGATTATAACCTGAGTACCCATCCAAGAAACAATAATACTCATACCCTGGAAGACGATCAAGCATTTGATCCATGAAAGGAAGGGGAAAATGGTCTTTGCATGTATTTTCATTCATTTCCTGTAATCCGTACACACACGCCATCCCGTATGAATCCTAGTGGCTAATGACTCTCGATATTCAGATTTCACAATAGTCATGCCCCCTTCTTAACTACAATATGCAATGGATTACATGGGGACTATCAATAATGGGATAAATAATTCCTGCATCAAGCCACGTTAAGATTTGCTTCGTAATCATTTCTTGAATAGCGGTATTCACCCTCCGCTGATTCTGAATGCTACTCTTGGCCTCATCTAATAATCTTATTCTATGCATGCAATAGGAAGGACTAATACCTTTTAAATCATCAAGAGACCAACCAATCGCAGACTTATACTTTCTAAGCACATCCAACAATTCCTCAAGTTGATCACATCAAGGGAAGAAGATACAATTACTGGATATTTTTTATATTCACCTAGGTAGGCATACCTCAAGTGCACCAGTAGCAGTTTCAACTCCTCTTTCTTCTCTTCTAGAGGTGCACTCTCTCTATCCAATGGCAAGTACTTCCAAGTCCACTTGACCTCTTCAAATGTGGTCCTTGTCGACTCACACCTGTCATCACCCAAAGCAAGCAAGTTTTGAAGAAATTCAATACATACCTCTTTGGAGAGTTCATCTAGCTCAGTAGTGGGAAAAGTAAGAGACTCCGCCAAACATGTCTCAAGAGGATCCTTCGACAGAATCAAAGACATGTCTTCCTTCACAATCTCCTCCGCTACATCAATATTATGACATTGCATCTCCATTGGCATCTTCATTGCTTTGTCAAGGTTAAATAGGACCTCTTCTTTATCTATCTTTAGCCACAACTCACCCTTCCGCACATCTATCATAGCTCCCGTAGTAGCAAAGAAAGGTCTCCCTAAAATAAGAGGGACATTATCCTTGTCATCTTCCATCTCAAGCACAAGAAAATCCACAGGAAAGACTATCTTCTCTACTTTGACAAGAACGTCTTCAACCACACCCTTCGGAAAAGTCATAGACCTATTCGCTAATTGTAAAGCAACTGTTGTGGGAGTTAACTCCTCCAAACCAAGCCTTTGAAAAATAGACAATGGCATCAAGTTGATGTTTGCCCCAAGATCACACAAGGCTCTACGTGCCGGCCCCTTTCCAATCTCACATAAGATAATGAAGCTTCCCGGATCCTTTAACTTAGCTAGCAGCTTCCTTTGAATGATCGAGCTATAATTCTCTGACAGATTCACTGTTTCAATTCCGTTCAAGCTGCTCTTCTTCAAAAGTATATCCTTCAGGAAACGGGCATAATATGGCATCTCCAATATCGCCTCAGAAAAAGGAATGTTCAAGCTTATCTTGTTTATGATCTCTGAAAACTTCTTGAACTTCTCTTCCAATCCCTTTTTGACTAGCTTGTAAGGAAATGGCGGAGGTATCTTAGATTTGGGAATCCCCAATTCATCTCGTTCAACCTTCTCCGCTTTATCCTTTTCGGCTCTCAATCTCTTAGCTCTTTCCCACTTCTTTTCTGCTATAATCTCAGTATTCTGCTCTTTGGAAGACACTGGAGTAGCTTCAACATCATGTGGAGCATTCAACATGGAAAACGGTGCAGAATAGGAGGGTTTGACTTGAGTTCGACCTGGGTAGGTGGTCGAACTTGGTGAATAATAGTCGAACTGAACACCTGAAAGTTTGTTCTCCCCTTTACAGGCCGGTTCGACCATTGTTCGACCAACAGGGTTGGTCTAATCCAATTGATCGTGGTAAATTCGGGCTTCAGACAAAACAGAGTGCTCTGGACAGTGCTGTTCGACCTCAGTTCGACCAGAGGCTTTGGTTAAACCCACCTGTTTTTAGTCGAACAGACCTTCTGACTCCTCAGGACGTCGCCTAGGTGCCTTGTTTGACCTCCCTTGTTCAGTTTGACCTGGGTAACTGGTTGAATCGGAGTCGAATCGGGCTCTAGCAGCTTCAGACTTCGATTTTGGCCTCATTGGTCCCTCGTACTGCATTCCAGACCTCAATGTAATGGCGTAACAAGACTTTGGATTCTCAATACTTTGAGACGGAAACTTCCCCTTCTCAATAGTTTGAGTCAATTTTTTCACATTACCTGCCATTTCTCCTATCAAAAATGTAAGGTCCTTTACTTGCTTAGACAAAACCTCATGGTTAGCATCAATCTTCTTTTCTAATTTGGCCTCTAGACGATCCACTCTTGCATCATTCCTCGCGATGTACCTGTTCACTATATCCTCGAAACTCAGCTTCCCTTCTTCCACTTAGCTCCCGGATCAACACCAATAGAAGGTTGCACAGCTTTATTTGGGTTTCTCCATGAAAACTCCGGTCTCCTTGGTTTTTGATAACCACCCGGGGGACCACGATTGTTGTAGTTCCCTTGATAGTTCCTGTTTCCTTGATTTGGGTACCTAGTTCCTTGGATACTTTGACTCATGGCGTAATTTACCTCCTTGATCTCCTCTTGGCTAGCTCCTTCATAGCCACTATCCTGCTGCATCATTGGTACTCTCTGAGATAAATCCGTGATATGCTTTTGCTGAGACTCTAGTAGCTTGCTAATGTTAGTCAAACTAGAGACTATCTCATCTTCTCTTCCTGACTTCACCATAGTATGCTCAACCTGTGCTACTTTACCAAGGACATAAGTGTCTTTCACTCTATCAGTTGGTCAATCTCTTGAATTCATCAAAATATCTTCAAAAAGCTTCTCGGCCTCATTGGGTGACTTCGTAAGCAGTGCTCCATTAGAAAAAGCATCAAGTAAAAACGAGAATTGCAATCCAACCCATTGTAGAAAATACTGATATATTAAGCTTTAGATAGCCCATGTTGAGGACACTTCCGGAGCATGTCCTTGAATCTGTCCCAAGCTTCAGAAACTTCTTATTGTCATGGATAGAAAATTGATTGATTTCTTGCTTCATCTTAAAAACCTTTGAAGGTGGCATGTATCGCTCCAAGAATTTCACTTTCAACTTCTCCCATGTATCACATTCAGTAGCATCAAGATTATCATACCAATCTCTCGCTTTTTATTCAGCGAGAACTTAAACAATATGATCTTCCTCGCATCCTCATGAGCTCCTGCACCTTTTTGTGTACTTGCATACCCAAGGAACTTGTTTAGATGTTGCTGAGGATCTTCAAATGTTCCCCAGAGAAGGGACTCCTTTCAATCATGCTAATAAGAGTAGGGTGTAAATCAAAATCAGCTCCAGTACCTCTTGCTCCTAACAGCCCAGCATTGCCAGATCTATTGTTTTTAAAGACTTTCCGGATGGCAAGTGTATCAGAATCCATTGCCAAGTTGATTGTTTCTACTTCCAAATTAACTTCGATTGCAGCTTCAATCGTTTGCAAATTTAGCAAGTCAACTTCAACTCCTAAGTTAAGAGCCTTAGTTGGATCTACATTCTTGTTCTTGTTGTTCTTCTTCTTTTTCTTCCTCGACGATGCTCCGGTCTCTGGATTATTAGGCACTAATTCACCTGTCTTTGATCTAGTGAGCATATAACTAAGAAAATTAAGAGTTAGAAATTAAAGACAAGAATAATATAATTTTAATTAAACTTGAAATAATCAACTAATAATTAATACCGTTCCCGGCAACGGCGCCAAGAACTTGATGAGCATTTTCTCAATACACAAAATTAATCCTCAAGTATTAAGTATATCAATTATAGTCTCGATAGGCGACCAAGTGATTATCGAACCCAAGGGATGGATTTTTATCAATTCAATTATATTCTAATTAACTAAGACTATGTTGGTAAATTGGTTTTGAATAGTTACCAAACTAAATAACATATAAATTTGAATAGAAAATTAAATAGAGAAGCAATAAAGAAAATACGATTGTGATCAAGTGAGAAATTAGGTAGTTCTTCGGGTCATTCAATTTTACTTATTAATTTCCTTTCCATGCGTTATTTTCCGCCTCTGCCTTATAGTTTATGGACACATCACTAGACCATGCAAGTTCCCCCTATAGACACAAATAAACATCTGTTTGACACGTGTGAATATCCTCGGAGCAAGAGATATAATTCACCCCCTTTCTAGGTTTATCAGTATCAATTATTTCCCGTGTACTTAGTACTCTAACCCGATATGATCTCCCTTTATAGGTACTATGAAGTTATACTCTTTATCCAACTTATTAATCCGAATAAGATTCAATTAACAAGTATCTATATAAGATAGTTCTAATAAGACTTCGGAATCCCTTCACTTAGAATTATAACATGTAATCCTGCTCAGTGGTGAACGCACTCAATCAATAACCAAGATATGTATTCAGACTCTACATAACAGTTAATGATGCACAAAACGACCGTGAGTATGAATTAAAAAAAGCACAATCTTATATAGAATAAACCACAAGTAGTGTTGTACGGAGTTTATACATGGAAATTCAATTAACTCATAAAACTTTCATAACCCTGGAACTACCGGAGCGATTCTAGCCCATGATTGATCTAGGAACAATCTAGCCAATCATGGCTAGTTGGTACGATCTTACTTGACTTGCAAGACGAACCTCTCCTCACGACTCCTTCGGATGATGGTAGGGTTTTGGTGATGGATGGATGATGTATGACGAATGATCATCCTTCTCCTACGAAAGCACTTCTTTTATACTTGTAAACTCTCCTTACGGGCCTTGGATGGGCTTTTTGAGCGAACACACATATTAAAGGTGTATGGTAAGTTTCCTTACATCAGTTCGACCAAAAGGTTGGGCGAACTCTCCCAGGCAGGTAGAACTCCAACTCAAATCTCGGATCCTGGATTCGACCAGCGCTTATGGTTGAACCGAATACTTCCTGGTCGAACCGGTACTGCTTCTCTTCAGGCTTTGATTTCGACCACAGTTCGACCAAGTGGTTTGGTCGAACTCGAATGTCATGGTCAAATGACATCTTTCCGCGCTCAGTTCGACAAGCAGTGCTAGTCGAACTTCCTCCTTCTTGGTCGAATCCGACACCTTCTTGGTCGAATCGCATGCCTGCTTCTTCCTCTTTCCGGATCCTATCACTTCCAACTCGTTTTTCTTTGAAAATTAACTCAAATAGCCCTTACAACAACCGATTCATGGCTTTTTACTAACTATAACAATTCATATAGAATTTCAACCATCTAACACTCCATATTCCATGAATCCAGCCTCAAAACATGTGATTTTACACACTCATCAATGATAGGGTGTAGTAACCCTATGCTTAACACCATACTCCTTGAAAACTCTTTCAATAAGCTTGTTGACGAAGTGGGAACCTCCATCACTTACAAGTCCTCTAGGAACTCCATAGCGTGCAAATATTTGTTACTTCAAGAATGATAACACCGTCATTGCACCATTCATGCGAGTTAGAATTGCTTCCACCCACTTAGAAACATAATCAACAGCTAAAAGGATGTAAAGAAATCCATTAGATGGAGGAAAAGACCCCATAAAATCGATCCCCCATACATCGAAGTTCTTTACAACAATGCTCGGCTAAAGTTGAATTTCATTTCTTCTACTTATGTTTCCCATCCTTTGACATCTATCACATGTCGCCCCATAGGATTCACATTCTTTGAACAAAGAAGGCCTATATAAAGTGGATTGTAGTACCTTTGACGCAGTCTTTTAGGCTCCGAAGTGCCCCCCGTTAGGTTGTGCATGGAAAAAATCAAGAACACTCTCCATCTCCATCTCGGGCACACACCTACGGATGATAGAATATGTACAAATATTGTATGCAAATGGATCATACCATAGAAAAGTCTCAACATCTCTCTTGAATTTAGCAAGTTGATACCCATTGAGACCTTTAGGAATTTAACTGGATACAATGTAATTGACATAATCAGCGTACCATGGATCCATTCCTTGAGCAGTGACTACACAAGCTTTCTTCACTCCTTCAACAAACATGGCCATAATCTTCTCATCCGGGAACATCTCTTCAATGTATTCAAAAGAGTCATTACAATGCTCCCTTGTCTCTAACCTTGATAGGTGATCCGCAAAAACATTCTCTGTTCCTTTCTTGTCTTGGATCTCCATATCAAACTCTTGTAGAAGAGGGATCCATCTAATAATCCTGGGCTTCGCTTCCAGATAGTAGAATGATCAGTGTACACAATTATCTTCATGCCAACAAAATATTGTCGAAACTTGTTGAAAGCATACGCAACAGCTAAAAACTCCTTTTCAGTGATAGTGTAATTCTTTTGTGATGCATCAAAAGTTTTGCTCGTATAGTAGATGGCGTAGAACTTCTTTTCTCTCAACTGCCCAAGCACCACTCCAAGTGCTAAATCACTTGCATCACATATAAGTACAAAAGGCTGAGTCCAATCCGTTGTAATCAAGATAGGTGCAGAAATGAACGTCTCTTTCAAAACCTGAAAAGCTGTTAGACATTCATCATAAAAAAATGAACATCTTTTCAAGTAAATGAGATAAGGGCTTGGAGTATTTTGAGAAGTCTTTGATAAATCTTTTATAAAATCCGTGTGTCCAAGGAAGGACCGCACTCCCTTTTCATTAGTAGGTGGTGGAAGTTTCTCAATTGCCACCACCTTTGCTCGATCAACCTGTAATCCCTTGGCCGAAACATGATGCCCAAGTATAATCCCATCTCTCACCATGAAGTGACACTTTTCCCAATTCAAGACAAGATTAGTTTCTTGACATCTCTTCAAAACAGTAGTTAGGTTAGACAAATAAATATCAAAGGAGGAACCAAAAACAGAAAAATCATCCGTAAACACCTCCATGATCTTCTCTATCAAACCATCAAATAAGGCCATCATGCAACGCTGAAATGTAGCAGGTGCATTACATAGCCCAAAAGGCATCTTCCTAAAAGCAAAAGTTCCATAAGGGCAAGTAAAATTAGTCTTTTCTTGGTCCTTTGGATCAATCATGATTTGATTATAACCCAAGTACCCAGCCAAGAAATAATAAAACTCATACCCTGCTAGACGATCTAACATTTGATCCATGAAAGGAATAGGGAAGTGATTTTTGCATGTATTTTCATTCAGTTTCCTGTAATCCATACGGAAACACCATCCCGTAGGAATCCTAGTGGCTAATGTTACTCCATCATCGGCTTTCACAATAATCATGCCCCCTTTTTAGCTACTACATGCAATGGACTCACATGGGGACTATCACTAATTGGATAAATAATTCCTGCATCTAACCAAGTTAGGATTTGCTTCCTAATCACCTCTTGAATCGCGGGATTAACCCTCCACTGATTCTGAATACACCCCTAAGCTTCATCCAGCAACCTTATATTATGCATGCAATATGATGTACTAATACCTTTTAAATCATCAAGAGACCAACCAATAACAGACTTATAATTTTTAAGCACATCTAACAACTCTTCAAGTTGATAATCAGTAAGAGATGAAGAAACAATTGCCGAATAAGTTTCATTGTCACCAAGATAGGCGTATTTCAAGTGTTCCATTAGCGGTTTCAACTCCTTCTTTTCTTCCTTCGGTGTGCTTTCTCTATCCAATGGGAGATATTGCCTAGTCCACTTAACTTCTTCATGCTTGGTTCTTTTTGGTTTATACCTGTCATCACCCAAAGCAAGTAAAATTTCAAGAAATTCCATACATACCTCGTTGGAGAGATCAAGCAAGTAAAATTTCAAGAAATTCCATACATACCTCGTTGGAGAGATCATCTAGCTCTGTGGTGAGAAAAGTAAGAGACTCCACCAATCATGTCTCCAAAGGATCCTTCGAAAGGATCAAGGACATATCTTCCTTCACGATCTCCTCCACCACATCAATGTTGTGACATTGCGTCTCCATCGGTGTCTTCATTGCTTTATCAAGGTTGAACAAAACCTCTTCTTTATCCATTCTCAATCTAAGCTCTCCCTTTTGAACATCAATCATAGCTCTAGTTGTAGCAAGGAATGGTCTCCCTAAGATAAGAGGGACATTATCCTTGTCATCTTCCATCTCTAGCACAAGAAAATCCACAGGAATGACAAGCTTCTCTACTTTCACAAGTACATCTTCATTCACACCCTTCGAAAAAGTCATGGGCCGATCGACCAACTGTAGAGCCACCGTTGTGGGAGCAAGCTCCCCTAAACTTAGCTTCTTGAATATCGACAAGGGCATCAAGTTGATTCTGGCACTAAGATCACACAAAGCTTTACGTGCTTTCTCCTTTCCAATTTCACATAGAATAGTGAAGCTTCCCAGATCCTTCAACTTAGTTGGCAGCTTCCTCAGAGTGATCAAGCTGTAGTTCTCTGATAGATTCACTGTCTCTACTCAGTTCAAGCTCCTTTTCTTCAATATGATGTCCTTAAGAAATTGGGCATAGTATGGCATCTCCATGATTGCTTCGGAGAAAGGGATGTTCAAACTTATCTTTGTTCATTGTATCCTGGAATCTCTTGAACTTATCTTCCAACCCCTTTTGCACTAACCTCAAAGAAAACGGAGGAGGTATCTTTGTCTTAGGAATTCCTTATTCATCACGTTCAACCTCCTTTGCCTTGTCCTTCTCGATTTTCAATCTCTTTGCTTTTTCCCACTTCTTCTCTATTATCTGCTCAATATTCTGCTCTTGTGATGGTACTGGAGTATTCTGAATAACAAGTGTAGCATTCGGCATAGAGACGGGGATCGATGGCTGCTACTCAACCACAGGTCGACCAGAAAGGTCTGGTCGAGATAGGTGGTATTGGTCAGATGGATGTCTAAAAACTAAATCTGCCTGTTCACTCCTGAAAGTGTTGGCTCGATCGTAGCTCGACCGGTGTGGTCAGGTCAAGCTGTAAAGTTTTGGTCGAGCTGAGGCTTTGTAAACTGAAAATGTTTCTTCGACTCAACAGGTAGTGGCTCGACCATAGCTCGACCATAGTGGTCTGGTCGAGCTGCGAGCCAAAAAATAGAGTATTGTTTCTCTATTTTTTCCCCATGTTACTCGACCATGGATCGACCTAGAGGGTTGGTCGAGCTGCAGTCGAGCTGGCTCTTACTTTCTTCGTTTTCACCCATCAGCTTCATCGGACCTTCATACTGCATCCCAAACCTCAATGTGATGGCTTGACACTCTTTCAGGTTCATTATACTCTGAGATAGAAACCTTTTCTTCTCTATTGTCTATGTCTACTGATTCACGTTCCTAGCCATTTGCCCCATCAACAAGGTTAGGTCCTGCATCTGCTTTGACAAGTCCACATGATTTGTGTCAATTTTTGCCTCCAGATGATCCATCCTTGCATTGTTTCTAGCCACATAATAATTCACCATATCCTCTAAACCAAGTTTATCTTCTTCCATCTTAGCACCAGGATTAACACCAACCAGAGGTTGCATTGCTGCATTTGGATTACTCCATGAAAATTCCGTCCTCCTTGGTTTTTTATAACTACCCGGGGGACCACGATTGTTGTAGTTCACTTGGTAATTCATGTTTCCTTGATTGTTTGGATACCTCGTTCCTTGAATACTTTGTCTCATGGCATAGTTTGCTTCTTCTAATTCCTCTTGGATCGGCCTTTCTTCACCAACATCCTGCTGCATCATCATTGGAACTTGATGAGAGTTTTCTTTGCACGCAAAATTAATCCTCAAGTATTAAGAATATAAATTGCAGCTTAGGCAATCGACCAAGTTAACTATCGAATTCAAAGGACTGCGTATTATCAATTTAATTATTTACTAAATTAATCAAGACAAGGGCAATAAGATTTTAGAGTTCTAATCTAATTACTAATCTAATTACTAATATGCTGAAAATTAAATAATAATTTAAATAAAATAAATACTAGAAGAATACGAAAGTGAATATAGTAGGAGAATAGGTAGCTCTAGGGTAATCCAGTTTTACTCATTAATTTCCTTCCCGTGTATCAATGTCTGACTCTACCTTGTGGATTATAGACGCATCACTAAGCCATGAAAATCTACTCTACAGACACTATTAAATATGCGAGTAATACGTGTGAATAACCTTGAAGCAAAAGATATAACTTCACCCCCCCTTTCTAGGTAGTATCAGTATCAATTATTTTTCTGGCCAATTGGTACTCTAACCCGATATGATCTCCCTTTATAGGTACTATAAAATTATCCTCTTTATCCTACTTACTAATCCGAATTCAATTCAATTAATAAGTATTCATATAATATAGTTCTAATGAAAGCTTCGGAGTCCCCTCACTTAGAATCATAACATGGAATCTTGTTCAGTAGTGAACGCGCTCAATCAACAACCAAGATATATATTCAGACTCTATATAACAGTTAAAGATGCACAAAATGACTCTGAATATGGATTAAAAATGCATAATCATATATAAAATAATTCCACAAGTAGTGTTGTACGGAGTATGTACGCGAAAGTTCTATTAATTCATAAAAACCTTCAAAACCCTAAATCTACCAAAATGGTTCTAGCTCATGATATTGCGAAGAACAATTATGGGGGTTGGATAGATCTTACCCATATGTCTGGAAAATACAAGATAAATTAGAAAACGAATAAAACCCTAGATGCGGAGGTCGTCGTGCCCTTCTCCGTCTTAAATTAGTAGAACAGTCGTGTTGAGTAGAAACAGTTTGCGCGACGTCACCATTTCGATCATAACTTTCTCGTTTGGATTCTAAATTAGGTGTATCTTACGCCAAAATGACCCACTCTTCTTTGGCTTCCAATCATACATCACACTTCTATTTTTGAGCTCCACATGAATACAGAAAAATTACACAAGTTGGACATGTGTTTTTTAACATTCTTGCACAAGTTGCACATTTTCTCCAACTTTGCTCTTTTGATCCTTTTTCCACCTAAAATACAATAAAACACCTAAAATGCACCTTTTTCTCAAATTTATCGAATATAAGACAATTGTGCTAATATAAGACAATAATTCTCATAAAAAGGTGTTAAATTGGACATTAAAACACGCTTATTTTCACTCTCATCAAACCCTCAAACTTACCTGTTGCTCGTCCCGCGGAAACAAAATGAAAATAGAGAGAGAGAGAAAGAGTTAGAAAATTAGCGGGGAAATAAGGACTATAACAAATACCCCATTCAAAATACAATTGTCGTCAACTAAGGTCATGCAACATTTATTACATGTAATAATCAATTTATATCATACAAGACAAGACAAGACAATCACCACCAATTCAAATGCTCTATTGACATGTTCTCACAGGAAGTATTTATCATTTGCACTCAAGTGTAAAAGATGAACACTTATGGTTTAAGGTGTTTACACTCGGATTCAATTCAAATGCATGTGTAACCATAAGCTTGCCTATTGTTTTAACTCTCCTTTTACCTGTAGCTAGCAAATCACGGATCAAAAAGGTCTTTTATTTGGTTGTAATGTAGGCTCTTTGAAAAGGTAGGAAATTTATGGATAAGTGTCTCAAAACTTGGATCAATCAAGCTGCAGTCTCTCTCGATTTTGCATTCTTCCTCATCACTTCAATTAAGCACAACATCCTCTTCAAATTCTCCCATCTTTCTCCTTCAAGCACAACATACTTTTCTTTTTCAACTTTTTCTATCTCTTCAACTCCATCATTCTCTTTTTCTTCACTTTATTTTTCTTTTTTTCTTTTGAGGTACCAGTTTCGGGCACTACCTCTCCCATCCTCCATAGGGTACTAGATTTAAGCACTACCCTAGGGTGTTTGTTTCCATGGAGTAATAGATTTGAGCACTACTCCAGGAATTTTCCTTTTCATCCTTAAGACTCTTCTTTCATCATCCTTATCATCCCTCATATCACCACTCTCTTCAATTAAGCTTTATTGGCTATCAAAAGAATGGATTTAAAAAGACTCAAATGGGCTGGCAAGGGATTTAACGGATTCAAGTAAAGAGTATGAGAAAAGATGGGCTATTCAAAGATGGCCTAATATCATTTCCATAATCCACCATACTAATCTTGAATATTCAAGGAGACTCAACGCAAGTTCTAGAATACACGCACAAGAACGATACTCACCAGAAAAGAAATATCATGTGATTATGTACATGAATAAAGCTCAAAATCTCACATGGATTTTTAACAATTAATAGAGCACTTTTCATGGTAAGCAATATCCCACAAGTACACATAGAACTTCATACCACAATATAACTCAAGTATACTTCCTTCATCAATTTCAAGAGCATATGAATTTCAGGCACAATTTAAACAATATAAGCTCATGTGAATCATCAAAAATATAAACTCAATTCTTCCACTCCATGAATTTAAAGCACACATAAAAATTAGAAAAAGGAAACGAGAGCACCTGATTTCTATCCTTCAAAACGTTCACAAGCTCTTCGAGTTGTTCAACTCAGTAAGGAAAACCTTAGTGTAGAACTCGTCTTGCCTCTCTAGTACCTTTTTCTATCATCAAAGCTCAAACACACTCATCATCACATAATTCATCAATAATAAAATAGAAAATACTAGAAAAATTGAAAAGACGAAAAATTGAGAAATCGACCACTGAATACTAGGATACAAAAAAAACAACATACTAAACATTAGGTAAGTTGCAAAAAATCGACATACCAACATCGGTTAAAATATTAATATTCAGCAAAAATCAACCCCCTAACAAACAAACAACCAACCAACCAAAGGATAAATTATACCCTTAGTGCTTATAAGATGAGGTAAGTACGTCACACTCCCCCCAAACTTAGTAAAATGCAAGTTGAAACTAAGTTTTAAAGAGATGTAATTGTTGAAGCTTGAGCACCTCAAATATAATAAAGCCTCACTCACACGAAAGAAATAACAAAGCAATAAAATGGAAGGGACAAGACCCCAACAGGCGCTCATGTTTAATATCGGAGAGTCACGACGGTTAAAATCTAAATCAAACTAGAAATAATAAAATCAATAATAACAGTCATCCCCGGCAACGGCGCCAAAAACTTGATGAGCATTTTCTTTGCACGCAAAATTAATCCCCAAGTATTAAGGATATCAATTGCGGTTTAGACAATCGACCAAGTTAAATATCGAACCTAAAGGACGGCATATTATCAATTTAATTATTTACTAAATTAATCAAGACAAGGGCAATAAGATTTGAGAGTTTTAATCTAATAACTAATTTGTTAAAAATTAAATAACAATTAAAATAAAATAAACACTAGAAGAATACGAAAGTGAATCAAGTAGGAGAATAGGTAGCTCTAGGGTAATCCAATTTCACTCATTAATTTCCTTTTCGTGTATCAATGTCCGACTCTTCCTTGTGGATTATGGACGCATCACTAATCCATGCAAATCTACTCTATAGACACAAGTAAATATGCGTATAATACGTGTGAATAACCTTGAAGAAAGAGATATAACTTCAACCCTCTTTCTAGGTACCATTAGTATCAATTATTTTCCTGGCCAATTGGTACTCTAACCCGATATCATCTCCAATTGGTACTTACTAATTCGAAATCAATTCAATTAATAAGTATTCATATAAGATAGTTCTAATGAAGCTTCGGAGTCCCCTCACTTAGAATCATAACATGGAATCATGTTCAACAGTGAACGCACTCAATGAACAACCAAGATATATATTCAGACTTTATATAACAGTTTAAGATGCACAAAACGAATCTGAATATGGATTAAAATGCATAATCATATATAAAACAATTCCACAAGTAGTGTTGTACGGAGTATGCACTAGAAATTTCAATTAATTCATAAAAATCTTCAAAACCCTAGATCTACCAAAACGGTTCTAGCTCATGATGTTGCGAAGAACTGTCATGGGGTTGGATAAATCTTATCCATATGTCTGGAAAATATCAGATAAACTAGGAAACGAATAAAACCCTAGATGCGGGAGTTGTCACGTCCTTTTCTGTCTTGAATCCTCCTCTTGGTTCTCCTCTTAATTCAACAAACGAATCTTCAAAGTGATGGATGGATGGAGGAAAGGATGTGGATGATGGTTGGGGGGTGATCCCCCTTGTGGGGTGTAGGATAATTGTGTTGCGATTCTTTCTCTCATGATTAATGATGTAAAATATATATAGGTGTGGGAAGGAAATTAAATAAGAAAATAAAGATAGGGGTGAATCATGGAGGATTATGTGATAAAGAGACTAATTGTGCTCAAAGAAATAGGTAATTTTGGAAAATTTTCGAAAATTCTCAAAAATTCTCACTGGCAGCTGCGCGACTCCACAATTTTGAGCATAACTTCCTCGTCCAAACTCCGATCTTAGTTATTCTTGCGCTCACGCGATTCTCTTTTCCTTGGCTTTCTATATAAAATATCTCACCAAAAGTTCACATTTGAAGATGTAACAAGTCACGTAAAATAGAACAGTCGTGCTGAGTAGAAACAGCTTGCACGACGTCACCATTTCGATCATAACTTTATCGTTTGGCTCCAAATTAGGTGTTTATTATGCCAAAACGACCCACTCTTCTGTGGATTTCCAACCATATATCATACTTCTATTTTTGACCTCCATAAGAATACAGAAAAATTACACAAGTTGGACGTGCGTTCTTTAGCATTCTTGCACAAGTTACACCTTTTCTCTAACATTGCTCTTTTGATCCTTTTTCCACCTAAATTACAATAAAACAACTCAAATGCACCTTTTTCTCAAATATATTGAATATAAGATACTTTTGCTAATATTAGACAATAATTCACATAAAAGGTGTTCAATTGGACACTAAAACATGCTTTTTTTCACTCTCATCAGTACTCTATGCGACAACTCTGTTATTTGCTTCTGCTAGGATATTGTAGCTTGTTGATGCTTGCCAAGCTCGAGACGATCTCATCTTCTCTACTTGACTGTACCATCGTGTGTTCAACCTGCGCTACCTTTCCAAGTACATAGGTTCCTCTAACTCTATCAGTAGGCCAATCTCTTGAATTCATCGAAATATCCTCAAAAAGCTTTTCAGCCTCAACGGGTGTCTTTGCAAGTAATCTTCCATTCGATGAAGCATCAAGTAGAACATGAGAATTACAATCCAACCCGCTGTAGAAAATACTGATGTATTGAGCTTTAGATAATCCATGCTGAGGGCACTTCCTTAACATATCTTTGAATCTATCCCATGCCTCATGGAATTTTTCATTACCACTGATAGCAAATTGATTGATTTCTTGTTTCATCTTAAACACCTTTGAAGGTGGTATGTATCGCTCCAAGAACTTCACTTTCAATTGTTCTCATGTAGTACATTCAGCAGCACTAAGAGTGTTGTACCAATCTTTCGCTCTTTCAGTAAGTGAAAACATAAATTTGATGATCCTCCTTGCATCTTCATGAGTTCCAGCATCCTTTTGTGTACTTGCATAACCCAGGAACTTATTAAGATGTTGTTGAGGATTCTCGAAAGTTCCCCTAAAGAAGGAGTTCCTTTCTATCATGCTGATAAGAGTGGGATAAAGATCAAAATTGGCACCAGCTCCACGCGCTCCTAACAGCCCTACGTTGCCCCTCCGTTGTTCTTAAAGACTTCATGGATGGAAACATTGTCCGAATTTACCCTATCTTCGACCATGTTGACTGCTTCTGCTTCCGACTTGTCTTCGATTGCAGCTTCAATTATTTCCGAGTTTGGTACTTCAACTTCAACTCCTAGATTAAGAGCTTCGGTTACTTCCACGTTCTTATTCTTCTTTTTCTTTACCTTCTTCTTCCTTGACGATGCTCCAATTTCCGGATCAAAAGGCGCTAGTGTTGCCCCCTTCGACCTAGTGTACATACACTTAAGAAAAATTCAGCGTTATAAATTAATGATAAGTGTGGAGTAGTTTCAATTAAACTAGAAATAATAAAATTGATAAGGACAACCATCCGCGACAACGGTGCCAGAAACTTGATGGACGTTTTCTCAACACACAATTCATCTGCAAGTATGAAGGATGTTATTTTAGCTTAGATAAGTGACCATGTTATATATCAAACCCAAAGGACGATTGATTATCAACTTATTATTATCCAAATTAAAAGAAAATATTGCTTGGAAATTTAATTGGAGAATAATAATTAAACTACTGAACAAATTAATTAAATAAAAAATAAAATAGAGAAAATAGAGAATAAACGAGAGTTAAACAAGTGAGAAGACAGGTAGCTCTTCAGGCCATCTAGTTTCACTAATTATCTCCCTTTCGTATGTCAATGTCCGATACTACCTTGTAGACTATGGACGCATCACTAAGGCATAAAAATCTACTCTCTAGACACAAGCAGATAAGCATGTAACACATGTGAATTACCTCGGAGTAAGAGCATAATTACACCCCCTTTTAAGGTACCATCAATATCAATTATTTCCCTTGCACTAAGTACTTTAACCCGATATGATCTCCCTTTATAGGTACTATATAATTATCCTCTTTATCATACGTACTAACCCGAATTTAATTCAATTAATAAGTATTTATATAAGATGGTTCTAATGAAGTTTCGGAGTCCCCTCACTTAGAATCATAACATATTATCCTACTCAGCAGTGAACGCACTCAATCAATAACCAAGATATATATTCAGACTCTATATAACAGTTAATGATGCACAAAACAACTATAAGTATGAATTAAAAATGCAGTCTTATATAAAATAAATCCACAAGTAGTGTTGTACGGAGTATACACACGGAAGATCAATTAACTAGATAAAATCTTCATATATAAGCCCTAAAACTACCAAAGCGGTTCTAGACCATGACATTTCGAAGAACGTTCATGGTGTTTGGATAGATCTTACTCATAGTCTTGAAAATTACAAGAAAGATTAAGTTGCAGTAAACCCTAGATGTTGGTGTCGTCGCTTCTCGCTCCGTCTTGAACCTTCACTTGGTTCTCACTTCATTCGCTGCACGAATCTCTCTCTACAGCTCCTGCGGATGGAGTTAGGGTTTGGTTGTGGTGTAGGATGGAAATGGAATCTAACTCCCTTTTTAATGTGATCTGCATTTCTTTTGATACTTGTAAGCTCTCCTCATGGACCTTTATTGGATTTTTCGTAGAAAACACGCACATGCACGTACTGAGATAAAATTCTGATGTTTCGGTGCTAATGTGTCCCAACTCGCCAAGACTAGGCTTGGTCGAGCTAGAACCCCTTGGTCTAACTACAGTCGAGCTGCGCGTCTATAAACTGAACTTCTCCCAGCTTGACTCGACTTCAGTAGCTCGACCAAAATGATTCTGATCGAGCTGCACGCCCTTGGTTGAACTATCACTCTATAAATGATATAGCTCCAGCTAGACTTTCCTCTTGTAGCTCGACCACACTGAGCTTGGTCGAGCTACGTGTTTTCCAATTTTGAGCACTTCTAACCTGTTTTTCGGTACAAATATGCTCAAATAGCTTTAGTAGCATCTAATTCGTGGATTCTCCATAAACATCCTAATTTGTCTTGATAATAGATCAAATCATACTCAATTTCCCCCCAAATCGGAGCTCAAAATACGTAAATTATCACTCTCATCATGATGAAACTAAAATGAGAACTCTACTTAATGTTTATTGTCGGAAGAAAGAAGTGGAATATACATCTGTGGTCTTCCTCATTTATGGCAAGGAACTTCCCTACAAAGGGACCTTTCATCGGGTTCTTTATTCTTTTATAGTTTAAATTATGTCTTTATGATAAATTTATATTAGTTTTTAATTTGATCGGATTTGTGTAGGCTGGATTGTTGGACCAAGATAAAATTGATGTTATGGCATAAGACTGGAGGAGGTGATAGGCATAATGCTTAAATGTTCTCGTGCAAAGGTTATTCACAATTATTTTTATATTAGGACACTTATTTTCTCCAAACCTTTTAAGATTGTATTTATTTGCATTATAATTTTAGACTTGAATTTTCTTTTAATATTTTTTTTGTCTAACTTTACTCGAGTTAATTATTGACACCAAATCCTATAATGTAGGATTTCATCAACTACAAATTGGTCACACTACAGTTTAAAAAAATATTAAAACTGCCAATTTTATGTGCACTTGCCCAAGATGCCCTTGTATAAATAGTGAATGCTTACCATAAATCCAACTTTACTATATATATTATTGCTTGAAAAAGAAATAGTCACTGTTCAAACAATAAATATAGTTTTTTGTATTCGTCCACAAATTATGTCACTGTTCAAACAATAAAAGTAGTCATCGAAAATCAATGATCCAAAGATTAAAAAAAACTTACTGGAAGGAATTTAAGGCTAATTTAATTTAATAGTAATCTTACTTTTCCTTAAACTAAAATATGGTAGTTTAAAAATTGTTTAATTTTTTTAGTAAAAGCGCGACTATTCCACTATTCATAATTCAACAGAATTGAGTCGCCAGTTCTATTGGCGCTTTTAATAAATAATAAAAATATTAATATTTAAAATTATTAAATTGATATAATTAAATAATTTAATTGTTTAAAATATAAAATTTGGTCTCTTATGTCCCCGGGTGTACAAGGTGTATAGGGTATAATATTTTGGTATAATATTAGGACGGACTATATTTAATTGTTTAAAAATAATGTAAAGTGTATATCCTTTACAACAAAATGGTGTACCCTTATTAATTAAAGTGTATACCTTTTAAAACGAAACAATATACCCTTACCCATAATATTAAATTCATAATACTAAATTCTAAAGGCACACAGTGTGCCTCCGGGGCATAAGAGTCTCACTCAAACCTAAATACTAATAATTTGTCGAAAAAAATATTATAATAATTATCACACAATTAAGAGTTTAACTTTGTTGCAACTGGTACACCAGTGCACCTGAAAAATCTCAATCTTTAGATCTCTTTTTTATTTAATTCTCACAATACAATAAAATAAAATAATTAAAATGAAAATTAATAACTACCCACTACCCGTTACTTTTACCTTATAAATATACAGGTGCACCGATACACCAGGTGCACCACAGAATAACCCCACAATTAAATATAGTCCATCCCAATTTAAAAGTTAAATGTCCACTATTTTTAAAATATAGGGTATAATATTTTTTTCTAAAAGGTATACACTTTTTTTCATTAAAACGATCAACTAAAATATAAATTTTATAAATATTGATTAAAAAAATTATTTTTTTTCTCATAAAATCAAGGGTATATATTCTTATACTAAAGGGTATACCATTTATTACCCCGTCACAAAGAGAAGTTCGCTGTTACTATAGATACGGAGTTTAAAAAATTATTTTTTGCTTTACTTTTAGAGGTAGTTTGGTATTTTTGGGTAATAAATTAATTATAAAGTAGGTTATATTTATGTGAATTGTAAAGGGTGGCAATTTTGAAATTAAAGTGTATTGTTGGATTATTAATTTGTGAGTATTTCATTACAGTGGAAATAGAAATTTTCTTTATCATAAACTTTTTTTTAAAATAAATAAATAGATGACCTTTATTTTTTTTTTCAATTTAATCACGAACTTTCTTTTTTTCAATTAAATACACAATATTTTTGTACTTTCTCAGTTTAACCACAATTTTTTTTATTTTTTTAGTTAAATACATGATTATTGTTTTAAGAAAATTAATTTGAATTATTATATTGATAAAATATATGACTAATTTAATTAATTTTAAAAAACTATAAAACCTTTATTTATAAATATTACTTAATTACAAATTCTTATATATAAATATAGAAGTACACGAATTGTTTTACATATAAAACTTTTAAAAGTTTATATAACAATTTATTCATAAATTATAAAAAATGTTGTAATATTGGTTATGATTGTTTATTTACAATCTATATTATCAGATTAATGATAAATATATTTAGTTTATGAATTGTTTTATATTTTTTTTTAATATTAAAAATAATTATGCATTATATTTTAAATATTTAATGTGTATTGATTGTTATTAATTTAATTAGTCATAAATTTTAATCATATAAGATTTTGAATTAAATTATAAAACAAAAAAATGTATTAAATCGAAAAAAATATAAACTTTGTGATTAAATTGGGAAAATACAAAAAGTGGTGTATTTAATTAATGAAAAGAATGTCTGTGATTTAATTAAAAAATAAAAAATTCATGAATTTTTTTATGAAAAAAATTCGTTATTAAATTGAAAAAGAAAGAAAAGATCGTGTATTTTAATGTTATTAACCCTAAATTAATTGAACATCACATTAGACATTAATTTAAATTCATTAAACTTGGATAATTAAGATAATCTCTATTTTGGGAAGATTATTGAATCTCATAATTTTTCTTTAATTAAATTAATTCAATAATTAAACTCCTATAATTATAATCATTAAAAGAATATGAATAGCATTAAACAATATACTACAATTACTTGACATGAACAATTACTTAAAATAAATTAACATGTAAGCAAAATAAATAAGGTTATACCTAAAATCAACATAAACAAAATGAATATAACATCGATATGTGCCAACTAAAACTTGGAAATTCGATACTATTATAATTATAATTATAATTAGATTAGATTAGATTTTTAATTCTAACATATTACAATATATACTCGGTCTTTCCTTATGTAGAGAATTTGTAATTTTAAATACCTTCTACTCGGTCGTTCATTTTAAATACATATCGGGATTTTTCTAATTAAAAATCAACTCGTTCTTTCTATTTTACTATTAATTAAAAATCAACTCGGGCTTTACAATTATTACTGATTACTGGTTTTACTCGGTCTTTGCTTTAATATTAAATTAGGGATTTTGAAATAAAAATCTACTAGATATTTACTTTAATATTAAATTATGGATTTATTGTACTCGGTCTTTCAAGTTCAAATGTCTTTCAATTATATGCATGGTCTTTTACTTCGCACGTGTCAGTTGAAGTTTTCTACTCGGTCTTTGCTGATGAGGATTGTGAAATATAAATAATTCGGACTTTTATGAACTCAGCCTAAGGCATTCCAGAAACCTTAAATCCTCAATTAATAACCACTCGGTCTGTGAATCTATCCATAAGTTTTTCACAATTCGCATTCCCTTTCACCAAAATATCATTTCCATTAATGATTAATACAAATATACATAACATTACAACACTAATTCTTAACCCTAAACTCATCAACAACAAACGTACAATGATTTTTTTAAGGCAGTACATATTTAAAACGAAAAATAAACACAAATTACTCTCAACTGTTGCGCCATCTTATGTACTCTTCTTGGATGTTTCTACAACCAATTGATTGCTGCCTAAATAAAAAATAATAATAATAACTGAAACAAAAATATGACAGTGCATATTGGGGAATAAGAGAGAAATGGGAAAATGAGAGAGTAAATTTGATTTCAAATAAAAGAATACATTCAAATTGATTTCATGACCAAGTAAAATTCGTAGTCAAAATGACTCCATGTCAGCCAACCCTTATCAAATCAGTTTTCAAAGGGTAGTTTTGTCAAATTGCCTCAAAACTAGGCATTTTAGTATTTTTTTTCACTGAACCGAGCATTTTTATCCCATTTTATTAAAATTGGGCACTGTAGTATTGGACCAAAAGTTTTAAATAGCCTACACCTATGGAGACCTCCTAACCTCTGATGAGAGTGTAAATTCACATGTTTTGGGCTCTAATTTGCGTGGAAATGGAGCACGATTTAGTTTTTTATTGAGATAAATCGATACGTTTATGGGGAAAGTCACGAATCAGAGGGTACAAGGGCTATTTGAGCATATTTGTAAAGGAAAACAAAAACAGGTGAAAAAGGCTCGGAATTGGAAGACACAATTTTGGAGGTGAGATTAGAGTGTTGTTCGACCAAGATAGCCTATTCGACCAACATTAGTTTGGTCGAACAGAGGTGACAAGTCGAGCAAATTGCCGACACCCATCCAGAGAAGTAGCTCGATTTGGAGGTATTGCTCGACCAACATCAGCGTTGTCGAGCAGCTGAGAAGAAGTCGAACAAAGTGGACAAAACTTACAGTGAGCTCGTTCGACTTGAAGGGCTTGCTCGACAAAGCATCAATGTGATCGAGCAAGAGCAGTTTAGTCGAACAGAATGCCAAAATCGTCCAGAGAGCTTGCTCGAGTTGGAGGCCTTGTTCGACCAGTATGCCTTGGTCGAACGGCGTGTCGCTGATGCTATTTATGGTAATTTCATATTCCTTTTACCAAATTTGACGTGTGCTTCATGCAAAGGCCCATCCTAAGCCCATAAGGAGGTCCTATGAGTATAAAAGAAGAGCTTTCGTCGGAGAAAAAAGAACAACAACACAAGACAACACACATCTTCCTTCATCCACCAAACCCTACCATCATCCGAAGGGGTCGTGAGAGAGGTTCGTCTAGCGAGTCAAGTAAGATCATACCAACTAGCCATGATTGTTCCTAGATCAATCATGGACTAGAACCACCTTGGTAGTTCTAGGGTTATGAAAGTCTTATGAGTTAATTGAATTTCCATATGTAAACTCCGTACAACACTATTTGTGGTTTATTTTATATAAGATTGTGCTTTTTCAATTCATACTCACGGTTGTTTTGTGCATCATTAACTGTTATGTAGAGTCTGAATACATGGTTATTGATTGAGTGCATTCACCGCTGAGCAGAATCATATGTTATAATTCTAAGTGAAGGGATTCTGAAGTATTACTTGAACTATCTTATATAGATACTTGTTAATTGAATCATATTCGGGTTAATAAGTAGGATAAAGAGTATTACTTTATAGTACCTAAAAAGGGAGATCAAATCGGGTTAGAGTACTAAGTGCACGGGAAATAATTGATTATGATAGTACCTAGAAAGGGGAGTGAAGTATACGTCTTGCTCTAAGGGTATTCACACGTGTCATACGCTTGCTTACTTGTGTCTATAGAGTATGCTTGCATGGTTTAGTGATGCGTCCATAAATCACAAGGCAGAGTCGGACATTAACACGTGGAAAAGAAATTAACGAATAAAACTGGATTACTTGAAGAACTACTCCATTACTTACTTGATCACAATCGAATTTCCGCTATTGTTTATCTATTTATCTTGTTATTTTAATTATATGTTATTTAGTTTCATAGAAAAACAAAATCAAATTTGCCAACATAATCTTCGTTGACTAGAATATAATTGAATTGATAATAATTCGTCCCTAGGGTTTGATAATCACTTGGTCGCCTAACGAGACTACAATTGATATCCTTATACTTGAGGATTAATTTTGTGTGTTGAGAAAACGTTCATCAAGTTCTTGGCGCCGTTTCCGGGGACGGCGTTAAATATCTTTTTATTATATCTAAGTTTAATAAAAATTATATTATTCTTGTTGTCAATTTCTAACACTTATTCTTCTTAGGTGTATGCTCAACTGAAGCTCTTAATTTAAGAGTTGAAGTTGACGTGCTAAATTCACAAACGATTTAAGCTGCAACCGAAGTTAATTTGGAAGTAGAAATAGTCAACATGGGAGCGAATCCTGATACACTTGTCATCCGTGAAGTCTTTAAGAACAACGGAGGGGGCAATGCTGGGTTGTTAGGAGCGAGAGGGACCAGAGCCGATTTCGATTTATACCCTGCTCTTATCACCATGATTGAAAGGAATCCCTTCTCTGGGGAACATTCGAAGATCCTCAGCAATATCTTAATAAGTTCCTTGGGTATGCTAGTATACAAAAAGATGCAGGAGCTCATGAGGATGCGAGGAAGATCATATTGTTTAAATTCTCGTTGAATGAAAAGGTGAGAGATTGGTACGATAATCTTGAGGTTGCTAAATGTGATACATCGGAGAAGTTGAAAGTGAAATTCTTGGAGCGATACATGCCACCTTCCAAGGTGTTCAAGATGAAGCAAGAAATCAATCAATTCTCTATCCATGGCAATGAGAAGTTTCATGAAGCTTGGGACAGGTTCAAGGACATGCTTCATAAGTGTCCTCAACTTAGGCTATCTAAGGCTCAGTATGTTAGTATATTCTACAATGGGTTGGATTGCGACTCTCGTGTATTACTTGATGCTTCTTCTAATGGAGCTTTGCTTACGAAGTCACCCATCGAGGCCGATAAGCTTTTCGAGGATATTTCGATGAACTCAAGGGATTGGCCGACTGATAAAGTGAGAGGCACTTATGTCCTTGGGAAAGTTGCACAGGTTGAGCACACTATGGTGAAGTCGAGGAGAGATGATGAGATCGTCTCTAGCTTGGCTAACATTAGTAAGCTACTAGAGTCTCAACAAAAGCATATCACTGATTTAGCCCAGAGAGTACCAATAATGCAGCAGGATGGTGGCTATGAAGGAGCAAGCCAAGAGGAGATCGAGGAGGCAAACTACGCCATGGATCAAAGTATTCAAGGAACTAGGTGCCCAAATTAAGAAAATGGGAATTATCAGGGGAATTACAACAATCGTGCTCCCCTGGGTAATTACAAACAACCAAGGAGGCCGGAGTTTTCATTGAGCAAGCCAAACAATGTGATGCAGCCTCCTATTGGTGTTGATCCGGGAGCTAAAGTTGAAGAAGAGTAGTCGGGTTTTGAGGATACGGTGAACAGGTACATGGCGAGGAATGATGCTAGAGTAGACCGTCTCGAGGCAAAGTTAGAGAAGAAGATTGATGATAATCATAAGGATTTGTCTACGCAAGTAAAAGACCTCACGTTGTTGATGGGAGAGATGGCTGGGAATGTAAACAAATTGACTCAAACTATTGAGAAGGGGAAGTTTCCATCTCAAAGTATTGAGAATCCAAAGTCTTGCCATGCCATCACATTGAGGTCGGGAACGCAATATAAGGGTCTGATGATGCGTGCAAGTCAAACCAAAGGAAACAGAGGAGTTGCTCGACCAGACTGGAGTTGCTCGACCAGACTATCTAGTCGAGCAGAGGTCGAACAAACTCAGGAAAAAATGAATTACAATACTCTGTTTTCTGACCAACTATTCGACCAACACCATGTCATTCGACCTGACCATCTTGGTCAAACAGAGGTCGAACAGAAGCAGTGCGCCGAGAGCTCGCGACTTGGGAATTCGTTCGACCAGAACCAAACTGTTCGACAAAACCACCCTGGTCGAACGAAGGTCGAGCAACATGTTCTGGACCAGATTATGCAATCAGATGGGCTGCTCGACCAAAAGCAAGTTGCTCGACCAAACCACCCTGGTTGAACGGAGGATGAGCAGAACAGTTCAGAGCCCGATTCGATACCGAATGTGATGCCTGTTGATCGGAACACTCTAGCTACATCTCAAGAGCAAGATATCGAGCTTATAGTGGTTGAAAAGAAGTGGGAAAGAGCAAAGAGGTTGAGAGCCGAGAAAGATAAAGCGAAGAAGGCTGAACGTGATGAATGGGGAATTCCCAAAACAAAGATACCTTCGCCTTTTCCTCTCAAGCTAGTTAAGAAAGGATTGGAAGAGAAGTTAAAGAAGTTTTCAGAAATCATAAATAAAATAAGCTTGAACATTCCTTTCACTAAAGCAATATTGGAGATGCTGTATTATGCCCGCTTTCTGAAGAATATTCTTTTAAAGAAGAGAAGCTTGAACGGAATTGAGATGGTCAATTTTTCAGAGAACTACAGCTCGATCATTCAGAGGAAGCTGCCAGCTAAGCTTAAGGATTCAGGAAGCTTCACAATTTTATGCAAAATTGGAAAGGGGTCGGCACGTCGAGCCTTGTGTGATCTTGGGACAAGCATCAATTTAATGTCATTGTCCACTTTTAAAAGGCTTGGTTTGGGGGAGTTAACTCCCACATCGGTGGCTCTACAGCTAGTGGATAGGTCTATGATGTTTCCAAAAGGCGAGATCAAAGACGTTCTAGTCAAAGTTGAAAAGCTTGTCTTTCTTGTGGATTTTCTTGTGCTAGAGATGGAAGACGACAAGGATAATGCTCCCTTGATATTAGGGAGACCATTCCTTGCGACTGCTAGAGCTATGATAGATGTGCAAAAGGGTGAGCTACGATTGAGGATGGATAAAGAAGAAGTCCTGTTTAACTTGGATAAAGCAATGAAGATGCCAATGGAGATGCAGTGCCACAGCATTGATGTGGTGGAGGAGATCGTTAATGAAGACATGTCTATGATTCTTTCTAAGGATCCTCTTGAGACATTCTTGATGGAATCTCTTACTTTTCCCACTACGGAGCTAGATGAACTCTCCATTGAGGTATGTATCGAATTCCTTGAAAACTTGCTTGCTTTAGGTGATGACAGGTATGAATCGCAAAAGATAAAGTTGAAGAAGTGAAGTGGATAAGGAAGTACTTGCCTTTGGACAGAGAGAGTGCACCTCAAGAAGAGAAGAAAGAGGAGTTAAAACCGCTATCGGAGCACTTGAAGTATGTTTATCTTGGTGACAATGAAAAATATCCAGTAATTGTATCTTCTTCTCTGGATGATGATCAATTTGAGGAATTGTTAGATGTGCTTAGGAAGTATAAGTCCGCAATTGGTTGGTCTCTTGACGATTTGAAAGGTATTACTCCTTCGTATTGCATGCATCGAATAAAATTATTAGATGAGGCCAAGAGTAGCATTCAGAATCAGCGGAGGGTGAATCCCGCTATTCAAGAAGTGATTAGGAAGCAAATCCTAATGTGGCTAGATGCAAGGATTATTTATCCTATTAGTGATAGTCCCCATGTGAGTCCATTGCATGTTGTTGCTAAAAATAGGGGCATTACTATAGTGAAATCCGAAGATGGTGAGATTTTAGCCACTTGGATTCTTATGGGATGGCATGTGTGTACGGACTACAGAAAGTTTAATGAAAATACATGCAAAGACCATTTTCCCCTTCCTTTCATAGATCAAATGTTTGATCGTCTTGCAGGGTATGAGTATTATTGTTTCTTGGATGGGTACTCGGGTTATAATCAAATCATGATTGCACCCGAGGATCAAGAGAAAATACATGCAAAGACCATTTTTCCCTTCCTTTCATAGATCAAATGTTTGATCGTCTTGCAGGGTATGAGTATTATTGTTTCTTGGATGGGTACTCGGGTTATAATCAAATCATGATTGCACCCGAGGATCAAGAGAAGACCACTTTCACTTGCCCATATGGAACTTTTGTCTTTAGAAAGATGCATTTTGAATTATGTAACGCGCCTACTACATTTCAGCGTTGCATAATGGCCATATTTGATGGGTTGATAGAGAAGATTATGGAAGTGTTTATGGATGACTTTTCTGTGTTTGGTTCCTCTTTTGATGTTTGTTTATCTAACCTTGCTATTGTTTTGAAGAGATGCCAAGAAACTAATCTTGTCTTGAATTGGGAGAAGTGTCACTTCATGGTAAGAGATGGGGTTGTTTTTGGCCATCATATTTTGGCCAAGGGATTGCAAGTGGATAGAGCAAAGGTGGTGGCAATTGAGAAGCTTCCACCACTTATGAATGAGAAGGGAGTGCGGTCGTTTCTTGGACACACCGATTTCTATAGAAGATTCATTAAAGACTTCTCGAAATACTCCAAGCCCTTATCTCATTTACTTGAAAAGAATGTGTCTTTCGTGTTTGATGAAGAGTGTCTAGCAGCTTTTTAGATTTTGAAGGAAGCGCTTATTACTGCACCTAACTTGATCACACCGGATTGGACTCAGTCATTTGTACTTATGTGTGATGCGAGTGATTTAGCACATGGAGTGGTGCTTGGGCAGTTGAGGGTAAGAAGTTTTGTGTCATTTACTATGCGAGTAAGACTTTCGATACGGTACAAAAGAACTACACGGTGACTGAAAAGGAGTTTCTTGTTGTGGTGTATGCATTCAATAAGTTTCGACAGTACTTGGTTGGCTTGTAGACGATAGTGTACACAGATCACTCTATGATTCGGTACTTGATAGAGAAGAAGGAAACAAAGTCAAGGATAATTAGATGGATTATTCTTCTGTAGGAGTTTGATATGGAGATCTGAGATAAGAAAGGTACGGAAAACGTCTCAGTGGATCACCTATCAAGGTTGGAGACAATGGAACACCGTGATGATTCATTTGATTACATAGAAGAGATGTTCCTTGATGAGAAGATCATGGTGGTGCTTGTTGAAGGAGCTAAAAAAGTGTGTGTAGTGGCTGCCCAAGGGATGGATCCATGGTATACGGATTATGTAAATTACATTGCTGTAGGAGAAATCTCGAGAGATCTCAATCGATACCAACTCGCAAAGTTCAAGCGAGATGTTGAGACCTTCATATGGTATGATCCGTTGGTCTACAAGATATGTACGGATTCCATAGTCCGTAGGTGTGTGCCGGAGATGGAGATGGAGAGCATTCTTGAGTTTTGCCATGCACAGCCTAACGGGGGGCACTTCGGGGCTCAAAAGACGGCAGCAAAGGTACTTCAGTCAGCCCTTTATTGGCCTACCTTGTTTAAAGATTGTGAGACCTATGTGGCATCGTGTGATATATGTCAAAAGATGGGGAACATAAGTCGCAGAGATGAGATGCCTCTGCAGCCGAGCATTGTTGTCGAGATCTTCGATGTATGGGAGATCGATTTCATGGGCCCTTTTCCTCCATCTAATGGATTTCTTTACATCCTTTTAGTAGTGGATTATGTTTCTAAGTGGGTGGAAGCCATTCCTACTCGCGTGAATGATTCGAGGACTGTTTATCTTTCTTGAAGAAACATATCTTTGCCCGTTATGGAGTTCCTAAAGCATTAGTGTGTGATGGAGGTTTTCACTTCGTCAACAAGCTTCTTGAAAAGGGCTTAAGGATTATGGAGTCAAGAATAGGGTTACTACACCCTATCACCCTCAAGCGAATGGGCAAGCGGAAGTCTCCAACCGCCAAGGGAAGCAAATCTTGGAGAAGGTAGTCGGAACCAATAGAAAGGATTGGGCTATTGTGTTCGATGATGTTGTGTGGGGGTTCCAGACAGCTCACAAGACGGTGTTGAATATGTCACCGTATCAAATTGTCTATGGGAAGTCAAGTCACTTGCCCGTAGAAATTCAACACAAAGCTTTTTGGGCGTTGAGAAGTTTGAACTTGTCCTTACAGGATCAAAGGGAGTTGAGGATAACTCATATTAATCAATTGGATGAGTTTAGGAATCATGCTTATAAGAACTCGGAGATCTACAAGGAGAGAATGAAGAAATGACATGATTCAAAGATCTCATACAAGGAGTTCTAGCAAGGTGATGGGGTAATATTTTTTAATTCTCGCTTGAAGCTCTTCACAGAGAAATTAAAATCGAAGTGGATGGGGTCGTTCATTATCCATAGAGCCTGCAGAGGGGAGAGTTTTGAGCTTATGGACAAAGATGGGGACATTATCACGGCGAATGTGCATCGTTTGAAGCATTACTAGTCGTCGGATGATGCTTGCGTCGTCTTTGAGGATACCTTGCACTAGATTGGTACTGTCGTGACTCTCCGACGTTTAACATGAGCGCCTATTGGGGGCTTTCCCTCCCATTTTATTGCTTTAATTTGATTAGTGTGAGTAAGTAATTTTTATATTCGACGTGCTTATCATTCGAAAATTACATCTCTTTTCAAACTTAGTTTCGATTACGGTTTCTACTAAGTTTGGGAGGGTGTGATGTACTTACCTCATTATAGTACGGAGAATATGATCTTTTCTTTGTAACGTTTGCTTGGGGAGTTGAATTTTTACGGTGTATTAAAACTTTAGCCGGTTTTGATGCATCAATTTTTTTGCAATTTGCCTAGTGTTTAGTGGAGAGTTGTTGTTTTTGGTGTGATTGCGGAATTACACTTGATGTTATATGATTTCTCTAGCTTAATTTTTGGATATCTTGATACTTGATGTTATCCTAGGTTGAATGTTGCAGGGAGATACGAGAAGGGTACGAAATTGAGGAAGATCGTGAGTTGTTCGACCTAACAGGAGCTGTTCAACAAGGCTTTTTGGTCGAGCAAAGGTCGAGCAAATGGCAAAAATCTTCCAGAGAGGTTGTTCGACTAAACTCTTGTTGTTCGACCACGAAGCTGGAGTCGAGCACCGGTCGAACAAAGTGGGAAAAACTTCCAGAGAGTTTGTCCGACCCATTTGTGGTTGCTCGATCGGGAGTATGAAGTCGAATGATGGTTGAGCAAGACAGAGAAGAACAGGGGGCACGACGAGGCAAGTTACTCGACTTCTAGCACCTGTTCGACCCTAGTGTTAGGTCGAACGGAGGTTGAGCTAAATGCACAAGTTGTCCAGAAAGGTTGTTCGACCTCAACCATGTTGTTCGATGAAGGAATCTAAGTCGAGCAAAGGTCGAGCAAAACATCTAAATTGTCCAGAGACATCATTTGACTTAGCACAAGTTGTTCGACCAAGACATAGAGGTCGAACGAAAGTCGAACAAGTCAGGGAAAATAGGAACTCGACTGCACGTGTTGCTCGACTTCCGCGTGCTGTTCAACCAAGAAATTCAGGTCGAATGGAGGTTGAGGTAGTCAATTTTAAAGGTCAGATCTGGGTCATTTGACTTACAAATGTTGTTCGACCATCCCTAACAAGTCGAGCTGAGGTCAAACGGGGATTGGGAGTAGTTTTAAAAGGTATTTCATCCCATTTGACACACCCACCTCCGTCACCCTTTCTCGAGCACCATTTTGTAATCGTAAGTTCTTCCCCTTAACCTCTTTTCTACACCTAAATCTGCTTTTTCACACACTTTACATCCAATTTCGAGGGTTTGCAAGATCCAATCTCGAATTTTTACTCGAACTTTTGGGGTTTTCGCTCTTGTTCACCTTATGGACACCATGTCAAGAAAAGGTATGTTTTCTCTTCACTTTTTACTTGCGGATTGTGTTGATGATGATTAGTGAAGAATGGGTGAGTGGATTCATGCTAGTTTTTATTTGGATTGATTGTTGAATTGCTTGAGTTGTTATCCATGATTGCATTCGAAATTTCTTAAAATGTGCTTCGTTAAATTGTGGAAATTTTGTGAATTTGATTTTGTATGAAGCATGGGCTTTGATTTAATTTTGAATTATACATATGGGCTCATTGAATTTGGATATTGATGAGATGCAATTGATGATGGAATTTGAGCATGTTTGAAGTGTGGACTTGGTGAAATATGTTGGTGTGAAGTAATGTTGGATTACTTGAATCTTGATATTCTTGATTGATAGTGTTGGTTTAGAGTTCGATTGTGATTGAGAAACACTTGAGATTGAGTTGAATTGGACACATGAATTTGAAGTCTTGAGTAGGATTCATGCTAGACTTAGGCTTGGTATTGTTAATCTCTTTTTTGTTGCGTATTGAAGTACAACTTTTGTAGGAAAATATATTGCTTCTTCATCAAAGAGGAAGGGAAACAAGTCACCCCCGTTGGTGGAGATAGTCAAAAAGATAAAGATGGATAAAAGAAAAACACCAAGGAATTTTGGAATCAAGATAGGTGATTGGGAAGAGAAAGAGGAGCTGTGGAATGCAATCTTGTTGAAGATAAGAAGGACGAGTTATCAAGACGATCGAGCCATGATGGATATGCACATTATCAATGACATTTTTTAGATGTTCAACCTAGTGGGCATTGCAGCATTCATGGAGATGAAAAGGGAAACATACTTTCACATCACTGCGGAAGTTTTGTGCACACTGAGAGTGGAGCGTTGTGATGGATATCTTCCCTATGACATTCACATGCAAATAGGTGGTCAAGAGCAGACTATATGGACTCGAGAGTTCAACGAAATTATTAGCTGTGAGAATGTGGTTGGGAATGAGTGAGATGACTTTAGGGCAAACGAGTTTTGGAGAGATATAACGGGGATGCAAGAGGACTACAATTCCAACACTTCTAAGGTTGCCTTCATTCGCAACCCCGTTATTGGCTATATGGACCGGATTTTAGGAAATACATTGTTTGCAAGGTCTGAAGGGAGCTGTATTCCAAGGGGAGAGCTCTATGTCCTATGGTGCATGCTCAACGGAGTTCGCTTCAATGTAGTAGCTTACTTTTTCCATCAACTTTACAAGTTCACCGCGCACGATTTTCAGAGAGTAAACATTGGGGGGCTGATCACCATCATAGCGGAGTACTACAGGATTGATTTGAGTAGGTATGAGCCTGTTCGAGGTGATCCAGACTTGATCTTGACCTTGTGTGTCAGGATGGGCTTATTGAGAGATTGGATGATGCTTGGATGTTCATTCGAGGGAAGAAGCCTCACACACTTCAGTTTCTGCTATGATAGCCAACCTTACCACTGTGAGGGATAATAATAATTGGTTGATGAACACGACAACGCACACAGTGATCTCTAGGACGTGCTTGGGAAGAGGGAATTGGAGATTGTTGGCTGATTTGCGTGAGCAAGGAATCAGCTTGGACGAGGACATGGTTCTTATTGGAGATCTAGCTGATTTCGAGGAGGAGGAGCCACAGCCACCACAAGCTTTTGAGTATCAGTAAGACATGCCTCCGATGCAGCCCCAACAGCCGCTCGGGCAAGAATTCTTTAAACCACCACCACCACAGCCACAACCGTAGCCGCAACAGGAATATTGGGTGGCCCAAGATCAATTCTATCGGAAGCAATTCCGATTGATGCATGAGCATTTTGCCACGCTCAACGCGAACCAGCAAGAAACGAACAGACAGCTGGCACTTGCGAATGCTAACTATGCTACACTCAAGACGTGTTATGTTGAGATGGATGGACGGTTGAGGCAGTTGCAGGATCATGGGCGCATGATGGATAGGAATCTCACCGCTCTTCATAAAGATGTGGACCGGTGGCGGCTGGAGATGGGAGATAATGATGATGAGGGAGGATAGGATGATGATGATGCTCCGAAGAAGTGATGAGCATCAGGTTTTTATTCTGATTTCCCATTCTCTTTTCTACTTTACAGGTGTCGGCTTGAGTGTTGGGTATAGTGGTGATTCATGCGTGAGTAGTCTGTATTTGATTATGATGATGATTGAATGATGAGTGTTATGTGCTTGGGATGAATTCATGATATGAATGGGCTGTTATATTGATGCATGATAATTTGTTAATGGCAAGCATGTTTTATTTATACCTGTAGTTCATAAGAAATTGATGTTGATTGCATGCTTTGAAGAGTTCTTAGGATTCTTTTAACCTTGTGAGGATTTGAGCCTTTTTGATCGTGCTATATGCATGATCATTTATTCTTGAGAGTCATTTGTATACTCGTATTGTAGAACTTGACTTGGAGTCTTGTGTGAAATCTATAATTGATAGATACTAGGAAGTGATTTTAGGCCATTATTGTTGATCGAGTTACTTAGCCAAATTTATCTTACCCTATTATATAATTATCTTTGTAAGCCCTTTGAGCCTTAAGCTTTTATTTGGCAAGCCTTGATAATGAGTCGTTTACCTTTTGAGCCTTAAACACCAATTACTAGTAAAGAGTGGAGGTAGACTAATGCTCGAGGAAACTTTGAAGTGGATTAGGAGGTGTGATTTGGTGAAAGCAAATTCGAGAGGCAAGAAGTAAATCTTGTGAGGGATAGTGCCTAAAACCAGTATCCCAAATGATAGAGAGGGTAGTGCTCGAAACTGGTACCCTTATACTTGAAGAACACCGGAATTGGCGTGTTACTACGGAAAAGAAGTTGATCCAAGTAAAGATGGAGGAATGGTGCATGAACTAGATTGTTAAGGTTAAGAAGTGACGAAGGGAGCAACTGAAAACAATATACCAAGGTAACTCTTTACTAGTAAAGTTAGTCACTTATCTATATTCTTCCACCTTAACCAAAGAGCCCACATTACATCCTTGAAGCAAGTCCTTTGTGATCCTCGTATTTAGTTGATTGTAGATGGAGTTTTGAGACCTTTGACAAGCTTATTGTTACGCGAGTATATAAATTAAAATTGAGTGTTGATATCAATAATAATGTGTATATCTTTTACACTTGAGTGAGAGAGTAAATACTTACCCGTGAGCTAGTTGACTTAGCACTCGTAGAAGTATTGTGATTGATTGATGTTTTTATATGAATGAAAGGTATGATAGTTGCATATTTTAAGTTAATATAATTGCATGGGTTAGGATATGTTGTGCCTTGTGATTACACTCTCTGGATTTGTCTGATTTTCGTTGCCTTGGGACGAGCAACATATAAGTTTGGGGGCTTGATGAGAGTGTAAATTCACATGTTTTGAGCTCTGATTTGCATGGAAATAGAATACGATTTAGTCTTTTATTGAGACAAATCGGTACGTTTATGAGAAAAGTCATGAATCAGAGGGTACAAGGGCTATTTGAGCATATTTGTATAGGAAAACAGGTGAAAAAGGCTCAGAATTGGAAAACACGATTATGGAGGTGAGATTAGAGTGTTGTTCGACCAAGATAGCCTATTCGACCAACATCAGTTTGGTCGAACAGAGGTGACAAGTCGAGCAGATTGCCGAAACCCGTCCAGATAAGTAACTCGACTTGGAGGTATTGCTCGACCAAAATTAGCGTGGTCGAGCAGCTGAGAAGAAGTCGAACAAAGTAGACAAAACTTACAGTAAGCTCGTTCGACTTGAAGGGCTTGCTCGACCAAGCATCAATGTGGTCGAGCAAGAGCAGTTTGGTAGAACAGAATGCCAAAATCATCCAGAGCTTGCTCAAGTTTGAGGCCTTGTTCGACCAATATGCCTTGGTCGAACGGCGCGTCGCTGATACTATTTATGATAATTCCAAATGTCTTTTACCAAATTTGACATATGCTTCAAGCAAAGGCCCATCCTAAGCCCATAAGGAGGTCCTATGAGTATAAAACAAGAGCTTTTGCAGGAGAAAAAAAGAACAACAACACAAGACAATACACATCTTCTTTCATCCACCAAACCCTACCATCATCCGAAGGGGTCATGAGAGAGGTTCGTCTGGCGAGTCAAGTAAGATCATACCAACTAGCCATGATTGTTCCTAGATCAATCATGGGCTAGAACCACCTTGGTAGTTCTAGGGTTATGAAAGTTTTATGAGTTAATCGAATTTCCATGTATGAATCCGTATAACACTACTTGTGGTTTATTTTATATAAGATTATGCTTTTTCAATTCATACTCACGGTCATTTTGTGCATCATTAACTGTTATGTAGAGTGTGAATACATCTCTTGGTTATTGATTGAGTGCGTTCACCGCTGAGCAGAATCATATGTTATAATTCTAAGTGAAGGGATTCCGAAGTCTTATTTGAACTATCTTATATAGATACTTGTTAATTGAATCATATTCGGGTTAATAAGTAGGATAAAGAGTATTACTTTATAGTACCTAAAAAGGAAGATCAAATCGGGTTAGAGTACTAAGTGCACGGGAAATAATTGATTATAATAGTACCTAGAAAGGGTGTGAAGTATACGTCTTGCTCCAAGGGTATTCACATGTGTCATACGCTTGCTTATTTGTGTCTATAGTGTATGCTTGCATGGTTTAGTGATGCGTCCATAAATCACAAGGCAGAGTCGAACATTAACATGTGGAAAGAAAATTAACGAATAAAACTGGATTACCTGAAGAACTACTCCATTTATTACTTGATCACAATCGAATTTTCGCAGTTATTTATTTATTTATCTTGCTATTTTAATTATATGTTATTTAATTTCATAGCAAAACCAAATCAAATTTGCCAACATAATCTTCGTTGACTGGAATATAATTGAATTGATAATAATCCATTCCTAGAGTTCGATAATCACTTGATCGCCTATCGAGACTACAATTGATATCCTTATATTTGAGGATTAATTTTATGTGTTTAGAAAACACTCATCAAGCTCTTACTTGTTTTATGGACAAATGCTATGCCACTCTATCTAGTTGTCAATCTCAACTACTCAACCTCACACCTCCACTTACTGAATCTTATACATCGTTCATCAACTCAGATTTTTGAACATCGGCAAAAAAAAAATATTAGCACAATACCTCCCTCCTCCATAATCATACATTCTCTCTTTCTCCTTCCTCTCTTACACTTAAATGGAGATCATTCCTTATACAGGTACCTTGAAAATTTTTGACAACTTATTGGTGAACGATGGTAAAATTAGCATTTGTTTTAATTCTCAGGTTCATATCTTCCTTTTTATCCTCTTTCTCTCTCTGTGTATTTGTCTCTTTTTTTTAATTTTTATATAATGTAGATCTTCCTTTTTTTTCTTTAAAAGAGTATGGGTGCAATTATGTTGTTTCCTATTTCTGCTTTTGTGTGCATATATTAGCTCGCGGTTTTGTGCTTAGATAAATCTATCTTTTCGATTTTTATTCAATGATTTTGTTTTATTTGAAAATTTCTTATTCTTTCAGTGAAATACATATTTCGTTGTTGTGTAAATATTTTTTATTATTTGTATTTATTTTATTATTCAGAAGATAAAGAATAAAAAAGAATTTCCTAAAATTAATACTCCGCACTCTTCCTCTTAGTGCAGGATGGAAGTAAAGACCATTTCATTTCATAGTTGGTGATGAAACTAAAATGAGAACCTTACTTAATGTTTATTGCCGGAAGAAAGAAGTGGAATATACATCTGTGGTCTTCCTCATTGATGGCAAGAAACTTCCCTACAAATGGACCGTCTAGCAGGTTCTTTATTATTTTATAGTTTAAATTATGTCTTTGTGATAAATTTATAGTAGTAATTAATTTGATCGGATTTGTATAGGCTGGATTGTTGGACCAAGACAAAATTGACGTTATGGCATCAGACTGAAGGAGGTGATAGGCATAATGTTTCAATGTTCTCTTGCAAAAGATATTCGCAATTATTTTTATGTTAGGACACTTATTTTCTCCAAACTTTAAGATTGTATTTATTTGCATTATAATTTCAGAGTTGAATTTCCTTTTAATATTTTTATTTTTCTAACTTTGCTCGAATTAATTATTAACATCAAATCCTATAATGTAGGGTTTCATAAACTACAAATCGGTCATACTACAATTTAAAAAAAAAATATTAAAATTGCCAACTTTATGTGCACTTGCCCAAAATGCCCTTGTATAAACAGTAAATGCTTACCATAAAACCAACTTTACTGAAAAAAATAGTCACTGTTCAAACAATAAATGTAGTTTTGTCTATTCGTCTACAAATTATTTTACTGTTCAAATAATAAAAGTAGTCAATGAAAATCAATGATCAAAAGATTTAAAAAAAAAAAAAACTGACTGAGAGGAAATTTTAGGCTAATTTGATTTAATGGTAATTTTACTTTTCCTTAAACTAAATATGTAATTTGAAAATTGTTTAATTTTTTTTAGTAGAAGCGAAACTCTTCCACTATTCTTAATTTAACAGAATTGAGTCACCAGTTCTATTGGCGCTTTTAATAAATAATAAAAAATAGTAATATTTAAAATAATTATATTGATATATTTAAATAATTTAATGGTTTAAAATATAAAAGTTGGTCTCTTATGCGTCGGATGTACAAGATGTATAGGGTATAATATTTTTTTCTAAAAGGTATACACTTTAATTAATAAGAGTATAGTTTTTTCATTAAAAAGATCTGTTAAAATATAAATGTTATAAATATTTAATTAAAAAAATTATTTTTTTTTCTCAGAAAATCAAGGGTATACATTCTTATACTAAAGAGTATATCATTTATTACCCCATCCCAAAGAGAAATTCACGGTAACTGTAGATACGGAGTTTAAGAAAAAAAACTTGCTTTTTGCTTTACTTTTAGGGATAGTTTGGTATTTTTGGGTAATAAATTAATTATAAAGTAAGTTATGTTTATGTGAGTTGTAAATGAGTGACAATTTTGAAATTATAGTTTGTGGTGAGGTTATTGATTTGTGAGTATTTCATTGTAGTGGAAATAGATATTTTCTTCATCACGAACTTTTTTTTAAAACAAATAAATACATAACCTTTTTTTTTTTTTCAATTTAATTACCAACTTTTTTTTTTTCAATTAAATACACAATCTTTTTGTACTTTCTCAATTTAACACAAACTCTTTATTTTTTTTAGTTAAAACATGATTATTGTTATAAACAAATTAATATGAACTATTATATTAATAAAATATATTACTAATTTAATTAATAATAAAAAACTATAATAAATTTATTTATAAATATTATTTAATTACTAATTATATAAGTACACGAATTGTTTTACATATAAATCTTTTAAATTTTATATAATAATTTATTTAAAAATTATCAAAACCTATGATAATATTGGTTATTATTATTTATTTACTGTCTATATTATAATATTATCAATAAATTTATTTAGTTTATGAATTTTTTTAGAAATTTTTTAGTATTATAAATAATTATGCATTATATTTTAAATATTTAATGTGTGTTTATTATCATTAATTGGGATTATTACTGATAGATACGTGTATATATAACCTAATTACTAATAAATACATTGATCTAATATAATTATTGATAAATACATAACATCCTTTTCTTTTTCCAACTTTACCCTTATTTATTCAACGTTTTCAGTTAACACTAGTCTGAATACTAATGTACACTAACCAAATAAAAATAATAGGTGAGAGATTTAAGGATAATTATAATAATCATATCTTCAATTTAATTAATCTTGTATTTTATGTTTCTCTCTCAAAGATACACACTAATGTACATATGTATTTTCTGTTTCTCTCTCCACACTAATGTATATTCGTAGGGTTCTCCAATTTAATTGCGTATTTTCTGTTTCTCTCTAAAAATGCACACTAATGTACTTAACAATAATTTCAATTGTGTATTTTTTGTTTCTCTCTCGATGATGCACACTAATGTATATTCGTAGGTTTCTCCAATTTAATTGCGTATTTTCTGTTTCTCGCTAAGTATACACATTAATGTACTTAACAATAGTTTCAATCGTGTATTTTTCGTTTCTCTCTCAAAGATGCACAATCATGTACATTTATAGAGTTTTTCAATTTAATCACGTATTTTATGCTTCTCTCTCAAGAATGCACACTAATGTACATTCGTATAAATAACGTATTTTTGTTTTCATCTTAACAATGTACATTAATGTACGGATAGATAAAGGTATTATGGAAAAAACAAAATATAATTTTGTTTTTATCAGTAATTTTCTAAAGCGAATGTATCGCTTAGTTATTCTTAAATACGTTTTGTATCTACTATTTATTTACCCTTATTAATTATATTAGTCATAAATTTTATGCATATAGGATTTTGATTAAATTATTAAACAAAAAAATGTATTAAATTGAAAAATTATAAAGTTTGTGATTAAATTGGAAAAATACAAAAAGGTGGTGTATTTAATTAATGAAAAGAAAGTCTGTGATTTAATTAATAAAAAGAAAAATTCTATATTTTTTTATTTAAAAAAGTTCGTTATTAAATTAAAAAAGAAGAAAAAACTCGTATATTTTAATATTATTGATCCTAAATTAATTGACCATCACATTAGACATTAATTTAAATTCATTAAACTTGGATAATTAAAATAATCTCAATTTTGAGAAGATTATTGATCTCATAATTTTTTCTTTAATTAAATTAATTAAATAATTCAATAATTAAACTCCTATAATCTATATATATATATATATATATATAAAAGCAAACCTAAACTTTTACTTTTGTTTTCAATTTTTTTTTCAATTTTATTCATTTTAGAAATAATTCAATTTTAATCTTGACAATCCAATTAATATTTTTTATTTCACCCATAAAACCTAATAATACTAATAATGGATTTTGTTATTTAAATTTTACTTTTTTATTTAATAATATAAATTTGTAAATATAAGAGATATTTTTGACATATTTAACTAATTTTTAATCAATATATGCTTAATTTAAATTAATATATCAATCAATATTTATATATTATTATAATTTAATTTAATATACAAAGTACATATAATTTTCCTTTAATTTCAATTATAAAATTTAATTATACTAATAATGAATTTTATTATTTAAATTTTAATTTTTTTATATATTTAAACTTTTGTTTTCAATTATTTTTTAATTTTATTCTATTTATAAATAATTCAATTTTAATTGTTCAATTAATGATTTTATTTTAATCATAAAATCTAATTATACTAATAATGGATTTTGTTATTTAATTTTATTTAACAATATAAATTTAATAAATATGAAAGATATTTTTGACATATTTAATTTATTTTTAATTAATATATGACACCTGTCATTAGAAACAGTAATCACAACTTAACTCACTAGTCACTTTAAATTAATCAAATCTAAGTATCACAATCAATCATTTAAAATGGTGAATTTCAATCTAAATAAGAGGCAAGAAGGTATAAATCAATGGAATTTTCAGGGGTGTTAATTTAAAAGTACTCAAATGAAAATCCAACGCTACTAATTTAAGTAACGTACAATAAATTAATAATCAAATCCTTAACAACACATCATAAATTAATATATCAATAAATATTCATATACTATTATAATTTAATTTAATTTACATACAACATATGATTTTCCGTTGATTTCAATCATAAAATTTAATTATACTAATAATGAATTTTATTATTTAAATTTTACTTTTTTTTATCAATTTAATTTAACAATATAAATTTGATTAATTTTTACCTATTATCATCTTATATAAATCTTTTCATTACCTAATCAAATTCTTACTCTCTCCCTCTTTTTGTTTTTTTTTTAGTTTTTTTCTCTAATACTTCTTATTTTTCTTCTCTTTTAGAGATTCTACTTTCATATTATTTATAATCCACTCTAATTTTTTTTGACTTTTATACTTTTATTTGATCTTATATGTAGGTTCAATCATTCTCCTTAAAGGTATCATTATACTTTTTAATTTTTTGTTATCTTATTTTTTTCTCTTTGATTTTTGTGTGTTTCTTTTTAATAATTCTATAAACTCTATTTTGATAATTTAATTTATTTTATCTTCTTTTATACTTTTATTTGATATTATTTTTAGATTTAACTATTCTCATATTTGATCTTATTTGTAAATCCAATCATTCTCATTTGAGGTATCATTCTATTTTTTTTTTCTTAATTTTTTCCTTCAATTTTTGTGTTTGCTTTATAATAAAACATATTCTCTTGTGAGACGGGTTATTTGTGAGAGTATGCTAAAGTATAGTTAAAGTATGTCTAATGATTATTAAATTATGTTTTCTAAAGTAGGCTGAATTATACATTAAAATATGATTCTAGAGTATTATAATATTATTTATTATTAACATATTTAACTACAATTAAACATGTTTTATCTATACAATAAGTATATTTTAGTGATGGGTCAACCCGTCTCACACCCGTCTCACAAATAACTTATCTCATCTCACAAGAGAGTATCTCTTATAATAATTCTATGAACCATATTTTTATATTTTATTATGGGTTAATTACATGAAAAGTCTCAACCTTTTCGCCGATTGCGGGTTAGTCCAAACTTTTTAATATTTACAAATAAATACTCGACCTTAAGTCCGTTTTTCAAATCAAGGTACCGGGCAGCAGGAGGCCTGCCTCCTGACGTGTCACTTTTTTTATCCACGTCATTCTTCACCTGTAAAAAAATAATTAAAAAAAATTAACAAACGTCGTCGCTGGAAGAAGGATCGACATGTATGACAAGGCCTGTAGTTTTAGAAATCAGAACCGACACCGGAAATTACAAAGCCATCGCCGGAGAAGTTAAATCCAATGAATAACATAGTAGGTGGCGAGCGTGTCGGCAATGGTGGCGGAGCAGGAGAGAGAGCGCAGCGGCGGCTTTTCATACCTTTAATAACTTCATTCTCCACGAATCCACGATCTCCATTCATTTATGCATTTATGAACCATTGATTTTAAGTTTTTATACGGTGAAAATTCATGATAGGAAGTACAAATATTAGAATTAAATGAGCATGAATTAATTTTCAATTATTGTTTGTATGTATGAGAAGGTGGGAGTGGGGTGAAATCAATGGGGAAGTTGAAATTCATATGGATGGAGGACTTGCCCTAGATTTGATCTAGCACATCCTTGAGCGTGGGAGTGTGCCTCTAAGTCATTTCTTCATTTGCCCAAGGAAATATGCTTGGGAAGAGATGAAGACCACACTGGAGATCAAACACGGGAAGAAGATGCCTCCGCCATGGCAGAACGAAGAGAGAGAAAGTATTTGCAGAATGTGTAAATGACGTTGTTTTTTATTTTAATTTTTTTAACAAGTGAAGAATGACTTTAGATAAAAATGTGACACGTCAGCGATCGGGCAGACTTTCAGCTGCTCGATGGTTTAATTTGAAAAATGAGATTAAGGTATAATATTTATTTGTAAATATTGAAAACTTTGGACTAATCCACAATTGGCGAAAAAATTAGGACTTTTAACGTAATTAACATTTTTATTTTTCTATCTTTTGTTCTTCTTTTTAATTATCTTTTTATTTTTTTTCTCTAATGCTTCTTCTTTTCTTCTCTTTTACAAATTCTACTTTCATACTCCCAAAGAGGGTATTTTACTTTTGCGCACGCGGATTAAGGAGTATATTATTTAATGTATAGTGGGTAGTTGTATCAGTGGGAGTGTGGACCTCATATTTTAGTTGTATTAGTGGGTGTGTGTGAGTCCCATGTGTGTAAAAAAGGAAATGACCCTCTTTGGAGCGGATGACCAAAATGGAAAAAAGACCCTCTTTCGAGCGGATGGATGGAGTATTATTTATAATATACTCTAATTTGTTTTGTCTTTTATACTTTTATTTGATCTTATATATATGGTTCAATCATTCTTTTTAAATGTATCATTATACTTATAAATTTTTTTTATCATATTTTTTTTCTCTTAAATTTTTATGTGTTTTTTTAATAATTCTATAAACCATATTTTTATAATTTTATTTTGTTCTCTTCTTTTATATTTTTATTTGATATATTATTTCTTAGTTCAATCAATTCTTATATTTGATCTTATTTGTAGGTTCAATAATTCTTATTTGAAGTATCATTCTTTTTCTTTTTCTTTTATTTTTATTTTTGTGTTTGCTTTATAATAATTATATGGACCATATTTTTATATTTTAATATTCTATCTTTTGTTCTTCTTTTTAATCTAATTTTCAGGTTCAAACATTATCATTTGAGGCATCATTTTTTTTTCGTTTATCTTATGATTTATGTTTTTTTTCTTCTTTTTTTGTGTTTTCTTTATCTTCCATAAACTCTATTTTTAAAGTTTTATTTTATTTCATTGTTCTTATTTTTATTTGATTTTATTTGCAATTTCGATCATTAAAAAAAGTCATTAGTTTACGTATCTTATGTGCAGGTTCAATCATTATCATTATACTTTTTAATTTTTGTTATTTTTTTTCTTCGATTTTTTTGTTTTTTATTATAATTCTATAAACTCTATTCTTATAATTTAATTTATTTTATCTTCTCTTATACTTTTATTTGATATTTTTTTAGGTTAAATCATTCTTATATTTTAATATTCTATTTTTTGTTCTTCTTTTTAATCTTATTTTCAGGTTCAAATATTATTATTGAAGCATCATTCTTTTTTTCGTTTATCTTATGATTTATTTTTTTCGTTTTCTTTATATTTCATAAACTCTATTTTTAAAGTTTTTTTTATTTTATTATTCTTATTTTCGAAATTTTGTAATTTATTTTAAGTTTTCATTTAATTTTATTTTCATTAGGATAATATCTATATATATTCTTTTAATTTAATCTTTAGGATTAATTAATGAAGAATTGGTCTCTTATGCCCGGGGGCACAGTGTGCGCCTTTACAATTTAGTTGCCCTTGAGGGCACACAAGTTTTTAACATTTATGAAATCTATTTTTTAAGTTTTGTAATGTATTTTAATTGTTCATTCAATTTTATTTTCATTACTATCGTCTCTATGAATATTATTTAATATTTTTAATTTATTATATTAAATAATATTTTATAATTTATTTTATTTTACTCATATGTTATTTAATTAGAAAAATATATATTATAGTAAAATATATGTTTATTTTAAAACAAAATAATTGAGTTTTATAGAGATTATATCTACTTTTTTATAAATAAATATCAATAAAATAAAATAATTTTAATATAATTAATTATATAAAGTTAATACTAATCTTGAATTCTGAATCAAATCAATCAATAGAATTATTTATAGATAAATAATATATTTACCTATAATTAGAAACAAACCCTTATTTTAAAAAAAGGTCTGTTTTTTTTTCTCCCCCCCTCCCTGATGCCCTGTTTTGACTGCCGTCAATTTTTACGGCCGATTCCCCTTTCTTTTTCTCTCTTCGTTGTTATCCTTTTAGATTTGGGGATTTGGCTTCTTCTTCACGGTTATTTTTTTGCTTTTTCACGCTGGGTTTCACCTCAATCGGTGATTTCTCCACTTAGCCGCCGCCACCGTGATTTGGGGCTTACCCCTTCTTCTCGTCGTCGTTCCCTGTCGGTATCATCACAAAGCCTCCTTCTTCTCGCCATCATTTTCTGCCTGGGGCAATCGCGCTCCACCGACGGATCCGCTGATTTCCAGCGACGATTACTGCCTTGGGCAGCCTTTCTTGCCGCCGTTCGCCTCCCGCTGGCTAGGCTGGCACCCCGTTCCGATTTTGCGGCTACCCGTGTGAAATCAGCCGCCGGAGACTCCACATCGGTTTCTCCCAGTTTCGTGGCCGCTGTTGCCCAACGCTTGCCATCGCTTTCTGTGATTTCCTCCGGCCTTTCCCTCGCGATTTTGGTGTTCTGTGGCCGTTTGGCTTTTCAAGACACGACGGTTTCCGAAGTGGGCATCACAATTGGCGCCGTCGCTGATGATTCAGCACGGCTGGAATCCGATGAACAGGGTCTCCTAGGGCTTCTTCTTCCAAATTGCCGCCGTCGATTTCAGTCCGCTCCGCTGGTGCGCGACCCTCGATCTAGCCGTCGTTTTCCAGTGGCTTTTTGGTTGTCGCATCGCCTCAAGCCTTTGGGCTCTTTATTAACCAGATTCAGCCCCTGCCTAGGGCTTCCGTTTTCTGGTATGTTTGTTGGCCGCGCCGGTCTTTCCACCACGCTGACTATTCTTCCATCACCAGCGCCGTCTTTTCGATGTGCTCTTCAGCCATCGTCCCATGCCGATGAGAACCCCTGTTCTTATCGTAGAGATTTCCTGTCGCCATTGCTTGTTTCCCCTATGAAACTTCCTCCGCTGCGGTATGTTATTGGGTTTACCCCAATTTTTTGTTTTTAGCCCTGCTCCTGTACATCCGGCAATCGTCTGCCTCCGACAGACCCAGCGTCAAGGGCCCCTGCTTTCTCCCGAATCTTCCCTGATGAAGATTCCTATTGGTGGCCAACGTTCCAGATGCACATTTGATGATTCTTGGCCGCCTCTGACGTGATTTAGCCGCCTTCGGTAAGCACTAATTTTGCCCTTCCTCGCCGTCGCTATTCAATTTGGTCAGAAGCGGCACTGCTTGCTGATGATTTCTTCATCGACGTGTGAGTCTTTCCCGACCAAACTATATGGTCTTCTTTCTACATGGAGCTTCAGGTCCTCCGTTCTTCCGGCAGTTTCAGATTTGATTTTTATCGGCAGTTCACCGGCTCCTTTCACTCTTTGACGTTCAAAATCAGGGAGTATTCCTTTGTCTTTTGGACAAATCCTTCCACTTTGATGGCCAATTCATGGCTTATTATTTTTATTTTGATAATGCTTTGTAGTTTAATTACTTCTTATGATCATCATATTGCTCATTTGCTCTCACATCTTCCACTTTGGTGCTGTGGTTGCTTGGTTCTCATATTTTTATTGATGCCACAGAATTGCTTTAATATATTAGCGCATGTTAGGCTGATTTTATTTTAAAATAAAGGCTATCTGTTTTGCCTTATTTTTTGTTTTTGTGGACTGTGCGATGTGACTAGAATATTTGTTGGTGTAGTCCACTAGCTTATTTAGGTTATTTCAGCAGCATATGTAGAGAGTTTGAATTACAAAAGTTAGTTGTGTTTTCAGTAGGCCGCCTGTTCGGCCTTTTTAAAGCCGTTTGTTTGGCTTACTCATTTTACGTTTGTCAAATTTTTACTTATTGTACTCTCGTTTCCTTTTTCCTTTTAATAAAATTAATAAGTAGATAAATAATATATTTATCTATTATATAAATCGAATATGATATATATATTTTTTATATTAATTGCAATCAATTTAAAATAACACCTGCCAAGATATCGAAGGTGAAACATATTAATGAATTTATTCTTGATTTGTATGATACCCATTTTCTTGATGCAGGATCAAGTATGTCTTTCACCTAAGTTTGTATGAAGCTAATTTTTTTCTATGCATTCAGAATTTTTAAATTTTTTATTGGTGACAAATAAATTTAGGGTCACTTACTATTGGATACATAAAATAATGCATAATTACTATAAACTACATCAATCAAAGCACTAATACTCATAACTACACAATTATGATTGTGATACCATAAATACCCCACTACACAATTATGATTGTGATACCATAAATACCCCTATGTGTTTGCACAATTTTTTTTGCACATTTTAATTCCGACGAAGGTCCGGCAACCGGCGGCGGAGGTCAAGCGGTGGTCCGGCGAATTTTTTTACACAATTTGTTTGCACAATTTGTTTGCACATTTTAATTCCGACGAAGGTTCGGCAACCGGCGGCGGTCCGGCGAATTTTTTTGCACAATTTGTTTTTGCACAATTTGTTTTGCACATTTTGTTTGCACATTTTAAGTTCCGGCATCTGGCGACTGAGGTCAGGCGGCAATCCGGTGGTGGGTGGGTGAGGGGTAGGGTTTGCACAATTTTGTTTTGCACGAATTCTTTTGCATTTTTTTTTAACATTTTATTTTGCAAATATTTTTTTTCATTGCTTTTCCATTTAACCATTGAATTATCCATTGGTGATTCTTAAAAAGAACACATGCTGCTTATAATTTTCCATTATAGTATAAAATCTTCTAAGATTTTCCAAGCTTCTTCATGATCTTTTTACAAGAATTTCTAGGGGAAAAAAAAGATGCACATTGGCTAGTGAATTTAACCACTAAATGAGCAATTTAATTTCTAGATAATCAAGAAAAGAAAGCGGAAAAAAAACTTGATAATTAAAACAGTTAATATCTGCTAAGGAAGTAAATGTGAAGTAATTGAAAAATCTTCCTATCTGATCAGATTCTTCACTTCAAAGCAAACATCCATAAACGGCCTAATCAGCCATTAATAATCCTAATTCAATCAACCCACACTCATAAATGCAAATTTTCTCATTAAATACAACAGATCCCTTAAAAAATGCCAGCAAAATTAGCAATAATCGAGAAGCATGAATCATAAGCAAAGATTATTAAGCAGAGTTTAAACGACGATAATACTATTATGAAATTAATAATGAAGTAGGACATTGAGGTATACCTGTTCCATTATTTCCAATGAACACCATGTGAAAGGGTTTGGGGGTACAACCCTAAATCCATTAGTAGCGTTCTTCTCAGCTTCAATTATTTTCTCCACAATCGCTTCCAACTGCTTCTTGATCTCCGGCAATCCAACAATACTGAAGATTTCATGTTTAACTTCAGTTTCCTTCCAGTTCGATTTCTCCTCCACTCTCCCTTCCAACGTCGCCGCCTCCCCGGAATTCATGACCTCCGCCGACGAGCTGTTCTTCAATGGCCAGATCTGACCAATGAAGCTCTCCACTCACCTCCAGCGCCATCAGCTGCTCGACCCTCTAATCGAGTTCGACGACAACGTTGACAAAGACCAATTGTTCACACGTGGCAGGGATTTGAAGTTCCACGAGGGATTCCTTCGTCGGAGGATCAGATCCATGTCGCCGATGTGGAACCCAGCACCGTCGTGTCCGTGGGAAACCGACGACCGCATTGGCTGAGCCAGCAAATATCCCGCCGCGATCGATGAGAAAAGGTCGAATGAAACAACGCCGTGCGCATCGAGGTCTTCGTCGGCAGGAAAGAGTTCAAAGAGATGGGTAATTTTGAAGGAATTTCTATACAGAAGCAAGAGCGAGGGAAGAAACGAGGATCAGATATTTCGGTCATTCTCGCCGGTGAAGGAGAAGAAGATGGCGGCAAAAGAGGAGGGCAAAAGGACGATGACGATGGTAAATAAGAAGGAGGGCGGAAACAGGAGGGTGTGCCGACGCTGAATTGGGAATAAGAAATGCGGTGGTTGGTGGCGGAGTCGATTAGCCTTTTGGATTGAATGGGGTGGGTAATTTTATCTCTTTATTCACTAATTGTGTATCTGATAGTATTTTTTATTTTTTAATGTATCTCAAAGTAAATAAGCTGAAAAGTGTGTATTGGAGAGTAATAAACTCATAAATTTAATGGTTCAATTCCTCATCTCTAATGATTTATTACTGAATCTTATTAGGTCGTTGTTTTACTCAATGATTTGTGTTTGGAGAATATAATTATGGTGAAAATTTTCATTTTCTGAAGATCGTATTCGTGCATTGATGTATCTTTGAACATTGATAAGTTTTTGTCTTTCAACGTTCTTTAAGGATGAATATTATAGATCAAGGTGGATGTTGTCTACGTCTCATCTTAATGATTATGTTTGCTTCTTGCACAAAAATTAAGGAACATAATATTTAAATGTATATTCGGTAGTTGGATTAGTATGACAGGTGGGTCCCAAGGAGATATTTTAATTGTTTTGTGAGGGTACTATATACGAAAAACAGAAATGAAACCATTAGGATGCGACGCCCAAAATGAAAAAATAAAACCAATACGACAAATGAAGAGGAGACTCCTTAATTAACCCGAGTAAAGAAAATGATACTCTGATAGAATGACATGGGGGAGCAAAAGAAAGAATATCAATGATAGTACATAATTAATCATGTAATATAATAATATACATGCAAAACACAAACGGGATACTTATAAACATAAATAAAAAAAAAAGATGCTACAACAAAATTCAAACCACACGAAGTACGGACAAAATAAGTAAAAATATATCCCTAAAGATAAAGATATAAAAACAAAAATATATAATTAACAATAATCCTATAATAAAATATTTTTCGTGTAACGCACGGATGGGAATTACTAGTTATAATCATTAAAAAATAGCATTAAATAATACACTACAATTAGTTGACATGAACGATTACTTAAAAAAAGTAACATGTAAGCAAAACAAATAAGCTTATACCTAAAATCCACATAAACAAAATGAATATAACATTGATATGTGCCAACTAAAACTCGTAATTAGATACTATTATAATTATAATTATACTCCATCCGTCCCATGTATTTTTACCCACTTTCCATTTTGGGGTGTCCCACGTATTTTTACCCATTCCATTTTTGGCAAAAATACATAATATTTTATTACCTACATTTTACAATTCCAACAACTTTAATTACTTTTTTACACTTTATTCTTAATTCCCAGCAACTTTATTCACTTTTTTCTTTTTAAATTACTAATTTATCTCTACTTTCTCTTACATTATATATTAAAAAAATAAAACGTCTTAATCTCTGTGCCCGTACAAATGGGTAAAAATACCCTGGACGGAGGGAGTAATTAGATTTGATTTCTAATTCTAACATATTACATTATATACTCGGTCTTTCCTTATGTAGAGAATTTGAGATTTTAAATAGCTTTCTACTCGGTCATTCAGTTTAAATACATATCGGGATTTTTCTAATTAAAAATCAACTCGTTCTTTCTATTTTACTATTAATTAAAAAAACTCGATCTTTACAATTATTACTGGTTTTACTCGGTCGTTACTTTAATATTAAATTAGGGTTTTTGAAATAAAAATCTACTGGGTCTTTACTTTAACATTAAATTAGGGATATATTATACTCGGTCTTTCAAGTTCAAATGTCTTTCAATTATAGTGCAGGGTCTTTGATTTCACACGTGTAAATTGAAGTGTTCTACTCGGTCTTTGCTACTGAGGATTGTGAAATATCAAAAAATTGGACTTTTACGAACTCAGCTTAAGGCATTCCAGAAACCCTAAATCCTAAATTAATAACAGATGAGAGTGATAAGTCACGTATTTTGAGCCCCGATTTGTATGGAAATTGAGTACGATTTGTCAATTATCAAGAAAATTTTGGATATTTATGAAAAATCTACGAATCAGATGTTACTAGGCTATTTGAGCATATTTATACAGGAAAACAGGTTAGAAGTGCTCAGAATTGGAAGACACATTTTTCGAGGCGTATCTCGACCAAGGAATGGTAGCTTGACCAAGCTTAGGTTGGTCGAGCTACATGGTGGAAGTCGAGCTGGAGGCATTTCGGGTTACAGAGGTGTAGTTCGACCAAGAGCAATTTGGTCGAGCTACAGCAGTGAAGTCGAGCTAGGCGTGAAGATGGAGTTTTATTTTACAGATAAACAGTTTGACCATGGCTCGTTCAAGACCATTCTAGTCGAGCTGGGACACATCAGCGCCGAAACGTCGGGATTTCACCCCCAGTGCATGTATTTTTGTACTTTCTAAGAAAAAGCCCAGTAAGATCCGTAAGGAGAGTTTACAAGTATAAAAGGGGATGCAAATTACATCAAAAAGAGAGTTAGATTCCACATCTAATCTACACACATCCAAACCCTAACTCCATCCTATGGAGCGGTAGAGAGAGATTCATGTAGCGAATCAAGTGAGAACAAAGTAAAGATTCAAGATGGAACGAGATGCGACGGCGCCCACATCTGGGTTTACTTTGTTTTTTAATCTTTCTTGTAATTTTCAAGAGTATGGTTAAGATCTATCCAAACACCATGAACGTTCTTCGAAGCGTCATGGGCTAGAACCGCTTTAGTAGTTCTATGGTTTATGAAGGTTTTACTAGTTCATTGAACTTCCGTGTGTATACTCCGTACAACACTACTTGTGGTTTATTTTATATAAGACTATGCATTTTTAATCCATATTCAGAGCCGTTTTGTGCATTACTAACTGTTGAATAGAGTCTTAATGTTCATTTTGGTTATTGATTGAGCATGTTCACTGCTAAACAGGATTGCATGTAATGATTCTAAGTGAGGGGACTCCGAAGCTTCATTAGAACTATCTTATATATATACTTATTAATTGAATTGAATTCGAATTAGTAAGTAGGATAAAGAGGATAATTTCATAGTACCTATAAAGGGAGATCATATCAGGTTAGAGTACTTAGTGCACGGAAAATAATTGATACTGATAGTACCTAGAAAGGGGGGTGAAAATATGTTCTTGCTTCGAGGTAATTCACACGTGTTACACGCTTGTCTGCTTGTGTCTATAGAGTAGATTTGCATGGTTTAGTAATGCGTCCATATTCCACAAGGCAGAGTCAGACATTGATATATGGAAGAGAGATTAATTAGTGAAACTGGATGGCCCGAAGAGCTACCTATCTTATGACTTTATCAAATCTCGATTATTCTCTACTGTTTTCTATTTTATTTGATATATAATTATTTTGTTTAGTAGAATAATATTTATCCCAATTAAATTTCCAAAACATAGTTTTAGTTAATTTAGATAATAATAAATGAATAACCATCTGTCCTTTGGGTTTGATAATTATAACTTGGTTGCTTGTACATCCTTCATACTTGGGGATAATTGTGTGTTGAGAAAATTCCCATCAAGTTTCTGGCGCCATTGCCAAGGATGGTTGTCTTTATCAATTTTATTATTTCTATCTTAATTAAAACTACTCCATACTTGTCTTTATTTTCTAACGCTGAATTTTTCTTAGGTATATGCACACTAGATCAAAGGGAGCAACATTTGCTCCTTTTGATCCAGAAATTAGAGCGTTGTCGAGGAAAAAGAAGTCAAAGAAAAAGAAAAATAAGAACTTGGAAGCAACAAAGACTCTTGATCTAAGAGTTATAGTTGAAGTACTGAACTCGGAAACGATTGTAGCTGAAATCAAAGATAAGTCAGAAGTAGAAGCAGTCAACATGGCCGCAGATAGGCCAAATCTGAATAATGTTGCCACCTGTGAAGTCTTTAAGAACAACGGAGGGGGCAACTTGGGACTGTTAGGAGTGCGTGGAGCTGATGCGGATTTTGATCTTCACCCCGCTCTTATCACCATGATTGAAAAGAACCCTTTGTCTTGGTGGGACCTTTGAATATCCTCAACAACATCTAAATAAGTTCCTTGGATATGCAAGTACACAAAAAGTGCAGGAACTCATGAAGATGCAAGGAGGATCGTCTTGCTTAGATTCTCGCTTACTGAAAGAGCGAGAGATTGGTATGACACTCTTAGTTCTACAGATTGCACTATATGGGACCAGCTAAAGTTAAAATTCTTGGAGAGATACATGCCACCTTCAAAGGTTTTTAAAATGAAATAAGATATTCATCAATTCGTGATCAATCAAGGAGAGAAGTTCTGTAAAGCTTGGGATATATTCAAGGACATGCATAGATTAACAGCATGGAATGTCAAAATCTCAATATATCAGTGTTTTCTACAATGAGTTAGATTGTGATTCTCGTGTTCTTCTTTGATGCGTCATCAAGTGGAGCATTACTTGCGAAGACACTCGTTGAAGCCGAAAAGCTCTTATAGGATATTTTGATGAATTTAAGAGATTGGCCTACTGATAGAGTGAGAGGCACCTTATGTTCTTGGAAAGGTAGCACGGGTTGAACACACTATGGTAAAGTTGAGTAGAGAAGATCAGATTGTCTCTAGCTTGTCCAATATCAACAAGCTACTTGAATCTCAGCAGAAGCAGATTACGAAGTTGTCACAGAGAGTACCAATGATGCAGCAGCAGGATGTTGGTAAAGAGAGATCGATCCAAGAGGAGCTAGAAGAGGTGAACTATGCCATGAGATAAAGTATTCAAGGAACTAGGTATCAAAATCAAGGAAACAGGAATTAGCAAGGGAACTACAATAATCATGGTCCCCCGGGTAATTATCAATAACTAAGAAGGCTGGAATTTTCATGGAGCAATCCTAACGCAGAAATTCTACCTCTTATTTATGTTGATCATGGTGCTAAGATCGAAGAAGGAAAACTTGGTTTGGAAGATACGGTGAACCGTTATATGGCTAAAAATGATGCTAGGGTGGATCATTTGGAAGCAAAGATAGATTTAAACCATGATGAGTTATCCAAGCAAATAAAAGACCTTACTCTGTTGATGGGAGAGATTGCGGAGAATGTGAACAAGTTGACACAAACAATTGAGAAGGGAAAATTTCTATCTCAAAGCATAACGAACCCAAAATCTTGTAAATGCCATCACACTGATGTCAGGGATGCAGTATGAAGGTCCAATGAATCCAATGGGTGAAAACAAAGATAGGATGTTCCAGCTCGACCTAACCTATTAGTCGAGCAACACTCTTCGGAACAGAGAAACGATGCTCTGTTTTTGGACTTTTAGCTCGACTAACACGATCTAGCTTGACCAGACATCACTGGTCGAGCTATTATCGAGCCACCCACTGATGAGCCAGAAAGTCACATTTACTTTATAGAGCCCCAGCTCGACAACAGTTGACTCCTATTTTCGTACAGAATGCTACACCTATTGTTCGGAACACTCCAATACAAGAGCAGAATACTAAGCAGATAGTGGAGAAGAAGTGGGAAAGAATCAAGAGATTGAGAGCCGAGAAAGATAAAGCGAAGGAGGTTGAACGTGATGAATGGGGTATCCCTAAGACAAAGATACCTCCTCCGTTTCCTTTGAGGTTAGTTAAGAAAGGATTGTAAGATAAGTTTAAGAGATTCCAGGATATCATGAACAAGATAAGCTTGAACATTCCTTTCTCCGAAGCAATCATGGAGTGTCTTATTATGCCTGATTCATAAAGGATGTCATATTGAAGAAGAGGATCTTGAACGGTGACTGTTAATCTATCTGAGAACTGCAGCTCGATCATTTAGAGGAAGCTGCCAGCAAATTTGAAGGATCCGGGAAGCTTCACTATTCTATGTGAGATTGGAAAGGGGCCGACACGAAAAGCTTTGTGTGATCTTGGTGCAAGAATCAACTTGATGCCCTTATCTATATTCAAGAAGCTAATTATGGGGGAGCTTGCTCCCACAACATCAGCTCTACAATTGGCAGATAGGTACATGACTTTCCCGAAGGGTGTGATAGAAGACGTACTTATGAAAGTAGAGAAGCTCATCTTTCCCAAAGATTTTGTTGTGCTAGAGATGGAAGATGACAAGGATAATGTCCCTCTTATCTTAGGAAGGTCATTTCTTGCAACTGATAGATCTATGATTGATGTACAAAAGGGGGAGCTTAGACAGCAAATGGATAAAGAAGAGGTTCTATTCAACCTCGACAAAGAATGAAGATGCCTATGGAGACATAGTGCTACAATATTGATGTGGTGGAGGAGATCGTAAAAGAAGACATGTCCTTAATCCTTTCAAAGGATCCTTTGGAGACATGCTTAGCGGAGTCTCTTACTTTTCCCACTACGGAGTTAGATGAGCTTTCCAATGAGGTGTGTATTAAATTTCTTGAAAACTTACTTGCTTTGGGTGATGATAGGTATGACCCAAAAGGAACCAAGATTGAAGAGGTCAAGTGGACTAGGTAGTACCTACCATTGGATTAGAGAGAGCACACCGAAGGAAGAAAATAAGGAGGAGTTGAAGCCACTATCGGAACACTTGAAGTATGCCTATCTAGGTGACAACGAATCATATTCGATAATTGTATCTTCTTCCCTTACTGAAGATCAACTTGAAGAGTTGTTAGATGTGCTTAGGAAATATAAGTATGCTATTGGATGGTCTCTTGATGATTTGAAAGGTATAAATCCATCATATTGCATGCATAAAATAAGGTTGCTAGATTAAGCTAAGGGTTGTATTCAGAATCAGTGGAGGGTTAACCCGCGATTCAAGAAGTGATTAGGAAGCAAATCTTAACGTGGCTAGATGCTGGAATTATTTATCCCATTAATGATAATCCCCATGTGAGTCCGTTGCATGTTGTAGCTAAGAAGGGGGCATGACTATTGTGAAAGCTGATAATGGAGAGACATTAGCCACTATGATTCCTACGGGATGGCGTGTGTGTACAGATTATAGAAAACTGAATGAAAATACATGCAAAGACCACTTCCCTCTTCCTTTCATGGATCAAATGTTAGATCGTCTTGCAGGGTATGAGTTTTATTGCTTCTTGGATGGGTACTCAGGTTATAATCAAATCATGATTGTATCTGAGGATAAAAAAAAGACTACTTTTACCTGCCCTTATGGAACCCTTGCTATTAGGAAGATGCCTTTTAGATTGTGTAATGCGCTTGCTACTTTCCAAAGGTGCATGATGACCATATTTGATGGGTTGATAGAAAAGATGATGGAGGTGTTTATGGATAATTTTTCTGTGTTTGGTTCCTCCTTTGATATTTATTTGTCTAACCTATCTACTATTTTGAAGAGATGTCAAGAAACTATTCTTGTCTTGAATTGGGAGAAGTGCCACTTCATGGTGAGAGATGGAATTATTTTAGGGCATCATGTTTCGGCCAAAGGATTGCAAGTTGATAGAGCCAAGGTGGTAGCGATTGAAAAGCTTCCACCACCTACTAATGATAAAGGAGAGCGGTCATTCCTCATACACGCCGGATTTTATAGAAGATTTACCAAAGACTTCTCAAAATAATCCAATCTCTTGTCTCACTTACTTGAAAAGGATGTTCCTTTTAACTTTGATAATGAATGTCTAACAGATTTTCAGGTTTTGAAAGAGGCACTTATAACTGCACCTATCTTGATCACACTGGATTGGACTCAACTGTTTGTACTTATATGTGATGCAAGTGATCAAGCACTTGGAGTGGTGCTTAGGCTGTTGAGAGAGAAAAAGTTCTACACTATCTACTATGCGAGTAAGACTTTTGATGCAGTACAAAAGAACTATACTATCACTGAAAAGGAGTTTTTAGCTGTTGTGTATGCATTCAACAAGTTTCGACAATATTTAGTGGGAATGAAGACTATAGTGTTTACGGATCACTCTGCGATCTAGTACTTGATGGAGAAAAAGAAAGCGAAGCCCATGATTTTGAGATGGATCCTTCTTCTGCAAGAGTTTGATATGAAGATTCATGATAAGAAAGGAATGGAGAATGTTTTGGCAGATCACCTATCAAGGTTGGAGGCAAGGGAACATTGTGATGACTCGTTTGAATACATTGAAAAGATGTTCCCTGATGAGAAGATTATGGCGGTGTTAGCTGAAGGAGCGGAGAAAGCTTGTGTAGTTGCTGCTTAAGGAATGGATCCATGGCACGCTGATTATGTCAATTATATTGCATCTGGTGAAATTCCTAAAGGTCTCAATAGGTATCAACTTGTTATGTTTAAGAGAGATGTTTAGATTTTCATATGGTATGATCCGTTTGTGTATAAGATTTGTATGGATTCTATCATCTATAGGTGTGTGCCCGCGACGGAGATGGAGAGTGTTCTTGATCTTTGTCATGCACAACCTAACGGAGGGCACTTCGGAGCCCAAAAGATTGCAACGAAAGTGCTTCAATCCACTTTATATTGGCCTACCTTGTTTAGAGATTGTGAATCCTATGTAGCGACATGCAATAGATGTCAAAGGATGGGAAACATAAGTAAAAGGGATGAGATGCCACATCAGCCAAGCATTGTTGTAGAGATCTTCGATGTATGGGGAATCGATTTTACGGGACCTTTTTCCCCATCTAATGGATTTCTCTACATCCTTCTTGTTGTTGATTATGTTTCTAAGTGGTGGAAGCGATTCCAACTCGCATGAATGATGCAAAGACGATATTTTCATTCTTGAAGAAGTATATTTATGCCCGCTATGGAGCTCCAAGAGCACTCGTGAGTGATGATGGAGGTACACACTTCATCAATAGGCTTATTAAAAGAGTTCTCAAGGAGTATGGTGTTAAGCATAAGGTTACTACATCCTATCATTCTCAAGTGAATAGGCAAGCCGAAGTCTCCAACCGCCAAGTGAAGCAAATCCTGGAGAAGGTAGTCAGAACCAATAGGAATGATTGGGCAATTAAGCTCGATGATGTTATATGGGGGTTCTGGACTGCATACAAGACTGTGCTTGACATGTCATCTTATAAAATTGTCTATGCGAAGTCGTGCCACTTACCTATAGAGATTAAGCATGAGTCTTTAAAGGGCATTTTCTCAACACACAAAATAATCCCCAAGTATGAAGGATATCAATTATAGTTTCGATAGGCGACCAAGTGATTATCGAACCCAAGGGACAGATTATTATCAATTTAATTATATTCTAATGAATTAAGACTATGCTGGAAAATTGTTTATGGTTATTAAGTGACTAAATAACAAGTAATTAAAATAGGAAAGAAAGTAAACAAGCAATAGAGATAATACGACTGTGATCAAGTGAGAAATTAGGTAGTTCTTCGGGTCATCTAGTTTTACTTATTAATCTCTCTTCCATGCGTTGATGTCCGACCCTACCTTGTGGTTTATGGACGCATCACTAAACCATACAAGTTCACTCTATAGACACAAGTAACATGCGTATGACACGTGTGAATATCCTCGGAGCAAGAGATATAATTCACACCCCTTTCTAGGTACTATCAGTATCAATTATTTCCCATTAGTTAGTACTCTAACACGATATGGTCTCCCTTTATAGGTACTATGAAATTATACTCTTTATCCTATTTATTAACCCGAATATTATTCAATTAACAAGTATTCATATAAGATAGTTCTAATAAGACTTCGGAATCCCTTCACTTAGAATTATAACATGTAATCCTGCTCAGCAGTGAACGTACTCAATCAATAACCAAGATATGTATTCAGACTTTACATAACAGTTAATGATGCACAAAACTATTGTGGGTATGAATTTAAAAAGCGCAATCTTATATAAAATAAACCACAAGTAGTGTTGTACAGAGTTTACACATGAAAGACAAATTAACTCATAAAGCCTTCATAACCCTAGAACTAATGAAGCGGTTCTAGCCCGTGATTGATCTAGGAACAATCATGGTGGTTGGTAGGATCTTACCCATAGTCTTGAAAATTACAAGATAAATTAATAAGCAAAGCAAACCCTAGATGCGGGTGCCGTCACGACTCTCTCTATCTTGAATCTTCACTTGGTTCGACATATGAACCTCTCTCCACAGCTCCTTCGGATGGTGGCAGGGTTTCGGTGGTGAATAGATGATGAAGTGGTGTGTCTCCCTTTTCTCCTGCGAAAGCTCTTCTTTTATACTCGTGAAACCTCCTTACGGGCCTAGGATATGCTTTTGCTTGAGGCATACATCAAATTTGATAAAAGAAATCCAGAATTTCCAAAATAGAAGCAGCGAAAATCCATTCAACCTAGCCTTGACTGGTCGAGCAAGGCCTCCTAGTCGAGCAACGGTCGAGCAAGCCTTCTGTAAGTTTTTTCACATTTTTTTTGACCAAGCCTCATCTGTTCGACCAAGATGATGTTGGTCGAACAACCTCTCTTGGTCGAGCAAGCTCTCTGTACATTTCTACATATTTTGCTCGACTTGATCACCTTGTTCGACTAAGGTGCTGATGGTTGAACAAGGCCCTGAGGTCGAACAACCTTCGAAAATCACCTCAAATATCGTGTCTTCCAATTCTGAGCCCTTTTGATCTGTTTTCCGATACAAATATGCTCAAAAAGCCCTTGTATCCTCTGATTCGTGGCTTTTCCATAAACATTCCAATTCGTCTTAATAAAAGACTTAATCGTACTCACTTTTCACACAAATTAGAGCCCAAAATATATGAATTTGCACTCTTATCAAACCCCAAAACTTACATGTTGCTCGTCCTGAAGCAACGAAAATCGAAACAAATCAAGAGAGTGCAATCACAAAATCAAGCACAACCTACCCTAACACATGTAATTATATCAATTCAAAACAAGCAATCCATCATACCTTTCATTCATGCAAAACATCAATCAATCACAATACTTCTACGAGTGCTAAGTCATCTAGCTCAGGGGTAAGTGTTTACTCTCTCTCTCTCTCTCAAGTGTAAAAGATGTACACTTCATGGGTTAGTATAGACACTCAATTTTAATTCATATACTCGCGTAACCATAAGCTTGACAAGGGTCTCAAAAATCCATCCATAACTAAGTCAATACTAGGATAACAAAGGACATGCATTTAGGTTGTAACATTGGCTCTTTGGTAAAGGCAGGAGAATTTAGATAAGTAACTAAATTTACTAGTAAAGAAGTACCTTGGCGATTTGCTTTTCAACAGCTTCCTTCTTTTCTCCTTCGTCCTTCTTATGATCACTTCTACACATGCTTTCTCCATCTTCTCTTAGATCAACATCTTTTCTTCGCAGGAGAATACCAATTCCTGTGTTCTTCAAGTATAAGGGTACCAGTTTCGAGCACTACCCTTTCTAGCATTAGGGATACCGGTTTCAAGCACTATCCCTTGCAAGATTTAACCACTTGTCTCATGATTATTATTACACCAAATCTCTCCTTCTAATTCTTCTTCAAAACTTTATATAGCATTTATTTACCTCCACTCTTTACTAGTAATAGGTGTTCAAGGCTTAAAAAGGTAAATGACTATTTATCAAAAGCTTGCCAAAGAAAAAGCTTAAAGGCTCAGAAGGGCTTCCAATGATAATCATATAATAAGGTACGATAAATTTGGCTAAGTGACTTGATCAACAACAATGGCCTAAGATCATTTCCTAGTATCTATCAATTATAGACTTCAAACAAGACTCCAAGTCAAGTTCTAGAATACGAGTATATAAACGACTCTCAAGAATAAACTATTATGCTTATAGGATGATCAAAAGGCTCAAATCTTCACATGGGTAATAGAATCCTAAGCACTCTTCAAAGCATGCAATCAAAATCAATTTTCTATGAACTACAAGTAATAATAGAACATGTTGATCATCAACAAATCAATATGCATCAAAATAAGTGAACATGCATAACATGAATAATCCTCAACACTAAACTATCCAAAGCAAATCCATGTAAACATCTTCCAACAATCAATCACCCAATCATCATCAATATTAAGTACATGCCACTCACACCACAAATACCTAACCTGTAAAGATAAAGGAGAAGGGAGATGAGATGAAACAGACAAAGAAAAACCTGATGTTCTCTACTCCTCCGGAGCATCATCATTACTAGTACCCTCTTCCTCATCACCATCGCTCATCTCCAAGCGCAACCGATCTACATCTCTATGAAGAGCATTAAGCTTCCTATCCAATTCGTGCTCGTCGGCATGCATCCTCCCTAATCTCCTATCCATCTCAACATAGTTGCACTGCAGCGTGTTGTACCTCACATCAAGTGTGGCATAATTCACATTCGCCAATTCTAGCTGCTATTCGTCTCCTACTGATTTGCATTAAGCATGGGAAAGTGCTCATTCATCAATCGGAATTGCTCCCGATAAAACTGATCCTGAGCTCGCCAAAAATCTTACTGCTGCTATGGCGGTGGCTCATAAAACTCATGTTCATGTGGCTGTGGCTGTGGAGGCGGCGCTGGAGGAATACTCATATCTGGATATACGAAAGCTGGTGGCGGCTGTGGCTCTTCCTCTACTATCATGACCATGTCCTTATCTAAGACGATCCCCTGAGCGTGCATCTCAGCAAGAAATCTCCAATTTCATCTTCCCAAACAAGTCTCTGAGATCACCTTAAACTCCGTGGTATTCATCAATAACTTGTTGTTGATCCTAATGGTAGTGAGATCAACAATCGACAGCGGAAATCTGAATGTACCAGGATTCTTTCCTCGGATGAACATCCAAGTATCATCTAGCTGTTCAATCAGCCCCATCCTCACTCATCATGTCAGAATCAAGTCTAGATCCCCTCGGATAGGCCTGTGCCTGCTCAAATCGACTCTATAGTACTCAGTTATCAAGGTGATGAGCCCTCCAATGTTCACACGCTGAAATCCGTGGGTAGTAAACTTATGAAGCTGCTGGAAGAAATACGCCGCTGCATTAAAATGGACTCCATGTAGCATGCACTCCCCCCAAACTTAGCAGAAACTTTAGTGTAAACTAAGTTTGCAAAGAGATGTAATTTCCTAGTAATAAGCATGTCAAATATAAAAATTTCTTACTCACACCAATGAAAATAAAGCAATAAAATGGAAGGAAAATCCCCTAACAGACCCTCTTGTTTAACGTTGTAGATTCACAACGGTACCAATCTAGTGCAATGTATTTTAAAAGACGATGCAAGTATCATCCGGCGACTTGTAATGCTTCAAACGATGCCCATTCGCCGTGATAATGTCCCCATCTTTGTCCATAAGCTCAAAACTCCCCCCTCCATAGGCTCTATGAATAATGAATGGCCCCGTCCGCTTTGATTTCAATTTCCCTACGAAGAGCTTCAAACGAGAGTTAAAAAGTAATACCTCATCACCTTGCTTGAATTCCTTGTATGAGATCTTTGAATCATGCCACTTATTCATTCTCTCCTTAAAGATCTCCGAATTCTTATAAGCTCGATTCCTGAACTCATCCAATTAATTTATATGAGTCATCTTCAACTCCTTTTGATCCTTAAGAGACAAATTCAAACTCCTTAAAGCCCAAAAAGCTTTGTGCTGAATTTCTGCGGGTAAGTGGCACAGCTTTCCATAGACAATTTGGTACGGTGACATATCCAACACTGTCTTATAAGCAGTCCGGAACCCCCACAAAACATCATCGAGCTTCATAGCCCAATCCTTCATATTGGTTCTGACTACCTTTTCCAAAACTTGCTTCACTTGTCGATTGGAGACTTCAGCTTGCCCATTCGCTTGAGGATGATAGGGTGTAGTAACCATATGATTAGCCATTTGTAGTCGGGATGACCAATTAAAGAATTTATCGAACCACAGGGAGGAAGGTACTAGAGTTTAAGCGATCTCAAGTTTATCATGATTTTATAAGGACAATCGAAAAGGAGGATAGATAAGCATGCAAAGAAATGCAATGCAAGAAATGAAGGATAAAAGGAATGAAAAGATAAATGAATGAGTTCCAAATGATGCAAGGATGAGATTAATAACAATCATGACATAGATAATAAAGTAATTATGCAATTAGTTCTAATCTCTCATGGACAAGGCATAGGGGCGATCACTAATACCACCTAAGCTTTCTCTCGAGATGGATAGAATGTAGGCCCTCAATAAGGCCCTTAAACGCACATAGGATCGAGACCATACCAAACACCTCTCACTAGGTACTAATTACTCAATGAGTTCCCTAATTAGGTACTAAAACATAGGCAATATTCCCTTTTAAGGTACTATGAATTTACTAATGGTTTGTGTCTCCTCATTTAATCAACTAACCTCTCGATTAAGCTAATCAAATGTTCTATCAAAGGGTTCTAAATCTAGAAAGATATCTCTATCTCATTCTAAATTAATGCACATGAAGTGTATGATAAAATGATTCAATGAACTATCCTAAACACATAATTGATTTCTCAATCTAATCACATGCCCATGACAATTAACCACACAAATGATCATATACATCAAGCAATAAACATTTAATGATAGAAATAAAAAGCCCATTCAAGATTAAAATCAATTTGCATAAATTATCCAACACCAATCATGGAGCTAATCTCACAAAGGAGATTAGCCTCTCATAGTTACAAAAAATTCAACATAGACATTAAAATCCTTACAAACGATGATCAACTATAAAGAAAATCACAAAATTAGAATTAGATTCCCCTTTAAATGTCTTCAATGGAGATCATCTTCTTCTTCTTCTTGTGATCTCACTCTCCCTTGCTTCCTTGATCACTTGGATGGTGGATTTCATGGAGGAGATCAAGTGTAGATGGATGGATGAAGAAAAGATGAAGATGATGGTGTAAAATGGAGGAAATGGTGTGTGATCTAGGTGTAGGAGTAAAACCCTTTGAAAAAATTTGATCTAATGTTGAAATATTGGGTATTTATACCCTTGGGAAGCTTCTAGAAGGTTCTGGAATTTTTAGCAGCTTTTTACACAACACGAGTCGTGCTCTACAACACGCCACAAGGTGTCTATGTTGGATGATTGATGTTCCCACACGGCTTCCCCTTACAGGCCCGTGTTGGCTACAAGGGCCGTGTGCTGCAACACGACTCGTGCACCTGACACGGGCAGCTGTGTTGCTGCTACCATGTTTCCTTCACTGTTTTAGCTCATTCTCCCTCCTTTCAACTCCGAATTGAGATTAACTTTTTCCTACGTCTTCCTTATCATGTGTAGCATAGGTTTAAGCTCATTTACACATATTTTAATAAAAATACAAAACAAAACCAAATAACACATAAATACAGGTAAAATAATATGAAAAGGATATAAAAAGGCACTAAAATCTAGGTGAAAATATCACTCATCACACCCCCAAACTTAAAGTGTTGTGCATCCCCGAACAACGAAAATGAAAACCAAGGGGTGAGATTTTCACCTAGGAAAAGACTAAATGAACATAAGTAATAACACATCGATAGCAATAAGAATTACAATTTATGCTAAGTCATCCTACAACATTAAATTCATAACATGAAAAATTAACAAGTTCAATTACACGGGAACAAAGTGTGATATAGTCTCTTTTTAGTCCAAGCGTCACATAGGTTATCAATTTCACTCAACACTCTTTCAAGTAAGGTAACAACACTCATCAATCGATTGGCTCGACTCGCTATAAGCTTGCTCGTGGACTACATTCACAAACCAACAAAGTTTCCATTAGTGATCAAAAAGGTCTTTAATTAAGGATGTAATGATAGACTATTTGGTAGGGTAGGAAGAATATGGATACAAGTGACTAATCAAGTGTAAGTAATCGAAGAGGTAGCTACTTTCTTCTATTCTTTAACTTATCTTTCTTCCTTTCTCAACTTTGGTAATCACAAGCACTAATCATCAACTTTCCTTAGATTGATCTTCTTTTTATTCATGCTTCCTTCTTTGGACTTTTAAGTACTTAAGCATATTGTTGGTACTTTGCTCTTTTTATTATTTTGAGGTTGCATGTTCACTCTTGTTTGTGCTCTTTTCATCCTTTTTCTTGCTTGTTTACCATTTTCTTTTCTTCTCTTGTTATTCAATCTATCCTTTCTAGCTACCACCTCCTCAATAACCCACACAAAGGGTATATATATAAGGCTTTAAGTGGGTAATCATGGCTTGTAATGTGCTAAATTCACAAGAAATGGGCTTATAGGCTCAAAGTGGTTGACTAGGGATGATGTTCATGGTAGGGAAATATAAGGCAATGACTATAATAACAAGGATGGTCTTAGATCATTTCACTAATCTCCACAAATCCAGCTCGTTCCTATAGTCTTTGAGCAGGTTCTAACTTATCTAACACAACTGATCCACTCATGAAAAATACCATGTATGCACGGTTGAGGCTCAAATTCTCACAAGATTATGCTCGAACCTTAAGGAACTTATTACATCACATTCATCTCAAAATTGAACAAGTTAAATAAAACATGTCACAATTTGAAAGTGTAGAGATTTTTAATCATAACTTGTCATCACTTATCACAACAACATATCATCACTCGTTATTCAAAAATGACTCACAACATCCCAAAAATAAACCACCAAACAACCCTAGACAAGAATACGAAAACACACAAAACATAAAATAAGGACTCAACAAACAAGAAACAAAACAAAAACACATAACATGAAAAAATAAAAATCACCATCATTAGAAAATAAAGCACATATTCAAATCATCCATAACAATGTAAGCTCACAATCATCCTCATCTTTGATTGAAAAGGAAATCCTAAATTACGAAAGTAAACCTCCCACAACATAACAAATGAAGTAACATGCTAATCACATCAATCCAAATCAAAATCAATTAGAAGTGGTAGGGTGTAGAGTCAACTCCCTCAATAGGCATTTGGTAGTAGAATTTGTTAGCTCCAAGTTCCATTCATGCTTCCAATACCCCTCATTCATGCTCAAAAACTCATCAAACACCATTAGCTCAGCAATTTCATTAAAAATATGGATTCAAATGCATTTCAACACAATCAATCATACCAAAATCCAACCAATACTCATGAGAAAAAATCAAAATTAGCTCAAAAATACGAAAAGTATATGCCTTCAAGCAAAGTAATTCACACCACGCCATATCCCCCCAAACTTAAATTGAAACAAGAGTTTCGAGTTAAGTTTGCAAAAAGTGGTGTGATGTACTTACACACTTCAAATTAAGCACCCTTCGTATCTTCAACATGTATCTTCCTCACGAGCACAATCAACCTACATACCAAAAATGCAAAACCATATCAAATCCATCAACCTTATTGAAAACACTAAATAAAACAATAAAGATAATGATGGGTTGCCTCCCATCGAGCGCTAAGTTTAACGTCTTCAAGCCGGACGATAAGTTAATAAAAATACAAAAAACAATTAAATAACACATAAATACGGGTAAAATAATACGAAAATGGATATAAAAAGGCACTAAAATCTAGGTGAAAATATCACTCATCACCCTATGCTTAACACCATAATCCTTAAGAACCTTTTCCAGAAGCTTATTGACAAAGTGAGTACCTCCATCACTTACTATTGCTCTAGGAACTCCATAGCGGGCAAATATATATTTCTTCAAGAAAGATAAAACAGTCCTTGAATCATTCACGCGAGTGGGAATGACTTCCACCCACTTAGAAACATAATCTACTGCCAAAAGGATGTAGAGAAATTCATTTGATAGGGGAAAGGCCCCATAAAATCGATTCCCCATACATCAAAGATCTCAATAATAATGCTCGGCTTAAGTGGCATCTCATCTCTCCTACTTATGTTCCCCATCCTTTGATATCTACCGCATGTCGCCATATAGGTTTCATAATTTTTGAACAAAGTAGGCTAATAAAGAGTATATTGAAGAACCTTCGCTGCCGTCTTTTGAGCTCCGAAGTGCCTTCGTTAGGCTGTGCATGGCAAAAATCAAGAACGCTCTCCATCTCCATCTCGGGCACACCCCTACGGATGATAGAATTCGTACAAATCTTGTAGACAAATGGATCATATCATATAAATGTCTCAACATTCCGCTTGAATTTTGCAAGTTGATATCGGTTGAGATCTCTTGGACTTTCTCCTATGGCAATGTAATTCACATAATCCGCATACCATGTATCCATCCCTTGGGCAACCACCACACATGCTCTTTCCGCTCCTTCAACAAACACCGTCATGATCTTCTCATTAGGAAACATCTCTTCTATGTAATCGAAAGAATCATCACAGTGCTCCCTTGTCTCCAACCTTGATAGGTGATCCGCTAAATCATTTTCCGTACCCTTCTTATCTTGGATATCCATATCAAACTCCTGCAGAAGAAGGATCCATCTAATGATCCTTGGCTTCATTTCCTTCTTCTCCATCAAGTACCGGATCGTAGAATGATCCGTGTACACTATAGTCTTGATGCAAACCAAATACTGTCGAAACTTATTGAATGCATACACCACAGCTAGAAACTCCTTTTCCATCACCATGTAGTTCTTTTGTGCAGCATCAAAAGACTTACTCGCATAGTAAATGTCGCAAAACTTCTTATCCCTCAACTGCCCAAGCACCACCATGCTAAGTCACTTGCATCACACATAAGTACAAACGGCTGAGTCCAATCCGATGTGATCAAGATAGGTGTAGTAATAAGCGCCTCTTTCAAAACCTGGAAAGCTATTAGATACTCTTCATCAAAAGCAAAAGGAACATCCTTTTCAAGTAAATGAGATAAGGGCTTGGAGTATTTCAAGAAGTCTTTTATGAATCTTCTATAAAAACTGACGTGTCCAAGGAAAGACCGCACTCCCTTTTCATTAGTAGGTGGTGGAAGCTTCTCAATTTCCACCACCTTTGCTCTATCCACCTTAGCTGAAATATGATGGCCAAGAACAATCCCATCTTTCACCATGAAGTGGCACTTCTCCCAATTCAAGACAAAATTAGATTCTTGGCATCTCTTCAAAACAGTAGCAAGGTTAGATAAACAAATTTCAAAAGAGGAATCAAACACAGAAAAATTATCCATAAACACCTCCATGATGTTTTCTATCAAACCGTCAAATATGGCCATCATGTAGCGCTGAAATATAGCAGGAGCATAACATAATCCAAAAGACATCTTTCTAAAGGCAAAAGTTCCATAAGGGCAAGTGAAAGTAGTCTTTTCTTGATCCTCGGGTGCAATCATGATTTGATTATAACCTGAGTACCCATCTAAAAAATAATAAAACTCGTACCCTACAAGACGATCAAGCATTTGATCCATGAAAGGAAGGGAAAAATGCTCTTTGCATGTATTTTCATTCAGTTTTCTATAATCCGTACACACACGCCATCCCGTAGGAATCCTAGTGGCTAATGTCTCTCCATCTTCAGCTTTCACAATAGTCATGCCCCCTTCTTAGCTACACATGCAATGGACTCACATGGGGACTATCACTAATGGGATAAATAATTCCAGCATCTAACCACGTTAGGATTTGCTTCCTAATCACTCATTGAATAGCGGGATTCACCCTTCTCTGATTCTGTATACTACTCTTGGCCTCATCTAACAATCTTATTCTATGCATGCAATATGAAAGATTAATGCCTTTTAAATCATCAAAAGACCAACCAATCGCAGACTTATACTTCCTAAGCACATCTAACAATTCCTCAAGTTGATCATCATCAAGAGAAGAAGATACAATTATTGGATATTTTTCATTGTCACCTAGATAGGCATACTTCAAGTGCTCCGGTAGCAGTTTCAACACCTCTTTCTTCTCTTCTTGAGGTGCGCTCTCTCCATCCAAGGGTAAGTACTTCCTAGTCCACTTCATATCTTCAAACTTTGTCCTTTTCGACTTATACCTGTCATCACCCAAAGCAAGTAAATTTTCAAAGAAATCAATACATACATCGTTAGAAAGTTCATCTAGTTCCGTGGTGGGAAAAGTAAGAGACTCAGCCAAGCATGTCTCAAGAGGATCCTTTGAGAGGATCAAGGGCATATCTTCCTTCACGATCTCCTCCACCACGTCTATACTATGGTATTTTGTCTCCATCGGCATCTTCATTACTTTGTCAAGGTTAAATAAGATCTCTTCCTTATCCATCCTCAGCCTTAGCTCACCCTTTTTCACATCAATCATAGCTCCCGCAGTTGCAAGAAAAGGTCTCCCTAAGATTAGTGGGATATTATCTTTGTCATTTTCCATCTCAAGCACAAGAAAGTCCATAAGAAAGACTCGCTTCTCTACTTTGATAAGAACGTCTTCAATAACACCCTTCGGAAAAGTCATAGACCTATCCGCCAATTGTAGATCAACCGATATGAGAGTTAACTCTCCCAAACTAAGCCTTTTAAAAATGGACAAAGGCATCAAATTAATGCTTGCCCCAAGATCGCACAAGGCTCATCGTGCCGGCCTCTTTCCAATTTCACACAAGATAGTGAAGCTTCCTGGATCTTTCAACTTAGCTGGAAACTTCCTTTGTATGATCGAGCTGGAATTCTCCTACAGATTTACTTTTTCAATTCTGTTCAAGCTTCTCTTCTTCAAAAGTATATCCTTCAAAAAATGGGCATAATACGGCATCTCCAAGATCACTTCGGAGAAAGGAATGTTCAAGCTTATTTTGTTTATGATGTTTGAAAACCTCTTGAACTTTTCTTCCAATCCCTTCTTAACAAGCTTGAAAGGAAATGGTAGAGGTATCTTTATTTTGGGAATCCTCATTTCTGATAGGATAGCAAGGACTCGGTACCAAGAAATGGTGGATATGAATATCATCAATGCTATTCGTTGGATGTTTAATCAAGTAGGAATCAATCAGTTTATGGATATGAAGAGAGAAATGTATTTCTACATCACAGCTGAGGTTCTGTGTACAATGAGAGTTGATCGTGGAGATCATTATCTTTCTTATGGTTTGTGGATGCAGATTGGAGGTCAGCTTAAGTTGATGTATGCAATGAGCTTAACTAGATGGCTAGATGTTCGACTAGAATTTTTGCAGTGGAGGATGAGAATTTTAATGCTGATAAGTTCTGGAGGTCCATCAATAGGAGGCGAGGAGACAATAATGCCAATACCTCGATGGTTGCTTTTATTCGCAACCCAGTGATCGCATATATGGATCGAATCCTGAGCAATACTCTATTTGCTCGAGCCGAGGGAGGATTCATACCTAGAGGAGAGCTCTACGTGCTATGGTGTATGATGAATGGAGTTCACTTCAATGTTGGATCATATCTTTTTCAGCAGCTGTATAGGTTCTTCACTTACTCCATTCAGAAGGTCAATATCAGAGGTTTTATTACTCCGATATTAGAGTATTAAAATATTGATTTGACTAGGTATAGGTTGATCCGAGGGGACCATACTTGTTCTTGTCGGCTTTGTGTGAGGATGGGGCTGATTCAAAGGAAGGAAGACGTGTGGATGTTTGATCGAGGAAAGAATCTGATCTCCTTCATGTTCCTGATATCCCTTGCTGATATTACAACTATTCAGATCAACACAATTTGTTGATGAACACTCCGGAGCATAAGGTGATCTCCGACACTTGTATTGGAGACGGAGATTGGAGGCTTCTGGCTAACATGCATATCCACGATATTTACTTGGATGAGGATATGATCTTAGTGGGTGATCCAGCGAATTTTATGGAGGATGATGAGGATCAGCAGCATCAGTAGCAGTCGTTTGATGAGGTGCATGGAGATATGCCTCATGAGCATCTGGAGATGGGTTTTCCTCTGATGCAGCCGCCACAGCAACCACCGTAGCAGTATTATGAGCCGCCACCACAGCAGTAGCATGATTTCTAGCAGTCCCAGGATCATTTTTATCAATAGCAGTTCAGGTTGATGAACGAGCATTTTGCCAATTTGAATGCAAACTAGCAAGAGACGAATTGCCAGCTGGCATTAGCGAATACGAATTATGCTGTGCTCAACCTCAGATATGATGCTATAGATAGGAGATTGGAAGAGCTAAATGAGAACTATAAGGCATCGAATAGGAAGATCGATACCTTACAAAGGGATTTCGATGATTGGCACAACGAAGTGAGTGATGATGACGCTCCTGAGGAGTAGTGTGCACCAGGTTTTGCCTTTGTCTATTTCTTCTTGCCTCCCTTCTATTTTTATATTACATGTTGATTATTGTGTGAGTGGTGGATTATGTTGTTTGAGATTCCTGCATGAGTGGTATGTACTAGATATTGATGATGTTGGACTATTGATACATTTGATGTGGATGATTGATAATATTGATTTAGATTAGAGATAATGACTTTTCTTGTATATGCATGTGCACTTATTTTTATGCATGCTGATTTCATTGATGATAGACATGTACCATTTATGAATACTTGTAGTTTATGTAGAGATTGATGTTGATTGCATGCTTTGAAGAGTGCTTAGGAAATCTATTACCCATGAGAGAATTTGAGCCTAATAATCATTATGCATTAATGCATGATAGTTTATTCTTGAGAGTATCATTCATACGTTTGTATTCTAGAACTTGGCTTGGAGTCTTGTTTGAGATTTTTGATTGTTAAATACTAGGATATGATCTTAGGCCATTATTGTTTGATTGAGCTACTTAGCCAAATTTTACCTCACCTTGTAATGTGTATATCATTTGAAGCCCCGTTGAACCTTTAAAGTTTTTCCTTTGGCAATCCTTCGATGAAAAGCCTTTATTACCTTTTAATTTGAGACTTTAAATATCTTATTTACTAATAGAGAGTTGAGGTGAATAAATTGCTAGTGATGAATTTGAAGAAGTAAAGGAAGGAAAATTGGTGGTAGTGATGAAACGTGAAGTAAAATACATGGTTAAATCTTGTTTGGGGGGTAGTGCCTGAAACCGGTACCCCGACTGCTTAGAAGGGTAGCGCCCAAAATTGGTACCCTTGTATCGTAAAGAAGAAAGATGTTGATACAAAAGTGAAGAAGGAGAAAACAAGTATTGAAAAGATCATGAGAATGATGAAGGAGATGAAGGAGATGAAGAATGAAGTTGTTTGATGAAAAGAAAAACTCCAAGGTAATTCTCTTCTAGTGAATTGGTCACTTTATCGATATTCTCCTACCTTTACCAAAGAGCCAACATTACAACCCAAAAGACAAGTCCTTTGTGATCCTAGTGTTGAAATGATTATGAATTTATTTTTGAGACCCTTGTCAAGCTTATGGTTATGCGAATGTATGAATTGATTATGAGTGTATATACTAACCCTTTAAGTGTACATCTTTTACACTTGAGAGCAAGAGTAAACACTTACCTAGTGAACTAGATAACTTAACACTCGTAGAAGTATTGTGATTAATTAATATTTTTGCATGGATTAAATGTATGAAGAATACATGTTTTAAATTGATGGAATTGCATGAGTTAGATTAGGTTGTGCTTGTTATGCGGATCTTGTGAATTACACGCTCTTTACTTTGTTTTGATTTTGTTGCCTCGGGACGAGCAATATGGAAGGTTTAGAGGTTTGATGAGAGTGATAATTCACATATTTTGAACTCCTATTTGTGTTGAAATTGAGTACGATTTGGTATATTATCAAGGATTATTGAATGTTTATGGAAAATCCACGAATCAGATGCTACTGAGGCTATATAAGCATATTTATACAGGAAAACACATTAGAAGTGCTCAGAATTAGAAGGCACATTTTTCGAGGCATAGCTCGACTAATGAATGGTAGCTCTTAGGTTGTGTTGGGAATTTTCTCAACTCACAATTGTAATCCCCAAGTATAAAGGATGTGATTGTAGCTTTGATAAGCGACCAAGTTATATTTATCGAACCCAAAGGACAGTTGATTGTCAATTTATTACTATCTAAACTAGAGAAACTATAGTTGGCAATTTAAGTTGAGAGTAATTATTAAACTAATGAACAAATAATAAAATATCAAATAAAATAACGACAGTAAAGATAAATGAGAGTTTACAAGTGAGAAGATAGGTAGCTCTTCAGGTAATCCAGTTTCACTAATTAATCTCTCTTCTGTATGTCAATATTCGACTCTGCCTTGTGGATTATAGATGCATCACTAAGCCATGCAAATCTACTCTATGGACACAAGCAGATAAGCGTGTAACACATATGAATTGCCTCGGAGAAAGAGATAATTACAACCCCCCTTTCTAGGTACTATCAGTATCAATTATTTTCCGTGCACTAAGTACTCTAACCCGATATGATCTCCCTTTATAGGTACTATACAATTATCCTCTTTATCCTACTTACTAACCCGAATTCAATTCAATTAATAAATATTTATATAAGATAGTTCTAATGAAACATCGAAGTCTCCTCACTTAGTTACATAATATATAATCCTGCTCAGCAGTGAACGTACTCAATCAATAACAAAGATATGTATTCAGACTCTACATAACAGTTAATGATGCACAAAACAACTTAAGAGTATGAATTAAAATTCATAGTCTTATATAAAATAAATCCACAAGTAGTGTTGTACGGAATATACACTAGATAAAAATATTCATAACCCTAGAATTACCAAAGTTGTTCTAGCCAATGACATTTTAAAGAACGTTCATGGTGATTGGATAGATCTTACCCATAGTCTTGAAAATTAAAAGAAAGATTAATTTGCGAAGTAAACCCTAGAGATGGGCGCCGTCGCTTCTCGCTCCATGTTGAATCTTCACTTGGTTCTCACTCTATTTGCTGCACGAATCTCTCTCTACCGCTCATGCGGATGGAGTTAGGATTTGGATGTTGTGTAGGATGGATATGGAATCTAACTCTCTTTTTGATGTGATCAGCACCCCTTTTTATACTTGTTACTTCTCCTTATGGACTCTTACTTAGCTTTTTCGTCGAAAACACGAACATGCATGCACTAAAGGTGAAATCCTGATGTTTCGGAGCTGATGTGTCACCGTTCGACCAGACTTGGCATGGTCGAACAGGACCTCTTGGTCGAACTGAGGTCGAACGGCGTGTCTGTAAGATGAACTTCGTCTCTGCTTGCCGTTCGACTTGACCTCCTCCGTTCGACTTGACTTTGCTTGGTCGAATGACCACTCTGTAAGCTAGTATGCCTCATGTTCGACTTAGCTCCTCTGTTTGACTTCGCTGATGCTGGTCAAACCACCGCTCCTGTTCGAACAATACTGTGAAAAATTATATCTTTCGATTTCGAGCACTTAAGACCTGTTTTCCTGCACAAATATACTCAAATAGCCTCAGTAGCGTCTGATTCGTGGATTTTCCATAAACATCCCGATTTGTCTTGACAATAGATCAAATCATACTCAATTTCCACACAAATATGAGATCAAAACGCGTGAATTATCACTCTCATCAAACTCCCAAACTTACATGTTGCTAGTCCCGAGGCAATGAAAATCAAAACAAAACAAGAGAGTGTAATCACGAGATCCTCATAACAAGCACAACCTATTCTAACACATGCAATTATATCAATTCAAAACATGCATCCATCATACCTTTCATCCATGCAAAAATATCCATCAACCATAATACTTCTACAGGTGCAAAATCATCTAGCTCACTAGGTAAGTGCTTACTCTCGCGCTCAAGTGTAAAATATATACACCTTCAAATGGTTAGTATATACGCTCAAAATCAATTCATATATTCGCGTAACCATAAGCTTGGCAAAGGTCTCAAAAATCAATTTATAGTTTTTTCAACACTAGGATCACAAAGGACTTGTTCTTTGGGTTGTAATGTTGGCTCTTTGGTAAAGGTGGGAGAAAATAGATAAAAGTGACTAACTTCACTAATAGAGAATTACCTTGAAGATTTGCTTTTCATCAAACAACATTAGTACTTCTTCTCCTTCATCATTCTAATGATCTTTTCAATACTTCTTCTCTTTCTTTACTTGGAATCTATATCTTTCATCTTCTTCAAAGTACAAGGATACCAATTTCGGGCACTACCCTTTCAAGCAATTGGGGTACCAGTTTCAGCCACTACCCCTTCACAAGATTTAACCGCTTATTTATTTTCATCACTACGCAAACTTCCTTCCTTTATCTTCATATATGATCTAACAATTTATTCACCTTAACTCTCTACTAGTAAATAGGGTATTTTGAGGCTCAAGTATAGGTAAATAAGGCTTTTTATCATAAGCTTGCCAAAGAAAAAGATTTTAAAGGTGCATCTCAGCTAGAAGTCTCCAATTTCCCTCTTCTAAACAAGTCTTGGAAATGGCCCTATGCTCCGAGGTATCAATCAATGAGTTGGTGTCGATATGAACAGTCGTGAGATCAACAATTGAAAATGGAAATCGAAAAGAAAGTGGATTCTTGCCATGGATAAACATTCGTACATCATCCATCCGCTGAACCAACCCCCTCCTCACACAGGATGACAAATTCAAGTCAGGATCCCCTTAGATCGGCCTATGCCTACTCCAGTCAACTCGATAGTTCTTCGCTAATAGAGTAATCAGCCATCAAATGTTAACTCTTTGGAAATCATGAGGAGAGAACTTGTACAACTTCTGGAAAAAGTAAGTCGCCATGTTGAAGCATACTCCATTCAACATACACCATAGCACGTACAACTCCCCTCTCGAAATACAACTGCCCTCGGATCGACCAAACAGTGTGTTGCTCAGGATCCAGTCCATATAAGCTATCATGGGGTTGCGGATGAAGGCAACCTTAGTGGTGTTTGAATTATAACGACCTTGCCTCCCCGAGATAGATCTCCAAGAAATCAGCATGCTCCACTTCAGACACATCCTCACAGCCAATCATCACATTAAACTCATTCATGTACATCAGCTGCAATTATCCACCAACATGCATCCACATACCATAAGGAAGATAATGCTCTCCACGATCGACTCTCACCGAGCATAAAACTTCTGCAGTAATGTGAAAATACGTCTCCCTCTTCATCTCCATGAACCTAGTGATTCCTACTCGATTGAACATCCAACGAATATTGTTGATGATGTTCATCTGCACCATCGCATGATCATCTTGATAACGAGTCCTCGTTATCTTGCTCGTAATAGCTGCCCATAACTCCTTTTTCTCCTCCCAATCCTCGATCTTTATACCAAAATCGGACGGTCTCTTCTTATCAAGCTTTAATTTCTTCGCAACATCACCTTTCCTAGGAGACTTACTCTCCTTCCTCTTGGAAGATGAAGCAATCTCTTTTCCCACAAAGATTATATTTTAATACACAACAAAAGAGATAAAGCAAGTATACCAATCTTAAGACTAAGTTAAGAATGAATTCTACTCAAGACTTCAAATTCACATGCAATAATCAACTCAAAACTCAATTTCTCCAAATTTCAAGTGTTCATCTAATCATCATAACAAATATATGCTCAACACTTTCATTCATGAGATAATTTCAATCACTAGTCTTAAGATTGCTACACACATTAAACATACTTCTCAATTTAAACATAAACTCAACAAAAACCATAAGCATGCTCATCTTCCACATTCAATTGCACCACATCTACACGTCAAATCAACGAGCCCATACATATAATTCGAAATTAAACTCAAGCCCGCAAGATATGCTTCATCTATTTTACAAAATTTCAACAATCCAATGTAAATTGAATCATTCAAATTCATGTAAAATTTCAACAAAAACACCAAGTTCAATCACTTCAAATCCAACTAAGCATATGTTTTAATCCACTCACCCAACCTTCACTAAGCATAATCACTTCAATTCAAGAGTTGAGAAGTCTGAAAACATACCTTTATCTCTGGCCATAGTGTGTCTGATGTACGGCAAAAATCCCCAAAATTTTTGAATAGAATAGCCAAAAATTGAACTTGAATCCTTCAAAACTTGGTTGTGGAAGTGTGTGGAGAGGAAGAATTAAGTGTGGGAAGAGTTTAGAGTGAATTTCTTACAAGTCGGGACGAGTGCTCGAGAAAGGGTGATGGGAATAGGTCAAACAACTCACGAAAACTAACCTTAAATCACGATTCTAGACCAGTTCTACCAAATAATGTGGTCGAACTAGGGCTTCTGGTCGAACTGCGCGAGCCTGCCCGTAAAATGTGACCTCTTTTGACCTTCGTTCGACTAAAATATCTTTGTCGAACAACAGTGTGAGGTCGAACAGCACCTGTAAAATCTGAAAATTCACCCCCTGTTCTCTCATGTTTTGTTCGACCAACGTTCGACCTCAAAGATCTGGTCGAACAAGGTTTGCTGGTCGAACTGAGCTTCTGTAAGCTGGTTTTGAGTTCAAGCATGTCTTACGAACGCCATTCGACTTCAGGACTCTGGTCGAACAGTAGCATTTGGTCGAGCAAGCTTCCGAACTTCTATAATTTTGTACTTCTCTTGTCTTTCCCTGCAAAACTCAAACTCCAGGACAACATCAAGCATAACAATACCTGAAACAAAAGCTAGAGAACCATTCTTAGACTATATAAAAATTATGTATAATACTCCGCTCAAACTAAAACAAGTAAAACACCACCGAACACTAGGCAAATTGCAAAAAAATCGACACATCAAAACTGGTTAAAGTTTCAATATACCACAAAAAATCAACTCTCCTAGCAAATGTTACAAAGAAAAGATTATACTCTTGGTGCTTCAATGAGGTAAGTCCATCACACCCCCCAAACTTAATAGAAACTAAAGTCGAAACTAAGTTTGCAAAGAGAAGTAATTGCCGATTAGTAAGCATCTTAAATATAAAAATTTCTTACTCACACGAAATAAATAAGGCAATAAAATGGAGGGAAAGCCCCCAACAAGTGCTCTTGTTTAATGTCGGAGTGTCACGACGGTACCAACTCAGTGTAAGGTATCTTCAAAGATGACACAAGCATCATCCGGAGACTTATAGTGCTTCAATCGATGCCCATTCACCGCTATGATGTCTCCGTCTTTGTCCATGATTTCAAAACTCCCTCCCTCCGCAGGCTCTATGGATAATGAACGGTCCCATCCACTTCGATTTTAATTTTCCTGCGAAAAGCTTCAAACGAGAGTTAAAAAGTAATACCTCATCTCCTTGCTTGAACTCTTTATAAGTGATCTTCGAGTCATGCCACTTCTTCATTCGCTCCTTGTAGATCACCAAGTTCTTAAAAGCTTGACTTCTAAACTCATCCAATTGATTGATATGAGTCAACCTCAAATCCTTAGCCTCCTTTATAGATAAGTTCAAGCTCCTTACTGCCCAAAAAGACTTATGCTAAATTTCCATGGGTAAGTGGCGTGGCTTCTCATAGACGTTTTGATAAGGTGACATGTCAAGCACAATATTGTATGATGTACGGAACCCCATAAGACATCATCGAGCTTCATAGCCAAATCCTTCCTATTGGTTCCAACTACCTTCTCCAAGATTGCTTCACTTGCCGGTTAGAGACTTCGCTTGCCTATTCGCTTGAGGATGATAGGGTGTAGTAACCGTATGCTTGACACCATAGTCCTTGAGAATTTTTCAATGAGCTTGTTGACGAAGTGTGAACCTCCATCACTTACTAGTGCTCTAGGAACTCCATGGCGGGCAAAAATATATTTCTTCAAGAATGATAAAAGAGTCTTTGAATCATTCATGCGCGTTAGAATTGCTTCCACCCACTTAAAAACATAATCAACAGCAAGAAGGATGTATAGGAATCCATTGATGGGAGAAACGGCCCCATAAAATCAATTCCCCATACATCGAAGATCTCTACAACGATGCTTGGTTGAAGTGGCATCTCATCCCTTTTACTTATATTTCTCATCCTTTGACATCTATCGCATGTCGCAATATAGGATTCACAATCTTTAAACAAGGTAGGCCAATATAAAGCTGATTGTAGTACCTTGGCTGCAGTCTTTTGGGCTCCGAAATGCCCTCCGTTAGGTTGTGTATGGCAAAATTCAAGAACACTCTCCATCTCCATCTCGGGCACACTCCAACGGATAATAGAATCCGTACAAATTTTTTAGACGAACGGATCATACCATATGAAAGTTTCAACATCTCTCTTGAATTACGCAAGTTGATACCTATTGAGATCTTTCGAAATTTTACCCATGGCAATATAATTGACATAATCCGCATACCAGGGTCTCATTCCTTGGGCGGCCAGTACGCAAGCTCTCTCCGCTCCTTCAACAATCACCGCCATAATCTTCTCATCCGGGAACATCTCTCCAATGTATTCAAAAGAGTCATCACAATATTCCCTTGTCTCCAACCTTGATAGGTGATCCGCCAAAATATTTTCAGTTCCTTTTTTATCTCGAATCACCATATCAAACTCTTGTAGAAGAAGGATCCATCAAATAATCCTGGGCTTTGCCTCCTTCTTCTCTATCAAGTACTGAATCGCAGAATGATCCGTGTACACTATAGTCTTCATGCCAACCAAATACTGTCGAAACTTTTTGAAGCATAACCACAGCTAAAAATTCATTTTCAGTTACAGTGTAGTTCTTTTGTGCTGCATCAAAAATTTTGCTCACATAGTAGATAGCGCAGAACTTCTTTTCCTTCAGTTGTCCAAGCACCACTCTAAGTGCTAGATCATTTGCATCACACATAAGTACGAACAGTTGAGTTTAATCCGGTATGATCAAGATAGAGGCAGTAATAACGCCTCTTTCAAAACCTAAAAAGCTATTAGACATTCTTCATCAAAAACAAAAGGAACATCCTTTTCAAGTAAGTGAGATAGGGGCTTGGAATATTTTGAGAAGTCTTTGATGAATCTCCTATAAAATTCGGTGTGTTTAAGGAAGGACCGCACTTCTTTCTCATTCTTAGGTGGTGGAAGCTTCTCAATGGCCACCACATTTACTGTATCAACTTGCAATCCCTTGGCCGAAATGTGATGACCAAGAACAATCCTATCTCTTACCATAAAGTGGCACTTCTCCCAATTCAAGACAAGATTTGTTTCTTGACATCTCTTCAAAACAATAGCTAGGATAGACAAACAAACATCAAAAGAGAAACCAAAAATAGAAAAAATCATCAATAAACACCTATATGATCTTCTCTATCAAACCATCAAATATGGTCATCATGCAACATTGAAATGTAGCAGGTGCATTACACAATCCGAAAGGCATCTTCCTAAAAGCAAAGGTCCTATAAGGGCAAGTGTAACAGCAAATTACGTATTTATAATAAAATAAATACAAAAGAATTACAATAATAATCCAGACAGATTAAACTTGATAATTTAGGAAACTATCTCTATATATCCTCTGATTCTTCTCTTGAACCAATTTGAACTTTGACTTTAACTGGTTGTGTTGACTGCGCTAACTGTGCCTGTTGAGTTGTAGTTTGTGTTGAATACGATGACTAAGTGTGTTGATTTGGATCTTCAGTTGAAGCTTTTCTGAACTCGAATTTGGGGCTTTATAACATTGATCCAGAGCCGTTGTGCCTTTGTTTGGATTAAACGTACTTGATGTGAAAACACTCGATCTGGGGGCTTAGCACCTTGATCCCGGGTCATATGATGTTCTTGACTCAAAGAACACTGAAGAACTTAGTGTATGAAGAACGCTTGATTTAGGGGGCTTAGCACCTTGATCCCGAATCGTATACCGTTCTTGACTTGAAGATGCTTGAAGATCTTGAGGAGCATTGCTCGTGTTTCAATCCCCCAGAGCGTCGTCGTCTTCGGGTGCTTGAATGTGTCTTTAAATGAATGAAGGAGGACCCCTTTGTATAGGTGAGAGGTGAAGACCTCCCCATAAATGACTTGCATTCTGATTGGTCCAGAGCTATTTGGGCCATATCCTGCGGGCTTGGGCATCCAACTTCATTGGACTGTAATCAGGCCTATTTTACTTGGGCCTTATTCAATTTGTATGAGCTTGTTTGACTTAAGTCATGCCTCATTTGATTTGGGCTTTGACTTGGGCCAGACCTTATTTAATTTAAGCCCCATTTAATTTGTTGGGCTTAAATTAATTATCAATTATTTATTAATCTATTTTTTTGAATTAATTTATTTAAATTCCAAAATAATTAATAATTGATATTTAATCAAGAAAATCCACGTGTCACCATTTAATTGGACCGTAAATTTTAATTGCTTACAAATGCCTCCTTGCGATTTGTACACAGACGCCATGTCTTGATGTGAAGGAATCGCAAAATGTCCTTTTTTTCAACATTTGTAATATCTTTTTCTTCTTGGCCCTTAATCTCTTGGTCCAACTCTTTATTTCTCAAGTGGCCCAATTCTTTATTTCTCAGGTGGCCCAATTTATCTTCTTAGGCTCAAATCAACTTCTCCTGCTTAATTTCAGAATTACCGGAGAAAAGGAATATGGGACGGATTTGATTCTTACTCATCAAGATGATTTACAAATATTTGCTCAAAATTAGTAAAAGAAACCTCTTGAAATCTTGGGAGATTTCAATCACGCAAATAATTTCCATAATTTGCTGCTATCTCCTCACTATATAATGAGGCTCGGTGTCTTTGATTTTTTTCATCAACCGTAAGACATTTACAGTTCTGATATCTTTTCTTTTCTTCAATTTTTTTTTGAAGAGCAACATCTCCTTTGCCTTGCAGATTCCTTCATCAAGCATTGCCTACCTTCAGTGTAAGCTCTGCTTCTTTATTTCTTTATATAAGCAATTTAGTAATAATCTGCAAAGCATATTTCATTTTTTTTCATGTTGGACAGTCGCTATATTTTTTTTATATATCCTGTATGATTGTTATATATTTTTGATCTTCCTGTCAATCCTCATCCTTTTTCCTTTTCGAATGAATATCCGATGAGCCTGTCCCTTAACAGTTGCTCCCTTTTCGATTGTCCCTCGATTGTCCCTCGGTTGTCCCTCTACCGAATTAACCACAGTCCCTCAATTGTCCCTTGTGTGTATGGCAGTTGTCGGCTGGGCGACGGAGGAAGCAACGAACCTAGGTGATAGGTCAAAGAGAGTAGCAAACCCGGGTGATGGGTTCGAAGAGAGTATACCTGTTGTGGTTTGGGTGTCTTCCGACAAAGGAATAGTGAGATAAGATTGACCCGTGCAGCGTGATTTCCTGCGAAGATATGATGGCTGGGACAACAAGATTCCCACGGTGATGATTTGAAGAAGAATCATCACGGTAGATCCAGAAATTGTCATATATGATTTCAGCGGGACTTGGTAATGAGAAACAAAGATGAACGGTGGCTGTTGGTGGAGAGAGAGCGGCATGGGCTAGTTGACAACTTATGGTTGAGTGGCAGACTGGCAGCCATCGACATTGGGGTTTGCAATGGTGAATCGTCGTGTGGTGGTTTGCGATGACGAGGTCGTGATGAGTCCGATGTTCAAATCAAATAAGTGAACCGCGATGAGCAGGATGCTTCTGACCAGACTTGGTTACAAAGGTAACGAGCTGGCGGACGTGGCTCGGCGCGACTGCTCTCCCAGCGACTGTGTTTCAGACCCACGAAGATAGCAACAAAGCAGTGTTTAAAACCCATGATTTTCAGCTATTGGGTCTAATTGGCGGTGATTAATGGGTGTCGGAAATAGAGGAAATGTCTTGCGTCAAACCTTCTAGTTTTTCCAACAGTAATATCCCAAGTGACGATGAAATTTTCGGTGGTGAATCTGACCTGATCGGAGGTGGCGATGGCAATGGTGTTTCAACCTGTGTGGGACTGTGGTCAGTGAACAATCATCTTTGGTAATGCAATTTTGACTGCGGGCAATGGTGGTGATATTTTTTTATGAAGGGCAGCAGCGAGCAGTAAACACTCTGATCGGAAGGCAACAGAACGAGCAGCGATTTTTAGGCAGCTGGGTACGTGACCAGAAGTGATGCGAGGTGAGTCCTTTGTGGTGTTGACTGGTTTCGATGGCTGGAGCCTGATTTTGATAGCATCAGCATGCACGATGGCGCGGCTATCAAGGGACCGATGGCTAATAGGCGTGATTGCCAATTGTTATTTTTTGGAAGAGAGAGGAATTGGTTGAGCAGCTTAATTCCCTTTTGCTGGAGAAAGCCAGTCCACGCCATTTCTTAGAGGAGAAGGATTAACTTCAATTATTCACGGGAAAAAGTTTCGAGTTGCTCACAAAATTTTTAGAATTTTCTCTCTCTAAAAATTTTGTCTTTCCATGTGTTTGGAGGAATTGACCCGGTACTTTGCCTTATCTCTTCAGCCCTTCCCAGCGTCCATCAAGTCACAGTTCCCCTTACCGATGACTTGATCTTCACGGCAGTAGGGTTGTGTTGTTGTTGGGTTCACGGCGGTAAGTTGGGATCTGGAATTTACTTTCGGAAATCTCAAATCTTGGAAACCCGATGTCCAGTTTTGACGCGATAGTTCTGCGCCGCTGCTCATCCGGCGGCAAAGTTTGCGCTGCTGCTTTTCCAGCGGGGTGGTCTTCTAATTGTGTTGTCGTTCCTGACGGCTTAATTTCTAGGTATTTATGCTCCTTAGATCTTTTTTCTGATAGGGAAGAAAAGTAAGGACGCTTCCATTCCTAAATCGGTGAAAGGGAGTCTTATGGTGGAGGAGAAAGAACTGATTGAGAAAGGAAAATCTCATGAAATTGAGGCCCAACTAAAGCCCTAATTCTACAGAGTGAGCCATTGCTGAAATAAGTTCTTGGAAGGAGTTCGAATCATAGTGGTGAACGGGAGACTGACACTGTTGTGGGGGAGTTGGAATTATTGATGGTTATTGATGCAGATGTGGAGACTACGGGTAAAGGGCTTTCGAATTTGATCCAGACATTTGAGGCTCAATCGGAAGCTTCTTCCCGAGGAGGTGAAAAGCGGCAGGATGTTCTGGGAGTCTCGGGCCTGATGCTGCATCAACTGAAACTGAACCACTTGAGAAAACTTGGTCTCACATCGTTGGGAGCGTACAAGGAGCCAGGGCTTCTTCGGTTGGGTAGAACAGTGCAGGCATTGGCAAAGGGATGGTGTCTACCGGCGGTGGTCCTTCCTTATTGGTGCAGCTTAACGACAACCCACTTTCTAGAGATGTGTGCGCTGAACATCATGTAGGCAGTAGTGCTGGTCAGCAGCAGGGTAGACCTGTTCAGGTCGATCAACAGCAAGGCAGAGAAGCTCTTGTTGTCCAGCAGCAGGCTGGTGGTGGTACGCAAGGAGCAGGTGCGGGGGATAAAAGAGAAGTAGCACCGGATAAGGGAGTTGGAGGGCCTTCATTGGAGAATCTCGCTACGAATGGTGTAGTTCTAAATGGTACGAACGTTCCTTTTAAACCTAAGGAGCTAATTGATTATTCAAAATTTGTTAACAACCGACATATTGATCCATCTCGAAAGTTGAGTTACATTCCACCGAGAGCTGATGGGTCCATTTTTCTTGATCCTAAACATGACAACAAAGATTCAGATCATACTTTAATTGGCTATTTTTCTGGGAAGTTTCCGGGGTTGCAAGCACTTCATTGGATTTGTGCTTTGTGGGGTGTTCGTTATGAAATTACCATGCATCATACTGGTTGGATCATCTTTCATTTTCGTTCGGAGGCTGATCTTAACCATGTGATGGACACGGCTCCCCACTACATCTTCACGAGGTACTTGATTCTTGAAAGGCTTCCTCGTGCCTTCTAATTTGATGATAGGGAGATTTTTCATATGCCTGTGTGGGTCGGTTCCCGAATTTTCCACTTGAATTTTGGAGCATAGAACACATAAGCACGATAGCCTCCATGGTGGGATGTCCTATCATAATTGATGAGGCCTCCGGCGTGAAAGGTAGGAATTTTTTGTCAGGGTTCGAGTGGATGTTGATGTGTCTCAGGACTTCCCGAATGTGATTGAGTTTCACTTTCCTGGGGGTAGATTTATCCAGTCGGTTATATATGAGAAGCTTCCTTCGTATTGTGTTGATTGTAGGAGGTTTGGTCATCTTGCTGATATATGTGATGTACCTAAGGAAAGGGTGAATGAGGCAACTACGGATGGAGGGGAGATGAGTGAAAAAGATGTGGATGCCTTTGAGAAGCAAAAGAAAAAGAAAAATAAAAGTAAAAAAAGGCGGACGGTGAGTCGAATGCTCAGGCAAGAACACAGGGTACTGCCCCATCTTCGGGGCGCTATTAGGTGTTTGAGGAACCAGAGGGGTCCACCTCGATGTGAACGTGAGGGTACGGCTCCGATGCAAATTGATAGGGCCTTATAAAAGTCGTGAGCCTTCAGTGACGGATTCTTCGTCAGAAGAGGAGTATGAAGAGGGAGAGGAAAGTGATCTTTCTCCACCACCTCCTCATCATCATCAAGGTGGTGGCACTAAGAAACGTACATCTAGAGTTGTTATACAGGATCCTTCTGCTTATGTGAAGAAGAATGTTCATTCCGGAGGGAAACCTCCGGACCCATCCCGTAGATGAAGATCCTCGCATGGAATGTGCGGGGATTGGTGAATGCTCCATCGCAACATGCAGTACATAGGTTAGTGAGGAGTAAGGGTGTGTGTGTGATTGGTCTTATTTAAACTAAAATGAAGCTTGATAATGTTAGTGATATTATTAGTCATATTGTGCCTGGTTGGAATTTTGCTCATAATTTTGATGATGTTGTTGGTGGTCGTATTATTGTTTCGTGGGATACTTACTTCATTCATTTGAGTCTGTGGTCATACATGAGCAGTGTATTTCTGGTATGGTTCGTTGTGTTACTATGCATAAGGAATTTTATATCAGTGTGGTGTATGATCGTAATGGTGTGGTGGATCGTCGAAGGTTGTGGGAACAACTTGTTTCGGTAGGTCTGAATGTTGATTCCCCTTGGCTTATTCTGGGGGATTTCAACTCTATCAGACGATCGGAGGAGCATTCGCAGGAGGCCCCTTCTAACCGAAATTGGCAGAGGGTGGATTTTGAGAAGTGTTGTGTGTAGTTAGGTCTAGATGATGCCAGGTCCAAGGGATTTTTCTTTACTTGGACAAATGGCACGTACTGGAGTCGCATTGACAGGGTTCTTGTCAATGGTCTCTGGACGTTGGAGACTGGAGTTGTTGAGGCGGAATTTCTGGAGATGGGTACTACCTCTGATCATACTCCTATGCTGGCGTCTATTTTTCATTGTGAGGTGGAGAGGATTCGCCCATTTCTGTACTTGAATATGTGGAGTACGAGTGAGGGTTTTCTTGATGTAGTACAAGAAGTGTGGGATGCTGAGATTATTGGTACTCAACAATTTGCGTTGTGTAGAAAACTGAAGCTTCTCAAACCCAAATTAAAATCACTGGGTAAGAGAGATTTTGGTCATATTGCAGAGAGAGCGGACCGTGCTCGCGATGAGATTGCTAGACTATAGGTGGTGAGTCATGGAGACCCGGGTAATGCTGAGTTATGGGACAGTATGAAATTAGCGGCTAAGCAGGTGGATTTTCTTACTAATGCCGAGCACTTATTCCTCAATCAACTTGCAAGTGGAGAGTATTTGAAAAATCATGATAAAGCTACTAGGTTCTTTCACAGAATGGTCAAATCTCATGGGAGTCGTAATCTTATAACTTCCATAAGCACTGATTCCGGGAATACTTCCTCCTGTGATCAAATTGTTGAGGAATTTCTCACTTTCTATAAAGGGCTGTTGGGTTCTTCTAGTCAGCGTGAGAATATCGACTCTTCTGTCTTTGAGCATGGTGCAGTGATTACAGACGAGCAAGCTGCTGAGATGATTGCTCCAATCTTGGGTGATGAGATTAAAAATGTTATATGGAGAATGAATATTAGTAAGGCTCCTGGCCCTGAAGGCTACTCACCAGCAATCTTTAAGGATGCGTGGGAGGTTGTTGGAAGGGATGTGGTGGCTGCAGTCCAGGAATTCTTTGGTTCAGGAAGGATACTTCGTCAGATTAACTCCTTCATGATACTGGAGTTAAAGATTTCCGTCCTATCTCGTGCTGCAACGTGCTTTATAAGATCATTTCTATGGTTATTGTGGGACGTATTTCAGGATTGATGGATAGTTTGGTCTCAGACAGTCAGTTTTGCTTTGTGAAAGGGAGAAAGATGAGGGATTATATCATGTTGGCCTAGGAAGTGGTAAAAAATTATGGTTGGGCAGAGGGACGTATTGCTAGACGAATGACAATTAAAGTTGATATTAAGAAAGAATATGACTCTGTGAACTGGGAATTTCTTAGAGATGTATTATCAGGGTTGAGATTTCTACCGAAGGTGGTTGGGTGGATCATGGAGTGTATTACTACCTTTTATTCCATTCTCATCAACGGGCTGCCAGAAGGTTTCTTTGAGGGGAAGAGAGGATTAAGGCAAGGAGATCCTCTTTCATCTCTTTTGTTCGTGCTCTGTACGGATTATTTCTCCAGACTGTTTAAACAAATCTCTATCCGAGGAGGGTATAAGTATCATTCTAGACAGTGTGCCAGTGTGGGACACACCCACCTTGCCTTTGCTGACGATCTGATAATTTTTGCTTATGGCAATCATGCCTTTGCTGAGGTAGTTTCCAAATCTCTGAGAATTTTTACTGAGGTATCTGTGCTAGTGGTGAGTGAGGTGAAGTCTAATCTGTTTATGGCTGGGGTATTGGCTTTCGAGGAGCAAAGGATAAGAGAAGTATTACCTTTTCGAGGAAGTACTTTTCCTGTCCGATATTTGGGTGTCCCACTGGATGGTAAGAAGTTGAAAGGGCCTGCTTTCTAACCTCTCGTTACTAAGGTGGCGAACTTGATTCGAAGGTGGTCTAGTCGTCCTCTGTCCTATGCAGGAAGGTTGGAGCTTATTCGTTCTGTGGTTTATGGAATTTTTAACTTCTAGGCCGCTATGGTGAAGATTCCTAAATGAGTGATCGATATGTTGGATAGGATGATTAGGAGGTTCCTATGGGGCACAGTCCGAGGAGCTGTTCGATGGAGCGAAGTAATATTACCTAAGGAACAGGACGGGCTCAGATTGAGAAGTGTGGAACTCCTGAATGATGTGGCGTTAGTGGGGGTCTTGAGGGATGTACACTCTGAAAAGAGTTCATTATGGATCAGATGGATAAACTCCATATTCCTTAAAGGGGATTCTTGCCGGAATGTTGAGGCGGGCTACTCTATATATATAGTTTGGAAAGATGTGTTGAAGGCAAGGGATAGGATGCGAGCTCGCATGGAGAGTATCCTGGTAGACACTCTATCTTCATGCTCAGTGATGGGGAGATTGATTACTAGTAAACTCTATTATAGAGTTGCAGATGTTGGCTAGGTGAGATTTGTGTACAAAAAATTGTGGTTTTCGTGGGTTCCAAGGAAACATGCTTTCCATATGTGGTTGGCCGTGAGGAATCGGTTGAACACTATGGATAGATGGAGGAGAGTAGAAGGTCCGCAGGAGTGTGTGTTGCTTGTGGGCAGTTCGGAGTCGAGAGACCATCTATTCTTTCGATGTCCATTTGCAAAGTAGTATGGGATAGTGTGAGGATGGAGGTGGGCTAGAATAGAATGGTGTCGTCGGTGTTAGCGTGGTTAAAATAGATTCACAAGGACCACAGGGTCCATGTTCGTGAGAATGCGCGACGAGCGTTGGCGCTCTATGGATGTATGTACTTCATTTGGGGAGCACGATGCAAAGCTTTGTTAGAGGGAGATCGACCAACGGTAGATAGAGTAGTTAACTTTATTCTTTTGAATGTAGCTAGGTTTCTTTATTTTCTAGCTATGTAGTAGGATTTAATTTTGGTATGTTTGTGTGAGTTGTAAGGTGGACATGGGCTCTGACCCTTTTTGGAAAATCTGAATAAATTAACAATTATTCAAAAAAACAAGAATAACTTCAATTTTGACTCCATCAAGCTAATTTTAACTTTTTCAAACTTATCCAACCTCAAATCAGCTTGGCTTACTGTCATTCACGTGCTTCCAACTTTAATTGGGCCAATTTATCCTTTTTATTTTTTTTTACTTAGGCCATCTGATCCCTTTTTTTACTTGGGCAAGCACAATATTTTGGGCCTTAGCTCTTAGTGCTTTTATTAATTTCAATTCATGATTTGGGCTCAAATTAATTAAACCCACATGAATTATTTTAATTGCCCACTTTAGTATCTTAAGCTTCTCCATGAGTTTTTCTTAAGAGAGAAGGCAATTCCCGTGATTTTCTGATGGAGAGAGAAGGCGATTCCCTTTTTCGAAAATATGAAACAAATCTGCTCACGTTCAGTTTTTTGAGAAAAAGGATTCATTCCTTATTTTTTTATTTTGACTTTCAACTTTGGGATTAATTTGACTCATTAAGCAACTTGGGCTTGCCAATTTGTGTTTCAGATCCACTACCGTAATTTGGGCCCCTATCTATATTGGATCAACTATTTAGCAAATAAGCCATGTGGCTTATGTTCATGCCAATTTGATTTTGGAATGGATCAATTATTTAGCAAATAAGTCATGTGGGCTTATGTTCATGCCAATTTGACTTCTTTAAGCCATAATCAATTTAATCAATTTGGGCTTCAGCATCTCACTTGGTCCACCAATTCACTCTCTTTGGGACTCAAAATGGATTATCAAATCCACGTGCCATAATGAATTTGAATTATGCATCCATGCACCAATTCGGGCCAGGCAACTTAACATTCTCGTTAAATTTAATTCATGATTTTAAGTTTATTAAACTTAAACATAAATTAATTTAATAACTCCCTTAATTTTAAACTTCACTCGTCTTTGGTTTAATTTATAATTTTGGACTTAATAATTAATTGATCCCATGGATTTATTTTGGGGCCTTTTAATTAGTTAAATCCATAAATTTAAATTAATGTGAACCAATCTGCTTGCTAATATGAATCCCCTTGCAACTTTTTATGTGACAACATGGATCACTTTCATTCCTTCAATGTTGCGAGAATTTGGGATTATTTCATCATCACTCCAAGAACTTGAACTTCCATTACCACTTCAATAATTTGAATTTCTACACTCAACTTCACATTCAACCACCATCTTCTCATTGTCAACCATTTTCTTCTCAACTCATTCATGCTTCAATTTATTTCTTGCTTCACAAACTTGATGTGAAAGGCGAACTTATGACTGAACTTATTAGAGTGCTAAGCTACCTACGTACCCCCTTGTAGAGGATCAAGTCATTATGTAGTTCAAAGGGATTGATCTGGTTTGAATGGGGGGTGCCGTGTACAATTTTACTCATGCAGGCCAGGAGTTTGTCATACACAGTTTATACTCATGCGGACCATGAGTTTGTCGTACACAATTTATACTCATGCAGACCAGGAGTTCGTCGTACACAGTTTATACTCATGCGGACAAGGAGTTCATCATACACAGTTTATACTCATGCAGACCAGAAGTAACATGCAGTTTAGGCTCATGAGTCAAAGAGCATTGTGTATGCATTTGTTTAACTTGTAGTAGCATTACAAGAATTTTCCATTTATGGGGCCAATGTTTACGCCCTCTTCCGAGATCAACTTGTAGGCGTTATTTATGTAGACTTCTTTCACAACATGAGGGCCATCCCTCTTTTGTAGAAATTTATTCCCAACACGATGAGTGACCACAATAGGTCTTCTTACAGCAAGCACTAAGTCACCAACTTGAAAAGAATGTATCTTCATTTTCTTGTTGAATGTTCTGGAAAGGTGAGATTAATAACACTCAAGTCTTTGTTGTGCTTCCAACCTCTTTTCATCTAATGCCTCCAAATCTTGAAGATGCAACTTCGCATTTTCTTCTTCAGTCAGGCCTTGTTGTGCCATCCTTAAGGACGGGATTTGCTTTTCAAGAGCTACAATAGCTTCAACACCATACACCAATGAATAGGGAGTGACTTGAGTAGGTGTTCTATAAGTGGTGTGGTACGCCCATAAAGATTCATTGATCCTTTCATGCCAATCTCTTTTCGACTTGGAAACAACTTTCTTCAACAAACTGAACAAGGTTTTATTGAAGGCTTCGGCAAGACCATTGGCAGCTGCGTTGTACATTGATGACTTCCTTTGATTGAAGTCGAACTTCTCACACAACTTATCAATCCAACTATTGCTAAATGGCTTTCCATTATCAGTGATGATGTAGCGAGGAACACCGTATCTATAAATAATGTTGATCCGAATGAAATCAGCAACATTTTCTTTCTTCACTTCCCTTACAGGAACAACTTCGGCCCATTTGGAAAAGTAATCAATGACAGTAAGAATATAGAGATGTACACCAGAAGACTTTGTGAGCGGACCCACCACATCTAAGCCCCAAACATCAAAATGCCATGAAGCGACTGTCGGATGCAAATGCTCCGGAGGCTGATGAATCAAATTTCCATGGAACTGGCAAGCTTGGCATCTTTGTGCATATTCCATACAATATTTCCCCATTGTTAGCCAATAGTAATTTCTATTGATTCTAAAATGCAGCTTCGGCCCAGACTGATGAGCACCGCAAATTCCAGAATAAGCTTCTTCCATTGCTTGAGCAACTTCTTCTTTACTCAGGCATCTCAAGAAAATTCCATCAAAAGATCTTCTATAAAGTGTCCATTTGAAATAGATGAAACCAGGTGCACGACGCCGAATATCAATCCTTTGGCATGGATCACTGGGCAACTTGTCATACTTCAAAGAATCTACTGGTGTTTGGGGCCAATCATCTTCTTCAATTTCGAAGACTTCCACCACATGATTTTTAACTTCTTCATAATCATCATCTTCAAAGATTGGTGTTACAACCCAACTTTTACACACGGGTATTTGAATTTGCGCCTCTGGCATAGCTATATTTGATGCTAGATTAGTGAGGGCGTCAGCTTGCTTATTCTCTCTTCTAGGCAAATTTCGATATCAACATCTCCAAGCCAACCCATCAGCTTTTGAGCATACTTGTGGTATGGGAGCAACTCAGGCTTCTTCACTTCATACACTCCAAGTAGTTGGTTTATCACAAGTAGCGAATCACCATATACCCTAAGGTGTAATTGCATTATATCGACGGCCATCTCTAAACCAAGTATGAGTGCTTGATACTTAGCCACATTGTTAGAGCAATTTTCCATTAAGGAAAATGAGAAGGGTAGAACTTCATCACTGGATGTTACAAGCACGACTCCAGCACCGGCACCTTCTCTATGAGATGCTCCATCAAAGTACATCTTCCAAGGAGAAGCTATTTCCACAGCGAAAGCATCTTCATCAAGGAGTTCACCAGATAGTTCCCATTCAACAGGCATTGGATGATCAGCTTGGAATTCTGCAAACACTTGTCCTTTTACGGCCTTCTAAGGGACGTATAAGATCTCAAATTGCTGGAGTTAGAGATACCACCTAGCAAGCTGATCAGAGAGTACTGGCTTTGACATGACAAACTTTAGTGGGTTGGCTTTCGAGACTAGCCGAACTGTATGAGCTTGGAAGTAATGTTTCAACTTCTGAATCACAAAGATAAGAGCTAAGCAGATCTTCTCGATAGATGAATATTTCAACTCGTTTGGAATCATGGTTCTACTCAGATAGTAGAGAGCAGTTTCTTTGCCATCATCATTCTCTTGTGCAAATAAAACTCCAACCGAACGCTCTTGAGCAGCTAGGTAGAGAATTAATGGACGTCCGGGTATTGGTACACCTAACACTAGTGCCTTCATCAAGTATTCTTTAATGCTATTGAAAGAATTATTGCAAGCTTCATCCCATTCGAATATGCTGCCTTTCTTCATGAGATGACTAAATGGTTGGAATCAACCAGCCAAGTTTGATATGTATCTTCTCAAGTATGCCAACTTTCCTTACAGACTTTTGAGTTCATGTATGTTTCGAGGCACATGCATCTTCATCATTGATCAATCTTTGCTTTCTCAATCTCAATTCCTTGACGGCAAATAATAAATCCAAGAAATTTTTCGGATGTAGCTCTGAATGCACACTTGAGTGGATTCATCTTGAGTTGATGTTCTCTTAACCGCTCAAACACCCGTCTTAGATCATGGTGATGATCTTTCTTTTCCTTTGATTTCACCATATCATCGACATAACATTCAACAATTTTGTGGAGCATATCATCAAATATCTTTTGCATAACTCGTTGATAAGTGACACCAGCATTCTTCAAGCCAAATGGCATGACATTATAGCAATATATTCTTTTCGGAGTACGAAAGGTTGTCTTCTCTTGATCCTCAGTAGTCAAATCAATTTGATTGTAGCCAGATGACCCATCCATAAATGAAAGGACCCCATGCCCCGTTGTTGTATCAATCATGGGTTAAGTAATTAGCAGTGAAAAGTCATCTTTCGGAGATGCCATGTTCAAATCTCAGAAATCAACACATACTCTGAGTTGTCCATTTTTCTTTCTCATCGGCACGATGTTAGAAATCCATATAGGATACTTGACTTCTCTGATCTTGCCTGCTTCAAGAAGCTTATTAATTTCATCCTCAATCAACAGAATCAACTCTGGTCAAAATAGACGCTGCATTTGTTTAATTGGTCAAGTTCCCTTTTTAATGGACAAGTGATGCACTGCAATTTTTGGATCCAAGTCTGGCATTTCTTTGTGCGACCATGCAAAGACGTCTCTGAATTCTTGCAAAAGACTGATGTACTTTTCTTCTTCCTCAACATTTAGCAGAGCACTTATGTAGGTAGGACGTGGGTCATCTTCATTGCCTAAGTTGATTTCTTTCAACTCATCAACAGTGGCATTCACACTTTCTTCAAAGTGTGGAGAAGCATCTTCAGCATCCTCCATTTGAGAATCTCTTCAAGAGTAGTGATATGGTTGTTGGAAGCTACACTTTCTCTATCATCATCATTATTATCTTTAGTAAAGACAATTATCTGTATCTTGGCTTTTAACATTCTTTAACATGACACAGTCAAAATGTTTCGTCTTTTCATGCGAGAGGGAATTCGACTCCAGAGTTTTTTGAAGCTAGGAGACTTGTTATAATTCTAAGTGAAGGGATTCTGAAGTCTTAATAAAACTATCTTATATGAATACTTATTAGTTGAATATTATTCGGGTTAATAAGTAGGATAAACAGTATAACGTCATAGTACCTATAAAGGGAGATCATATCGGGTTAGAGTACTAAGTGCACGGGAAATAATTGATACTGATAGTACCTAGAAAGGGGGGTGAATTATATCTCTTGCTTCGAGGATATTCACACGTGTCATACGCTTATTTTCTTGTGCCTATAGAATAAACTAGCATGGTTTAATGATGCGTCTATAGACCACAAGGCAGAGTCGGACATCAACATATGGAAAAAAAATTAATAAGTAAGATTGGATTACCCGAAGAACTACTTAATTTCTTACTTGATCACAATCGTATTTCCTCCATTGCTTGTTTATTTAATTTGCTATTTAAATTATATGTTATTTAGTTTTGTAACTACTCTAAACCAATTTACCAACATAGTCTTAGTTAATTAGAATATAATTAAATTAATAATAATCCGTCCCTTAGGTTCGATAATCACTTAGTCACCTATCGAAACTACAATTGATATCCTTACACTTGAGGATTAATTTTGTGTGTTGAGAAAAAGCTCATAACAGGTATGAATCACGAAGGACCAAGTTTGAAGAGGTGAAGTGGACTAGAAAGTACATACCATTAGATAGAGAAAGCACAATAAAAGAATAGAAGAAAGAGGAGTTGAAACCACTACCGGAGCACTTGAAGTATGCTTATCTAGGTGACAATGAAACATACCTGGTAATTGTATCTTTCTCTATAACTGATGATCAACTCGACGAGTTATTAGATGTGCTTAGAAAGTATAAGTCTGCAATTGGTTAGTCTCTTGATGATTTAAAAAGTGTTAGTCCATCATGTTGCATGCATAAGATAAGATTATTAGATAAAGCCAAGAGTAGCATTCAGAATCAGCTGAGGGTAAATCCCGCTATTCAAGAAGTGATTAGGAAGAAAATCCTAACATGGATAGATGCAGGTATTATATATCCAATTAGTGATAGTCCCCATGTGAGTCCATTATATGTTGTAGCGAAAAAGTGGGGCATGACTATTGTGAAAGCCAATGATGGAAAGACTCTAGCCACTAGGATTCATATGGGATGGCGTGTGTATACAGACTACAGGAAACTGAATGAAAATACTTGCAAATACCACTTCCCTCTTCCTTTCATGGATCAAATGCTTGATCTTCTTGCAGGGTATGAGTTTTACTATTTCTTGGATGGGTACTCGGGGTATAATCAAATCATGATTACGCCCGAGGACCAGGAAAAGACTACTTTCACTTGCCCTTATAGAACATTTGCCTTTAGGAAGATACCTTTTGGACTACTACAACATAAGTAGCATTAAATAACACCTCATAGTAACACTTTAAATTTATTTAACACAAAATGGTAACACTTTTAAAATTATTATAATATGTAATATTTTTTTAACACTTTTTATATAAGTAACACATACTCCCTCCGTCCCCCACCCAAAGGGTTTCCTTTCCTTTTTTATACACATGAGTCCCACACTCACCCACTAATACAATTAAAACATGGGGTCCACACTCCCACTAATACAACTACCCACTACACATTAAATAATAATACTGCTTAATCTACGTGCAAAAAAGTAAAATGCACCATTGGTGCGGGACGGAGGGAGTACATGTAACACTTATCTAATATGTAACACATGCATATAATACTTTTATATATATAACACATTTTATGTAACACTTTTACAAAAGTAACACTTTAATATAAAACTTATACATACGAAACATTTTTAAGTAACACTTCTACATACATAAATTATTTACACAACATTTAAAATGAAGTGGTATTTTTAATACTCCATATTTATAAGATGAATATTAATTAAACCGTTACACAAACACACACACACACACACATTTAACAAAAATAAAATAAATTAGTTGAATGTAATTATATAATACAAAATATATATAGTTTGTCACATAAAAATATTTTATTTTAATATGTATTAATTAAAATTGAATTAAAAAATTAAAAAGAATACTATTATTCATGAAAAAAATATTTTAAAATATATTTACTTACCTTTTATGTTAATGGTTAAAATATTAAACTGCAAAAATTTTATTTAAAAAGGAAAAAAAAAACTTGTAATGTATAATAAAGTAAATATCTAATAAATGTTAAAATTGATGGACTAGCTAAGTTGGTAAAGGAAATGTATTGTAACTCTTAGGTCATAGGATCAAATCCAAGCGATTACAATTTTGTTTTTTTATTTTATAAAGTGTTACATAAATATTATGTTGTAACTTTTATAAAGTGTTACTAAAGTGAATGTAACATTTTTTAAGTGTTACTATATTAAGATAAAGTGTTATATAAGACAATAGGTAACAGAAGCAATAACGACACCCCTAAAAATGTTATCTATCGTCTATAATAACACATTTAAGCTTATTAGATAACATTTTTACGTGTTACGTAAAGCCATTTATGTTGTGTAATGCACCTGCTACATTTCAGCGCTGCATGATGGCGATATTTGATGGCTTGATTGAAAAGATTATGGAGGTGTTTATGGATGGCTTTCCTATTTTTGGTTCCTTCTTTGATATCTGTTTGACTAACCTATCTTCTGTTTTGAAGAGATATATTGATACTAACCTAGTTTTGAATTGGGAGAAGTGTCAGTTCATGGTAAGAGATGGGATTGAATTAGGACATCATATTTCGGCTAAAGGATTGCAGGTTGATAGAGAAAATGTGGTGGCAATTGAGAAGCTTCCACCACCTACTAATGAGAAGGGAGTGCGGTCCTTCCTTGGACACGCAGGGTCTTATAAGAGATTTATCAAAGACTTCTCAAAATACTCCAAGCCATTGTCTCACTTATTTGAAAAGGATGTTCCTTTTGTTTTTGATGAAGAATGTCTAACAACTTTTCAGGTTTTGAAGGAGGCACTTATTACTGCACCTATCTTGATCACACCGGATTGGACTCAACCGTTTGTACTTATGTGTGATGCAAGTGATCAAGCACTTGGAGTGGTGCTTGGGCAGATGAATGAGAAGAAGTTCTGTGCCATCTACTATGCGAGTAAGACTTTTGATGCAGCACAAAAGAACTACACTATCACTGAGAAGGAGTTTCTAACCGTTGTGTATGCATTCAATAAGTTTCGGCAGTATGTGGAAGGCATGAAAACCATTATGTACACAGATCATTCTGCGATTCGATACTTGATGGAGAAGAAGGAAGCGAAGCCAATGATCATTAGATGGATCCGTCTTCTGCAGGAATTTGATATGGAAATCCGAGATAAGAAAGGTACGGAGAATGTGTTGGCGCATCACCTATCAAGGTTGGAGACAAGGGAGCATTGTGATGATTCATTTGAATACATAGAGGAGATGAAGGATGTTGAGATGTTTATTTGGTAAGATCCATTCGTCTACAAAATTTGTACGAAATCTATCATCCGTAGGTGTGTGCCTAAGATGGAGATGGAGAGTGTCCTTAATTTTTAACATGCACAACCTAATGGGGGCATTTTGGCACCGAAAAGATAGCAGCTAAGGTACTTCAATCTACTCTTTATTGGACTACTTTGTTTAAAGACTGTGAATCCTATGTAGCGACATGCGATAGACGTCAAAGGATGGGAAACATAAGTAGAAGTGATGAGATGCCACTTTAGCCGAGCATTGTTGTTGAGATCTTCGATGTATGGGGGGATCGATTTTATGGGGCCATTTCCCTCATCTAATGGATTTCTCTACATCATTCTAGTGGTGGATTATGTTTCTAAGTGGGTGGAAGCTGATGAGAGTGAAAATAAGCGTGTTTTAATGTCCAATTTAACACCTTTTTTAAGAGAATTATTGTCATATATTAGCACAAGTGTCTTATATTAGATAAATGTGAGAAAAAGGTTTGTTTGAGGTGTTTTATTGTGTTTTAGGTGGAAAATTTTTCAAAAGTGCAAAGTTGGAGAAAATGTGCAACTTGTGCAAGAAAGTCGAAAAATGCACGTCCAACTTATGTAATTTTTCTGTGTTCGTGTGGAGCCCAAAACTGTAGTGTTATATATGGTTGGAAAACCACAGGAGAGAGAATTGTTTTGGCATAAGGAACACCTCAATCAAAATCCAAATGAGAAAGTTATGATCAAAATGGTGACATCGCGCAAACTGTTCCTGCTCAGCACGACTGTTTCAATTTCAAATGTTAGAGTTTTGGTGAAATCTTTACATGTATAGAATTTAAGGAAAAGAGGATCGCGTGAGCACAAGAATCACTAGAATCGGAGTTTGGACAAGGAAGTTATGCTCAAAATCGTGAAGTCACGCAACTGCCAGTGAGAATTTCCGAGAATTTTTGAAAATTTCCGAAAATTACCTATTTATTGTAGCACAATTAATCTCCTTACACATAATCCTCCATGATTCACCCATATCTTTGAGTTAAATTCATTTTTTGCCCTATAACTAAGCAAAACTTCGATTTTTGCCCTAAAAAAAATAAGTTGTTCAATTTTGCCCTATAACTAACGAATTGTTTCATTTTTTGCCTAATTTTTGTAAATTTTGCCGGATTCCGCCACATCATACTTCAATTTGGGGGTTTCCGGCTGGTCTTAGTTACGTGGCAATTTTGACTTAATGTGAGCCATGAATTCGCCACCTCATGATATGCCACAATTTTTTAATATATTTTTATTTTCCACATCATATAATAAAAATAAATTAAATCAGAAATTAAAATTTAAAATGAAAATATTAAATAAAAAAAACATATCAACTGAATTAAAAAAAAAAGTAAAAAAGCAACAGAAGCAAGCAGATCCCCAACTTGAAGAACACGATGAACTGATGCTTGTCGTCGTGGGTCTAGCCGGCGGCCGTGTGCGCTGTGTTGAAGTCATCGACCGCCGAGCCGTGGTATCAATCCGACGACTCACAGACCATGAACAAGAGGGCCTGCCTTCCGAGTCAACTGGCTGGATGTACCCCAACTCGTACCAGACTGATGAAGAGGAGGTGTTTTCGAAGCGGTGGAGAGTCCTTCGCGATGCCTCCACGTGCTCCACCGACAGCTGCTGGAGATTCTTCTAGAGCTCATCGATCAGCGCTCTGCCACCGGCATGGATGCAAAAGTGCTCTATTTGAAATCGGTAATGTAGGGCTTCCATTTCGGATTGAAGATTTTTCTTCCAATTAGAGTAAATAGAAACAGTAGCTGCTCCGATGCCAGCAGAACTAGGGTCCAATCATCGTGATGTTCGATTTCAATGCTTCGCCTCTCGGAGACTAGTTGACTCGGAAGGCAGCGCCCCTCGGCCGCCAGGTAGACCCACGATATCAGTTCATCGTGTTCATCAAGTTGGGGATCTGCTTGCTTCGATGTTTTTTTCCTTTTTTTTTGTTTAATTTATTTTTATTATATGATGTGGAAAATAAAAAAATTTAAAAAATTGTGGCATATCATGAGGTGGCGAATTCATTGGCTCACATTAAGTCAAAATTGCCATGTAAGTAAGACCAGCCGGAAACCCCTAAATTGAAGTATGACGTGGTGAATTCCGGTGAAATTTACAAAATTGGGCAAAAATTGAAACAATTCGTTAGTTATAGGCCAAAATTGAACGACTTATCTTTTTTAGGGCAAAAATCGAAGTTTTGCTTAGTTATAGGGCAAAAAATGAATTTAACTCCATATCTTTTATTTCCTTATTTAATTCCCTTCTCACCCCTATATATATATATATATTTTTTACATCATTATTCATGTGAGAAGGTGCCACAACACAATCATCTAACACCCCCACAAGGGGGATCACCCCCAACCATCATCCACATCCTTTCCTCCATCCATCTATCACTTTGAAGATTCGTCTGTGGAAACAAGAAGAGGATTCAAGACGAAGAAGGACGTGACGACTCCCACATCTAGGATTTTATTCGTTCCTAATTTATCTTATATTTTCCAGACATATGGGTAAGATCTATCCAACACCCATGATTATTCTTTGTAACATCATGGGATAGAACCATTTTGGTAGATCTAGGGATTTAAAGGTTTTTGTGAATTAATAAAACTCTCTTGTGTGTCCTCACTACTTGTGGATTTATTTTATATACGACGATGCATTTTTATTCCATATCCAGGGTCGTTTTGTGCATCTTCAACTATTATATAGAGTCTGAATATATATCTTGGTTGTTGATTTAGTGCGTTCACTGCTGAACAGGGTTTTATGTTATGAATCTAGGAGAGGGGACTCCGAAGCTACATTATAACTATCATATATGAATGTCTATTAATTGAATTGAATTTGGGTTAGTAAGCAGGATAAAGAGGGTAATTTTATAGTACCTATAAAGGGAGATCATATCGAGTTAGATTACAGACGTGGAAAATAATTGATAGTACCTAGAAATGGGTGTGAAATTATGTCTCTTGCTTTGAGGTTATTCACACGTATTACATGCATATTTACTTGTGTCTATAGAGTAAATTTGCATGGTTCAGTGATGCGTCCATAGTTCACAAGGCAGAGTCGGTCTGCACTTGAGAGGGAAGTTAAGTAGTAAAACTAGATTACCCTAAAGCTACCTATTCTCCATTCTTGGTTCACTTTCGTATTCTTCTAGTGTTTAATTTATTTTATTTGTTATTTTAATTATTTGTTAGTAGTTGATAATCAATCCTCAATCTTATTGCCTTCGTCTTAATTAATTTAATAAATAATTAAATTATAATACGACGTCCTTTGGGTTCGATATTTAACTTGGTCGCTTGCTCAAGCTGTAACTGATATCTTTAATATTTGGGGATTAATTTTGCGTGCAAAGAAAACGCTAATCAAGTTCTTGGCACAGTTGCCGGGGACGACTGTTATTATTAGTTTATTATTTCTTGTTTGATTAAGACTCTTATTTGTGATTATTTAATTCTATCTAACCTTCAATATTTCTGAGGTACTTGTGCACTAGGAAAAGGAGAGGAAGGAAAGAAAGGACTAACACACAGAGTTAAACATGGTCAGATCAATACAGAATCCGGATAATGTTGCCATACGTAATATTTTCAAGTACAACGGAATTGGCAACATGGGATTGGTAGGAGCACGGGGGGAAGATGATGATTTTAAGATACATCCCGCTCTTATCAACATGGTGGAGAAGAATCCTTTTCCTGAGGGTGTTTTGAAGATCCATATCAGCATCTGAAAAGATTTCTTGGTTATGCAAACACTCAAAAAGGTGCTGGAGCTAATGATAATCCTAGGCGGATCGCCCTATTCAAGTTCTCTTTAATTGATAGGGCGGAGGCTTGGTATGAAACTCTTGATGCCACAGACTGCACTACATGGGACCAACGGCAGCAGAAGTTCTTAGAGAGATACATGCCACCCTCAAGAATCTTAAGAATGAGGCAAGACATCACCCACTTTGTTATGAATCAGGGTGAGAAATTCCATGAGGCGTGAGACAGGTTTAATTATGTGCTCAGGAGGTGCCCACAGCATGGAATGTCTAAAGCTCAGTACATAAGCATCTACTACTATGGATTGAATTGTGAGTCGCGTATTCTTATTGATGCATCATCAGGAGGAGCGCTGTTATCTAAGACAACACTTGAAGCAGAATTTTTTTGAAAACATCTCTATAAATTCACGTGACTGGCTTATATAGAGCATTAGAGGAACTTATGTAGTGGGTAAGGTGGCTCAGGTTGAACATCTAGTAGTAAAGCCGAATAGGGATGATGAGATCGTCTCTAGTTTAGCTAACATCAATAAGCTACTAGAATCCCATCAGAGGCAGATTACAGAGTTGACATAAAGATGGCCCAATATGTAGCAGCAAGAAGTGAAGGCTAGTGTTGAAGATACCCTCAATCAATACATGGCTAAGAATGATGCGAGGGTTGATCGACTTGAGGCTACTATAAATTCTACCCATGCAAATTTGTCCAAGCAGCTGAATGACCTTACTTTGATGATGGGGCTGATGGCCGGGAGCGTGAATCAATTGACGCAAACATTAGAGAAAGAAAAGTTTTCGTCTCAAGGCATAATGAACCCAAAAGAGTGCAAAGCCATCACGTTGAGGTCCAGAATGCAGTATGAGGGACTGATGATGCCAGAAATGGATTCCGGAGCTTCAGAAAGCCGGTTCGACCTTGGTTCAACGAAGACCCTTGGTCGAATCACCTCTCACAAGTCGAACCAAGCACATGGGAACGTTCTGAGATCGCCGATGGTCAGTTTGACCTTGGTTCAACCAAGGTCTTGGTCAAACTAGATCCTAAAAAAGTCGAACGGAAAGCCATGGAAGAGATGATTGTTTTTACGCGTAAATCACCTCAATCAGAGGTCAGATGCAAAAGTTATGCTCGAAACTGTGAGTCTGCGCAATCACGCCCAAGAGGTCCATTAGATCAGCCGTTCGATTCGAACCTTCAAGCAATGAAGATGCCCATGGAGACTCAATCATGCAAGAGCATAGATGTGATTTCTAACTTATTTAATCATGATTTTAATAGGACATATGATTCTTAATTTGAATGGAAGATCAACAATGAGAAGTCTAGACAGCCATTGGAGGAAGGAAATTCTGAGGATCATATTTTTGTGACCAAGAAAGGTGAGGTGCTGAGTGTAGACAAGAAGAGGGAAAGAAAATATTTGAAGGTGAGAATACGAGAAGACCATCCTCTGATCTAGAAGTTCACAAGGTTACATCCGTCGTGACTCTCCGACGTTAAACATGAGCGCTTGTTGGTTGATTGTCCTTCCATTTTATTGTTTTATTATTTCTTTTGTGTGAGTGAGGATTCATTATATTTGAGGTGCTCACGTTTCGGCAATTACATCTCCTTTCAAACTTAGTTTCGACTTACATTTTTACTAAGTTTGGGGGGTGTGATGTATTTACCTCGTCTTATGAGCACCGAGGGTATAATTTTTCCTTTCATTGGTTATTTGTTTGTTAGGGAGTTGATTTTTGCGGCATATTAATATTTTAACAGGTGTTGTTATGTCGATTTTTTGCAACAAACCTAATGTTTAGTGTGTTGTTTTTGTGTGTTTCCTAGTGCTAGTGGTAGAATTTTTAATTGGTGTTTTTTATTTTTCTGGTGTTTCCTATTTTATTATTGATGAATCATGTGATGATGAGTGTGTTTGAGTTTTGATGATAGAAAAGGTAAAAGATTGGCAAGATGAGTTCTACGCTGAGGCTTTGACCTGATCGAGTTGAACATCTCGAGGAGCTCATGCATACGTTGAAGAAAAATCAGGTGCCCTCATTTCCTTATTCTAATTTTTATGTGCGCTTTTAATTTATGGAGTGGAAGGATTGAGTTGATGTTTTTGGTGATCCATGTGAGCTTATATTTTTAAATTGTGCCAATTCATATGCTTTTAAATTGATGTAGGAAGTGTACATGAGTTATATTGTGGTATGAAGTTCTATGTGTACTTGAGGGATATTGCTTATCATGGAAAATGCTCTGTTACTTGTTAAAACACATGTGAGATTTTGAGCCTTGTTGATCATGATATAATCACATGATAGTTTCTTTTCTTGTGAGTATCGTTCTTGTGCGTGTGTTCTAGAATTTGCCTTGAATCTCCTTGAATATTCAAGATTAGTCTAGCGAATTATGGAAATGATATTAGACCATCTTTGATTTATAGCCCATATTTTACCATATACTTTACCTGAATTCATTAAATCCCTTATTAGCCTATTTGAGCCTTTTTAAATCCATTCTTTTGATAGTCAATAAAGCTTAATTGAAGAGGGTGGTGATTTGAGGGATGATAAGGATGATGAAGGAAGAGTCTTAAGGAAGAAAAAGAAAATCATGGAGTAGTGCTTTAATCTAGTACTCAATGGAATAAAACACCATAGGGTAGTGCTTAAATCTAATACCTTATGGAGGATGCAAGAGGTAATGCCCGAAACTGGTACCTTGAGAGAAATAAATAAAGAAAAAAAAGAAAAGAAAAAAAAATGTTGTGCTTGAAAAGAAAATAGTGAAAGAGTTGAGGAGGAGGATGTGCTTAATTGAAGTGAAGAGGAAGAATGAAAAATCATGATGGAATGTGCACTTGATTGATCAGAGTTTTGAGTCACTTATCCATATATTTCCTACCTTAACCAAAGAGCCCAACATTACATCAAAAAGAAAAGTCATTTTTGATCCCATTGCCAAATCATACTTTTAGTGTTGAAGAGTTTGAGACATTTTCCAAATCATACTTTTAGCATGCACTTGAATTGAATATGAGCGTAAACACCTTAACCCATAAGTGTACATCTTTTACACATGAGTGCGAGTGATATATACTTCCCGTGAGAACATTTGAATAGAGCATTTGAATTGGTGGTGATTGTCTTAACTTCTATGCTATGAATTGATTATTGCATGTAATGAGAATTGCATAACCTAAGTTGAGGATAATTATATTTTGAAGGGGGTATGAGTTATAGTCCTTGTTTCCCCACTAATTTTCATACTCTCTTTCTCTTTATTTTATTTTGTTGCCTCGGGACGAGCAACGTGTAAGTTTGGGGGATTGATGAGAGTTAAAATAAGAGAGTTTTAGTGTCCATTTTAACACCTTTTTGATGAGAATTATTGTCATATATTAACACAAGTGTCTTATATGTGATATATGTGAGAAAAAGGTGCGTTTAGGTGTTTTATTGTGTTTTAGGTTGAAAAAGGATCAAAAGTGCAAAGTTGGAGAAAATGTGCAACTTGTGCAAGAATGCCAAAAAATGCACGTCCAACATGTGTAATTTTTATGTGTTCGTGTGGAGCTCAAAACTAGTAGTGTGATACATGGTTGGAAAGCCACATGAGAGAGTATAGTTTTAGCGTAAGGAACACCTCAATCAGAATCCAAATGAGAAAGTTATGATCAAAATGGTGACATCACGCAAGCTGTTCCTGCTCAGCACGACTATTCCACATTATATGACTTGTTACAATTTAAAATGTTAGACTTTTCATGAGATCTTTATATTGATAGAAATTCAAGGAAAAGAGGATCGCGTGGGCACAAGATTCACCAAAATCGGAGTTTGGACAAGGAAGTTATGCTCAAACGCAGCTGCTAGCGAGAATTTCGTAAAATTTCCGAAAATTACCTATTACTTGGAGCACAATTAATCTCCTTATCACATAATCCTCCATGATTAAGCCATATCTTTTATTTCCTTATTTAATTCTCATCTCACACCTATATATATTTTACGTCATTATTCATGTGAGAAGGTACCGCAGTACAATCATCCAACACTCCACAAAGGGGATCACCCCCAACCATCATCCACTTCCTTTCCTCCATCCATCCATCACTTTGAAGATTCTTTTGTGGAACTAAGAGGCAGATTCAAGACAGAGAAGGACGCGACGACTCCCGCATCTAAGGTTTTATTTATTTTTAATTTATCTTGTATTTTCCTGACATATGGGTAAGATATATCCAACACCCATGATTGTTCTTCGTAACATCATGGGCTAGAACCGTTTTGGTAGATCTAGGGTTTTGAAGGTTTTTATGAATTAATTAAACTCTCTTGTGTGTCCTCTGTACAACACTACTTGTGGATTTATTTTATATATGACTATGCATTTTTAATCCATATTCAGGGTCGTTTTGTGCATCTTCAACTATTATATATAGTCTGAATATATATCTTGGTTGTTGATTGAGTTAACTGTTGAACAAGGTTTTATATTATGATTCTAAGTGAGGTGACTCTGAAGCTTCATTATAACTATCATATATGAATGTTTATTGATTGAATTGAATTCGGGTTAGTAAGCAGGATAAAGAGGGTAATTTTATAGTACCTATAAAGGGAGATCATATCGGGTTAGATTCCAGACGTGGAAAATAATTGATACTGATAGTACCTAGAAATTTTATCCCTTACTCCGAGGTTATTCACACGTGTTACACGCATATTTACTTGTGTCTATAGAGTAGATTTGCATGGTTCAGTGATGCGTCCATAGTCCACAAGGCAGAGTCGGCCTGTACTTGAGAGAGAAGTTAAGTAGTAAAACTGGATTACCCTAGAGCTACATATTCTCCATTCTTGGTTCATTTTCGTATTCTTCTAGTGTTTAATTTATTTTATTTATTATTTTAATTATTTGTTAGTAGTTGATAATCAATCCTCAATCTTATTGCCTTTGTCTTAATTAATTTAGTGAATAATTAAATTGATAATATGCCATCATTTGGATTCAATATTTAACTTGGTCGCTTGCTTAAGCTGCAACTGATATCCTTAATACTTGGGGATTAATTTTGCGTGCAAAGAAAATGTGCATCAGAAGCCATTCCCACTCGTATGAATGATTAAAAGACCATGTTGTCTTTCTTGAAGAAACATATATGTTCCCGCTATGGAGTCCCTAGAGCACTTGTAAGTGATGGAGGTTCCCACTTTGTCAACAAGCTTCTTGAAAGAGTGCTCAAGGAATATGGTGTTAAGCATAGGGTCACTACACCCTATTATCCTCAAGCTAATGTGCAAGCAGAAGTCTCAAACCGATAAGTGAAGCAAAATTTTGGAGAAAGTAGTCGGAACTAATAGGAAGGATTGGGTTATGAAGCTCGATTATATTTTGTGGGGGTTCGAAACTGCGTATAAGACTGTGTTTGACATGTCCCCATATCAAATTGTCTATGGGAAGCTGTGTCACTTACCCGTAGAGACTCAGCATAAAGCTTTTTAGGAATTGAGAAGTTTGAACTTGTGGCTTAAGGATCAAACGAAGTTGTGGTTGGCTCAAATCAATCAACTAGACGAGTTCAGAAATCAAGCTTATAAGAATTCGGTGATCTACAAGGAAAGAATAAAGAAATGGCATGATTCAAAGATCACTTACAAGGAATTCAAGCAAGGTGATGAGGTATTACTCTTTAACTCTTGTTTGAAGCTCTTTGCAAGAAAATTGAATCAAAATGGACGGGACCGTTCATTATCCATAGAGCCAATGGAGGGGGAGTTTTGAGATCATGGACAAAGACGGAGATATCATAGCGGCGAATGAGCATCGATTGAAGCATTACAAGTCGCTGGATGATACTTGTGTCGTCTTTGTGGATACATTACCTTGCATTGATTTGGTACCGTCATGACTCTCCGACATTAAACAAGAGCGCCTGTTGGGGGCTTTCTCTCCTGTTTATTGCTTTATTTCATTAGTGTGACTAAGAAATTTTTATATTTGACGTGCTTACTTATCGAAAATTACATCTTCTTGCAAACTTAGTTTCGACTATAGTTTCTACTATGTTTTGGGGGGTGATGTACTTACCTCATCGTAGCACTAAAAGTATAATCTTTTCTTTGTAACGTTTGTTAGGGGAGTTGATTTTTTGCGGTATATTAACAATTTAATCGGTGTTAATGTGTCGATTTTTTTACAATTTGTCTAATGTTTAGTGGTGTTTTATTTATTGAGTCATATGCGGAGTATATATACATTGATTATTAAGTCTTAATGTGATTCTCTAGCTTTAGAATTGGTCGGTTTTGGTACCAAATGATCATTAATGAGCTTGAAGCTTGCAGGGGACGAAAAAGAATCAATTTTGAAGGATCAGAAGCTTACTTCGACCAGGGAGGCTGGTCGAACCAAGCAGTTTGGGTCAAATGAAAGACTAGAGAAATTATTACAGGTTGATTCGACCAAGAGAGGTGTGATTCGACCAAGAGTTCAAGTCGAACCTGCCACCTGAAAGTTTGTTATAAGCTGGTTCGACCATGACTTCCTAATTCGACCAGTGGTTTGAGTCGAATCCAAGTGCTAAAGTTGTCCAGAAGCCTGGTTCGACCACGATGAGGTGGTTTAACCACCTGGTTCGGGTTGAACCGCGCAGGTAAGTCGGTTTTTAATTCTGATTTCACCGCTATTTCGTACATTCTTCACACCACCCTCACTCGAATCCTCTCCGAACTAAAACTCCTCTCTTCTAGACTTTGATATGGGTTCATTCTACTCAGATTAAACCACTTTCCATCCATCCCATACACGAATTCTCACGGATTTGGAGCGTTTAGTGCAAAACTAGGGTTCTTCATTCCAATTTGGGGATTTTTCATAATTTGTTCATAAAAGTCGTGGCTGTATCAAAAGGTATGTTCTCTTGACTCTATTACCCTAGGATTGAAGTTTTATTGCTTGATTTTAAATGGGTAAGTTGATTGAACTCGTTTTTATATGGATTTATGGTGCAATTTGATTTGTTGTTTGAAATATCATGTGAACAAGTGATGTATCCGATTTTAATTGTTGATAACTTGTTAGACCTTGATGTTTACGTGAAATTGTTGAGTAATTAAAATGGTGAAGTGAAGCATGTTGAATTTTAAGTTGAATTTGATAGATGCATGCTTAGGGAAGTGACGTGGTTGTTATAATTTTGATAGTTTTTATTGAAGAGTTGAATGTGAAGTAGAATTGAAGTATGATGATCTGGAATTGATTATACGTGTTTAACTTGAAGTCTTGAGTACGATTTCATGTATAGTTAGTCTTGAAATAGATTTAGTTTGCTTTTCTTGTATCCGTTTGTTATTAAAATATTATTTTGTAGGAAAAGAAAAGGAAAATGAAGTTCGTTCTAAGAAAAGACAGGATAGGCAGCCTCGTGAGGATGAGGTTACTACAAAATTGAGGCTTAAGGAGAGGGTGCCTTGGGATTTTAAGATTCAAATGGAGAATTGGGAGGAGATAAAGGATCGATGGGGCGATATGTCTTATAAGATTGCTCGAATGAGGTACCAGGATGATGGGGCCATGATTACAATGCATATCCGTGGCGATATTATGTGGATGTTCGATCAAGTGGGTATCCGTCATTTTATAGAGTTGAAGAGGTCGACGTACTTTCATGTGACTGCGGAGGTTTTGTCTTCAATCACCGTCAAGAAGGGTTCTAGTTCCTTTCTTACGAGTGTTCATTCCAGCTGGGAGGCAAGAAGCGAACTTGGACAGCTGAGGATTTTAATGTGCTATTTGAAACTCCTAGGGGGACCTCTAGGCACGAAAACGGCTACTTTAGGCCGAATGATTTTTGGAGATCTATTTCCGGAGAGGACATGGATTTCAAGACGAAGGATGCTCGTGCATCATTGATTCGAAACTCCGTTATTCGATATATGGATAGAGTTTTTGGCAACACATTGTTCGCCCGATCTGAGGGAAGTTGCGTGTCTAGGGGAGAGTTGTATGCTCTCTGGTGTATATTAAATGGAGTGAAGTTCAATGTGGGGTCGTATTTTATTCAGCAACTTTACAGAGGAGTTCCACATTTCAGAGAGTGAATATTGGAGGATTGTTTACTCTGTGGCTGAGACGTACCACATGGATTTCACTGGCATTACACCCAACTCGGAGGATCCAGATCTAGTCATGAGTGCATGTGTTAAAGCTGGATTTTCTTATCATCGAGATGGAGACTGACTTTACACGAGGGGTTCTAAACTCTTTTCTTTCATGTTTCCATATTATGTGAGGGCTTTGACTACGATCCGGAATGATGACAATTGATTGATGAGCACTTTGGAGCACGAAGCGATGTCAACAACGTGTATTAGGAGAGGAGATTGGAGGTCTATTTATGATATGTATGCTACAGGGATGTATCCGGAGCTGCAACGGATTGTAGAGCAAGAGCAACAAAGACATTTAGAGCCGCAGCAACAGCAGCCTCATCACGGAGAGCACGAGGAAGAGCATGTTGAGATGCATGAGGAGGAGCCTATCCATCCTGGGATGGATATTCGCAGCAGAATGAGATGCCACCACCACCATATCCAACACAGCCACAACAGCAGTATTGGGACGGTCCTGAAAGGTATTATATGGAGCAGTTTAGGTTGATGAATGAGCACTTTACCAACCTGAATAAGAATAAAAAAAGACGAATCGCCAGTTGCGCTTGCTTACCACTAGTTATGCCACGCTCGATATGAGATACAATGCACTGCATGCTAACTACGTGGTGATGGATCAGAGATTAGGGGATTTGAATGATAATTATGAAGCTCTGGATAGGAAGGTGGATACCCTACAGAGAAACTTCGATGATTGGCACAGGGACAAAGATGATGATGATGATGACGCTCCGGAGGAGTAGAGTGCGCCAAGTTTTTCATCTTATCTGTTTCATCTCATCCCCCTTCTCTTTTTCTCCTTACGGGATGGGTATTTGTGGTGTGAGTGGTGTTGGCATTTGATCGTTTAGTTAACGTGAACTGTTAGGGTTCCATACGTTTCTAACGTACAGTGGAAGCAAGTAAACAAGAAACGCATTACCTTTAACCAGAGTATGTTGGAGAAGACGAATTCTCGCTACCAGCCTGCGCAGCATCACAGTTTCGGCCATAACTCCCTAATCTAATCTCTGATTGGGATGATATATGTGCTTAAATGATACTTTTTCTGTGGCTTTCCGTCAGTATATTACACGTTTGATTCCGAGGTCTGTGTGGGCAATGATCCTCGAGATCTTCTCAATGTACTGTTCACTCTCTATCTCACATATGTTAGGCATAGTGAATTAGGTTTAGAATAGCTGAATGACTTATATATGGGCTACAGCAGGGACCAAGAGGAGAAATTAGAGTTGGACCTCCATTGGGCTTAAGTATTCAAGCTTAGCCCAAAGCTTATACTTAAGTCCAATAATAATAATATATACCACTAAAATATTATTACTGCACTACCGTTCTAATCCCAAAATTATGTTTTGGGCTCCTTCTTATTATGAGCCCGTTAGTCTCCCCATGTTTAAGAAATATAATGTCCATTACTTAATTAAGTTTCTGACAACTCCATTAATTAATATCTCATCCAAGAGTAGTACCACTCAACCTCATTATCATGCTGGAATAAATCCACCTGCAAGGTTTAAATGATAATTCTTATGAGCTCCTCAAGGGGACATCATCAACCTATGACGGACACGGATTCCTTCTACAATCAACAGCACACCATAGAAACAACACTATTTCCCAATTCACCGAGTTTGTTGATTTAATTACATGTAAATCTCACCCATTGATGAATCAAAGAAATACATATTGCCCTACGTGTCGAGGTTATTGTATAGGGATTAAGAGCACGAACATCCATAATAACTGAGATCAAGTTCTCCTATAAGTCAGTATAAGTCGAACGATCTCAAGCGGTCCTGCTCAATACACACAAAGTGCACTAATGTGATTCTATAGCCAAGAAAAACTAATACCAAACCACACTACTACCATCCCGATAGAGAGTCCCCGTCTATCTCGGTTGTGAGCATCTGTTTATACTTTATAAGGAAACCGATAATATGATCTTCCGCGTGTTGTGACATAAAATATTATCTACAGTATAAAGTAAGTAGACTATTGCATCGTGCATATAAATTAAATTATAAGACGCAATCATTTGATCATATGATTCTCATTTCAAATTAATTGTTATAACATTGTTCATACACAAAGCTAGACTTTTAGTATACAATCCAACAATCTCCCATTTATACTAAAAGACTATGTTGTCATGTCTTCTGCCATACATCTGATTCCCACTCCCACTACACGATCATCAAAAGCTCTCGTCTTAAGGTCCTTGTAAATAAATTTACTAAGTCATCATCTGATGCAATCTTGGCGACAACAACCTTCCCCTCATCATACGATTTCTCATAACAAGTGGTACTCGCGCTTCATGTGTTTAATTGCTTATGGGCTTGTGATTCCTTCAAGTTTGAAACTGCACCATTATTATCACAATAAATTGTGATAATCTTGGGCAAACTTAGAAACACTTCAAAGTCCATCATGAAGTTTCTAGAGTCATACAGATACTTTGGCTGCCTCATAGGCTCCAATTATCATCTTTCCATGATGGAGTCCGGAGTCCGAAATATATTTTTATATATCTCTCCTCCATATTATGACTCTACATCCTAAAATTAAACACATAACCTTTGAGGTGGATTTACTATCGTCCCTATCTGATTTGAAAAATCTGAATCTATGTAACCCATAAGAAGCAGTGAATCTGTTCGGTAAGTCCACATAAAATTTCTAGTCCTTTTCAGGCACTTCAAAAATTATGTGTTACCACAGTTCAACATTCTTATTTCGGGTTACCTCGATACCCCACTGTCTATAATCATGCATAGCATTCCTTAGATTAAACTTATTCGCCGAAGCATAAGGAACCGCTTTCATCACTTTTATCTTCTTTTTGTGTTAAATAAGGATCGTATCATCTCATGAAGCTTGAGACAAGCATAACATCCTTTCTTGTGATCCGTATTACCGTGATGAAAAAGATATTTTTGCTTCTCTTAAGTCCTTCATCTCATACCGCTTTATCAACTATACCCATACGCCCGACAATACTCTTTCATTGTCTCCAATGAGCAAGATACTCTCTACGTATAGTACAAGTAATACCACCATGTTTCCATCACTCTTTTCAATACACAAGACACATCCGCGCTTTGAATAAATCCATATCACTAGATTACCTCATCAAGACGGATGTTTTATGATCTTAAAGCTTGCTTTAGTCCATCGATGAACACTTTTAAGCTCATACTCAAAATGCTCTTAGTCCTTTGCAATGAATCACTCTGGTTGCTTCACATAGATGTTTTCCTCAAGACTTCCAATCAGGAAATTTGTCTTGACATCTATTTGATGTACCTTATATTCAATATAAACAACAACAGATAAAAGAGTCCGGATCAACATAGGCATAGTTACCAGCGAACAAGTTTTCTCATAATCGAACCTTTTCTTTCTGATTGTACCTTTTCGCAACAAGCTTTGCTTCCAATGTTTTCACCTTATCCTATGATCCTCTTTTATTTTACAGAGCCACTTCCAATGGCTTTCACACCATCCGTGGTTCTACAAGTAGCCAGACCTAATTTAGAATTCATCGATTCTATTTCAATATTCATTCATTAATAGGACAGATGATTCTGAATTTAAGGGGAAGATTGACAAGGAGGAGTCTAGACAGCAATGTGAGGAAGGAAATTATGAAGATAATTTTGTAACCAAGAAAGTGAGGTGCTGAGCGTAGACAAGAAGAGGGAAAGAAAGTACTTGAAGGTGCGGATGCGAGAAGACCGCCCTCTACCATCATGACTCTCTGACGTCTAACATGAGCGCCTGTTGGGGGCTTGTCCCTTCCATTTTATTGGTTTATTTATTTTGTATGAGTGAGGATTTATTATATTTGAAGTGCTCACGTTTTGGCAATTACATCACTTTTCAAATTTAGTTTCGACTTACGTTTTTACTAAGTCTGGGGTGTGTGTGATGTACTTCCTCATTTTATGAGCACCGAGGGTATAATTTTTCCTTTCGTTTGTCGTTTGTCTGTTAGGGGGTTGATTTTTTCTAGCGTATAATTAATGCTTTAACTGGTGTTGAAATGTCGATTTTTTTGCAATTTACCTAATATTTATTGTGTTGTGTTGGTGTGTCTAGTGTGTGGAGTCGATTAGATAGTCAAATGCGACTTTCTTATAGTTCTCTTATATTATTATTGATGAATCATGTGATGATGAATGTGTTTGAGTTTTGATGATTGAAAAAGGTTAAAGAGTGGCAAGACGAGTTTTACACTGAGGCTTGGAACTAACCAAGTTGAACAACTTGAGGAGCTCGTGAACGCTTTGAAGGAGAAAAATTAGGTTCTCTCGTTTTCTTATTCTACTTTTTTATGTGTGTTTTTAATTCATGAGAGTGGAAGGATTGAGATCTTGGTTTTGGTTAACCACATGTGAGCTTATATTTTTGAATTGTGCTTAAAATTCATATGCTTTTGAAATTGATGAAGGAAGTGTACTTGAGTTATATTGTGATATGAAGTTCTATGTGTACTTGTGAGATATTGCTTACCATGAAAAGTGTTCTGTTACTTGTTAAAAACCCATGTGAGATTTTGAGCCTCGTTGATCATGTTACATAATCACATGATATATCTTTTCTGGTGAGTATTGTTCTTGTGCGTGTATTCTAGAACTTGGCTCTTGTCTTATTTGAAACTACATGTGTGTTAGATGATGGGAGATGATTTTAGGCCATCCTTGAATTTATAAGTCTGTTTGCCAAATAATTCCTTACCAAATAATGTTTATCCGTAGTTATCCCAGTTGAGCCCAAAAACCTCATTCTTTGGCAACCTACTAGAGAAATAATCACTTTGATCATCTGAATTTTTTGAGCCTTGATTGCCTTATCTAGTGAAGAATTAATGGCTTTTCAAAATGTGTTGATGGAGTTTTATAATAGCTTGGGAAGGAATTAAATTGGTGTTGAAATAGTGATTGAGCTTGAAAATGCATCTAAGGAGAATCATGGAGTAGTGCTTAAATCTAGTACTCCATGGAATCAAACACCCTAGGGTAGTGCTTAAATCTAGTACCATATGGAGGATGCGAGGTAGTGCCCGAAACTGGTACCTGAAGAGAAAAAAGGAAAAAGAACGAAAAAAAATGTTGTTCTTGAAAAGAAAGAAGTAAAAGAGTTGAGGAGGATGATGTACTTGAATTGAAGTGATTAAGAAGAATGAAAGATCATGATGGATCGCGACTTGATTGATCCGAGTTTTAAGTCACTTATCCATATATTTCCTACTTTAACCAAAGAGCCAACATTACCTCTAAAAGTAAAGCTATTTTGATCTCATTGTCGAATCATACTTTTAGTGGTGGAGAGTTTGAGACTTTTGGCAAGCATATGGTTACGCATGCACTTTAATTAAATTTGACCGTAAATACCTTAACCCATAAGTGTACATCTTTTACACTTGAGTGCGAGTGATATGTACTTCCCGTGAGAACATGTCGATGGAGCATTTGAATTGGTGGTGATTGTCATATCTTGTATGCTATGATTGATTATTACATGCAATGAGAGTTGCATGACCTAAGTTGAGGACAATTGTGTTTTGAATGGGGTATTAGTCATAGTCCTTATTTCCCCGCTAATTTTCTTACTCTCTTTCTCTTTATTTTTATTTTGTTGCCTTGGGATGAGCAACGGGTAAGTTTGGGGGTTTGATGAGAGTAAAAATAATAGTGTTTTAGTGTTCAATTTAACACCTTTTCTATATGAATTGTTGTCATATATTAGCACAAGTGTCTTATATTTGATATATGTGAGAAAAATGTGCACTTGAGGTGTTTTATTGTGCTTTAGGTGGAAAAAGGATCAAAAATGCAATGTTGGAGAAAAGGTGCAACCTGTGTAGGAATGCTGAAAAACGCATGTCCAACTTGTTTAATTTTTCTGTATTCGTGTGGACTTCCTTTGCAGTGACTTCCTTTGAAACTTCTCTTAGAGCTTTATCTCCAAGACATAGTATAATCGCACTACAAGCCTTTGATTGGGATTCTTGATCTGCTGCGTATGTAACCCTATCAACCGCAGCAGCCTGGATTGCTGGCAACGGCTTCAAGGCATCAGACAACCCTTATTGAATAAGGATTGCCTCCATCTTCATCCTCCATAGACTAAAGTCTGATTTCTCCGAGAACTTCTCAATATCAAACTTTGTCGTAACCATGGTGATCACCTTCTTCAAACTGTCATTTGTGGCTTACTTTCCCACAGACGGCGCCAATTGTTATGAATTGTGTGCAAGTATTCAAACTTAGCAAGAACTTATTTCATGAAAACACACACACACACACTTAAGCTGATTGTTTGAAGAATAAAAGAAAACTTAGAACACCAAGAATTATAGTGGTTTGGAAATTGCCTACATCCACTCTTAAGGGAGAAGAGATCTTATTGATTAGGGTTACAAGGATGAAGAATGAATACAACTTACATATATATCTTAACTTATGATATATATGGATAATATATGATATTATCTAGAATCTTGCATATCATATATGTGATCACGAACTTGCTTGCCAAGAAAGATGTCCACCAACGCCAGACCTACTATCACCACAGCCCATGGCCTATCATTCTTGCATCAATACTTACGTGTGCACTGCTGACCTTACACGCATGAACTATGCATCAAGCATAGCCATGCAAGAGTCTACTTCTCTCAACAATACTCCACCTTAGACCTTGCATCACCTCATCACAATTCCTACTTCTCCCCACCTGCTGCATTAAAGATTGCAGGCACCCCTTATTCACCTTAGTTCATCCCAAACAAGCTCTTGCACAGTGCTAGCATATGGTATCTTGTCCATCTTGCTTTCTCCTCATCTGTTTGAGTTCCTTGCTATAAGGATACGCTTAATCCCTACTTCGCTGGTACAGAAACTGACTTACAAAGATCCATGTTATACCTCTTAAAAACTTTGATCAGATATGAATTTTGATGCAAGATCAAAGTTCCTGCTGATCAGTTCCTGCTGATTTGCATGCCAAGTATAACACTAGCTTCTCCAAGATCCTTCATTTCAAACTCTTTTCTCAGAGTTTCTTATACTGCAGATATACCAGCTATACTCTTGCAAGAAATCAAAATGTCATCTACATATAATAACAAATATATGTAGCTCCCTTCTTCACACCTTATGTACACACAGGTATCATATGAGCTTCTTTTGAAACCATATGATGTGATATACTCATCAAACCTTAAGTACAACTGCCTATGATATTGCTTCAACCCATACAGTGATTTGATTAACTTGCAAGCTTTATCTTCTGCATTTTCAACATTTACTCCCTCAGTTACCTTCATGTAAATGTCCTCATCCAAGTTTCCATGTAAGAATGCCGTAGTTACATCCATTTGATGTAACTTAAGATCAAACTGATTCACAATGGCCAACAATAATCTGATAGAACAGTGCTTCACCATAGTATAGAAAATCTCATTATAATCTACTCCCTCCTTTTGTGAGAAACCCCTTACCACTAGCCTTGTTTTATATCTGATCCCACCTTCCTTACTATTCACTGGCTTCTTCTTATATATCCATTTGCAACTAACAAGCTTCTGATTAACAGACTTATCTACAATAATCCAAGTCTTATTCTTTTGTAAAAATAGTAGCTCTTCTTCCATTGCACCTAACTATTTATCACCTTCCTTGCCTGATATTGCTTCTGAGTATGTTCTTGGCTCATATACTTCAACATCAGATGCAACATATAGAGCATATGCCACAATATCAGCCTCAATGTATCTAGCATATGCCTTGATTTGTCTCCTCAATCTATCTCTGACCAGCTGATAGCTATTCAGAGTATTTCTAGTATCAACATCAACTGGCTCTGCTTCTTCTCTTGCTACTTCTTTCTCTTGTTCATTTGCATCAGCCTGATCACCTTCTTGTTGCTGCACTTCCTTCTTCTTAAACTCCACCTCAAGCTCAAGTTTATTAGGAGTAATGGATGTTCTAGTAGTCCTTTCAACTAGTGGCATTTTTCCTTCATTGAAAGTGACATCTCTGCTAACAAGAAACTTGTTAGTCTCATAGCACCACAACTTATATTGCTTAACTTTTTGTGGATAACCTACAAGTACACACTTGATAGCTCGAGGATCAAGTTTGTCTTGTTTCTGATGTGCATATACTTGACAACCATTACTCTCAGATAACTGTAATTTAGGGCTTTTCCAGACCAAACATCTTCAGGTGGCTTGAACTTAAGAGCTGCAGATGGACATAAATTGATTAGGTAAGCTACTGTTGTCACCAACTCACCCCAGAAACCTTTTGAAAAACTTCCACTGCTCATCATGCATCTTACTCTCTCAAGAAAAGTTTGATTCATTCTTTTAGCCACACTGTTTTATTGTGGAGTACAAGGCACAGTCTTATGCCTTATGATTCCTTTCTCCTTGCAATAGTATTAAACTGCTCTGACACAAACTCAAGGCCATTATCTGTTCTCAAGAACTTAAGTTTGCTTCCTGTCTGATTTTCAACTTCTGTAAGCCATACTTTAAAAGCTGAAAATGCCTAATCCTTAGGTTTCAAGATTCTTCCCCATACTTTTCTTGAAAAATCATCAATGAAAGATATAAAGTATCTTCCACCTCCCATGGTTGTGCTTCTTGATGGCTCCTAAAGATCAGAGTGTATGTACTCTAGTCTTGCCTTAGTGCTGTGTTCTGCAGTACCAAACCTTAATCTTTTAGACTTGCCAAGAATGCAATCTTCACACTGCTGCAGCTTGCAAGTTGAACTTATTTCTAATAGTTTCTATTTTGCTAACTCTTGTAACCCCCTTTCACTTATGTGAGCAATTCTGCCATGCCATACTTGAACACTATCTTGGTCTTGAGTATCATTACTTTGTCCAAAAACCACAGAGCCTTCAAGGAAATAAAGATCATGTTCCTTAATTCCCTTCATCACCACTGAATTGCCTTTCATGACAGTAAGTATGCCACCTTCTGACTAAAACTTGTACCCTAGAGAATCCATCATGCCTAAAGATATGAGATTCCTCCTTATATTTGGTACATATCTAAACCTTGTCAGAAGCCTGATTGCTCCATCAAACATCTTTAACTTGATAGAACTAATCCCCTAGATCTTGCAGGCTTGATCATTGCACAACAAAACTGATCATTCATGATATGGCCTCAATTTAGTGAACCAATCCTTTATGGATGTCATGTGAAATGTACATCCGGAGTCCATGACCCATTCACCTGAAACATAACTAGAACAGATAGATAAGGCTTCAATAAAATCAGAATCAGAATTACTTTGGTTTTGTATCACCTGATTAGCATGAGGTTTATGATTCCCTCCCCTTTTAGCTATATGTTTTACCACCATTGCCTGCCACTTGCGACATTGCTTCTTGTAATGACCATGTTTGTTACAATGAAAGCAATTATTGCTATCATCATCAGCTGATGTACTCTGATCCTTCTGCTCTTCTTTCTTCTTATCTGCGCCTCCCTTCTTGTTGTTTTTTCCACTGTTTTTGTTACTTTACCATCAAAAACCTTCACCAGCAATCTGAGCATCAGAGTTCTTCTGAAATTCCTTTGATTTTAACGCCATCTGCACTTGATCCAATGTGATTGAATCCTTGTTGCCATACATCAAGGTATCTTTGAAATTCTTCAAAGACATAGGAAGGGCAGAAAGTAATATCAAGTCCTTGTCTTATTTTCAAGAACAACATCTATGTTCTCAAGATCTACAATGATTTTGTTGAAATAATCAAGTTGTACAAGTAATGGCTTGTCTTCTGTCATCTTAAACGAGTACAATTTCTGCTTTACATATAGGCAGTTTGCTAGGCTCTTCACCATGTAAAGATCCTCAAGTTTCTTCAGAACCCCCCTTGCAGTGACTTCATTTGAAACTTCTCTAAGAGCTTTATCTTCAAGACATAGTATTCGCACTACGAGCCTTCAATTACAATTTTTGATCTGCTTTATTTGCAACCCATCAACCGCAGCAGCCTGGTTTGCTGGCAACGGCTTCAAGGCATCAGACAACCCTTATTGAATAAGGATTGCCTCCATCTTCATCCTCCATAGACTAAAGTATGATTTGTCCGAGAAATTCTCAATATCAAACTTTGTCATAACCATGCTGACCGCCTTCTTCAAACTATCATTTGTGGCTTACTTTCCACAGACAGCGCCAATTATTATGAATTGTGTGCAAGTATTCAAACTTAGAAAGAACTTATTTCATGAAAACACACGCACACACACTTATACTGATTGTTTGAAGAATAAAAAAAACTTAGAACACCAAGAATTATAGTGGTTCGGCAATTGCCAATGTCCACTCCTAAGGGAGAAGAGATCTTATTGATTAGGGTTACAACGATAAAGAATGAATACAACTTACATATATACTTAACTTATGATATATATGGATAATATATGATATGATCTCCAGAATCTTGCATATCATATATGTGATCACAAACTTGCTTGCCAAGGATGATGTCCACCAACACCAGGCCTACTATCACCGCAGCCCATGGCCCATCATTCTTGTATCAATACTTGTGAGCACTACTGACCTTACATGCATGAACTATGCATCGAGCATAGCCATGCAAGAGTCTACTTCTCTCAACAAGTCAGAATATATATCTTGGTTATTGATTAAGGGCTTTCACTGTTGGGCAGAATTCCATGTTTTGATTCTAATTGAGGGGACTCCGAAGCTTCATTAGAACTATCTTATATGAATACTTATTAATTGAATTGAATTCGGGTTAGTAAGTAGGATAAAGAGAATATTTCATAGTAACTATAAAGGGAGATCATATCAGGTTAGAGTACCAATTGGCCAGGGAAATAATTGATACTGATAGTACCTAGAAAGTTGGGGTAAAACTATGTCTCTTGTTCCTAGGTTATTCACACGTGTTATACGCATGTTTGCTTGTGTCTATAGAGTAGATATGCATGGTTTAGTGATGCGTCCATATGCCACAAGGCAGAGTCGGGCATTGATATATGAAGGGGAGATTAATGAGTGAAACTGGATTATCCTCGAGCTACATATTCTCCTACTTAATTCACTTTCGTGTTCTTCTTGTGCTTAATTTATTTTATTAGTTATTTTAATTATTTGTTAGTAGTTTAATAATTCAATCTTCAAACGTTATTGCCTTTTATTTTAATTAATTTAGTAAATAATTAAATTGATAATATGCCGTCCTTTGGGTTTGATATTTAACTTGGTCGCTTGCTTCAACTGCAACTGATATCCTTAATACTTGGGAATTAATTTTGCGTGCAAAGAAAACGCGCATCAAGTTTTTGGCACCATTATCGGAAATGGCTGTTATTTTCAATTTATTATTTCTAGTTGATTAAGATTTTTATTTGTGATTTTTTATTTCTATCTAATCTTAAATTTTTCTGAGGTACTTGTGCACTAGAAAAAGGAGAGGAAGGAATAATATATTGAGCTAGACATGGCCGGAGCAAGGCAGAATCTGGATAATGTTGTCATACGTAAAATTTTCACGAACTATGGGAATGTCAACATGGGTTTGATAGGAGCAAAGGGAGAAGATGATGATTTTGAGATACATCCCGCTCTTATCAACATAGTGGAGAAGAATCCCTTTTCTGGAGGTTGCTTTGAAGATCCATATTAGCATCTCAGAAGATTCCTTGGTTATGCAAACACTCAGAAGGGTGCTGGAGCTAATGATAATGCTAGGCGGATCGCCCTATTCAAGTTCTCTTTGATTGGTATGGCTGATGATTGGTATGAAACTCTTGATGCCACAGACTACACTACATGGGACCAACTGCAGGAGAAGTTCTTGGAGAGACACATGCCACCCTTAAAGGTTTTTAGAATGAAGCAAGAGATCACCCAATTTGTTAAGAATTCGGGTGAGAAATTTCATGAGGCGTGGGATAGATTTAAAGACATGCTCAGGCGGTGCCCACAGCATGGGATGACCAAGGCTCAATACATAAACATCTTCTATTATGGATTGGATTGTGAGTCGCGAATTCTTATTGATGCATCATCAAGGGGAACGCTGTTATCTAAGATAACACTTGAAGCAGAAAAGTTGTTGGAAGACTACTCTATGAATTCACGTGGTTGGTTTACAGAAAGAGTAAGAGGATCTTATGTATTTAGCAAGGTGGCGCAAATTGAGCATCTAGTGGTGAAGCCAAATAGGAATAATGAGATTGTCTCTAGTCTAGCTAACATCAACAAACTAATAGAGTCCCAGTAGAAGCAGATTACAGAGTTGACACAAAGGGGGGGCCTAGTATCCAGCAGTAAGAAGTGAAGAGTGTCGAATATACCTTCAATCGATACATGGCGATGAATGATGCCAGAGTTGACCGCATCGAAGCTAGTGTGAATGCTAATCGTGCATATTTATCTAAGAAATTGAAGGACCTTACAATGTTGATGGGGCAGATGGCCGGAACGTGAATCAATTGACACAAACTTTGGAGAAAAGAATGTTCTCGTTTCAAGGCATAATGAAACCGAAAGAGTGCAAAGCGATCACAGTGTGGTCAGGAACGCAGTATGAAGGTTCGATGATTCTAGCGAGAGAAAATAGAGAGAACGTGTCCCCGCTCGACCACCGCTTGACTAAATTATTTAGTCGAGCTGAGGTCGAGCTGCATTCTGAGGCTCTGTAAAGTCACGATCAGAGTACAGACACCCCGCTCAACCAAAATGGAGTCGCTCTACCAGATCACTCTGGTCAAGCAGAGGTTGAGCAGCCCACCGTAAATCTGAAAACCGCTGATCAGCGTACGGGTCCCTTGCTCGACAAAAATAGTGCCACTCGACCAAAACTTCTTGGTGGAGCTGAGGTCGAGCAGCCTCTATCGGGACTGTACAGTGCAAATCCACGAAGGCATACCTTGCTCGACCAGACCCTTCTGGTCGAGCAGTGGTCGAGCAACATCATCCGGCTATCATTTCTGTGCAATCACGCCCATGAGGTCCATTCGATCAGCCATTTGTGTCGAGCAATCAAGCAATGAAGATGCCCATGGAGACTCAATCATGCAAGAGCATAGATGTGGTTTCTAACTTATTTAATCTTGATTTTAAAAGGGCAGATGATTCTGAATTTAAGTGAAAGATTAACAAGAAGGAGTCTAGACAGCCATGGGAGGAAGGAAATTTTGAGGATATTTTTGTAACCAAGAAAGATAAGGTGCTGAGTGTAGACAAGAAGAAGGAGAAAGAAAGTACTTGAAGGTGCGGATACGAGAAGACTGCTCTCTACCGTCGTGACTCTCAAACGTTAAACATGAGCGCCTCTTAGGGCTTGTCCATTCCATTTTATTGCTTTATTTATTTCATGTGAGTGAGGATTTATTATATTTGAAGTGCTCACATTTTGGCAATTACATCTTTTTCAAGCTTAGTTTCGACTTACGTTTTTAATAAGTTTGGGGGGTGATGTACTTCCTCATTTTATGAGCACCAAGGGTATAATTTTTCCTTTAGTTTATCATTTATTTGTTAGGGGGTTATTTTTTGCGGCATATTAATACTTTAATCAATGTTGATATGTCGATTTTTTTACAATTTACCTAATGTTTAGTGGTTACGTCGGTGTGTCTAGTGTGTGGAGCCGATTGGATAGTCAATTGAGTCTTTCTTATAGTTCTCTTATATTATTGTTGATGAATCATGTGATGATGAGTGTGTTTGAGTTTTGATGATAGAAAAAAGTTAAAGACTGGCAAGACGAGTTGTACACTGAGGCTTGGAACTAACCAAGTTGAACAACTTGAGGAGCTCGTGAACCCTTTGAAGGAGAAAAATCAGGTGCCTTCATTTCCTTATTCTACTTTTTTATGTGTGCTTTTAATTCATGAGAGTGGAAAGATCAAGTCTTGGTTTTGGTGATCCATATGTGAGCTTATATTTTTGAATTGTGGTTAAAATTCATATGCTTTTGAAATTGATGAAGGAAGTGTACTTGAGTTATATTGTGATATGAAGTTCTATGTGTACTTGTGAGATATTGCTTACCATGAAAAGTGCTCTATTACTTGTTAAAAACCCATGTGAGATTTTGAGCCTCGTTGATCATGTTACATAATCACATGATATATCTTTTCTAGTGAGTATCATTCTTGTGCGTGTATTCTAGAACTTGCCTGTTATCTTATTTGAAACTACATGTGCGTTAGATGATGGAGATGATTTTAGGCCATCCTTGAATTTTTAAGTCACTTAGCCAAATAATTCCTTACCTAATAATGTTTATCCGTAGTTATCCCCGTTGAGCCTAAAAACCTCATTCTTTGGCAACCTACGAGAGAAATAACCACTTTGAGCATCTGAATTTTTTTAGCCTTGATTGCCCTATCTAGTGGAGAATTAATGGCTTTTCAAAATGTGTTGATGGAGTTCTATAATAGCTTGGGAAGGAATGAAATTGGTGTTGAAATAGTGATTGAACTTGAAAATGCCTCTAAGGAGAATCATGGAGTAGTACTTAAATCTAGTACTCCATGGAATCAAACACCCTAGAGTAGTGCTTAAATCTAGTACCCTATGGAGGATGCGAGGTAGTGCCCGAAACTGGTACCTCAAGAGAAAAAAAGAAAAAAGAAGGAAAAAAATGTTGTACTTGAAAAGAAAGAAGTGAAAGAGTTTAGGAGGATGATGTTCTTGAATTGAAGTGATTAAGAAGAATGAAAGATCATGATGGATCGCGACTTGATTGATCCGAGTTTTGAGTCACTTATCCATATATTGCCTACCTTAACCAAAGAGCCAACATTACAACCAAAAGAAAAGTCCATTTTGATCTCATTGTCGAATCATACTTTTAGTGGTGGAGAGTTTGAGACTTTTGGCAAGCTTATTGTTATGCGTGCACTTGAATTGAATTTGAGCGAAACACCTTAACCTATAAGTGTACATCTTTTACACTTGAGTGCGAGTGATATATACATCTCGTGAGAACATGTCGATGGAGCATTTGAATTGGTGGTGATTGTCATATATTGTATGTTATGAATTTAATATTACATGTAGTGAGAGTTGCATGACCTAAGTTGAGGACAATTATATTTTGAATGGGGTATTGATCATAGTCCTTATTTCCCTGCTAATTTTCTTACTCTCTCTCTTTATTTTTATTTTATTGTCTCGGGACGAGCAACAGGTAAGTTTGGGGGTTTGATGAGAGTGAAAATAAGCGTGTTTTAGTGTCCAATTTAACATCTTTTTGATAGGAATTGTTGTCATATATTAGCAAAAGTGTCTTATATTTGATATATGTGAGAAAAAGGTTCACTTGAGATGTTTTATTATGTTTTAGGTGGAAAAAGGATCAAAAGTGCAAAGTTGGAGAAAAGGTGCAACTTGTGTAGGAATGCTGAAAAATGCACGTCCAACTTGTGTAATTTTTCTGTGTTTATATGGACCTCTGAACTAGAATTGTGATACATGGTTGGAAAATCATAGAAGAGAAGATCGTTTTGGCGTAAGGAACACCTCAATCGGATTCCAAAAGAGAAAGTTATGATCAAAATGGTGACCTCGCGCAAGCTGTTTCTACTCAGCACGACTGTGTCACTTTGCATGACTTTTTGTATATTCTAATGTTGGTGTTTCTATGATTTCTGTATATGTATAGAAAGCAAAGGAAGATAAGATCGCGTGAGCGTAAGTATCATTCAAATTGGAGCTTGGATTTGGACGTTATGCGCGAAACAGTGAGACTACGCACTTCCGCTCGACCAAGGTCAATCCCACTCGACCTGGAGCAGTTTGGTAGAGCGGGTACATGAAATCCTTTTTCTGGTAATTCTGTACCCCCAGTAGCGTGTATTTTCATGTTTTCCAAGAAAAAGTTCATCCAAGTTCAATAAGGAGAGCTTACAAGTATAAAAGGGGATGCAGATCACATCATTATTCATATGTGACCACAACACAATCATCCAACACCCCACAAGGGGGGATCGTCCCCCAACCATCATCCACATCCTTTCCTCTATCCATCCATCACTTTGAAGATTCGTCTGTGGAATCAAGAGGAGAACCAAGAGGAGGATTCAAGATGGAGAAGGACGCGACGACTCCTAGATCTACAGTTTTATTCGTTTCCTAATTTATCTTGCATTTTCGGACTATGGGTAAGATCTATCTAACCCCCATGATTGTTCTTGGCATCATCATGGGTTAGAACCATTTTGATAGATCTAGGATTTTGAAGGTTTTTATGAATTAATTCAATTTTCGTGTGTATACTCCGTACAACATTACTTGTGGATTTATTTTATGTAGGACAATGCATTTTTAATTCATACTAAGAGTTGTTTTGTGCATCATTAATTGTTATGTAGAGTCTGAATACATATCTTGATTATTGATTGAGTGTGTTCACTCGCTGAGTAGGATTCTATGTTAAGATTCTAAGTGAGAGGACTCCAAAGTCTCATTAGAACTATCTTATATAAATACTTGTTAATTGAATATGATTTGGGTTAATAAGTAGGACGAAGAGAATAACTGCATAGTACCTATAAAGGGAGATCATATCGGGCTAGAGTACTTAGTGCATGGGAAATAATTGATACTGATAGTACCTAGGAAGGAGGGTGAATTATACCTCTTGCTCCAAGGATATTCACACGTGTCACGCGCTTATTTACTTGTCTCTATAGAGTAGATTTGCATGGTTTAGTGATACGTCCATACTCCACAAGCAGAGTCGGATATTGATACAAGGAAGGGAAGTTAATGAGTAAAACTGGATGGCCCGAAGAACTACATATCCTCTCACTTATTTACTTTCGTCTAATCTCTATTGTTTGTTTATTTTAGTTGGTCTTTTAACTATTTGTTTATTGGTTACACACAACGTTATTGCCATACTAGTCTTAATAAGTTAGACTATAATTAAATTAATAATAATACGTCATTTGGGTTCGATAAATACTTAGTCACTTATCAAAGCTACAATAGCATCCTTCACACTTGGGGATTAATATTGTGTGTTGAGAAAACGTTCATCACATGGTACATTCGAAAAAATTATACCTGGCGTAGAAGATAAAGAGGAAGAGGAAGAGGAAGAGTAAGAAATAGTTATATTGGGAAAGTGAATTTACTTTGACTTCCTTGTAGTGATTGACAAAATTTAAATTGATCTTATCAAGATTCTTATCAAAGTAGTTGACTCACAATGTAATAAATGGTCGAAGAAAAACATAATTAATTGTAAATTTAAAAAAATCATAATACTAGACTAATTGGTACAAAACTTGTGTTGAAGCACATGATATATACCTAAAGGATTGTATTAATTATATTTGACATGGAAGGACAGAGGAAGAGTAAGAATTAATTATAATTAAAAAATAAATTCACATTGACCTTTTCGTATGTTGAGGATGAATTCAAAGTTTTAACCAAGCACTACAGCAGAGGCAAATTTGTTATACATATCGATGTGTGATCTTATAATAATAACACACAACAAATAACTTGGTTGTGGAAATCAAAATATGTGGAAAAAAATAGAGATATTTGTGGAATAAAAATGGTGTAAATAAAAATACACTACAATATAAATGGCTTTAAGTAACACGTAAATAATATTATCTAATAGCTTAAATGTGTTATTATAGACAATAGATAACACTTTTAGGGGTATCGTTGTTACCTCCTGTTACATATTGTCTTATTTAAGACTTTTTCTTAATATAGTAACACTTTAAAAAATATATTACATTTACTTTAGTAACACTTTAAAAAATATTGTGTTTACTTTAGTAACACTTTATAAAATAAAAAAATAAAATTATAATTGCTTTGATTTGGTCCCATGACCTATGGGTTACAATTCATTTCCTTTGCCAACTTAACTAGTCCATCAATCTTAACATGTATTGGATATTTATTTTATTATATATTTTTAATCTTTTTTTTCCTTTTTAAATAAAATTTTTGCAGTTTAATACTTTAACCATTAGCATAAAAGGTAAGTAAATATATATAAAAATATTTTTTTTGTTAATAGTATTCTTTTTAATTTTATAATTCAATTTAAATAATATATACTAAATAAAATATATTATATGTAACGAACTATATATATTTTTTATTATATTAATACATTAAACTAATTTATTTTATTTTTTAAAAAAATATTATGTTAAAAAGTGTGTAATTATATTTTTATATAATTATATACGCGCGCGTGTAATGTTTTAATTAATATTCATCTTATAAATATGGAGTATTAAAAATATCATTCCATTTTAAATGTTGTGTAAATAATTTATGTATGTAGAAGTGTTACTTAAAAATGTTTCTTATGTATACGTGTTATATTATAGTGTTATCTTTGTAAAAGTGTTACATTAAATGTGATATATATAAAAATGTTATATGAATGTGTTACATATTAGAAAAGTGTTACATATATGTGTTACTTATATAAAAAGTGTTAAATTAAAAGTGTTACATATATGTGTTACATTAAAAGTGTTTCATAATAATTTTTAAAGTGTTAACATTTTATATTAAATAAATTTAAAGTGTTACTATGAGGTGTTATTTAATGCTACTTATGTTGTAGTGATATTTATTGGCCTGAAGCAAATAAAAATATTAACCTAGTCAATTATGACAAATTTGAGACCTAAGCTTGAAGATTAAGGAGACCAAATATAATTTCAACATTTGAGATTTTCTTAAAATGCTAGACAATTTAGTTATATTCCTCTGCATAAAAATATTTGTTCAAGCATGATTTCTTTTCTATGACATTATTATTTTGTTTTTATATGCTATTAAATAATTTTGTTTGATCATACAAATTTTGAAAGTTTGATATTTGGAATTGATATTTATATTGATGTGATATTGATTTTTGAAACCCAACATTTCTTAAAAATACGGCATGAGTGATTAGGGCATTTTGAGCAAACAAATGAGTCACATAATTTAAATTCTTTTAGTTATGAGATATGAAATGAGACTAGTGAAGTTTGTGTGGAATTTTTTTATGGTATGACAGTTACATACTAAAGTTGGAATTATTTCTCCTAATATGTTCAAGAGATTCCAGGAGAAAATTGGTCAAATTTTCTAATGTGATGACCAAAATATTTTATTGATATATCTACTGAATAAATACATTTTTATTTATAGTGCACTAATACAAATGAAAACCTCAAATATTCAATATTTGATTTATTATACAGAAAAAGTGGAACATCCAATATCTTATTTTCACACTCAGTGAATATGTTATTATAAAATTCCAACATTTATATTTGGGGAACGTGAAATAACTTAACATAAATCTGGCTCCTGCATATAATAATTATACCCCTTTATAACTAGTGCTGCTAACTCATGGCCAAAAGCCTTTAACATTTACCATCTACAAATTTTGAATTGTGCAATTAATATTTTAATATCACAACTATAGTTTACTTCAATGGGCATTCTAATGATAATTATCCGTCAATTTTTATAAAGCTCAAAATAGGGGTGTTGGAGTTTGATCGTTTGGTTAATGTGAACCGTTAGGGTTCCATACGTTTCTAACAGTCAGCAGAAGCAGGAAAACAAGAAACGTATTATCTTTCACCAGGGTATGTTGAAGAAGATAGATTCTCCCCTGCAGCATGTGCAGCCTTACCGTTTTGGGCATAACTCTCTCATCCAATGTCGGAGTTGAGTGAACTACACGCCAAAATGATCCTCTCTTCTGTAGATTTACGTCAGTATATCACATGTCGAATTCCAAGGTCTTTACGATTTTATAAAAATCATACAAGTTGACGGACAGCAACAGCAAACAACCTTCCGGCTTCTGCTATATTCCTAAGTCCAATCTCGACGTCGTGTGGGTGACAATCCTCGAGATCTTCTCAATCTGCTGTTCCGTCTATCCTCTTCATATGTTAGGCGTGTCTCTCTTAGGGTTAGAATAGTTGAGATGACTTATATATGGGCTACAGTAGGGACCAGGAAGAGAAATTAGAGTTGGGCCTCCATTTGGCTTAAGTATCCAAGCTTAGCCCAAAGGTTATACTAAAGTCCAATAATAATAATATATTCCACTAAAATATTATTATTACACTACTGTTCTAATCCCATAATTACGTTATGGGCTCCTTATTATGAGCCCGACAGTCTCCCCATGTTTAAGATATACAATGCCCATTAATTAATTAAGTTACGCAACTCCATTAATTAATATCTCATCCGAGAGTAGCACTACTCAACCTCATTATCACGCCGGAATAAATCCACCTGCAGGTTTTACATGATAATCCTTATGAGCTCCTCAAGGGGACATCATCAACCTATGTCGAACACAGATTCCTTCTACAATCAACAGCACACCATAGAGACAGCACTACTTCCCAACTCACTGAGTTTGTTGATTTAATTACATGTAAATCCCACACATTGATGAATCAAAGAAATACATACTGCCCTACTTGTCGAGGTTATTGTATGGGGATTAAGAGCATGAACATCCTAATAACTGAGATCAAGTTCTCCTATAAGTCAGTAAAAGTCGAACGATCTCGAGCAGGTCCTGCTCAATACACAGAGTGCACTAATGTGATTCTATAGCCAAGTCAAGCTAATACCAAATTACACTACAACCATCCCGATAGAGAGTCCCCGTCCATCTCGGTTGTGAGCATCTGTTTATACTTTATAAGGAAACCGAAAATATGATCTTCCGCGTGTTGTCGCTCAGCATATTATCTACAGTATAAAGTAAGTGGACTATTGCATCGTGCATATAAATAAATTATAAGACGCAATCATTTCATCATATGATTCTCATTTCAAATAAATTGTTATAACATTGTTCATACTAAAGCTAGACTTTTAGTATACAATCCAACAATCTCCCACTTATACTAAAAGACTATGTTGTCATGTCCACTCCCACTATGCTGTCAAGGTCCTTGTAAATGGATTTACTAGGCTATCATCCGATGCAATCTAGGCGACAACAACCTTCCCCTCATCATATGATTTCTCGTAACAGGTGGTATTCGCGCTCCATGTGTTTAATTGCCTTATGGGCTCGTGATTCCTTCAAGTTTGCAACGTACCATTATCATCAAAATAAGTTGTGAAAACCTTGGGCAAACTTAGAATCACTTCGAAGTCCATCAAGAAGTTTCTAGAGTTATACAGATACTTTGGCTGCCTCAGAGGCTCCAATTTATTATCTTTCCATTGTGGAGTCGGAGTGCGAAATATATTTCTATATAACACTCCTCCACATTATGGCTCTACTTCCTAAAATTAAACACATAACCTTGAGGTGGATTTCCTGCCGTCCCCATTTGATTTGAAAAATTCGAATCTATGTAACCCCTAAGAAACAGTGAATCTGTTCTCTAAGTCCACATATAATTCTACTTTTTCAGGTACTTCAAAATTATGTATTACCACAGTTCAACATTCTTATTTCGGGTTACCTTGATACCTACTGTTCATGCCTTTGGCAAAACAAATATCCATTCTCGTGCATAACATTCCTTAGATTAAGCTTCCTTATTCGCCAAAGCATAAGGAACCACTTTCATCACCTTTATCTTCTTTTTGTGTCTCAAGACACATTTCCTTAGATAAAGTCACATTCTAAAACAAATAAGGATTGTATCATCTCATGAAGCTTGAAACAAGCATAACATCCTTTCTTGTGATCCATATTACCGTGATCAAAAGGATATTTTTGCTTCTTTTAAGTCCTTCATCTCATACTGCTTTATTAACCATACACATACGCCTGACAATACGCTTTCATTGTCTCCAATGAGCAATATATCATCTACGTACAATACAAGAAATACCACCACATTTCCATCACTCTTTACAATACACAAGACACCTCCACGCATTGAATGAATCCATATCTTTGGATTTCCTCATCAAAACGGATATTTTATGATCTTGAAGCTTGCTTTAATCCATCGATGAATACCTTTAAGCTTACGATCAAAATGCTCTTAGCTCTTTCCAATGAATCACTCTATGCTTCACTTAGATGTTTTCCTCAAGACTTCCAATCAGGAAAGTTGTCTTGACATCTATTTGCTATCCCTCATATTTCTTATGAGTAGCAATAGATAAAAGAGTCCGGATCGACTTAGGCATAGCTACCGGTGAACAGGTTTTCTCATAATCGAACCCTTTCTTACTGAGTATACCTTTTCGTAACAAGCTTTGCTTCCAAGGTTTTCACCTTACCATATGACCCTCTTTTATTTTGTATGACCACTTCCAATGGCTTTCACACCATCTGTGGTTCTACAAGCAGCCAGATTTAATTTAGAATTCATCGATTCTATTTCAACATCATTGCACTCTCTAAGATATCACATTTCGATCTTGTAGTGCTTCGTCGTATCCGTGGGTTAACTCCATGTTTACTAGGGACCAAGTCTAACAACTCTCCCAAAATATATATCTTACCGATTGTCGAACAACTCTCCCACTATGACAAGATACTACACGCAATTGTGTATCAGACATGACACGTATTGCAGTTTACCTTATGGTATATTCTCTTGTACACTTGTTACTATACTATGTGTTTCCTTTCTCACACCTTTTAGAACAACTTATACATATGCTTGTGATTTATTACATTGTCTTTTTCCAAAAATCTAGTGTTTGTGTTATCACCCTTCGATCTTTTAGACTAAATAAATCACCCTTCATTTTTCTAGGATGTCCCACAAACAGACAAACATTCATACGAATTACTGTTTCTAGGGCATATCCATAAAATGAATTTAATAATTCCAGATAACTCATCATCTATCTAACCATTTCCAATAGAGTCTTTCTCTTATTAGGATTAGAAGACGCATTATTAATTATTATTTATAGCATCCGTGGGATAAACATGATTTAAGAGTGTACAAATTGTCCGCCAATATACCACAACAGATTATAGCTCCATCCTTCATTAGTATGACCATGTCATTTAAATGAAATGGAGTACCCATCCGTAAACGTATAGAAATTGAAATGAAATTCTTTCTATGAAAACGTACGTAAAGACAATTTTTCAAAATCAAACGTTTATTCATATCGTAAGATAAATAAATAACTCCCACTGCAACATCCAGTACTCTCGTAGTATTACCTATGTCCATAATAATCTCATCATCACTTAGTTACATGCTCTTAGTAATTCCGGTATCTACACACAATGTGTCAGCAGATGTCATCACTAATCATGCTTCAACGACTAGTGAATGAGATACTAACCTTGTTCATATCTTGATGAAATTAGATTTCCTTTGCCACATGTTTTGTCAAAACTTCCCCATTAGATATGACCTCTTGTATTTCAGGTAGAACTTGCTCAAAACACCTAGGCAAACTATGGAGAATTAATTGATCTAGGTTTCCTTTCAATATCTACTCCGAACATTTCTAATTCATTCAGCAATTCAACTATGACCTCCCGCCTATCTAACTTACTCAAGTATCTGAAGAGTCGCATGAGACCATCATATTTCTATAAACCTCTCACCTCTTTACTGGAGACTTTTTAATAAGCATCTGGGACATCCTTATTGAGAACACATTTATATTTTCCTAGGCAGTAAAATTCAAAACGAAGATTCTTTTCTAATCGTCTAATTTTGAACAAGTAAATATGTTTCTTTTAGTTAGCAATAAGTAAAATAGAACCATTTGAAATTATAGAGAATCATAAATAAATACACCGATCAAATCTTCAAATTTTATCCATGTATATTGATTCCCTCAAAACAATATAAAAATAAAATTCACCAACATCTCAAGCACCGTGAGTCTGCAAGCACGTTAGTGTGGACGTTTACAAACATGAATATTTACAAGAGAAGGTTTCACCCATTAATTTCATTCGTCAACCTAACCTCATGACAAAATAATTAATAGTCGGTTCCTCTTTAGCCATGCAAATAATAGCAGTGACTCCGTTGGGGAGGATACTAATTATTTACACCTAAGTGTATATCATTATTTAATCCCAAGTCCATTGCGCGAGCTTATGTGCCTTACAGTCTGAGAAGTACACACGCGCTTGGATAACTTCCTACAATCATCATTTATATGTCTGTACCAGTGAACCACACCTAAACTCATCCGTTAGGGAGGAAGGTCTATGCCAACACGTAATTTAATGTGCCACATTATAAACAATAATTATTTAATGAAGTTTATACCAGTGATTCGTGAATAAACTCATCCATTAGGGAGGAAGACCTATTGCCAACACGCAAGTTTACTCACATCACTTACAAACTAATAATGAAGGCCACGGGAATTAATTACCAATCCCCTTTCCCACTTAGTTATTTAACACCGAGGGTTTTTACATGCATATAATATTCAAAATAAAATACGCAATCTAGCATGCTCCTATTACGGCAAATTAGGCAGTAAATCATGGAGAAACATGCATACATATATAACAATAATCAGATAATTAAATCAATTATTAACAGTTATATATCGGCGAATTCAATTGTTCACCACCAATCATGATGCGAGCAACTGCGACTATACGGGGTTCGACCTCCCTGGTGAGGTCGCAGGGATCGACCTGCCTGGTCAGGTAGCGTGGTTAAGGGCAGCGCCCCGAAACCAAAATGAAATTCCAGAAGAATCTTATATAAAATTTTCATACAATTTCTTCTCCACAAACCTGCTCCACCACTCCATCATCCTACTCGCTGCACAACATCGAGCTCGCCTCACGATCATCACCAGTACCGCACACATCCTGGATGCCTTCTCGCACGACTCGTGCCAGCAGCAGTCTGGAGTCGTATGGGCAATTCCTCCAAATCGTGCCTTATGCCTGTCTGTCTTGTGTCGTGCCTCACCTTGCCTATCCTTGCCTGTGTTTTGCCTTACAGTCAATGGGTACCGACGCAAAATGTTGCCCAGCCGTGCTGTCCATGGAGTGTGTCTGCCAGCATGCCGGCCTTCATGTATGCTTGTCCAACAGCCCGACAACACCTGGCAGAACAGCCATCACGCACATGTTGCTTCTCATGTGACCTTGCCCGACAGCAACGCTCGCTGCCCAGCATTTCCACTTGGCACAGTGCACACCAACTTCGACGACCCGCCTGACAGCACACACGGTAGTGTGCTTAGCATCCGCCAGCAAGCCCGACACCGAGTTACATGCTTGCCAATGGCCCTAGCACGCCCAGCAACACGTCTGATGGATCGTGCCACTCTGAAATTCCAACATGCCCTAGCTTTCACGATCACCACCGTGAAATATGCCCACACCGAAGCCGTGGGAGTTGCTGCACATCCAACGGTGGTGTTGTTCAACTACTCCACTGGAATCCACCATTCGACAACATAGGTAGTGAGGACGTGCAGCTTGCAGCCGCGTTGCCTGCCTCCATCCACGCCCAAGAAGTCCCGATAGACCAGCAAGAAGACACACGCTGAATTCGTTGTGACCCGATCGCAAAACCATGCTGACTCGCCCGGATGTAAGATTGACCCGACCGAAAAAACACTCAGGCCCGATCGAGCCCACGCCCTGACCCGATCGGCCATCTGGAAGGCACGATCGGCATGCCACAGGGACCCGACTGGAATGTCAAAAACTCATCCATAACTCCATGTGACCCGATTGGAATCACGCCAGGCTCGCCCCACGCATCGCATACCATTGTGAAACTTCTGCCACTGTGCCCTCATGGTCAGAATCCGGCGTCCTGCTCTTTCCTGCCGATCCCATCACCAACATCCATGTCGTCCATAGAGTCTACCATGAACAGGCCTGCTGGAATCGCCTAACTCCCGGCCACCGTGAGCAGTCGCTGAATCTTATCATCCATGCCACCAGATTGAAGTGTGGCCGCGAGCGACGGTAGCGACGAATCCCAACAAGACCAATGACTTTGGCAACCTGTCCGCGCGCCAGCCACCACCGCGTGTCTTGAGTTTCCATTCAACATCCCCAACACACAGCGCTGCCATCACCAAGTGCCCCACCGTCATTTCCTTTCGGGCGTGATGAATTACGAATGGATACTCTCATCGATTTTCAATCACCATCGATGATTACTGAAGTAATTTGTCCAACAGATACAGGGTTTTCGTGGATAAAGCAATTATACCAAACCCTAATCTCATGAGATTTTAATTTCAAAAAATTAAATCACATAAACCCCAGTCTAACGTGTCACGCTTCACCAAAAAACTGAAGCTCTGATACCAATTGTTGGCGTTTAATCATTTGGTTAACATGAACCGTTAGGGTTCCATACGTTTCTAACAGTCAGCAGAAGTAGCAAAACAAGAAACGTATTACCTTTCACCAGGGTATATTGAAGAAGATGGATTCTCATCGACAGCCTGCGCATCCTCACCGTTTTGGGCATAACCCTCTTATCCGATGATGAAATTGAGTTATCTATGCGCCAAAACAATCCTCTATTCTGTGGCTTTCCGTCAGTATATCACAAGTTGAATTTAAAGGTTTGTACAATTTTATAAAAATTGTACAAGTGCCAGACAGCAGCAGTAAACAACCTTCCGGTCTTCTGGTGTATTCCCAAGTCCAATCTCGACGTCATGTGGGTGACAATCCTCGAGATCTTCTCAGTCTGCTGTTCTATCTACCCTCTTCACATGTTAGGCGTGTCTCTCTTAGGGTTAGAACAGGTGAGATGACTTATATATGGGCTACAGCAGGGACCAGGAGGAGAAATTATAGTTGGGCCTCCATTTGCAGGGTTTACATGATAATCTTTATGAGCTCCTTAAGGGGACATCTTCAACCTATGTAGGACATGGATTCCTTCTACAATCAACAGCACACCATAGAGATAGCACTACTTCCCAACTCAACGAGTGTGTTGATTTAATTATATGTAAATCTCACCCATTGATGAATAAAAAAATACATACTGCCCTACGTGTTGAGGTTATTGTATAGAGATTAAGAGCACGAACATCCATAATAACTGAGATAAAGTTCTCCTATAAGTCAGTATAAGTTGAACGATCTCAAGCGGTCCTGCTCAATACACACATAGTGCACTAATGTGATTATATAGCCAAGATAAGTTAATACCAAACCACACTACAACCATCCCGATAGAGAGTCCCCGTCTATCTCGGTTGTGAGCATTTGTTTATACATTATCAGGAAATCGATAATATGATCTTCTGCTTGTTGTCGCACAACATATTATCTACAGTATAAAGTAAGTGGACTATTGCATCGTGCATTTAAATATTTATAAGACACAATCATTTGATCATATGATTCTCATTTCAAATAAATTGTTATAACATTGTTCATACTAAAACAAGACTTTTAGTATACAATCCAACAAGGGGATCAATATATATTTTAGTACGCTAACTGCACATTTAATTAAGATCATTTCACGGCATTAGGGGGAGATTTAAGCCCAATATTTATGTGAATGCTGAGAAATCCTATTATTTTGCACTAGATTTACTGAACCAGAAGTTCAAAAGATTATTAATTTGCAATAACAACTAAACTATCAAACTATTATGATGAATAAACCACTGGAAGTGGAGTTCCCCTTGGACACATACTTTAAACAATTATTTATCAATGCTAGAAGCGTGAAAGGTTTTAATATTTAAAAATTATACATCCATGGAAATTAATTTTAAGAATAAATCACTTCCAAAATTATCTAAAGTGTTTGTTTAGAAAATGAAAAACTCATTTCAATAGATTTGTCCAAAAGACAGATACCCAGCAAATTCGCACGTGCATCAAACTAGATAATATTATAAATCAAATAAATCAAAAGTGTACAACGGAAACCAAAAAAGACGCATTACAAATGGGAGCAGGCGAGGGATCCTGCTACCCAATAGACCTGGGAACAGGCGATGGATTATGTTAAAACCTGTACAGCCTAATACCTGGCTGAAAATAAAACCTATGGGTGAGCTGACCACCCCCCGGACAGTCTCGGTAAAAACCTTTATATGGAAAAACCCAGTGAAAAAACCCATATAGAGGAAAAGAGCACCTTCCAAAAGATGTCATAAAACTCACCAATTAAACAAGACCTAAAGGAGGCCCTGGCGCCCAAATCAATCCACTGTAGCATCCAATCACTCCAATTATTCCATCCGCTGCATACTAAAATGAACAGCATCAAAAGCTCAAAATGGAAATGACGTACATATATATCAAAAGGAAATGTATCACCTGGCACACCCGGAGGCATCGCCACCGGAGAGATAAAATCTCCTTCGCATATAACCGCACGGGTGAGAAACCAGAGTGACCCAGCCAAGCAATAACGCCAAAGATTCATTTGATCTTGTAGTGTTCAAAATTCATATCCTCGAACATAAGACGGATAATATCAGGTAGTGCATAAACATGACAAACGAAATCCCCTCCAATATCAGCTAAGAGATCTGCCACAGCATTCCATTGAGAAAGAAGTCTCCAAGGCAGCTCCAGACGGTGAAGAAAGGGCATAAATCACATAAGTCGAATCAGATTCCAACCAAAGAGAATTCCACCCTCTATCATATGCCAACTCAATAGCCATTAAAGCAGTAATGAGCTCTGCTTCAAAAGCAAAACCATGTCTAAATCCACTAGAGAAACCACCCATGTAGAACCCCCTGCAATTACGAAAAACCCCAGTACTAGCAATAGTACCAGGAGCAGCACTAGCATATCCATCCATATTCACCTTCACCCAACCAGGCTGGGACGGGACCCACCTCAGAGGAATAATAGAAGGCGCTTTACGGGGCCTTCCCCTGACTCCAAAATAGTGTAGAGTAGTAAGATCATCAGTAGAATCCCGCATCACACCCACATCAAGTTGGTTAATCTCAAGAATCAGAGCAAACAATGATGCAGAAATAACATCTGGAGGAACCACCTTGTCCACTATACCCCCATCCATATCCTCTTTATAACCATCAGCCATAAAGGAGTTACGTTGGTTCTAGATAATCCAAATATAAGACACGATAGCCAGGCGCCAAACAGACATAACCTGATCACTACCCTGCATAGTTATGGCCTGCAAAAGAAATTGCATAAATGTTTGCTCCAAAATAATTCGATTACCAAAATAAAAACCAGCCAGGATTCGTCGAAGAACAACCCAGGAGACTGAACATCCAAGCATAATATGATCCAAACTATCTTCAGCCGACCTACAAAGATAACATAGAAAAGGGCCCAAGAAACCACGATCCATAAAAGTATCCCACGTCATAAGAACCCTCCGAATAGCCTTCCAAGTGGTGAGGGAGCGCCTTTGGGGAATAAAACGACTCCAAATCCACTTTTCCCAACTAGGCACAGGGAATTTTTGACGAAGATGAGTATAAGCCAAACTAGAGGAGATCCCCCTACGAATAGTCTTAGTCCAACACCTGCGATCACTGATGGTAGATTATATGGTAACAGCCAACATAGAGTCTACAATATCCGAAAAAGTTTGATCAAACTCCTCAGTAATATGTCAAGTCCCATCAAAGAAATAAGCCGAAATCTTCTGAGTAAAATGATGCCTGTACTCAACAGGTATACCAATAATGTCAGCAATGGGCTGTCCAATCCAATTATCCAACCAAAAATGAACTGAACACCCGTTACCCATAATCCAAAACTCATCGTCAACAAATCGACGAATATGGGGGAGACAACCCCCTCTAAGGAAAGAGAGCAGCTGATGATTATGTGGTTGTCCTTGCCGAAGCCATCGATAACATAAGAAATCCAGAGGGGTATTCAAGTCTAGTTCATCCCAAGCAAGCTTCATAAGGAAAGATTCATTCGCTATACACAAAGAGTGTATTCCAAGACCCCCCTCCTCAGTAGGAGTACAAACTTTACTCCAGCTCATACTGAAATAATGTCTACTAGTACCATCTTGTGACCAAATGAAATTCCTCATTACCGTCTCAATTCTCTTAAGCTGAGCACGAGGCCATCTATAGATCATCATTGTATGGACAGCAGAAGAAACAATCACCAAATTGACAAGGCAAACACGATCAGACATAGAAAGAGTGGAGCCCTTCCACCTGTTAAACTTATTAAGAATAACATCAGCAACACCCTGAAAGTAAACAGCCTTCGGAACTCCCAAAAAAATTGGTACCCCCAAGTAACGGAAAGGATAAGTTCCATCCCGAAAGTCAAGCACTTATCTGACATGTCTCTTAACAAAATACTTAGTATGTCTTCCATAGAAAGCAGAAGATTTGGCAGGATTGCAAACCTATCTAGAAAGCTCACCATATACATCTAAAACTCTTTTATTCGCAGAAATAGACCCAATGTTTCCTTTACAGAAAATAAGAATATCATCTGCATAGAACAAGTAAGAAGGGATATAGAATTCCTGACCTCCAGATTTCCCACCAATGGCCCTATGAATCCGTCTAGTGCTCAAAATCCAAAGGCCCAAAACCTCTTCCGCCAAACAGAAGAGAAGGGGAGAAAGAGGGTCACCCTGCCTAACCCCACGACCACAACCAAAATACCCAGCAGGCATCCCATTAACTAGAATAGAAATCCTAGCAGATGAAAAAATACTTCTGAGAAGAAGAACAAACCTATCAGATAAGCCCATACGAGTGATAGCCTCCACCAAAAAATCTCACCTGATAGTGTCAAAAGCCTTTTTAATATCAATTTTAAGAGCCACACTGCCATGAGAAGAAACATCAAGTGCATTAAATCCCTCAGAGGCAAGAGCAATACAATGATGTATACGTCTACTAGGAATGAAACAAACTGGAACCTGCCCAAATGCAAATGAAGAATAGGGCCTAATCTAGAAGCAATGATTTTAGTGAGAATTTTAAAGAAGAAGTTGCACATATTATTTGGATGGAAGTCCTTCACTCTAATAGCACCATCTACCTTCGGAATTAATGTAACAAAATTAGCATTAACACCATCAGGAATAGATCCTTCCTCAAAAAAAATTTCACAGCTCGGCACACATCCATGTCAATAACATGCCAAAGTTTTTGAAAGAATGCCCCACTAAACCCATCAGGTCCTGGAGAACTGTCAGGCGAAAGATCAAAAACAGCAACACTAATTTCTTCATCAGTGGGAACTCTAATGAGGGTCAAGTTCTCAGCAGCAGTCATAAAATTTTGAATGAAATCCAAAGCAGAAAAATCTTGCTGATCAGTAGGTGAACTGAAAAGCTGCGTATAATAATCCACAATATGCTGAGAAATAGCCTGGACATCATAACTCATATCATTACCAATATGAAGCATAGAAATGTCAGCTTTAACTTTCCGAAGTTTATGAGCCTTATGGAAAAAATAGTATTCTGATCACCATCAGTAAGCCAAGAGGTCAAAATAACTAAAATACTGGGCATGCAAAATGGTTATATCCAAACGTATTGGAAAATGATCAGGATTTGGTTATATAAATATAGAAATTATTATTGATTTTGAGAGAAGAATATGAATTGAAATAGAAAATTATCGACAACGCTTTTGCTTCTTTGATTGATTTTACTGTCTTAATTAATAATCTGGATTCAAAACCTATACTTGATATCAAAGTGCTAGAAGCACGAATATTAGGTAAGACAGAATAAAGTATTGAGATCGAGCTTATCTTGCTAGATATTTATATGAATGTTATCTGAATTGATAGAATTATTGTACCAGAAGAGCATACGAATGATAAAGTGGTGATCAGTTAAGCTCAAAGGGTTCTTGCAGAGACCCAATACATAAATGATACATACTATCCCATTATACATTACGTTTCGCTAATTAATTTTTACTTAATTTATATGACAGTTTCAATATATTTAGATGTGCAATAAATATACAACATTATATGATTTACATAAAAATCAATGAAGGATTAAATCTACTCAATATGGATGAGAATAAAATATCACAACATATAATTACAATATTGGTCATTGCAAGGCCTAATTGAAAATGTTAATTTGGATATGCTACATTTAAATTTGTTATTTCTTCCTGAAGAATAATAAAAACTGGGTGTATATAAATGGCTTAAGTTTAGAATGTATATGAAATTTATATCAACTAACTCATGCCAAGATGACGGATTTTTCGGAATGAAAGAACTTGTATAAACTAAAAAGTTGTCTTAGCCTACAGATGAGAATATTTTAAATTTTAAATACAAGTAAATTTATTTATGATTGTTTTAGATGAATTTCGATATATCTATTCATTCATGTTGTATGCCAATTGTCGTTTTTATCTCTTAAAGTGAAAAACTAATGTCTGTATACTTGAAGTATATAATGAGGATATTTTGGGCTAGATGTCCCTCCATTCAGTGCTTTTAAAGCACGTGTTTTCTCATAATTTGCATCAGGCCTGATATGCACTTATGATGAACTTGCTAGCAAGATTTTAATAACTCTCGGATAAAGAGAAATTACATAAAATTAATCATATCCTCATGTATCCCGTAGATACAAAATATATTGTTTTATTTATAAGAAACCAAAATGACATTGTATATTAATTAGAATGTAAATTAGATGATCCCCATAATATTGAAGTCTGAAACTTGTGTAAGGATAAAATTGTTGATCTAATAAACTTATAGTTTATAGGGCATTATGAAATATACATTTCCCCAGTCTTCTATAAGAAAATAAATTATGTGTTGCATAGATAATGAATTAATATATTATGAGAGACATGACAAATTTATTTTATGTGCTCTAAAAGAGCAGTGAGATATTACACATAGTAATTGCTCATATGAAAATCTGAATTATTTATCGTTGTTCTGTTTACTCCCAAATTATATTTTAGTCTGTGCTTTTAGTATTGTATTATGATAGAAGATTGTCATCTTCAGGGGAGTAACGATTCCAAGTAAATTTCAAATTTTTGATCTTGAAGATCAAGAAATATATTACAATGTGTCCCTATTTTCAGGGGGAGCGGTAATTTCTAAACAATCCACAAGATTAAGTCCTGAAAACTAATAGTTGTACTCTTTTTCCCTTTACTAAGTTTTTCCCACTAGGTTTTCTTAGCCTATGGTTTTTAATGAGCCAACTAAAGAAACACATGAAAATTGTAAGACATGTACTCTTTTTTCCTTAACTAAGGTTTTTCCCTAAGAGGTTTTCTTAGTTGAAGGTTTTTAATGAGACAGGCAAGCTAAATGTCTTGGGGGAAGAAACAAAATCTAAATAATCCTTAAGATTGGGTCCTAAAGACCAAGCAGTACTCAATTCTTTAACTAAGTTTTTTTCCATGAGGTTTCCTTAGTTGAAAGTTTTTTATGAGGCAGCTATTGTGAATAAGACAGTACTCTTTTTCTCGACTGGTTTTTCACACGAGGTTTTCTAGCGAGGTTTTTAACGAGGAATGCATATGATGTCGTAATGTCCAAGAGGGAGTGTTGTGAAATATTTTATATGGACATTACTCCTTATATCATTATGATAGGGAGAGTTATTTACCATTGTAAAATTTATCTTCTCTATATAAAGAATGAGAATATTAAGGTTTTGTATATATTAATACACAACGGCGTTAATAAAAATATCCCTTTCTCTCCCCTCTGTATTCTTCTCTTCTCCTTCTTTTATGTTTGTCTTATTGTTCTTATTAAATAATTTACAACAAAATGAATATTGATTGATATATTAATTGAAATTAAGCATATATTGATTAAAAATTATTCAAATTTATATTTTTAAATAAAAAAAGTAAATTTTAAATAATAAAATTTATTATTATTTGTATGATTAAATTTACGATTAAAATCAAAGGAAAATCATATATCTTATGTATATTAAACTTTTTTTATAATAATATATTAAATGAATATTAAATGATATATTAATTGAAATTAAGCATATATTGATTAAAAATTAGTCAAATATGCCAAAATTATCTTTTATATTTACCTAATTTATAGTATAAAATAAAAAAGTAAAATTTAAATAATAAAATCCATTATTAGGATAATTAAATTTATGATTGAAATCAAAAGCATTAATTGACCGGTCAATATTAAAATTGAATTGTTTTCTAAATAAAGTAAAATTGAAAACAAAATTAAAAACAAAAGTGAAAATTTAGATTTACTTTTATATATGTTCTAGTATTTCCCGTCCGTGCGTTGCACGGAGAGCATTTTATTATAGGATTGTTGGTTAGTTTTTTTATTTATTTTTAATAGTATTATGTATCTGTATAAATATGTTTGAGCTTCTCTCATTCGATTTTGGTCTGGTTTGAATTTTGTTGTAGAATTTTTTTATTTATGTTTATAACTATCTCATATGTGTTTCGCACGGAAATAATTATATTTTGCAAATAATTTTTTAATATTTTATTATAGGATTATTGTTAATTGTATTTTAGTTTTAATAGTTTTTTCTCTACAAATATGTTTGAGCTTGTCTCATTCGATTTTTGGTCTGGTTAGAATTTTGTTGTAATATTATTTTTTATTTTTATTTATAATTATCCCATATGTATTTTTCAAGGAAATAATTATAAATATATTTATGTATAATTGATTTTTTTTTCTTATACTTCCTATGTCCTCCTGGCCTTGTAGTTTCATATTTCCAATTTGGGGATCAGTTCTTAATAGTTTCATTACCCTTTTTGTTATATGGGACCCACACAAAATGATTAAACCATCTCCATGTGACCCACCTACCATTCTAATACAACTATCCACTATAAATTGAAATACTATATTCCTTAATCACCGTACAAGAAGCAATTGTAACCATTAGGACGGGACAGAGGGAGTTATTATTTTTTTTCCCGAAATACAGTTTCTCCCCCCACGAAGAGTTTGGTTGAATTTTCTCTATTTTCGAGCTGCATGTTGTCTTTCATCGTTTTGTTAAGGGCCTCAATGCAACATTTATTAACCATTGGCGCTTCATCTCAAATGACAATTTGCGATAGAAATGAGTTGAGCAAGATCACTTCCCTGCCTTATATTACACGTTGAATCCTTGCGCACCGAAAGTGAAATACAAAATCTCGAGTCTGCTGTTCGGCCCCCTGGCAAAAGCAAGGATGTAATTCCACTTGATGCCACGTTCAACACTATATCCCCCTTTGATCTAATATAAACCAATATTATCTTCCATAGGAATGTCTTTCTGTTGCCTCCATATCCATATACGAAGAAAACTCATTCACTTCCAGAGACAACGCTTTTCATTACCCGGCAATAAACCTTCTTCTGATCTTCATTTAGTTTCTTCATCAAATTCAGACATTTTTTTGTAGTGATGATCTGTTATACCTCAAGTCATTTGATATTAGTCTGTTATTATGTTGAAGATTCTTTTCTGGATCTGGAATGGGCATCCCTTCAAAATCTCTTAGATTTTTATTCATAGATATCAATGCACGATCAATCTCACACAAACACGTATTCATTATATCCACCTTAGACATCACCAAATTTGCAATTTGAAATAATATTAGAATCTTAATGAAAATATGTATTTCAATAATAAATACTAAAAATATGTATATTTCATTTGTTAATGTGCCATACCTAGGTGTCTCAATTTTTTTCTCTCGTTGTATAATATAACCTCAGATAATTCTTTCCAACATGCATCTACACAATTTTTGGCATGCTTATACTTCCAGAAATTAATAGATTTTCAAACATATTTCTCAATAGCTTATTGGAAGCCCATGATGCACATTTCTTAATTGCATCTATATATTTCTTGTCGTCTTCTAGCAATCTTCTTGCATAGCATGCTTCTTGAAAAATATTATATTTCTTTTTCCCAAATTTACGAAAATCTTCATAACATTCTAGCAATCCTCCGGAACCAAGAGGAACATAGAAAATCCTACCAACGTCCAATTACAAAATTTTCTTTTCACCCATTCTCTCAAGTTGCTTTTCCAGACAAAATGCTGTGGGAATTCATGTCAGATTTCTTACCTCGTGGTATTTCTTATTTACTTCAAACCAAGCTAAGAACATACTCTCCCTTATAAACTGTTAATTATTTATATATAATATATAAATATAATTCTTTTTAAAAAATATATAATTTTATATTTTTCAATTAAATAGTATTGTATATACGCTTAATTTTTCATAACATTAATTTTTACTTATATTTAGGAATAACAATGTATAGGTTGCACGCTTATATAGAGATATCGTATCCGTTTAAATATCTACTATTCGTATACATAATTTTATAGTATTTAGTTTTTATTCATTTTTAATCTTATACGTCCATTTAATATTACTCCCTCTATTTGCCCCATATGGGTACATTTACTTTTTGCATATGAATTAAGGAGTATTATTATTTAATTTGTAATGGATAGTTATATTAGTGTGCGGGCCCCATATTTTAATTGTATTAGTGGGGTGTGTGAGTCTCATGTGTATAAAAAGGGGAAATTAGACACTTAGGTGCAGACGCCCAAAATGGAAAAATGAGACTCTTTGGAACAGACGAAAATAGATTTGGTAATTAATAGAATATACCAAAAATATCACTCATATTTACTAAATTATTATACTGTTAATTAAAAATAAAAAATTTATTATTAGCATAAATAATATTAATGGTTAAGATTTAATATTTTAAATGGACTGCCAAAATTAAAACTCTATGGTTTGTAAATATAATAAAATTGAAAAGAGGTAAAAAAATTGAAGATAAAAATAAAAATTTAGGGAGTAGGTATATTGTACACAACTGTTAGCGTACACAACGGGTCATAAATTAAGAATAGGGTTAATTTTTAATTCATATTAACATGCTTCATGACGTCATTGTCCTACACTTTCCTCTCTCCCACTCCTTCTTCTTCACCCTTCCCCTCCCACTCTCTCATCTCGTCTTCTCTCTGCTTGTTGCCCTCGCCGCCGTCGGGCCTCCATTCCTCCTATCTCAACCTTTGTGCCAACTACGTCTCATCCGCCTCCGATCTTGATCCCGTTCTCAACCCCCGCACCACCTTCGTCTCCTCTCGCCACCTCCACGCCACCACCTGCCCTCTTCAAATCACTTGTTGTCCACCAATTTATTCAAGGTATTCTCCCTATTTCAAATCTTTGCTTTTCTAGATCTGTGTGATTTCTAGGATTTTGTATTTCTTCCATTTAATTTTATTTCCGTAATTTCTCTCCTCATTCACTTTTATGTTTGTTTGTGATTTAAATTTTATAATTTCTCCCCTCCCTGTGTTCCTTTTGAAATAAAGAAATTTACTTAGGTTAGATGTGTGGCTGTGTGGCGTATGTGAGAGGTTCAATAATACAATCCTTTCTCTCCCTATACCAATTCTCAATACCATTCTGGAAGAAGCAGAGGAGGCACGCTTCAAGGAGATAGAAACTCAGAAATTCAGCACTCGAAGATGGAAACTGAAACCAAGATGGAAACTAAAATATAGAAATTGAATTTATTTTGATTAAGCTTGTGAATAATGTTTTGTAAAATTTGCATATTTTAAAGCACTGTATAAATTTTTGTTCATTAATGTATATCTTTATCTTCATAAATGTATATTGTTTTCTGTACTAAAATTTATAACTAAGATTTGTGATAATAATAAAATATCAAACTAAAAATGAATTGATGTTATAAAAATACAATATTAACAGTTTTTAAAAAAATGATACATTTATTAAAAATAACATATACATTATTGAATTGCAACTAATATAATTAGTTATAAAAATGTGTCAATCGTATTAATTAAGAAATACATTTAGAAATAAAAATAATACATTTATCTTATATACTGTATACACTAATTAATTAAAATTTATACAGTCACTAATAAAGAATTAAAATATGTTTCATACTTTATATTCAAAATTAATAAATACATGAAAGAATAATAAGATATACATTTATTTTAAATAAAATATACACTCGTTAAAATAACACGAAAACGCTTTATACATTTATATCAAAAATTAAAAAATACCTTAAAGAATAAAATGATATACATTTATTTTCAATATCATATATGGTGTTTGATATATCTATATTCCAAAGAAAACTCTTCAATTCCACCCTCAGAACCACTACAGCTCCTGCATCTACGCATCTACATGTATGCTTTATACATTTATATCAAAAATTAAAAAACACATTAAAGAAAAAAATGATATACATATATTTTCAATATATGTATACAGTGTTTGATAATCTTTATTTCAAAGAAAAACCTTCAATTTCACCATTAGAACTCATGCTCCACCATCAAATCAATCCATTTCTCAAACTCAAACTTTTCACATTTGATTTCCCAAGTAAAACATGTATGCCTATAAAAAAAAGAGACATACAAATTTCAAAACCAAATCACCAACAATAATAATAATAAATTAAAATCCAGATTTCTTATGTCAATGAAAAATTAAAAGAAAAAATCAGAAGAAAGAAGACATTTGGAAAGGTAGAGGCATTGTAACGAGGAGAAGGTTTGGACGGTTGCCACGAGAAGCAAGGTAGATCGGAGAGAAAGGGATGCGCCGTCGTGAAAATGGAGAGAAGGAGTTGGGCACAGAGACGCCTTGAGAATAGAGCGGCGAGGAAGGATGCGCCGCCGTAAGAAGAGAACAGAGAGAAGAAAGAGGGAGAGAGAGGCGACGTGAGAATAGAAAGGAGAGCCGCGAGAATGGAGCAGCGAGGAAGGATGCGCCGCGCCGCCGTGAGAAGAGAATGGAGAGGAGAAGGAGGCGGAGAGAGGTGACGTGAGAATAGAATAGGGAGATGAAGACAGCTGAGATGGAGGAGAGGGGTGGGAGAGAATAAAGAAATAATGAAATTAGGGTTCCAAAATTCTAATGACCCATTGGATAGAAATGATATAAGTATTCGGGTCAACGAGTCAAAACTGATCCAGTTGTACCTTAACAATTGGGTATTGTAGTTTTTGCCAAATTTAGGTTTATTTTTATATATGTATAGATAGATAGATAATTATGATACGCCCGAAATAAAATATTAAAATATATTAATTATATTGTGATTTTGGGGCACTCAATATTTAGGTTAAGGCACCGCAGTTGGACTCTTTATTATAATATCCTACAAAAATTTTAATGGTGATCTAAGTATACTTAATATATAAATATAGTATAAATTATGTATAATATTTAAATATATTGATTTTTCAGAAATTAATTAATATTTTTATTATTTATTAAAATATAATTAAAACGTTATCTAATTAATTGCATCAAATAATATTTAAATTGGTTGCAATTAATTAATATTAAAAAAACACATAAATCATATTCGATTTAATAATAGGTAAGCACATTATTTATATATGGAATAATTACAAATTGATACACACTTGTACCCCATAATTGCTGTTAGATACATTGATTTAAAAAAAATAGAATTATTATAAAGCAGACACAAAAATTAAAGAAAAAAGGATTGAAAAAAAAAATTATACCTTAAATAAGAATTATTGGACCTACAAATAAGATCAAATATGATAATGATTGAACCTAAAAATAATATCAAATAAAAGTATAAAAGAAGATAAAATAAATTAATTATAAAAGTATGGTTTATAGAATTATTAAAAAAATAAAAAAAATCGAAGAGAAAAAAAATAAGATAACAAAAAATTAAAAAGTATAATGATATTTTTAAGGAAAATGATTGAACCTGCATATAAAATACATACACTAATGACTTTTTTTAATGATCGAAACTGCAAATAAGATTAAATAAAAATAAGAACAATAAAATAAAAAAACTTTAAAAATAGAGTTTATGGAATATAAAGAAAATACAAAAAAAGAAGAAAAAAATACACATAAATATTAAGATAAACGAAAAAAAGAATGATGCATCAATGATAATATTCGAACCTGAAAATAAGATTAAAAAAAGCACAAAAGATAGAATATTCAAATATAAAAATAGAGTTTAAAGAATTATTATAAATCAAACACAAAAATTGAAGAAAAAAATATAGACAAAAAAAAGAATGATACCTCAAATGAGAATGATTGGATCTACAAATAAGATCAAATATGAGAATGATTGAACTTGCAAATAATATCAAATAAAAGCATAAAAGAAAATAACAAAAATTTAATTATAAAAATAGGATTTACAGAATTATTAAAAAAAACACAAAAAACAAAGGGAAAAAAATAAGATAACAAAAAATTAAAAAATATAATGATACCTTTAAGGAGAATGATTGAACATGCATATAAGATCAAATAAAATTGTAAAAGATAAAACAAATTAGAGTAGAATATACTATATAATATGAAAGTAGAATCTGTAAAAGAGAAGAAAAAGAAAAGTATTAGAGAAAAAAACATAAAGAAGGAGACTGTAAGAATTTAATTAGATAATGAAAAGATTTATATAGAATAATTTTAAAGAATGAACGATCGTGATTGAAAGAAAATATTTATAGAGACGATTCTAATGAAAATAAAATTGATATATTAATTTAAATTAAACATATATTGATTAAAAATTAATCAAATTTATATTTTTAAATTAAATAATAAAATTCATTATTAGTATAAGTAAATTTTATGATTGAAATCCAAGGAAAATCATATGTTCTATATATAATAAACTAAATTATAATAATATATGAATATTGATTGATATATTATTTTAAATAAAGCATATATTGAATAAAAATTAGTTAAATATGTCAAAAATATCTCTTATATTTACCATTTATATTGTTAAATAGAAAAATAAAATTTAAATAACAAAATTCATTAGTAATATTAGATTTTATTATTGAAATCAAAAACATAATTTAGCATAATCAGATTTTAAGATTAAAATCAAAAATATAATTGGACGGTCAAGATTAAAATTGAATTATTTCTAAATAAAATAAAATTGAAAACAAAAGTAGAAGTTTATGTTTGCTTTTATATATGTATGTATTTTATTTTATTTTATTATATATAAAAGGATTTATTACTATCTAGTACAAAATATATAGTAAAATTACTAGTAGATACAAATAATATATATTATTATTACGCACTACAAAATTATATATTGAAAAATCCTACTTACTCCTATATGCATCAACTAACGGATAAAATAGGAAGAAATCCACGTTTCCATAATCAATTCATTTCCTAAATTCAAGTTCTCTCCTCACGGTGGAAATCATAAATCATATATTAGTTATTGACACAAAAGTGATGATTTTAGTCATATAAATTCTGAACACCACGATGTATTCAGAAATGTTTTCTCAATATTTCGTGAAATATTCAGAATATATTCAATGTATTTCAAATTCATTCATTGAAATGCTTTTGTATTCAAAATCAGTTAGTATTTAGAATATTTAATATTCAATAACGATGTATTCAGAAATGTTTTCTCAATATTCCACGAAATATCCAGAATGTATTCAATATATTTTAGATTCATTCACGGAAATGCTCTTGTATTCAAAATTAATAAGTATTCAAAATATTTAATATTATTAACAATGTATTCAGAAATTGAGCGCAGGATATGGGGCGTAACTCACACAACGTGGAATGAATTGGATTAATCCCAATGGATATTTAGGAAAAAAAGATGGAATATATCATTGAACATGATCCATTAAGGATAAGAAAGTCATTTCTCTCATTTAAAATATATTAATCAGTAATATTTTTAGCTTAATGTACCTATTAGTAATAATATATTATATAAAATGTACCTGGTAGTAATGGACCCTATATAAAAACACAAATGCAGCATTATTCATTGCAATTGTTTTTTTTTACAGCTGATTTTTTGTAGGCCATTTTTGGCAAAATAATAATAATAATAATAATAATCACAACAGTTCATATATATTTTATAATATGACCTATTTATTTATTTGATGTATTAGAACATTATACTCAATTAATTTGGTTTATATTCTCTTATCAAATAGTCAATTATAATTACTATTAATGCAGGTAATTTAGTCTTTTCAATTCAAACGTGCATCAAATATTACCCAAAATATTATAATTAAGTCTATACTGGATCGTTGTTATGAAATGCTGCAAAAATAAATTGGCCCAAAGTTTTGCCAAAATATAAACAAAATTCAAAATAAAACAAACTAACTCAAAGGCTAGAAGCCATTATGTAAATCTCTCAAACAAATTCTTCACAGGGTGTTAGAGTATACTGAAGTTTTTATACTATATCAAATACCTTATAAAAAACTTGTATATATAAAAAAAAATCAAATAAATACCTTAGCTAAACTTTAGAAATAATCACAGTTCGATATATCGATATTTCTATAAACTATATCGTATTAAAATATCGATATATACCTCACTATGTAAACCATTTTGTATATCGTTATACACCTAAAATTCATTATACTAAGGGGGCTGCTTGGTTGAGGGTAGTGAGAGGGGGCAATGGGAATATCTATATTGATTCTCATTGTTGATGCTTGGTTAGTGCAGTGGGGAATTAAAATTCCTCAATCATTCTCATTAATTCATTAACTACTCTCCACCCATCATTCTCATTGATATGACTCCTTAATGATACCTATTGTCATTCCGATTAAAGAATTCGTACCAAGCGGCCCCTAAGTATATAAAATAAAAGTACTCCCAACTTCTCCAACTTATCTTCATATCGCCATAAAATGAAACAACAATAAACCCTATTACTTTATAATACAACTTAATTTCAAATTTAGGGTAATTTTAGTGTGCACTCGGTATACCGATGCACTTAGGTTTAATAAATTTAAATTAGGGTATAATAAGCCGTTTTTTTAGTTTTTATTTATTTTATTTTATTTAATGGTGGAGATTAAATAAAAATTTACTTTAACGGTTAAGATCGTTTAGGTACACTGGTACCCCAGGTGCACCCTAGTTAGACTCTCAAATTTGTCTTCAACACGTTACACACAACGTACTCTACAATTTATTTATTATTCAAAAATACCAAATGACCATTAAAAGTAACTCAAAAAGCAAATTTTCTTAATATATTCGTAAAAGTCAAAATGTGAAATGAGTTAGGGACGGATGGAGTAAAAGGTAGTTATGCAACAAATCTTATCTTAATTTTAATATTAATTTTAATCTTATCTTAGTATATTAAAAGTGACAAGGAAATGAGATACTTTGTTAGACAATTTTGTCCCTTCTCTTTTTTATTATATTCAATTATACCCTTACAATAATTTATTTAATTAATTCTCATTAATAATGTCTTTTTAATTTCTTCGGTAAAATTGATTTTAATTATTAATGTGTTTTCCCTTTTCAGTTTTCGTCTCATTCAATTACTTTATAATGTGACCTTTTGATTTGATTAGATATAATTTATTTAATTTATTCTTCATTAATAACGCCTTTTTAATTTCTTCAATAAAATTACTTTTAATTATTAATGTGTTCTGCCTTTTCAGATTTTGCCTTATTCAATCAGTAGTTATACTTTTAATTTGATCAAATGAAATTTGATCAAATGAAATTTTGAGCCTTTCCCAGCCCTCCACAGTAAATGAGAAGAACTCACTTTTGCATCTCATCTCAATTTTCTAGAAATTATGACTTTGTAATGTTGAATTGTTGAAGGTTTTTTTTATGAAGTAGTTGTTCTCTTATTCCTCAATTTTGGTGAAAAGAGCAATCTAAACCTTTGGCACGATAAGAGTGATCGTGCTTTCCAAGTAGAATACTCTGATTTTTAAAGCATTTGTCTTTTAACTGCATCTTTATATAACTAAACAAAGGATTTTAACTTTTGAGTTGTCACCTTAAGAGTGATTTAAGGCTGATGTGGCACTCTGTAAATTTTTTTAATCTCTAATCTGCTTTAAGAAAGGTTTTTATATGCTGATGTGTCACTTTGTCTTGGATTTAAGGATTATATTTACAAATCTACTGACAAAAACTAAAAAGAAAACCCTAATCTCATCCCTAAGTCGCCGCTTTCTCTCCAAGAACTTCTTAGACATCGTAAGATTCTCTTTCTCTGAAGAACGCTCCATTCTTCAACAATTAATCTAATTTAGCTGTTAAACTTATCAGGTAGGGAAGCAACTGGGGCTTTGTGTAGAGGCTGTTAACAATGAAGCCATAGCCAGTTTGAGTTTCTGCAACAAGATTCGGGCCTTTGAGCCGCCACTAGATCCCACTGTGCATTTGACATCTTAAAAAGAAATGTAAGATTAATTTTATTCTCTTTCTCTCGAAGAACGCTATGTTGTTAACAATTATGATTGATTTTATTCTCATTCTCAGATCGACACTCAATTATACATGCATATTCTGTACCGATCGATGCTTACTTGAATAATTTATTGGTGAGTTTTAATTCTCTTGTAATTCCAGAAGATTTCGGTTGAATTGTTTATAATAACTTAAATGATTGAAAATAATCACTTCCTATTCGAGATTTCTGTTTTTTATTTTGAGTGTATTGAGCATACATGGTGCTGTTCGAAACAAATGCAAATCATATAATTTGAAATCTAACATTGTCACTGTATTATAGTTTCCTTTGCTTAATAATCGAGATTTGATTCCACTATATGGGTTTTATCTCGATTCTGAATTTTTATCTCTTTTGTTTGTCATTCTTATCTAAATTTATTTGGCAATGCCTTTATGTTCCCATTTGACTATTACTATTTTTCCTATTTTTACATTTTTTTTCTATGTTGTGTTTTCTTTGCAGTTCATATTCATTTACTGTCAATTGGGAAACCAGTAAGTTTTGGTGCTTTTTCACCAAATTAATTTGGCATATTGGAGCTGGACATTAGGCCTTATTTTAGCATTGTTTTAAGACATACTCACTGCATGAATCATTTGTTAAATTGTTTGTTATATGAACTAATTTTAAATTTGATTCATTAATAATTCGTGAAAACTTATCATGAATATTAAGAAACCTACTTTTGGTTTACAGAGAATCCTTGGTGGTTTGTAGGTGGTTGAAAAGACACTACGCCCCAATTTCACTACTTTAATCTCTTTTTCTTTGAAAACCTATGTTTGTGTTGGCCACAAAATCCCCATGGCCCCATCCACTCAAATTCATCAATCTGATTCATCAATTCGCTGCAACAGTTCCTCATCCAACCGAATCTGCAGCCGTAGTGCTCTACCGGCCTCCAAGCTTAATCCACCATGTGTCGTCTTCACAGCCAAGGGTCTGCTTTCTCGCCAGCTCTCTTTTTTTCCTATTTTGATTTATCTTTCTTATTATTGATTGTGCATTTTCTCGACTTCTACAGTAAGGGTATGTCAGTGACAGCGCTGCCATACTAGAGAACTCGGCCAAGCTGGCTTAAACTATATGTGAAATGCGATTCTAATTCATGTAGCTTTTGTTTGATGAATTGAACGACTGAAATTTATTGCATTTGAATGGAAGAAACAAAAGGTATGGAAGTTTACTAATAATTTCTTTGAAAGATATTGATTATGATTTGCTTTGTTTTATAATTTACTTATAATCTCAGATTATATGCAGAGCTGCCCGTACATTTTTATTTGAACAGTAAAAGCTGCTGACCTACGTCAGGGTGCTCGGTATGAGCTGATTTGGGCATTTTAAATTCAATTCGATAGTTTCTTATTGCATAGAGGCTTTCCTGAAAGGATTTGTGAGTAGCATTCTAAATTTGCTGATTAACATGGTTATCATTCTCTTCGATAGAGACAAATTTAATCTTTAAGTTTGTGAAATAACTGGAATCAAATTTCCTCTCTGGAGGTTCTTTTCACCTTAAAGTTTTAGCCTTTTCACTGCATTACCTTCTTACTCACTTATGAAATGTTTGATGGGTTGATAAATGTGTTGTTTCCTCTTGAAGTGCCTTAGAAGACTCATTGTCAACAGAAGTTATCCAGCTTTACACTGATGCATGTACAGCTCTTGAAGAAGATGGGAAGGAACAAATGGCCTTTGATCTCTATCATTCATTTACCAGTGTTCATATCAAGATTGAGAAGTATACTTAGATCCCTTCTATGTAAAATTTTCAAGTCAACACATTTTCTCTTATTTTAAATCCAACAAGGTGCATTTGTTTATCTCTAATTTAATCCAATAGCTTTTGAATTTGTGCTGGTAAATCATATTTTCTTAACAATCATTAATAAATAGAGTGATAAATTGTTAACCTTTTATTTATGTTATAATTTTCAGGTTTTGAGGCTTTTACGAATTTGTTAAATAGTACTAACTATGCTCCTGCTGTCAAATAGAGTCTTATAGTTGATGCTAGCAACACATTTTTCACACTCGTTCCTTCTATCTATCCACATGTTTCTGAGGATAAGGATGACTTTAAATCAAAGGTACATGGCAATTCCGCTTACTAAATTTATTTATGTATTTGATTTATTTATGTATTTGACAGCTTTAATTATTTATTTATCTTTGCAATACAGGCAAAGCATTTTCTTTATTTCTTCCCTCAAATTTAGAATATCACTTTAGAGCCTCAATTGTGAAGCATTGACATAAAATTACTTCTGGTATAATCATACATTTCTATAGTTACTACACATCGTTTTGGAGTAAATATGAAGAATTTCCATTTTTATTGGTAAACAATAGATTTACCCTCCGACCTCTGTGTTCTTGATTTGATAGCTTCAACCAATTTCAATTTTCACCATTTATTCTGGTGACCAACAGAACAAGCAATTCTTACACCTATGCTCTATTATTTCTTATTTACGTGCCATTTTCTTATATATGTTCTATGGATGTGACTAACTATTTTCTCTTATCGACTGTTATGGGCGAGTTCCTCATTTTCTACTTTCATATGATAATTATTGACGTTTTTTAGCTTAATGGCTTGAATTTGTTTCAATGTAAATTCATTTCAAGCATCTCTTGAAGAAGATGGGAAGGAATAAATGAACTTTGATCTCTATCATTCAGTTACCAGTGTTTATGTGAGAAGTGTGCTTAGATGCCTTCTTTGTAAAATTTTTAAGTCAACACATTTTCTCTTATTTTAAATCCAACAAGATGCATTTGTTTATATCTAAGTTAATCCAATAACTTTTGAATTTTGTGCTGGTAAATCATATTTTCTTGACAGTCATTAATAAATAGAATGATAAATTGTAAGCCTTTTGTTTATGCTATAATTTTCTGGTTTTGATGCTTTGACGAATTTGTTAAATAGCAATAACTATGCTCCTGCAGTCAAATAGAGTCTTATAGTTGATGCTAGCAACACATTTTTCACACTCATTCCTTCTTTCTATCCACATATTTTTGAGGATGAGGATGACTTTAAATCAAAGGTACATGGCAATTCCGCTTACTAAATTTATTTATGTATTTGATTTATTTATGTATTTGACAGCTTTAATTATTTATTTATCTTTACAATACAGGCAAGCATTTTCTTTATTTTTTCCCTCAAATTTAGAATATCACTTTAGAGCCTCAATTGTGAAGCATTGACATAAAATTACTTCTGGTATAATCATACATTTCTGTAGTTACTACACATCGTTTTGGAGTAAATATGAAGAATTTCCATTTTTGTTGGTAATAGATTTACCCTCTGACCTTTGTGTTCTTGATTTGATTACTTCAACCAATTTCAATTTTCACCATTTATTCTGGTGACCAACAGAACAAGTAATACTTAGACCTATGCTCTATTATTTCTTATTTACGTGCCATTTTCTTGTATATGTTCTATGGATGTGACAAACTATTTTCTCTTATCGACTGTTATGGGCGAGTTCCTCATTTTCTACTTTCATATATGATAATTATAGATGTTATTTAGCTTAATGGCTTGAATTTGTTTCAATGTTAATTCATTTCAAGCATCTCTTGAAGAAGATGGGAAGGAATAAATTACCCTTGATCTCTATCATTCAGTTACCAGTGTTTATGTCAAGATTGAGAAGTGTGCTTAGATCCCTTATTTGTAAAATTTTTAAGTCAACACATTTTCTCTTATTTTAAATCCAACAAGATGCATTTGTTTATATCTAAGTTAATCCAATAACTTTTGAATTTTGTGCTGGTAAATCATATTTTCATGACAGTCATTAATAAATAGAATGATAAATTGTAAGCCTTTTGTTTATGCAATAATTTTCAGGTTTTGATGCTTTGACGAATTTGTTAAATAGCAATAACTATGCTCCTGCAGTCAAATAGAGTCTTATAGTTGATGCTAGCAACACATTTTTCACACTCATTCCTTCTATCTATCCACATATTTTTGAGGATGAGGATGACTTTAAATCAAAGGTACATGGCAATTCCGCTTACTAAATTTATTTATGTATTTGACAGCTTTAATCATTTATTTATCTTTACAATACAGGCAAGCATTTTCTTTATTTCTTCCCTCAAATTTAGAATATCACTTTAGAGTCTCAATTGTGAAGCATTGACATAAAACTACTTCTGGTATAATCATACATTTCTGTTGTTACTACACATTGTTTTGGAGTAAATATGAAGAATTTCCATTTTTGTTGGTAAACAATAGATTTACCCTCCGACCTCTGTGTTTTTGATTTGATTACTTCAACCAATTTCAATTTTCACCATTTATTCTGGTGACCAACAGAACAAGTAATACTTAGACCTATGCTCTATTATTTCTTATTTACATGCCATTTTCTTATATATGTTCTATGGATGTGACTAACTATTTTCTCTTATCGACTTTTATGGGCGAGTTCCTCATTTTCTACTTTCATATGATAATTATAGACGTTTTTTAGCTTAATGGCTTGAATTTGTTTCAATGTTAATTCATTTGAAGCATCTCTTGAAGAAGATGGGAAGGAATAAATTACCTTTGATCTCTATCATTCAGTTACCAGTGTTTATGTCAAGATTGAGAAGTGTGCTTAGATCCCTTCTTTGTAAAATTTTTAAGTCAACACATTTTCTCTTATTTTAAATCCAACAAGATGCATTTGTTTATATCTAAGTTAATCCAATAACTTTTGAATTTTGTGCTGGTAAATCATATTTTCTTGACAGTCATTAATAAATAGAATGATAAATTGTAAGCCTTTTGTTTATGCTATAATTTTCAGGTTTTGATGCTTTGACGAATTTGTTAAATAGCAATAACTATGCTCCTGCAGTCAAATATAGTCTTATAGTTGATGCTAGCAACACATTTTTCACACTCATTCCTTCTATCTATCCACATATTTTTGAGGATGAGGATGACTTTAAATCAAAGGTACATGGCAATTCCGCTTATTAAATTTATTTATGTATTTGATTTATTTATGTATTTGATAGCTTTAATTATTTATTTATCTTTACAATACAGGCAAGCATTTTCTTTATTTCTTCCCTCAAATTTAGAATATCACTTTAGAGCCTCAATTGTGAAGCATTGACATAAAACTACTTCTGGTATAATCATACATTTCTGTAGTTACTACACATTGTTTTGGAGTAAATATGAAGAATTTCCATTTTTGTTGGTAAACAATAGATTTACCCTCTGACCTCTGTGTTCTTGATTTGATTACTTCAACCAATTTCAATTTTCACCATTTATTCTGGTGACCAACAGAACAAGCAATTCTTAGACCTATGCTCTATTGTTTCTTATTTACTTGCCATTTTCTTATATATGTTCTATGTATGTGACTAACTATTTTCTCTTATCGACTGGTATTGGCGAGTTCCTCATTTTTTACTTTCATATGATAATTATAGACCTTTTTTAGCTTAATGGCTTGAATTTGTTTCAATGTTAATTCATTTCAAGCATCTCTGCTCTAATTTTTGTATAGATTTTTTGCTCATGACAATTAGAACACGTTTGGGGATTTTTATCGAAGTATTTTAATCTGCTGAAACTTAAAACCACTTAATACCATTAAACAAATATTTAGTGAAAAGATAAAACCTTAGAAGAAGTGTGGCTTTGGAATTTGTCCCAACTTTATATTCTTAAGATTGTTTGGGATGCCTTCATTTGCTAATTTAAGTGTATACATTGCAGATTTTTTCTCTAGGTAAGATGCCTTATGGAAAGAAAGTAAAATATTCATTAGAAATATATCCAATTCACCAATTCTTTGTGAGTTTTGTTTTATAAATGTGAAAAAGAATTTAAACAGCTGAGTAACTGGATGCTAAGAGAGGAAACATTTACTCTTAATAGGCAACAAAGAACTGTTTTCATGTAAATCTAATGCAGTGGTTGATATATAAAGGTAAATTGTTAATGAAATAGTATTATCATTTTTCGTTAATTAAGTATCACTTTTTATTATAGAAATTATCATTTTTTATCTGTATCACATAAGTCTTTACGTGAGATGACATCACACAAGTCTTTCCTTTGAATTTTTCATTTGATTAATAATTTCAAAATTTGTTATATCGATTCTCATAAAAAATGTGTATCAAATACATTGTATATATGATATAATATTTGACACATGCAATATTATGTGCACCAAATTCTAAATCATATAATTTTGTTAACAAAAATGTAATATATGCTACTGAATAAAATAATAAGTAATTTTTAAATGATTTTTCTTTAAAAATATTAATGAATAATTGAATATAAAAAGTAATATATTTATAAAAAAACACAAACCTTATTGAATAACACTCCCAAACAATAAATATGTATTACAATATTATGTCATAAATTAATTTTCTTATTTATTGTACATAAAAGTAATATAAAATTAATTAATTATCACATTTGTAACAAATTTTTATATATTTGTAGTACACGGGTTACATGCTATACAACTTGTTTGTGAATTTTAACTAATTTTCTATTAATTTTTAATAAACAATTGAATATGAAAAAGTAAAATATTTATTAAAAAAAACATATATTATTAAATAAAAAGATCTATGTCATAAAATATTTTACTTATATATTGTACATAATAATAATGGAGTATAAATTAATTTATAATCAAGTTTTTAATAAATTTTTTTATATTTAATTAATATATTATTGTTCTAATAAATAAAAACTTTAATTAATATATTATTGTTCTAATAAATAAAAACTTAACGCACCCGTATCACGTGGGATACATGCAAGTTTATGAATTATATGTTACATGGAAATTCCATATCTTATTTTGTAATTTAATTGGAATTTTCTCGGTCGAAGTAAAACACTTCTCTTTCTCTTACTCTCTCTCACTAGATTTTTTGGATGTGTCTATTGCAGATATTCAATTAATTTAATTTTCAAAAGCTTGATGAATTCTTAATCAAAGTCAGAACCTGTTCTAATATCGTGATTTTTATCTTATTATTTTATGCGTTTGGAGTGGTTTCCAGATTTATATGGAAGAGGCAAATAATTGTGGAGTGGAGGGGCAGTAACAAATACATGAATATATCAGTGTTCGTGAGTACTGCAGATAGCAAAGATTTGAGGTGCGTTGTGTTTTTTTTTTAATTTTAATGATATTTTTCACATTTCATCTTTTCGTATGTTTATAGTACATGCTGATTTAGAGTGCAAATTTTTTCAAATTTGGTCTTTTGATATTGGCTGTTACTTGGTTCTTGAAAGCATGTGCGACTGTTATTGACTAAAACTATAACACGAGTTTTTTACAATTTCTGTATTTATTCTATATTTTTTGATTGTTCGTTTTGATGAACTGACTTCTTTGTTAATTAGAAATTGAACTTTTTTCTGACTATGTATTTCTTAATAATAGCAATTCTTCAACGTAATTTTCTGATGTATATTAACGTTGATTTGTTGTCTCTATTTCTAACTGAGAAGGTTTCTCTTTTTGTACAATACATATACGTACTCCATGTATTACTATGTAATTCATTGCAGGTATAGGATTTTAAAAAATAAAATTGTAATTAATATATATATATATATATATATATATATATATATTATTTTTAGTTAAATTAAAACATATGTTCTAGTGTTATTAAATTCATGATAAATATGAGAAATATTGAAAAATATAAAAAAATAAAGGCCCACAATATATCTACTTTATAAATCCAGTTCCAAAGAAAAATTGTGGTAGTTCATTATATTATAAATAGATTTACTGAATTAAATAAGTTCAACAAACTAATACATATATATATTTGGAAAAAGAAATAAAAATACGTGGAGGACGTAGGAATTCAAAAATAAAAACCTCATCACTTCACATTTTTATCATTCATACATATTAAATTATCCAAATAACAATGACACCGGTGGCGGACGCAGAAATTCGTCTTAGGGAGGCTAAATTAGTAAAGAAAATACTGTACAAAAAATAAACATAAAGTTACAAAAGATATAGTAAATTTGACAAAATCAATATATTATATCCCAACATAATAAATGAAAAACTTAACACAATCACAACATCTCTCTTCTATTCATATTTTAAAATCGTAGCATGATTGCATCATTGCTAATACTTTGAAATACATCTTTTTATATGTGTGCTACCAAACAATCATTCAATAGTCCATCGCTCATTCGATTGCGAAGTGAACTCTTGATGATTTTCATTGCCAAAAAACTCTTTCCACTGTGGCGTAGCAACTGGTAAGAGCAATGACAATTTGATTAGTAGATAAACTAATGGAAAAACAATGTGTTTTCTTGTAGCGACCATCTTTTGAGCAAGTTCTCCTATTCCTTTGACTTTAGAGAAGTTTCCATCTAATCGAACATCAGATATGAAGTTCTCAAGTTGACATTCAGGTTCATATAGAGCAACAAAAGAAAACTCAAAAGGATAAAAATTTTCGAAATGAAGTAACTTTCTTTTGCCAAACATAGCAATTGAGTCTCTTGGATCAAAGCGTGTCATACATAAAAGCAACTCGGTGTTCACTTCATCAAAGCAGCTATTTAGCTCTTGAGCTTGCTTGTCTATCACAGTGAAGAATATCTCAACTTGATAATAATGAAGATTTGTTGTTTTTTCAATTCTTCGTCTTGATCTTCTTCTAGGTGAATAGAATTCTTCCATGATTTGTAAAGGTATGTCATATTTGCCACAAAAATTTGAAACATTATTTAACAAAGACGTCCAACCTTCATCTCTCACTGCTTACAAGCAAGCTTTTGATGCTTTCAAAAGATTCATTGCATTGACAATATCTTGATCCTTTCATTGTAGAATTTGTGACAATTCATGTGTGATTCTCAAAATATTTCTCATAAGATGTAACAAGAAGACAAACTCAAACTGAGTTACAATCTCTAGCAAATCTAAATATTCAGCTCTTTGTGAATCATCATTTCCATTCACCCCAACAAACTCAAGGACATAAATCACAAAAGCAAATAAAGACAATAAGTTTATGAGAGTACATAATGAGAACTCCAACGTGTATCTCCCAGTCGTTTGATTCCCATTTCTTGATTTAGTCCTTTTTTCAGTCTTGATTTCATCATTTGCAATCCCTTCTATGACCATTTCTATTTGTTTATCTCTAAGGGCATCTGTACGCTTACAAGAACCTCCAACAACATTACACAAACGAGTAATAGTATTAAAAAAAGACCCAACACTTGTATCCTTTTTGACAACAACAACAAGTGTCAATTGGAGTTGATGAGCAAAACAATGAACATAATAAGCTGTAGAATTCTTCCTCAATGTCAAACTCTTCAAACCCTTAAATTCACCTCTCATATTGCTTGCTCCATCATAACATGGTCCTCTCAAACTAGAAATACTCAAACCATTCATAGAGAATAATGACTCAACACCTTCCTCAAGTGAAATTGCAGTTGTATCACTAACATGAATGAGACCAAGAAAACGTTCAATAATATATCATTTGGTATTCACATAACGTATGACTATTCTCATTTGCTCCTTTATTGATATGTCTCGGCATTCATCAACCATAATGGAAAAAAATCATTACTAATGTAACTAATGATAGTATTAATTGTCACAACTGCAGCTGCATTATAATATTCTTTTGAATCCTAGGAATGTAAGCTTGAGATTTTCAGGAACATTATGTAGCACAACTCATTTATTTCTTCATTACATGAAGCAATAACTTTCAGAAGCTCCAAAAAATTTCCCTGATTCATTGACTCATCATGTCCTCGAAAGGCTAATCCTTGCATTATAAGAAAACACAAGCAAATAATTGATGCATTTAGCCTACACTGATAATCAATCTTTGATTGTTTTGAAATATTAGGAAAGGCCACTTCGATATGCTGACTTTGATTCATCATATTTTCACAAGCACATTTGCATTTGTTATGATGACTATTATGATCCCCAACATGATCATTTAATCTCTCTTTCTTACGCCATTTACTAAAACCTTCAGTTACAAAAGCATCATGCCCTCTTTCAGTACGACCCGTAGAGATAAGGTAACAATATAAGCAAAATACTACATCTTTTGCAATATTATATTCCAACCAATCACCATAATCATTAAATCAAGTTGCAACAAATTTACGTTTTCTATCTCCATCCATCTTTTGAGGAAAATTATATTTACCTGGTTGACATGGACCTTTTCAAAGGTAAGACCTACGAACATGTTCAATCAAATTAGGCGGATAACTTGTTATGTTAGGTCGTAGTCCAGGATCACTAGGAAGATTTTCCGAATCAACCACAACATTATTATCTTGGCTTGATGGTTGTTGAGGTTGCACATTAGGAGCATTCACCGTAGAAGATGATGTTTCATGGACAATTCTAGTCTTCTTATAATATCGTTCTATTATCTATTAAAAAAAATACATTACAAATTAAATATTAAAAAAAATGAATAGAAATGAGCCCTAATTCTCCCTTTAAAATAAAAGCCCTTCCACTTAAATAAAATTTCCTTTAACAAAAATAAATTATTCTAAACTCTTCCACTAAATAAAAGGCCGAATTTTAATTATAACAATATTACATTCCATGTAAGAAGAGCATAACAAATTTAAATTAAAAAAATATACAATAATAAATTTAAATAAAATTTCTCTCAATAAAATAAATTATTCTAAAATATTTCTACTAAATTAAAGTGCTAATTATATATCAACTCTACATATGTAAGGAAGAGCATAAATATTTAATTTAATAAAATTTAAACTAGAAATACCTAAGAGAGAGGAGGTAATGAAAGTTGAGAGAGAAGATGGAGGGGCGAAGTAGAAGTCTGAGAGTTGAAAGTGGATACTAGTTGTTTGCTGTGTGGTGTTGGGATTCACATATTAAATATATATTTTATTTTATTTATAAAATTACTATTATACCCTTTAATTTTTTAGAAATTCCGAGGGCATAGCTGTGTCCGCCCCTGAATTTGACACACCACATTTAAAAATTTTATCTAAAGAGATGTATTTTGCTTTAAAAATAAAGACTTTGGAATAAAAATTAATAGAAAAATAATAGAGAAATCGCAAAAATATCACATTATAAAGTATGACGTGCATGCGATGTGCAACGCATGTCTAAACAACTAGTTCTTTTAAATATATCCAAAAATGTTGAGAATAACTAACTTAAAATCTATTCAAGGATTAAAGAATCAATTTTTTTATAATTTTTTTATAACAGAATTAAAGAACGAGAATTTAATTCATTGGATACTTCTTGAAAGTCAATTAATTGGAAGTAGCTTCTTTAAAAGTATATAATTCGATCTTGGATGTCCTGTTACATTTTGGTGTTACATCTCCTGTTACACGTATTAGATGAGTGACACGTATGCGGAGAGGAAAATCTCAACATTTCCCCTTAGGGTTGATTGTTAGGGTATATAATATTTATCCTACATGTCAATCATCCAACGGTTTGTAACAGAAGATGTAACACCAAAATGTAACAGGAGATTCGAACCGATATAATTCTAATAGGTACGTTTGCTTTTTTTTGAGTTGAAGTTGGTAAGTAAATTTTAAGTATATCAAATCAATGAGTAGAGATATGGTGATGTATGTGATGTATGTAATAATGTGAGAGAATAAGTGATGATATATACATAAAAGTATGTGGAGTTTATAAAAGCTCATTTTATTAAAATCCAGTTAAAAACAATAAATTTGATATTGATAATTCTAAATCTAAAATAAAAATTTAGAAATAAACATAACCTAACATACGTAATTCTATATTTGAAATAAGAAAAACAAAAATAAACATGGCCTAAATTAATAAGTGGAGATAATTTTAGAGTAATAAGCTTCATAGAATTTTCTAGGCATCCAGCAGCCTATAAAAATTGTACAATATTATATAGGAATTATTATTTATAGGTACAATATATAAGCTAATATTACTACTAGATACAAAATATAAATTATATTACTATCAGGTACAAAAATATGTAATGCAATATTTTAATTACCCCTTCATACACAATCAATTGAATACATAATTCATAATTAATTAGTTAGTTAGAAATTTCCGTTTGCATGATTATTTAATTTCCTATATTTTAGTTCTTTCTCCACAAGAATCAAAACATTTGAAATATTTCTTTAAAATGAATACACATCAGAGTCAGAATGTAAAAGTGTAGGAAATCATTGTCGACTGTAACCATCTTAATTCAAAATCACGATCTGTAAGTATTTGTTTAATTTTGATCCTATCCCCGAAACCAATCGGCTTCAATTTGAGTCTAAAAGTGAAAATAAGATTCTTGCACCCATTTTGAAACGACCCCCAGGTCGATAAAAAAAAAGTAGAATACCTTCCTACAACGAATATCCTAAGAAAAAGAGGAAAACACCCGTTGAAACTGTGTTAATTTCTCCGGGACGGAGGTAGTATTATCTAAAGAAGATCCTTATATCTTTCAATTCAGACGTCATCTAGGATCGTTCAGACAGTGCCGCCTCCTCTATCTCCGCATCTTTGGCTTTCGATTCTTCAGATAATAAGATTTTTAAACCGTAAGGGATTTCAACTGCGTATATAATTTGGGTTTTGGAATTGCGTTGAACTATTTTTATTATTTTGCATTTAATAATGGATGCAGTGTTGATTTTGCTTTGGAATAATAGATTAAATAGAAGGGCCTGAGACAGTCCCAAATTTTGGAAGATCGAGTTGCAGGAAATTCAGGGTATTATTAAGAGTCAAAGAAATAAGATTTTTTTTTTTGTAAATGGAGGTGGTTAGTATTTGACAAAAGATTGGATAATTGTTGGTGTATTTCATCATTTATATAAACACCATCTTATTAACACGATTATGTATTTAATAGGTTCATCGGCTTAGAATACTGCGTAGACTTAAAAGTGTTGTGCTTGGACTAACAAAAGAAGTGCGCGAAAATGATCTTCCAGATTTGCCTTCGTTCATTCCATTTTTCCCCCTTTGGTAAATGTCTTTCTACTGCATCTATGCTTAACCTTACTTCAGACACACTTATTTGATAAGTGTATTTTGTGCAGAACTCCTCAAAACTTAAACAGTATATATATGGTTTATTCAAATGTTTCTCGCTTTTATTTGAGAACCATCAAGTAAGTGGAGTTTTTATTTTATTTTCTTGAAAATTTATGTATTAGTAAATTTAAGATTGCTCCTTACTGAAGTTCAATAATGTCAAAATATTCCTGTCTGGCAAGTTTTCATTTGTTCTCAGTCTATGTGGAGACTAATTTCTTACCTTTTAATAGTTATACCTTCTTTTCATAGAAAAAAGAACTCTCTGAAAGCGTATTCTACATATTACCGATCCTGTTTTTGCCAAATTCTGCAATAAAAAATGCTTAACCTTTCTATTACATTCATCAACAGATACTTCATGCAGGAATCAGACGGTAATGGCAAATCGTCTTCTCACCAACTCCAATTTCTATTCGTTTTGTCGAAATGTGCCTCCTGCTGTTTTCTTGCTCATACAAAGTTTCGGGAGAAAGGTATGTACTTTGAGCCATCGCCAAGCATTTCGAGTTTGCATATCTCTTACTTTATTTCTTTAATTTCTTGATGGTCTGTTACTTTATGATTTTTTCATTTCCTTCGAATAAGACAGTTCTTCGAACTGCGATAAATACAGTACATATTCAGGATTAGGTTCACTGAATGATCGGGTAATCTAATTAGTTGACTATTTGGTATAATATTTTGTTTAAGCTAGCCTCAGTAACAACAAAAAAATGAGGCAAATATATTATTGCAAGAGTATCATATGAAGTGTTTACTTAGAATTGAGGTTCCACAATTTATTCCTATCATGAGCAGTAGCCAAATTTTATCTCATTCAATTATGTACATCAAAGAAGAACTTAAGACACAAAAAATTCTTTTCTTTTTGAAATCTATATCTGTTAACCTGCATAGAAAACTTATGTAGTAAAATTGTAAATCAATGGAGGAAGTAATATTTATAACCTTTGTTTAGTTGCTCTATTTATTCTTTCACCAAGAATTTTGGGTGCTTCCTAACTTTTATTAACATTTTTGTGGGTTTCTTTTATTGAATATGAAGGGTATTATTCTTTTATCTTTGAATTTATTCCTAAGTTTTGTTAACATTTTTTAGGGATTTATTATTGAATATGTTTCAATTGGTTTCTTACTGTGTTTGATCCATCTTTTTAATGGATAAAAGGGTATTGTTGTTTATTGGTTGGTTTATACATCAATTACAGCCATAAATCTATTTTTCTTTTATTAATTAAGAAAACGATCAAACATGTAATTTGAGTTCAATGTATGGATGTGAAGTAATTTGTTTCGGTGCTATTTTCTATCACCTTGAATATTGATTCTCAACTATCGATTGAGTATTATATTGAGGAATCTGCATGACACGTAACATAATTCCGACATATATCTTATAGCAATATTTTCAGTTTGTTTGTGTATTATACTAAAATTGGTCTAATGTTGAAGTCCCCATAGATTATTCTCCATTGCTATTTCTACAAAATTTTATTAACACATTTTTGTAACCTGAAGCCTGTGCTCTTTCTTAATTTCACTTAGGAAGGGGTCATATTTGGTTTGTCTAAAAGTAAAATTGTATCACCTGTTTGAACAAGGAGCTTCAAATTGGTAAATATTCTAACATACTTTTCTCTTTTGTGTACATGTTCCTTGAATATTTATTGTATGCTTTCTCTTATTGGTTTGTATGTCCCTTGCTATATTGCTGGTCTATTGGTTCCAAGAATCCTCTGGAGACAATTTCCTCTCTCTCAAGATGATTCAGCTCTTGGATTATCACAGAAGGTGAAGTTTAGTTAGAGTGTAAATTTGGTCTTGATCATACATGGCTACTATTTTTATCAATGTTGATAAAGATTTTATTACACACCACCTCTATTTCACTTTCTGTCAAATAGCTCAAGCCCATTCATATTCCACATAAATTTAATAGCACGAGTGGTATCACTTTTGCAGATTGTCGAGTGTTGGACTTATCATGCTCAACAGAAATTTTCAAGAAGTGTGTTATTCTTATTGAAATAGTAGAACTATTTTCCGCTCACCCTCCCAATTTTGTAGAAATTTGTAGGATATTTTCTTCCGGATGTAATAGTTGAAGCTGTAATTGAGTTGTAACATGCTTGTGTCTTGATCCTGTGCTACTTGTTTTTGGGAAATGGTTGGCAAAATCATCAATTATCCGATTTTTGCTTTATGGAAATATCTTTGCTTTAGCTTTGTCATCTCTATTCTCTCCATACAACAATCATGCTCACAAAAGAGTTCTTTTCCAGCATTATGTTCAGACTATAGGTACTGAAGTGTCATTTGATGTTGGCTTTTAATTTGTCAATCTTCTATAATTTATTCTTGATTCTTTTTCATGAATCTATCTCTTTATTTAGAAGATGAACCATCTTAGCATGCATACATACTGGTAATTGATGAGAGTGGAAATTCATGAATTTTGGGCTCTGATTTGTGTGGGAATTGAGTACGATTTAGTCTTTTATTAAGACGAATCGGTTTGTTTACGAAAAAGGCGCGAATCAGAGGGTACAAAGGCCTTTTGAGCATAAATGTGCAGGAAAACAGGTCTTAAAGGTTCAGAATTGGTCGAACAAGGTAGCCAAGTTGAGCAGAATACGCAGATTCATCCAGAGAGCTTGCTCGACTTGGAGATGTTGCTCGACCAGAATCATCTTGGTCTAGCAGATGAGTGAAGTCGAACAAAATGTGTAAGTTCGACCATTGCTCGAGTTGAAGGCCTTGCTCGACCAGGCAAGGTTTGGTCGAACGGATTCTCGCTGCTTCTATTTTAGTAAATTTCGGAGTTTTTTACCAAAATTGACGTGTGCTTCAAGTAAAAGCCCATCTTAAGCCCATAAGAAGGTTCCATGAGTATAAAAGAAGAACTTTTGCAGGAGAAAGGGACGACACACATTATCCATCATCCATCTACCACCGAAAACCAACCATCATCCAAAGGAGTCGTGAAGAGAGGTTCATCTGGCGAGTCAAGTAAGATCATACCAATCAACCATGGTTGTTCCTAGATCAATCATGGGCTAGAGCCGCTCCGGTAGTTCTAGGGTTATGAAAGTTTTATGAGTTAATTGAATTTCCATGTGTAAACTCCGTACAACACTACTTGTGGTTTATTTTATATAAGATTGTACTTTTTTAATTCATACTCACGGTTGTTTTGTGCATCATTAACTGTTATGTAGAGTCTGAATACATATGTAGGTTAGTGATTGAGTGCGTTCACTGCTGAGCAGAATTACATGCTATAATTCTAAGTGAATGGATTCTGAAGTCTTATTAGAACTATGTTATATAAATACTTGTTAATTGAATCTTATTCGGGTTAATAAGTAGGATAAAGGGTATAATGTCATAGTACCTATAAAGGGAGATCATATCGGGTTAGAGTACTAAGTGCACTGGAAATAATTGATACTGATAGTACCTAGAAAGGGGGGTGAATTATATCTCTTGCTTCGAGGATATTCACATGTGTCATACACATGTTTATTTGTGTCTATAGGGTGAACTTGCATGGTTTAGTGATGCGTCCATTAACCACAAGGCAGAGTCGGACATCAATGCATGGAAAGGAAATTAATAAGTAAAACTGGATGAATCGAAAACTACCTAACTTCTTACTTGATCACCGCCATATCTTATCTATTGCTTGCTATTTAATTTACTATTTAAATTATATGTTCTTTAGTTACACAATTTTTCCAAACAAAATTTACCAACATAGTCTTAGTTAATTAGAATATAATTAAATTGATAATAATCCGTCCCTTGGGTACGATAACACTTGGTCGCCTATCGAAACTACAATTGATATCCTTCATACTTGGGGATTATTTTGTGTGTTGAGAAAACGCCCATCAAGTTCTTGGCGCCGTTGCAGAGGGCGACCTAGATTATCAGTTTATTATTTCTAGTTTAATTGAGATTATATTATTCTTGTCTTTTATTTCTAACACTTTATTTTCTTAGGTGTATGCTCACAAGATCGAAGACAGTGCATTAGAGTCTTATAATCCAGAGATTGGAGCATCATCGAGGAAGAAAAAGAATAAGAACAAGAACGTAGACCCAATTGAGGCTCTTGATTTAGGATTTGAAGTTGACGCGCCGAATTCACAACGATTAAAGTTGCAACCGAAGTTAATTTGGAAGTAGAGGCAGTTAACATGGTTGAGGGGGACCGAAGCCGATTTCTATCTACACCCTGCTCTTATCACCATAATTGAAAGGAGCCCTTTCTCTAGGGGAACCTTTGAAAACCCTCAGCAACATCTAAATAAGTTCCTCGGGTATACAAGTACACAAAAAGATGCAGGTTTAAGTTCTCGCTGAATGAAAAGGCGAGAGATTGATACGATAATCTCGATGCTGCTGAATGTGATACATGGGAGAAGTTGAAAGTGAAATTCTTGGAGCGTTACATGCCACCTTCAAAGGTGTTCAAGATGAAGCAAGAAATCAATCAATTTGCTATCCACGGTAACGAGAAGTTTCATGAAGCTTGGGACAGATTCAAGGACATGCTTCGAAAGTGTCCACAACATGAGCTATCTAAAGCTCAATACATCAATATATTCTACAATGGGTTGGATTTCGATTCTCGTGTGTTACTTGATGCTTTTCCAATGGAGCATTGCTTACGAAGTCACCCATTGAGGCCGAGAAGCTTTTCGAAAATATTTTGATGAATTCAAGAGATTGACCGACTGATAGAGTTAGAGACACTTATGTCCTTCGTAAAGTAGCACAGGTTGAGCACACTATGGCGAAGTCAGGAAGAGATGATGAGATCGTCTCTAACTTGGCTAATATTAGCTAGTTACTAGAGTCTCAGCAAAAGCAGATCACGAATTTATCTCAGAGGGTACCAATGATGCAGCAGGATGACAGCTATGAAGGAGCTAGCCAAGAGGAGATCGAGGAGGCAAACTATGCCATGGGTCAAAGTATTCAAGGAAAAATCAAGAAAACCGGAATTATTAAGGGAATTACAACAATCGTGGTCCCCCGGGTATCAGCGTAATTATATATTTATATATATGATAATAATAGGTATTACATATAAATAGAGATAATAATAATAATAATAATAATAATAATAATAATTGTAAATATATATATAGTTAGTAGTAGACAGTAGCCACAATAAATAGATATGTGTGTGTATATATATATATATATATATATATATATATATATATATATATATATATATATATATATATATATATATATATAATCACGTGCAGATTACTATACCTGATAAGAACACAAATTTGATGAGCTGGGTAGATGACGTAATACAGATCAGATTGGATAAGAATAATTAATTTAATTTCCCTTTTATATATGTATACCTTCCTTTTTATTTTTACTGTGGGTTGGAGTGTGAAGATAAAAACAATTAAGGTAACTTTCTCTTATTTGTATATTTTTGTGCTGCTACACGTGATCTCCTCTATCTATGTACATATATACACATAAATCTATATACACACATGGCTCTAAATAAGCACACAACTTTATAAATATCCCTCTGTAACTTTAAAATTTTCTTGTTTCTTTATCAAATCTTTACATGTTATATACGAAAATGATTGTCTCAAAGCGTAGATTCCATATATATTACTCTTTTGTGGAATGGATTTTGTATGAGTTAGAAAATTTTAGTCAAAGTTTTAACCCTTTACTAGCGTATTTTGTATCGTTGGGACATAACTTTGATGTTATAGGCTATTTTGAAGCCCTCATCACGAGGATCACAAATAGATAATTAGTTTTGTGTTTGGACGTGAAATGGAGAAGATGGGAAGTGACCCACTTCGTATGAAAATTTTGTCCCCTTAAACTTCGTTATTTTCATGAAAAATTGGTATGCATGTGATCCTCACCTTGCGAGGAATCCATACGTACTTTTGGATTTTCAAACGGAGTTGTATAACTCAAGTTGGGTCATTTTGTAATAAGGTTAAAGTTTAAGGTAAGTTAAAATGAGAATTTAATATAATACAGGGACTTGATTGCAATTTATATATAATAATAATAAATATAATAAGTAAAGTCGAAAGAGAGGTTGTCATTTCGAAATTTCGAAATGATTAAAACTACTGCATGCAACCAGCATAGTATATGTATAATTTTTTATATTATATTATATTATATTATATTATATTATATTATATTATATTATATTATATTATATTATATTATATTATATTATATTATATTATATTATATTATATTATAACTAGTACTAAAATGTATTTCAAAGTATGCTAACATCGTACTGGGGTGACGGCTCAGTGCACATATACCAACTAACACAAGTTATCGGAAGACGGTTCGGTCTAAAATATTTTCATTAAGTTATCGAACGCCAACGTTCAAATTATTTTATTAAAATGTCATATGTTATATTTTATGGTATATTTGGCATGCATATTTATTTTTAACTGTGCAATCATTCAAGTAACCCACTGAGTGTATTTTAGACGCTCAGCCCTTATTGATTTTCAGAACAAGGTTTAGAAGATGAAGAGGCCCCTACAGATGTCCCAAGCCCATAGAGGACTTTATATCATGTCTTATATTTTAGTACTTTATTAAGAATTTTATTTCAGATATATCATCTGAACGCACTTGTTTTGGATATTCCACTCTACTCGGGTGAATAGGCGCTAATATGTAATAATCTCTATACAACTTTTACTTTATTATATTATCGCTTTGGGGATTTTTATATTATTTCTAATGTGCATTCTCGACCCCTTTATTTCTATATTGGGAATTGTATATCTAGTACCGTCCCAACCCTGTAGCGTAACCCGGAACGTTACAACCAACAACCAAGGAGGCCAGAATTTTCATGGAGTAATCCGAATAATGCGGTTCAACCTCCTATCAGTGTTGATCCGAAAGCTAAGATGGAAGAAAGGAAGCCGGGTTTTGAGGATACGGTGAACAGGTACATGTCGAGGAACGATGCAAGAGTGGATCGTCTTGAGGCCAAGTTAGAGAAAAAGATTGATCTTAATCATGAGGATTTGTCTAAACAAGTGAAAGACCTTATGTTGTTAATGGGGGAGATAACTGGAAAGGTAAACAAATTAACTCAAACTATTGAGAAAGGAAAGTTGTCATCTCAAAGTATTGAAAATCCAAAGTCTTGCCATGACATCACATTGAGGTTGGGAACACAATATGAAGTTCCGGTGATGCCAGCGAGTGAAAACGAAGGAAGCAGGGGAGTTGCTCGACCAGACCTTCTGGTCGAACAGAAGTCGAGCAGACTTCGAAGAAGCAAAATTACAATACTTTATTTTCAGACTCGCCGTTCGACCAACACTAATCTGTTCGACCAGACCATCTTGGTCGAACAGAGGTCGACCAGTTCAGTACAGAGCCCGATTCGATCCCGAATACAAACCCATTGATCATAACACTATGGTACCATCTCGAGAGCATAACATTGAGGTTACAGTAGAGAAGAAGTGAGAAAGAGACAAGAGATTGAGAGCCGAAAAGGATAAAGCGGAGAAGGTTGAACGTGATGAATGGGGGTTACCCAAAACAAAGATACCTCTACCGTTTCCTTTCAAGCTTGTCAAAAAGCGATTGGAAGAAAAATTAAAGAGGTTTTCAGACATCATAAACAAGATAAGTTTGAACATTCCTTTCTTTGAAGCTATCTTTGAGATGTCGTATTATGCCCGTTTTCTGAAGGATATACTTTTGAAGAAGAGAAGCTTGAACGGAATTGAAACAGTGAATCTGTCAGAAAATTACAGCTCGATCATACAAAGGAAGCTGCCAGCTAAGTTGAAAGATCCAGGAAGCTTCACTCTCTTATGTGAAATTGGAAAGAGGCCGGCACGAAGAGCTTTGTGCGATCTTGAGACAAGTATAATTTGATGCCTTCGTCCATATTTAAAAGGCTTAGTTTGGGATAATTAACTCCCACATCGGTGGCTCTATAATTGGTGGATAGGTCTATGATCTTTCCGAAGGGTATTATTGAAGACGTTCTTATCAAAGTGGAGAAGCTTGTCTTTCCTGTGCACTTTCTTGTGCTTGAGATGGAAGAGGACAAGGATAATATCCCTCTTATCTTGGGGAGACCTTTCCTTGCTACCGCGGGAGCAATGATTGATGTGCAAAAGGGTGAATTACGGCTGTGTATGGACAAAGAAGAGGTCTTATTCAACCTTGACAAAGCAATGAAGATACCGATAGAGACACAATGCCATATTATAGACGTGGTGGAGGAGATTGTGAAGGAAGACATCTCTTTGATCTTGTCGAAGAATCCTCTTGAGACATGTTTGGCGGAGTCTCTTACTTTTCCCACTACGGAGCTAGATGAACTCTAGAATGAGGTATGTGTTGAATTTCTTGAAAACTTGCTTGCTTTGGATGATGACACGTATGAGTCGAAGAGGACTAAGATTGAAGAAGTGAAGTGGACTAGGAAGTACCTACCATTGGATAGAGAGAGCGCACCTCAGGTTGAGAAGAAAGAGGAGTTGAAACCGCTACCGGAACACCCTACTTAGGTGACAATGAAAAATATCCGGTAATTGTATCTTCTTCCCTTGATGATGATCAACTTGAGGAATTGTTAGATATTCTTAGGAAGTATAAGTCTGCGATTGGGTGGTCTCTTGATGATTTAAAAGGTATTAGTCCTTCATATTGAATGCATAGAATAAGATTGTTAGACGAGGCCAAGAGTTGTATACAGAATCAGCGGAGGGTGAATCCCGCTATTCAAGAAGTAATTAGGAAGCAAATCCTAATGTGGCTCGATGCAGGAATTATTTATCCCATTAGTGATAGTTCCCATGTGAGTCTATTGCATGTTGTAGCTAAGAAGGGGGGCATGACTATTGTGAAAGCTGAAGATGGGGAGACATTAGCCACTAGGATTCCTACGGGATGGTGTGTGTGTACGGATTATAGGAAACTGAATAAAAATACATGTAAAGACCATTTTCCCCTTCCTTTCGTGGATCAAATGCTCGATCGTCTTGCAGGGTATGAGTATTATTGCTTCTTGGATGGGTACTCCGGGTATAATCAGATTATGATTGCACCTGAGGATTAATAAAAGATAGCTTTTACTTTCCCGTATAGGACATTTGCCTTTAGAAAGATGCCTTTTTGATTATGCAATGTGCCTGCTACATTTCAGCGTTGCATGATGATCATATTTGATGGATTGATAGAAAAGATCATGGAGGTGTTTATGTATGATTTTTGGGTGTTTGGTTCCTCCTTTGATATTTGTTTATCTAACCTTGCTACTGTTTTGATGAGATGCCAAGAAACTAATCTCGTCTTGAATTGGGTGAAGTGCCACTTCATGGTAAGAAATGAGATTGTTCTTGTCCATTATATTTCGGTCAAGGGATTGCAGGTGGATAGAGCAAAGGTGGTGGTAATTGAGAAGCTTCCTCCACCTACTAACGAAAAGGGAGTGCAGTCTTTCCTTGGACACGCCGATTTTTATAGAAGATTCATAAAAAAACTTCTCGAAATACTCCATGCCCTTATCTCATTTACTTGAAAAGGATGTTCCTTTTGTTTTTGATGAAGAATGTCTAACGGCTTTTCAGGATTTGAAAGAGGCGCTTATTACTGTACCTATCTTGATCACCCTGGATTGGACTCAGCCGTTTACACTTATGTGTGATGCAAGTGACTTATCACTTGGAGTGGTGCTTGGGCAGTTGAGGGATAAGAAGTTTGGCGCTATTTACTATGTGAGTAAGACTTTTGATGCTGTACAAAAGAACTACACGGTGACTGAAAAGGAGTTTTTGGCTGTGGTGTATGCGTTCAATAAGTTTCGACAGTACTTGGTTGGCATGAAGACGATAGTGTACACGGATTATTCTACGATCTGGTATTTAATGGAGAAGAAGGAAATGAAGCTGAGGATCATTAGATGAATCCTTCTTCTGCAGGAGTTCGATATGGAGATCAGAGATAAGAAGGGTACAGAAAACATTTTGGCAGATCACCTATCGAGGTTGGAGACAAGGGAGAACTGTGATGATTCTTTCGATTACATAGAAGAGATGTTCCTGATGAGAAGATAATGGCAGTGTTCGTTAAAGGAGCTGAGAGAGTATGTGTGGTGGCTGCCCAAGGGATGGATCCATGGTATGCGGATTATGTTAATTACATTGCCGTAGGAGAAATTCCAAGAGATCTCAACCGATATCAACTTGCAAAATTCAAGCGGGATGTTGAGACTTTTATATAGTATGATCCGTTTGTCTACAAGATATGTACGGATTCCATAGTCCGTAGGGGTGTGACCGAGATGGAGATGGGGAACGTTCTTGATTTTTGCCATGCACAACCTAACGGGGGGCACTTCGGAGCTCAAAAGATGACAGCGAAGGTACTTCAATCTGCTCTTTATTGGCCTACTTTGTTTAAAGATTGTGAGACCTTTGTTGTGACATGCGATAGATGTCAAAGGATGGGGAACATAAGTAGGAGAGATGAGATGCTACTTCAACCGAGCATTGTTGTTGAGATCTTCGATGTATGGGGGATCGTTTTTATGGGGCCTTTTTCCCCATCTAATGGATTTCTCTACATCCTTTTAGCAGTAGATTATATTTCTAAGTGGATGGAAGCCATTCCCACTCGCGTGAACGATTCACAGACTGTTTTATCTTTCTTGAAGAAACGTATATTTGTCCGCTATGGAGTTCCTAGAGCACTAGTAAGCGATGGAGGTACTCACTTCGTCAATAAGCTTCTTGAAAAGGTACTTAAGGATTATGGTGTTAAGCATAGGGTTACTACACCCTATCACCCTCAAGCAAATGGGCAAGCCGAAGTCTCCAACCGACAAGTGAAGCAAGTTTTGGAGAAAGGAGTCAGGACCGATAGGAATGATTGGGCTGTGAAACTCGATAATGTTTTGTGGGGGTTCCAGATGGCTTATAAGACGGTGTTGGATATGTCACCGTATCAAATTGTCTATGGGAAGCCATGCCACTTACCCGTAGAGATTCATCATTGAGCTTTTTGGGCATTGAGGAGTTTGAACTTGTCTCTTATGGATTAAAAAGAGTTGCGGATGACTCATATCAATCAATTGGACGAGTTCAGATATCGTGCTTATAAGAATTCGGAGATCTATAAGGAAAGAATGATGAAATGACATGATTCAAAGATCTCATATAAGGAGATCAAGCAAGGTGATGAGGTATTAATTTTTAACTCTCATTTGAAGCTCTTCGCAGGGAAATTGAAATCGAAGTGGATAGGGTCGTTCATTATCCATAGATCCTGTGGAGGGGGAAGTTTTGAGCTTATGGACAAGGATGGGGACATTATCATGGCGAATGGGCATCGCTTGAAGCATTACAAGTCGCTAGATTGGTACCGTCGTGACTCTCCGATGTTAAACAAGAGCGCCTGTTGGGGGCTTTTTCTCCCATTTTACTGCTTTATTTTCATTAGTGTGAGTAAGAAATTTTTATATTCAACGTGCGTATTATTTGGAAATTACATCTCTTTTCAAACTTAGTTTTCACTAAAGTTTCTACTAAGTTTTGGGGGGTGTGATGTACTTACGTCATCATAGCACGGAGAGTATAATCTTTTCTTTATAACGTTTGCTCGGGGAGTTAATTTTTTACTGTATATTAAAACTTTAACCAGTTTTAATGTGTCAATTTTTTTCAATTTGCCTAGTGTTTAGTGGTGTTGAGTTTCTAAGTGTCATTGTGGAGTTACACTTGATTTTATATAATTTAAAAGTGGTTCTCGAGCTTAGAAAGCGTATCTTGATGCTTGATGTTGTCCTAGAGTTTGAATGTTGTAGGGAAAATTGAGAAGAATACTAATTTTCAAGATGTCGGTTTGTTATTCGACCAATACACTGTTGCTCGACCAAGGAGACGAAGTCGAGCAGAGGTCGAGCAAAATGCACAAATCATATAGTAGCTCTGTTCGACTAAGTTGTAGTTGTTCGACCAGGAATGCCAACTCGAGCTCTGGTCGAGCAAAATATATAAAAACATACAGAGAGTTTGTTCGACCAAGTGATGGTTGCTCGACCAGAAAGGTAAAGTCAAACGAAGGTTGAACGAAACAGAGGAGAATAGGGAGCACGACTAGGCAGTTTGCTCGACTTCTAGCACTTGTTCGACCAACATATTTTGGTCGAACAAAGGTCGAACAACACCAATTTAAAGGGTAGATCGGGGTTGCTTGATATAAAACCCTTGCTCGATTTCAAAATGCAAGTCGATCTTAAGTCGAACGAGCTCCAAAAATAGTTTTTAAAGGTCAGTTTTCATTCCATTCGACATACACCCATCACCCTTTCTTGAGCATCGACCCCAAACCGTAAGTTTTTCTTCCCAAACTCTTCCCTACACACTAATTCTCCATTCCACACACTTCCACATCCAAATTCGAGGTTTTCAAGTCCGATTTAGGGCCTTTCACTTGCATTTTTAGGGTTTTCATCGCCAATCACCACACGCACACAATGTCCAACAAAGGTATAATTTCTCCTTACTTTCTACTCATGAATTGTTGTGATAATGTTCAGTGAAATGTCCAACAAAGGTATAATTTCTCCTTACTTTCTACTCATGAATTGTTGTGATAATGTTCAGTGAAGAATGGGTAAGTGGATTCATGCTAGTTTTGGTTGGATTAGATTGTTTAATTGTTGAAGTTCTTATTATGAATTGCACTTGAATTTTCATGGTTCGATTTGCATTGAATTGTGGAATTTTTGTGAAATTGATGGTGTGTTTAGTATGGGCTTGAGGTTAATTTTGATTTATATATATGGGCTCATTGAATTGATGTTTTGTTGTGGTGCAAGTGAAGGAGGAAAGCATGTTTGTGTGGAGTAGTGATTATTCGTGAGATGTATATTGTAATTACGATTGAATAAACACTTGAGGTTGAGTTAATTGAACCACATGAATTTGAAGTCTTGAGTAGGATTCATGCTAGCCTAGGATAAGTATATCTATCTCTTTGGTATGTATTGAAGTATTATTCTTGTAGGAAAAGAGATTACTTCTTCATCCAAGAGGAAGGGACCTAGGTCGCCTTAGTTTGGAGAGATAGTCAAGAAAATAAGAATGGAGAAGAGGAGGTCATCCGATTATGGCAACAAAATTCCAAATTGGGAGGAGAAGGAGTTGTGGGCTGCAATAGCCCAAAAGATCACAAGGACGAGGTAGCAGGATGGTCATGCGATGAGGGAGATGAATATTATCAACGATATTCGTTGGAAAGTTTGGTCAAGTGGGCAATACTCAATTTATGGAGATGAAGAGAGAGACCTATTTTCATATCACTGCAGAGGTCTTATGCACATTAAGGATTGAGTGTGGAGACCGATACCTTCCTTATGGTATTTGGATAGAGATTGGCGGGCAAGAGCAGATAATGTGGGCCCAAGAGTTTAATGAATTGATTGGCTGTGAGAATGAGACAGATGTGGAGCATGGTGATTTTAAGCCGGATGAGTTTTGGAGAGCTATTATGGGGAGGCGAGAGCAATATAATTCGAATACTTCCATGGTTGTCTTCATTCGCAACCCCGTGATCTCTTACATGGAAAGAATTTTGAGCAACACGCTGTTTGCTAGGTCCGAAGAAAGCTATATTCTGAGGGGGGGCTTTATATTTTGTGGTGCATGCTTCATGGAGTTCACTTCATGTAGCGGCGTACTTTTCATTCAGCTTCACAAGTTCACGACTCATAGATTTCAGCGCGTGAACATCGGAGGACTCATCACCTTGAGAGTGGAGTACTATAGAGTCGATTTGAGCGGGCACAGGCCTATCCGAGGGGATTCGGACTTGGTTTTGACATCGTGTGTGAGGATGGGACTGATTGAGCAGTTAGATGATACTTGGATGTTCATCCAAGAAAAGAATCCTAGTACGTTCAGATTTCCATTGGCAATTGTTGATCTCACTACCATTAGGGTCAACAACAATTTATTGATGAATATCATGGAGCACATGGTGATCTTGGAGACGTGCTTGGGAAGAGGAGATTGGAGAGTCCTTGCTGATATGCGGGCTCATGGGATCGTCCTAGATGAGGACATGGTCCTGATAGGAGATCCGGCCGACTTTTGAGAGGAAGAGCCGCAGCCGCCGCCAGCTTTTGATTATCCGGGGATAGATATGCCCCAGGTGCAGCCTCAGCAGCCTTAGGAGTAGGAGTTCTTCGAACCACCACAGCCGCAACCGTGGCCGGATTATTGGATAGCCCAGGATCAATTTTATCGGGAGTAGTTTCAGTTGATGGATGAGCATTTCGTCACATTTAATGAGAATCAGCAAGAAACTAATAGACAGCTGGCGCTTGCGAATACTAACTATGCCGCACTCAATGCGCGTTATGATGTGATGGATGGTCGGTTGAGGCAGATGTATGTTCATGGGCGCATGATGGATAGGAATATCAGTGATCTCCATTGAGCGTTTGATCGATGGCTTGTAGAGATGAGTGGAGATGAGGATGACGATTCTCCTAAGGAGTAGAGTGCTAGGTCTTTTATCTTTTCCGATTCTTCTCATCCCCTTCTCTTTTACACTTTACAGGTGGAGATTTGATTATTGTGGGTGTAGTGTATGATTCATGTGTGGGTGGCATGTATCTGATATTGATGATGATTGGGTGATTGATAGTTGGAAGATGTTTACATGGATTTATTTTGGATTGTTTATTGATGAGGATTGTTCATGTTATGCATGTGCCTTATTTTGATGCATGTTGATTTGTTGATGACGAGCATATTCTAGTTTTACTTGTAGTTCATAGAAAATTGATTATATGCTTTGAAGAGTGCTTAGGATTCTATTACCCATGTGAGGATTTGAGCCTTTTAATTGTGCTATAAGTTATTCTTGAGAGTCGTTTGTATACTCGTATTCTAGAACTTGATTTGGAGTCTTGTTTGAAGTCTAAAATTGATAGATACTAGGAAATGATCTTAGGCTATTGTTGTTGATTAAGTCACTTAGCCAAATTAATACTACCTTATTATGTGCTTATCATTGGAAGCCCTTTTGAGCCTTTAAGCTTTTTCTTTGGCAAGCCTTTGATAAATAGCCATTTACGTTTTGAGCTTTGAACACCTATTAGAGTGGAGGTAAATGAATGTTATATGATGTTTTGAAGAGAAACAGGAAGGAGGGATTTGGTGTAATAAGAATCAAGGGACAAGTGGTTAAATCTTGCAAGGGATAGTGCCTGAAACTGGTATCCCTAATGCTAGAAAGGGTAGTGCCCAAAACTGGTACTCTTATACTTGAAGAACACCGAAATTAGTATTCTATTGCAAAGAAAAGATGTAGATCCAAGTAAAGATGGAGAAAGTGCAAATTGAAGTGATTATAAGAAGGACGAAGGAGGAAAGAACGAAGCTGTTGAAAAGCACTTCTCCAAGGTACTTCTTTACTAAGTAATTTAGTTACTTATCTAAATTCTCCTACCTTTACCTAAGAGCCAATGTTACTACCTATATGCAAGTCCTTTGTGATCCTAGTATTAAAATAGTTATAGATGGATTTTTGAGACCCTTGTTAAGCTTATGGTTACACGAGTATATGAATTGAAATTGAGTGTCGATACTAACCATGAAGTGTACATCTTTTACACTTGAGAGAGAGAGTAGTGAGCTAGACGACTTAGCACTCGTAGAAGTATTGTGATTGATTGATATTTTTGCGTGAATAAAAGGTATGATGGATTGCATGTTTGGAGTTGATATAATTACATGTGTTAGGATAGGTTGTGTTTGATCTCGTGATTACACTCTCTGAATTTGTTTTGATTTTTGTTACCTCGGGACGAGCAATATGTATGTTTGAGGGTTTGATGAGAGTGTAAATTCACGTATTTTGGGTTCTGATTTGTGTGAGAATTGAGTACGATTGAGTCTTTTATTAAGACGAATCGGTTTGTTTACGAAAAAGGTGCAAATCAGAGTGTACAAGGGCTTTTTGTGCATAAATGTATTGGAAAACAGGTCTTAAAGGCTTGGAATCGGAAGACACGATTTTTGAGGTGATTTTCGAAGGCCGTTCGACCTCAAGACCTTGTTCGACCATCATCACTTTGGTCGAACAAGGCGGCCAAGCCGAGCAGAATACGCAGATTCGTCCAGAGAGCTTGCTCGACTTGGAGATGTTGCTCGACCAGAATCATCTTGGTCAAGCAGATGAGTGCAGTCGAACAAAATGTGCAAAAAATTACAGTGAGGTTGCTCGACCATTACTCGAGTTGAAGGCCTTGCTCGACAAAGCAAGGTTTGGTCGAACGGATTCTCGCTGCTTCAATTTTTGGAAATTCCAGATTTCTTTTACCAAATTTGACGTGTGCTTCAAGTAAAAGCCCATCCTAAGCCTATAAGGAGGTTCCATGAGTATAAAAGAAGAGCTTTCGCAGGAAAAAGGGACGACATACATCATCTATCATCCATCTACCACCGAAACCCTACTATTATCCGAAGGAGTCATGAAAAGATGTTCGTCTGGCGAGTCAAGTAAGATCATACCAATCAACCATGATTGTTCCTAGATCAATCATAGGCTAGAACTGCTCCGGTAATTCTAGGGTTATAAAAGTTTTATGAGTTAATTGAATTTTCATTTGTAAACTCCGTACAACACTACTTGTGGTTTATTTTCTATAAGATTGTGCTTTTTCATCATTAACTGTTATGTAGAGTCTGAATACATATCTAGGTTATTGATTGACTGCATTCACTGCTGAGCAGAATTACATGATATAATTTAAGTAAAGGGATTACGAAGTCTTATTAGAACTATCTTATATAGATACTTGTTAATTGAATCTTATTCAGGTTAATAAGTAGGATAAAGAGTATAATGTCATAGTACTTATAAAGGGAGATCATATCGGGTTAGAGTACTAAGTGCACGGAAAATAATTGATACTGTAGTACCTAGAAAGGAGGGTGAATTATATCTCTTGCTCCGAGGATATTCACACGTGTCATACGCAAGTTTACTTGTGTCTATAGGGTGAACTTGCATGGTTTAGTGATACGTCCATAAACCACAAGGCATAGTCGGACATCAATGCATGGAAAGAAAATTAATAAGTAAAACTGGATGACCCGAAGAACTACCTAACTTCTTACTTGATCACCACCGTATCATATCTATTGCTTGTTATTTAATTTGCTATTTAAATTATATGTTCTTTAGTTACGCAATGTTTCCAAACCAAATTTACCAACATAGTCTTAGTTAATTAGAATATAACTAAATTGATAATAATCCGTCCCTTGGATTCGATAATCACTTGGTCGCTTATCGAAACTATAATTGATATCCTTCATACTTGGGGATTATTTTGTGTGTTGAGAAAACGCTCATCAGTAATCTTTGTATTTCCTTTTCAGTTTCAGTTGGGTATGGGTCATATTGGTTTGTCCATGAAAGTAAAATTATAATTTCATTTGGGAAGGGGCCATATTGGTTTGTCAATTGAAGCAAAATTGTATCACCTCTAGGAACCGAAGAGCTTTAGATTATTAATGTTTATAACTTTTATAAAAACAATATTTTTTTAGTTGGTTATGAAGAATTTTGAATTATTTTATGATTAATATAAATTTAAAAAGTTTTTTAATTATTTTTAATTAGAAAAAAAATATTTATAAAAATATATAATAAAAATATTTAAACAATATATGAGATATAGTGTAATGAAATATGAGATATTTATAATATGATACTATTTGTAAGGGTGCTTGAAGGTGTAATCATTTTTTTATATAAATGAAAATAATACTCTATCATATTTCCTCAATTAATTCTGTTTTCATCAATCCGATAATAATTTCCACCACTCATTAATAATAAATAAAGAAAATAATACACCAATTCAATAACAATAAATTACATTTTAATTTGAAAATTTCACATTCACATAACACACATAACACGCTTTACATTTTATTTATTATATTAGAATATTTTATCACCTAAAAAACAATGAAATTAGTAATAAAAAAATTCTAAACTCTTTATTTAAACGATTGATGCAATTAATTTTAGGGAATATAAAGGAAAATATGAAAAAATAAATGTAATATATGACATTTATCTAATTAAGATAAAAATGAAAATTAATGTGGAAATGTACTGTGAGAAGAAAAAATTGAAAAATGTTTAAGATATTTAAAAAATATACAACATTATGGTAATTGAGAATGTATTACCATTTATTATTTTTCATTTCTTAATTAAATATATTTTAAATATGATTTTTATTAAATTAGGTGGATATTAAATATGATAATTTATAGATTGATTGATATTATAATGGAAAAATTACTATTACATACACACTATGTACCTCTAATTATTATTAGATACATTGATTTAAAATAATTACTATCAAATACAAAATATTAAAGTAAAATACAAAATACAACCCTAAACCCATACACTTTTAAACCACAAATCCTTAACCCCCACCCACTGTCGGACCACCGCTGAAAACCGTCGGACCACTGCCGCCGCCGGACTGCCGGAGCTCCGCCGGCCGATCGCCGGAGCTCTACCGGACCGCTGCCGCCGGAGCTCTGCCGGACTACCGCCGGACCACCACACTTTTTTGATGCACACACTTTGCTGCACACGAACTTTTGCTGCACACAACATTTATGTGCAGCACATTGTATGTGTAATATTGGAATATCACTATATAATTTTGTAGTTAGTAGTAATATTTTTGTATGTTTATATTTCATAGTAATTAAGGGTTTTTTTGTGTACCTAGTAGTAATAATTAATTAATTAATACAAATTTAATTAAAAAATATTATGAAAATTCGAAAATAGAAAAAGAAAAATTAAAATAATGTTAGAATGACATGGAGATATAAATACACTTTAATATTTATAAATATAAATAAATTATAAATTATTATACATTTTAAACTTTTTTTTAATACTATTAAATGTTTTTATAAATATTTTTTAATTTAGAATAAATTAAAACGTATTTCAATTTTTAAAATATATAAATATTCTTTAGAATTTTGCAATCTCTTTACAACTTTATAATTATTTTAAAATTCATTCATTTTTTAAGTATATATAAATAAAAAAAATTAGAATTTGGCAATATTATTTATTACTTTTCTTAAAATTTTTAATAAAATCTCAAATATAATAATAATTTTTTCAGATTTTAAATACTCCCTATGTCCCACATATTTTTAACCACTTTTCATTTTGGGCTGTTCCACGTATTTTTACTCATTCCATTAATGGTAAAGTTACATAATATTTTATTACCTACTTTTTATATTTTTTCATCAATCCCAACAACTTTAGTTACTTTTTTATACTTTATTCATCATTCCAAACAACTTTATTTACTTTTTCGTTTTAAATTACTAATTTATCCCTACTTTTTCCTATATTATATATTAAAAAAATAACATGTCTAAATCTTCATGCCCGTACAAATGGGTAAATATACACGGTTACAGAGAGGGCAATTTTTGTGATCCAAGAATCATGATTACACACGAGCTAAAACAAAAATAAATATATCATATACTCAATTTCGACAACTAAGTATTTATATCATAGAAGAAAATTTCTATTTCCACTATGATAAAATACTCACAAATCAATAACCCTACAACACACTTTAATTTCATAATTGTCAACACTTTACAACTCACATAACTTACTTTTATAATTTTTTATTATCCAAAAATATCAAACTACCACTAAAAGTAAAGCAAAAAGTAATTTTTTTTTAAACTCCATATCTACAGTAACTGTGAATTTCTCTTTAGGACGGGGTAAAAAATATTATACTCTTTAGTATAAAATGTGTACCCTTGATTTTCTTAAAAAAATAATTTTTTTAATCAAATATTTATAATATTTATATTTTAGTCGATCTTTTTAATGAAAAAATATACTCTTATTAATTAAAGTGTATATCTTTCAGAAAAAAATATTACACCCTTGTACACCCGGGGACATAAGAGACCAACTTTTATATTTTAAACCATTAAATTATTTAAATATATCAATTTAGTTATTTTAAATATTACTATTTTTTAATATTTATTAAAAGCGCAAGTAGAACTGGCTACCCAATTCTGTTGAATTATGAATAGTAGAAGAGTCGCGTTTCTACTCAAAAAATTAAACAATTTTCAAACTACCATATTTAGTTTAACGAAAAGTAAAATTACTATTAAATTAAATTAGCCTAAATTACCCTCCTAGTCAATTTTTATTTTTAATTTTTTGATCGTTGATATTCGTTGACTACTTTTTTTGTTTGAACAGTAAAATAATTTGCGGACAAATAGATAAAACTACATTTATTGTTTGAACAGTAACTATTTATTTTTTCCAACCAATAATATATAGTAAAGTAGGGTTTATAGTAAGTATTTACTATTTATACAAGCCATTTTGGGCAAGTGCACATAAAGTTGGTAGTTTTAATATTTTTTTAAACTGTAGTGTGACCAATTTGTAGTTGATGAAATCCTACATTATAGGATTTGATGTTAATAGTTAACTCGAACAAAGTTAGACAAATAAAAATATTAAAAGAAAATTCAACTCTGAAATTATAATGCAAATAAATACAAGGGTGGCACTATTGCCACCCGAAGTATTACTTAAGGCACCCATATTGAAGACGAAAGACATGTGAAATATCATTTATAGCCCTACACTATTTAAAAAACCCCAACCCATTTATTAATTAAAAAATAAAATAAAATTTTTTGCTTTGCACACCCAACACCCAAAACACAAACTAAAGATACACACTCACACACAATACAACAAAAACACACACTGATCACACACACATCACACACTGATAAACGAAGATGAAAAATAGAGAAAATTGAAGAGTAAAAGTTTTGAATGAACTAACACTAAATTTCATTCATTCCCATAATTTTTGCAAACTTATTGAGTTAGTATAAGTACACAAAATTTTAGCTTATTCTCAAAAGATTTGTTTTTATCCCATCAAGGATAATGTGATTCATGATTTATATTTTGAAAGCACTAGTTTTTGGTTTAGGGATTGAAAGAGATTATTTCTTAGCAATATGGAGCATGAAGATGATTACCACTAGAAATTGTAAGTTTTAGACTATTTTATACTAAAAAAATTGTGTAATTTGAAATTTTTATGTTTTCTTCCCGGTTCATTTTTCTGAAAATCGCAAAGAAAATTCATCTCTGGTTGGCTGAAAAAGTTTATAAATTTTGGCCAGTGGTGACCGAAATTTTTGCTAATAAATTCGGCTGGTACTATATGAAATATATCGTAAATTTCGGCAACAGGTGATCAAATTTTGTGAAAAAATTCGGTCACTGTTGATTGAAATTTTTATAGCTGCAATCAAATTTTCATTTTTACAAGCTTTGGTGTTTATTCATCCCCTTATACATTAAATTATTCTTTTCTAGAAGATAAGATGGAAATAAAACAATCTGCTAATTGTGCATCTCCTTTGAATGAGATGGTGATGGATAAGGGAGGTAAAGAACCCAATCACCACACCAGTATTTGAGCCCCAACCTATTATATCTACCCGTGGTCGTCCTAAGGAGGTTTGCCGAAGAGCTTGAAAAGTACAAAACGAGATTCAAGTGCATTCGAGTATGAAGAGAATATGTGTGTTGGTACATATTCACCTATGCCGAGCAAAAGAAATATTTACGAGATGGGTTCAACAACTTGCAAATCCATATTTTCTACAAATTAAAGGCAAAAGATCCCAGTATGTACCTATTATATTCGTGTATCATATCATTGATCGATTTTCATCTATTTAATATTAATGTTTATTTATTTTGCAGAAGCAAACTAGGTTCAAGAAACCTCGTGTACAGTCAAAGACACTTGAGTCTCGTGACTTGTGGCCTCGTTACCACTGGAATGGGCACCCTGGGTATCTAGCATGAAACATCGCTGGCGATGGTCATTGTGAATTTCGTGCAATTGCAGATATGATGGGTTTCAATGAGAGCTCTTGGGGTAGAGTTCGTAGGGATCTACGTAGAGAGCTGACATCAAATGTTGAGATGTACGCTTGGGTGTTTCTCATGGATGGTCGAGTTGACATGGTCAAAGAAAAATTGGAATGTTTTAATTCTGTTGCGCCTAAAGACAAGTGGTTTGTTCTTCCTGACATAGATTACTTGGTTACAAGTGCATACAATATGGTTTTAATGGCATTAACTCCCAAACAGAGCCTCACATTCTTACCGCTGAGGACGAACCCACCCAAGAAGATGAAGGAGATATACATAGCTCTTGTGAATGACAACCACTTCATCACTGTTAATCTTCAGAATGGACACCCACACCCACCAGTTGTAGTGCAATGGCATAAGTTTCGTCATCCAATAGCAGATCCATGGATAAGATTCTCACAAGAGTATATGTCTTCCACCAAGCATATAGCTGAAACTATAATACTATGAACGACTCTACTTAACATTTCAAGTATATTAGAATTTTGGCAAAATATTGCTGAAATCTTACAAATATTTTGGAATTATATTTTTTACATCATACAACCATACTCCAGTTTATTTTCAAATGAATATTCTCTCTTTGTAGCCTTATGTGTTGGCTAAGATGGAGTCATGGAAATACAACCCTAAATTTAAAGTTAACCTAATCAGAAAAAAATTATGGGATAACAGAATCATAATGTGTTGCATTAAAAGAGGAAACAAAACCTCCAAAAGTTAACTAATATAACCATAATTAAGTTGAGAAAATTAGCAACAATACACTTGTAAAAATAAATAACTGACATTACTTCAACGCCCAACATCAAAAATTATGCATGAATTCTAATCCCCTGCTAGAAGACGACCCGACATTGTTTCTATGCCTCAGCATACTAGTAAATGCACCATGTCACTCTGATGATCACTACCTCTTGGCTACGCTCCAGGAGCCATGTCACATCCAATAATAGCACGTATATTGCTTAATGCGTGCATAGCCTCCTCCAATCAGGACTGTAGGGTCACCCACCTCCCATCAGTATATTATGGGATCTATCACAGCTTCGATTTGACTAAGTTGGTCATACAGTTGAGTAGTATGATCACTTTGAAACTAGGTCAGCCCCGAATATGACTTGCGACTTGGCTTTTCTAAATTAGCCAAGAGTTTTTAACAAACCAAACTATATAATCATCACTCACTTGCCACGGTGGTTTGTCCCTTTGCTCGAACATCTCATTTGGTAAAATGTGAGTCTTCTAGTACAAGAAGTGGCGAGCCATGTCAATAATCACTCCCTTCCTCCGCATAGCCGAATAACCCTATCTGCTGATATACTCTCCCAAAGGCTCTTTCACATGTCAATAATCACCCCCTTCCCCTCCTCTTTCACAACCAAGGTATAAATGGCCCTTGTATTTATTATTCCCTACATCAGACATAATAACAACAATAACCATCTCATTTTCCTTTCCAACTTTTCTAACCCAATTTAGAAGATCACCTCTAGTTCCAAATAAACTATGATTGGTGAAGAGATCCGTAAAATCACAATCTCATTCAAAGGAGATGCACCATTAGCAGATTGTTTTACCATCTTATCTTCCTGAAAAGAATAATTTAATGTATAATTGGATGAATAAACACCAAACCTAGTAAAAATGAAAATTTGATTGCAGGTGTAAAAATTTCAATCAACAGTGGCCGAAATTTTCACAAAATTCGATCACCTGTTGCCAAAATTTTACGATATATTTCATATAGTACCAGCCAAATTTATTAGCAAAATTTCGGTCACCACTGGCCGAAATTTATAAACTTTTTCAGCCAACCAGAAATGAATTTTCTTTGCGATTTAAAAAAAATAAACTAGGAAGAAAACGTAAAAATTGCATAATACACAATTTGTTTAGTATACAATAGACTAAAACTTACCATTTCTAGTGGGTAATCATCTTCATGCTCCATATTGCTAAGAAATAATCTCTTTCAATCCCTAAACCAAAAACTAGGGCTTCAAAATATAAATCATGAATCACATTATCCTTGATGGGATGAAAATAAATCTTTTGAGAATACGCTAAAATTTTGTATACTTGTACTAACTCAATAAGTATGCAAAGATTATGAGAATGAATGAGATTCAGTGTTTGTTCCTTCAAAACCTTTTCTCTTTAGTCTTCTCCATTCTTCATCTTCGTTCATCAGCGTGTGATGTGTGTGTGATCTATGTGTGTTTTTGGTATATTGTGTGTGAGTGTATATTTTTAGTTTGTGTTTTGGGTGTTGGGTGTGTAAAGCAAAAAAAAATATTTTATTTTTTTATTTAATAAATGGGTTGGGGTTTTTAAAATAGTGTAGGGATATAAATGATATTTCACATGTCTTTCGTCTTCAATACGGGTGACTTAAGTAATACTTCGGGTGGCAATAGTCTTGCCCTAAATACAATCTTAAAGGTTTGGAGAAAATAAGTGTCCTAACATAAAAATAATTGCGAATAACTTTTGCAAGAGAACATTATAACATTATGCCTATCAACTCCTCCAATTTGATGCTATAATGTCAATTTTATCTTGGTCCAACTATCCAGCCTACATAAATCTGATCAAATTAATTAGTGCTAGAAATTTATCACTAAGACATAATTTGAACTATAAAAGAATAAAGAACCTGATGGACGGTCCATTTGTAGGGAAGTTTCTTGCCATCAAAGAGGAAGACCACAGATGTATATTCCACTTCTTTCTTTCGGCAATAAGCATTAAGTAGGGTTCTTATTTTAGTTTCATCACCAACTATGAAATGGTCTTTACTTCCATCCTGCACTAAATGGAAGAGTGTGGAGTATTAATTTTAGGAAATTCTTTTTTTTCTTTATCATTTGAATAATAAAAAAAACATTTACTAATAAAAAAATATTTACACAACAACGAAATATGCATTTCACTTAATTAATAAGAATTTTTCTAATAAAACAAAATCATTGAATAAAAATCGAAAAGATAGATTTATCTAAGCATATAACCGCGAGCTAATTTATGCACATAGAAGCAGAAATAGGAAACAATATAATTGCACTCATACTCTTTTAAAGAAAAAAAAGAAGTTCTACAGTATATAAAAATTAAAAAAAAGAGACAAATACACAGAGAGAGAAAGAGGATAAGAAGGAAGATATGAACCTGATAATTTTAAACAAATGCTAATTTTACCATCGTTCACCAATACGTTGTCGAAATTTTTCCGGGTAGCTGTATAAGGAAAGATCTCCATTTGAATGTAAGAGAGGAAAGAGAAAGAGAGGAAGGAGAAAGAGGGAATGTATGATTATGGAGGAGGGTGGTATTGTGCTAATATATATATATATATATATATATATATATATATATATATATATATATATATATATATATATATATATATATATATATATATATATATATATATATTTTGCTGATGTTCAAAAAGCTGAGTTGACGGACGATGGATGAGAAACAGTAAGTGGAGGTGTGAGGCTGAGTAGTTGAGATAGGCAGCTGGATAAAATAGCAAAACCTTTGTCCATAAAACAATGGAGAGGTTAGGAGGTCTCCATAGGTATAGGCTGTTTAAAACTTTGGGTCACATGCTAGAGTGCCCAATTTCAATAAAGTGGGATAAAAAATGCCCGGTTCAGTACAAAAAATACAAAATGCCCAGTTTTGACGCAATTTGATGAAACTACCATTTGAAAGCTGATTTGATATGAGTTGACGGATATGGAGTCAGCTTGACTCCGATTTTTACTCATGATGAAATCAATTTGAATGTTTTCTTTTATTTGAAATCAAATTTACACTCTTTCCTTCCTATTTCTCTCTTCTCCCCCAATTTGCACTGTCATATTTTTCTTTCAATTATTATTATTATTATTTTTAATTCAGGAAACAAGCAATTAGTTGTGGAAACATCCAGAAGAGTACACAAGATGGCGCAACAGTTGAGTGTAATTTGTGTTTATTTTTCATTTTGAATATGTACTGCCTTAAAAAAATCATTGCACATTCGTTATTTATGAGTTTAGGGTTTGGAATTAGCATTGTAATGTTATGTGTATCTATAGTAATCGTCAATTCGAATGATATTTTGGTGAAAGGGAATGTGAATTGTGAAAAACTTATTTATAGATTCAAAGACCGAGTGGTTATTAATTGAGGGTTTAGCGTTTCTGAAATGCCTTTGATCGAGTTCATAAAAGTCCGATTTGGTGATATTTTATAATCCTCAGCAGCAAAGACCGAGTAGAGCACTTTAATTGACACATGTGAAGTCAAAGACACTGCACTATAATTGAAAGACACTTGAACTTGAAAGTCCGAGTACAATAAATCCCCAATTTAATATTAAAGTAAAGATCGAGTAGAGTTTTTTATTTCAAAATTCCTAATTTAATATTAATGTAAAGATCGAGTAAAATTAGTAATCAGTAATAATTGTAAAGACAGAGTTGATTTTTAATTAATAGTAAAATCGAAAGAACGAGTTGATTTTTAATTAGAAAAATCCCGATATGTATTTAAAATGAATGACCGAGTAGAAGGCTATTTAAAATCACAAATTCTCTACATAAGGAAAGACCGAGTATATATTGTAATATGTTTGAATTAGAAATCAAATCTAATTATAATTATAATAGTATCTAATTTACAAGTTTTAGTTGACACATATCAATGTTATATTCATTTTGTTTATGTGGATTTTAGGTATAAACTTATTTATTTTGCTTACATGTTACTTTATTTTAAGTAATCGTTCATGTCAACTAATTGTAGTGTATTGTTTAATACTATTAATTATCTTTTAATGATTATAATTATAGGAATTTAATTATTGAATTATTTAATTAATCTAATTAAAGAAAAAATTACGAGATTCAATAATCTTCTCAAAATTGAGATTATTTTAATTATCCAAGTTTAATGAATTTAAATTAATGTCTAATGTGATGGTCAATTAATTTAGGGTTAATAACATTAAAATACACCACCTTTTCCTTCTTTTTCAATTTAATAACGAACTTTTTTTAATAAAAAAATATATGAAATTTTTTTTTTAATTAAATCACGGACTTTCTTTTCATTAATTAAATACACAACCTTTTTGTATTTTTCTAATTTAATCACAAACTTTATATTTTTTCGATTTAATACATTTTTTTGTTTTATAATTTATTTCAAAATCTTATATGCATAAAATTTATGACTAATTAAATTAATAATAATAACCACACATTAAATATTTAAAATATAATGCATAATTATTTATAATATTTAAAAAAATTTATAAAGCAATTCATGAACTAAATATATTTATTATTAATATTATAATATAGACTGTAAATAAATAATAATAACCAATATTACCACAGGCTTTGATAATTTATGAATAAATTATTATATAAACTTTTAAAAATTTATATGTAAAACAATTCATGTACTTATATATTTATATATAAGAATTCGTAATTAAATATATATATAAGTAAATTTTTATAGTTTTTAATATTAATTAAATTAGTCATATATTTTATTAATATAATAATTCAGATTAATTTTTTTAAACAATAATCATGTATTTAGTTAAAAAAATAAAATGTTTGTGATTAAATTTAGAAAGTACAAAAAGATTGTGTATTTAATTGAAAAAAAGAAAGTTCGTGATTAAATTGAAAAAAAAAATAAAGGTCATGTATTTATTTGTTTTAAAAAAAAAGTTCGTGATGAAGAAAACTTTTTTTCCACTACAATGAAATACTCATGAACTTGGACTCAATTTAGGTGTAAATTGACAAGAGCAAGCGCATTCTATCGTTAGTAGTGAGTGACCAAGTTTAAATATCGAACAAAGGGAGATCTAAATCTATAGTGTATCCGTGTTTATTTTCTATCATACTTTATAGAAGTAATCGGATTTTGAGTTTTGAAATTGAAAAGAGCAATTTAACTACAAATTATCTAAGCAAGTAGCAAATAAAAATAATTAACAACTAAAAATGATCAAATAAAGTGTCAAGTAACTAAAATGAAAATGAAATGGATGTAGAACAATCTAAAGAGGAGTAAGGCTAACTACATTCAAGGTTAAGGACACAACATGGACTTGTTAAATATAAATGACAAATATCAATGATCATTGGAATAGAAGCAATCACAAACATTCCCTTAATCCCTTTGGCTAAGGTGATTAAGTTCTCAACTCATTATAAGTTTCAAGCACAAAAGATTGAATCACACTCTCAATTCCCTTAAGGTACTATGATGACAAGATTAGTCTCCTCACTAAATTAATCAATCAAATATGATAAACCAATTAAGTGTTCTCACATGAATGTTCTAAGTATATAAAGATGTGACCACATATTTCACACACTAACATACAAAATCCACACTATAACATGTTCAATCAAAACCCTAATCATAATATTAGAATGACCATCCTAATATCACAAATAGAGAATTCAACCATACATATCATAATACAAATCAAGTAAATCAGAGATCATGTAAGAAATTCCAAAAATCACATCAATTAAACCATCTAAAATTAACAAATCTATAGTTCCCTAATCCATCAAGTGGCTAGCCTCTCAAGTGGTCTAGCCAACATAAAACATCAATACAATGCTTACCAACATCCATTGTTGAAATAAAAATTAAGAAAACACAAATTAAAGATAAGATCTCCCCTATTTGGAACTTGGGTTGATTCTCTCTTCAAGATGCACTCCTCCCTTCAAATGCCTCAATCCACTTTAGAAATATGATGGGTGAATGAAAAACATGAAGATTCATGAGTGAAAGTGTGAAAATAGTGGAAAATTAAGTGAAATTTGAGTGGAGATGGAAGTGTGTGTGGAAAATGATGTTTTGTGTGTGTCTTTCATGAAAATGGAGGCTAGGGTTGATTCTCCAATCCAAACTTGGAGAAAATCAGTAAAATGGGGATTAAAATTAATTTTCTGGACAGGTGGCTATTTTCACAAAAATTCGACTGAATTTTTGTGAGGGACGTCGAATTTTTCTGTAATTCTGCAGAAAAATTTCTATCAAATTTATCTGCTGCTGGTCAATTTTTTTTGTGTCAGTGTACTATTCTTCACTCTTTTTGGACCGTTTTCTCCGATTTTGCTTGTTTTCTCCATCGTGATACCTGTATGTGCATATTTTGATGTTAGAAGTAATATTTTCACCTTTTTTACCATATATGAAACAAAATACAACATGAAAACAAACAAAACAAACACAAAACAACCTAAAATCTAGGTGAATTCAACGATGATCAAACCCTCTAAACTTAGAGCGTTGTTTGTCCCCAAACAACAAAACGAAAGAAAAGAACTAGGAGGAGAATTCACCTAGTAAAAGAATCATGAAAACATAAGTAATAATATACTACAATCAATCCTCTTTAACTAACTTAATCAAATAGCTCAACATGAACAAGTCGGACGTGTGTACAAGGAGGGATTGATGCGTTCTCAAAGGACGATGTGTTATCAATTTAATTATTTACTAAATTAATTAAGACAAAAGACAATTAAGTTTGAGGTTTGATTATCAACTACTAAACAATTAATTATAATAACAAATAAAATAAAAAAGACTAGAATAATACGAAAGTATCTCAAGAATGGAGAATAGGTAGCTCTAGGGTAATCAAGTTTTACTACTTAACTTCCCTCACAAGTGCAGACAGACTCTGCCTTGTGGACTATGGACGCATCACTAAACCATACAAATCTACTCTATAGACACAAGTAAATTTGCGTGTAACACTTGTGAATAACCTTGGAGCAAGAGACGTAATTTCAGCCCCCTTTCTAGGTACTATCAACATCAATTATTTCACACGTCTGGAATCTAACCCAATATGATCTCCCTTTATAGATACTATAAAATTACCCTCTTTATCCTACTTACTAACCCGAATTTAATTCAATTAATAAACATTCATATATGACAGTTCTAATGAAGCTTCGGAGTCCCCTAACTTAAAATCATAACATGGAATCCTGTTCAGCGGTGAACGCACTCAATCTACAACCAAGATATATATATTCAGACTCTATATACCAATTGAAGATGCATAAAATGACTGTGAATTTGGATTAAGAAAGTATAATCATATATAAAATAAATCTACAAGTAGTGTTGTGCGGAGGACACACAGGAGAGTTTAATTAATTCATAAAACCTTCAAAACACTAGATCTACCAAAATGGTTCTAGCCCATGATGTTGCGAAGAACAATCATGGGGGTTGGATAGATCTTACCAATATATCTGGAAAATATAAAACAAATTAGGAAACGAATAAAACCCTAGATGTGGGCGTCGTCGCTTCCTTCTTCTTCTTGAATCCTCCTCTTGGTACTCCACTTGATTCCACAGACGAATCTTCAAAGTGATGGATGGATGGAGGAAAGGATGTGGATGATGGTTGGGGGTGATCCCCCCTTGTAGGATGTAGAATGATTGTGTTGCAATTTATCTCTACATGAATAATGATGTGATCTACATCCTCTTTTATACTTGTAAGCTCTCCATATGGACATTGAATGGACTTTTTCTTGGAAAACACGATATATAAGCACAAGGGGTGTAAAACCAGTCGAAATCAGAATTCAGTGTCTCCGTTCGACCAAAGTGGTTGGTCGAACGGGAAGGCCTTGGTCGAACTACTGGTCGAGCTGCATATGTAGTCACTTCCACATCCGACCTCCGATGTGAGTAATTTTTGCACTCACGCGATCCTCTCTTCCTTGTCTTTCTATTCTTATAAAGAAATCACAGAAAATCCAATATAAAAATGTGTAACTAGTCATGCAAAGAGGCACAACCGTTCTGTTCGGCACAGCTTGCACGATGTCACCATTTTGACCATAACTTCCTCGTTTTGAATCCGATTGGAGTGTTCCTTATGTCAACATGACCCACTCTTCTGTGGCTTTCCAACTATGTTTCACACTTCATTTTTGAGCTCCTCACGAAAATAGAAAAATTACACAAGTTGGACGTACGTTTTTCAGCATTTTTGCACAAGTTGCACTGTTCTCCAACTTTGCACTTTTAATCTTTTTTCCACCTAAAACATAATAAAACACCTCAAATGCACCTTTTTGTCACATTTATCAAATATAAGACACTTGTGCAAATATATGACAACAATTCCCATCAAAAAGGTGTTAAATTGGACACTAAAATACGCTTATTTTCAATCTCATCAATCCCCCAAACTTACCCGTTACTCGTCACGAGGCAACAAAATGAAAATAAAGAGAAAGAGAGTAAGAAAATTAGCAGGAAAACAAGGACTATGACTCATATATCATTTAAAATTCAATTGTCCTCAACTTTGGTCATGCCACTCTAACTATATGTAATAATTAATTCATAGTATACAAGTTAAGACAATCACCACCAATTCAAATGCTCCATTGACATGTTCTCACAGGAAGTATATATGATCACTCGCACTCAAGTGTAAAAGATGTACACTTACGGGTTAAGGTGTTTACGCTCAAATTCAATTCAAGTGCATGCGTAACCATAAGCTTGCCAAATATCTCAAACTTTCCACCACTAAAAGTATGATTCGACAATGGGATAAAAAAAGACTTTTCTTTTGGATGTAACGTTGGCTCTTTAGTTAAGGTAAGGAATATATGGATAAGTGACTCAAAATTCGGATCAATCAAGTGCACATTCCATCATGATCTTTCATTCTTCTTACTCACTTAAATTAAGCACAACATCCTCCTCAAATATTTCACTTTTTTTTCAAGCACAACAATTTTTTTTCTTTTTTTCTTTTTTTCTTTTCCTTCTCTCATTTTTTTCTCTCGAGGTACCAGTTTTGGGCAGTAACTCACGCATCCTCCATAGGGTACTAAATTTAAGCACTACCCAAGGGTATTTGATTCCATGGAGTACTAGGTTTAAGCACTATTCCATGATTCTCCTTAGATACATTATCAAGCTCAATCACTGTTTCAAAACAAATTTCATTCCTTCCCAAAATGTTATAAAATCCCATTAACACACTTTGAAAATCCATTAATTCTTATCATGATAGAATCAAGGCTCAAAAAATTCAGGCTCAAAGTGGCTATTTCTCTTAGGCTGTCAAATAATGAGGTTTTCAGGCTCAATGGGGCTAACTACGATTAAACATCATTCGGTAGGGAATTATTTGGCTAAGTGGCTCATAAATTCAAGGATGGCCTAAAATCATCTCCCATCATCTAACACACATGTAGTTTCAGGTAAGACAAGGGGCAAGTTCTAGAATATACACACAAGAACGATACTCACCAAAAAAGAAATATCATGTGATTGTGTACATGAATAAGACTCAAAATTCACATGGGTATTTAACAAGTAACAGAGCACTTTTCATGGTAATTAATATCCCACAAGTACATATAGAACTTCATACCACAATATAATTCAAGTACACTTCCTTCATCAATTTCAAGAGCATATGAATTCTAGGCACAATTTAAAAAATATAAGCTCATGTGGATCACTAAAACCAAGATCTCAACGTATGCACGAGCTCTTTAAGTTGTTCAACTTAATCAGGTCAAAGCCTCAGTGTAGAACTCGTCTGGCCACTCAAGTACCTTTTCTATCATCAAAGCTCAAGCACATCTCGTCATCACAGATTCATCAATAATAAATTAGGGGAACTATGAAAAAGACTCAATTGACTATCTAATCGACTCCACACACTAGAAACACCAACACGACACATTAAACATTAGGTAAGTTGCAAAAATTCGATATATCAACACTGGTTAAAATGGTAATATGCCGCAAAAAATCAACCTCCTAACAAAGAAACAACCAACGAAAGGAAAAATTATTCCCTTAGTGCTCATAAGACGAGGTAAGTACATCACAACCCCCCAAACTTAGTAAAAACGTAAGTTGAAACTAAGTTTGAAAAGAGATGTAATTGCCAAAATGTGAGCACCTTAAATATAATAACTCTTCACTCGTATAAAAGAATCACAAAAGCAATAAAACGGAGGGAACAAGCCCCCAACAGACACTCAAGTTTAATGTCAAAGAGTCATGACGATACTCAGCTTTGTAGACTACTCGATCGGAGGACGGTCTTTTTGCTTCCTCACCTTCAAATATTTCCTTTCCCTCTTCTTGTCTACACTCAACACTTCACCTTTCTTGGTCACAAGTATATGATCCTTGGAATTACCTTTCTCATATGGCTGTCTAGACTCCTCCTTGTCAATCTTCCACTCAAATTCAGAATCATCTGTCCTATTAAAATCAAGATTAAACAAGTTCGAAATCACATATATGCTCTTGCATGATTGAGTCTCCATGGGCATCTTCATAGCTTGATCAAAAGAGAAAACCACATCTTCATTATCTATCTGTAGTCTAAGCTTCCCAGCTCTCAACCTCTTTGCTCTTTTCCACTTCTTCTCCACTATTAGCTCAGTATTCTGCTCTTTTAATTGTACTGGAGTGTTCTGAACAACACGCGTAATATTCGGCAGGGAAATGAGGTTCGACTATTGAAGTTCGACCATGGTTCATCCAGAATGGTCTGGTAGAACGACATGAGTTTGGTCGAACTGGGTGTCTGAAAACAAGATCAGTCTGTCCAATTTAGAGGGTGTTGGTTCGACCATAGTTCGACCAAAGAGGTTTGGTCAAACAGAGTGAGTCTGGTTGAATGGAGTCTCCATAAACTGAACTCGATCTTTCTTCTCCACAGGTGTCAGTTCGACCGTGGTTAGACTAGAGTGGTCTGGTCGAACGGGAGTGTCTTGGTTGAACGGCGAGCCAAAAAATAGAGTATCATTTCTCTATTTTTCTAAAAATTGTTCGACCACAGTTCGACCATTAGGTATGGTCAAACTGAGTGTGGCTGGTCTAACGGGAGTCTAGCTCTCATCATTTTCATTCACATGCTTCATCGGTCCTTCGTATTGCGTCCCAGACCTCAATGTGATGGCTTTGCACTCTTTTGGACGCGTTATACCTTGAGACGGGAACATTATTTTCTCCAAAGTTTGTGTCAATTGATTCACATTCCTGACCATCTGCCCCATTATAAAGGTAAAGTCCTTCAACTGCTTAGATAAATCTGCATGATTATCATTCATACTCGCTTCGATGCAGTCAACTCTTGCATTATTCCTTGCCATGTATTGATTAAAGGTAACTTCAATACTCTTTACTTCTTGCGGCTGCCTACTAGGCCCCCCTTTTTGTCACCTCAGCAATCTGCCTTTGCTGGGATTTTAGTAGCTTGTTGAAGTTAGCTAAACTTGAGACGATCTCATCATTCATATTCAACTTCACCACTTGATGTTCTACCTGCTCTATCTTTCCCAACACATAAGATCCTTTTACTCTTTCAGTAGGCCAGTCACGTATTCATAGATATGTCTTCAAACAACTTTTCTGCTTCAAGTGCCGTCTTAGATAACAGCGCTCCTCCTGATGATGCATCAATAAGAATTCGTGACTCACAATCCAATCTATAGTAGAAGACGCTTATGTATTGAGCCTTAGACATCCCATGTTGTGGGCACCGCCTGAGCATATCTTTAAATCTGTCCCATGCCTCATAAAATTTCTCACCCTAATTCATAACAAATTGGGTGATCTCTTGCCTCATTCTTAAGATCCTTGAGGGTGGCATGTATCTTTCTAAGAACTTCTGCTGCAGTTGGTCCCATGTAATGCAGTCTGCTGCATCAAGAGTCCCATACCAAGCTTCTGCCCTATCAATCAAAGAGAACTTGAATAAGGCGATCCGCCTAGCATTATCATTAGCTCCAGCAGCCTTCTGAGTGTTTGCATAACCAAGGAATCTTTTGAGATGCTGATATGGATCTTCAAAACAACCTCCAGAAAAGGGATTATTTTCCACCATGTTGATAAGAGCGGGATGTATCTCGAAATCATCATCTTCCCACCTTGCTCCTATCAAACCCATGTTGCCAATCCCATAGTTCGTGAAAATTTCACGTGTTGCAACATTATCTGGATTCTGCCTTGCTTCGGCCATGTAGAGCTCAATGTGTTATTCCTTCCTTTCCTTTCTCTCCTTTTCCTAGTGCACAAGTACCTCAGAAAAATTTAAGGTTAGTTAGAAATAAATAATCACAAATAGAACTCTTAATCAAACTAGAAATAATAAACTAATAATAACAGCCATCCCCGGCATCGACGCAAAAAAACTTGATATGCATTTTCCTTGAATGCAAAATTAATTCCCAAGTATTAAGGATAATAGTTGCAGCTTAAGCAAGCGACCAAGTTAAATATCAAACCCAAAGGGCGGCGTATTATCAATTTAATTATTTACTAAATTAATTAAGATGAAAGACAATTAAGATTGAGGTTTGATTATCAACTACTAAACAATTAATTAAAATAACAAATAAAATAAATAACACTACAAGAATACGAAAGTGTCTCAAGAATGAAGAATAGACAGCTCTACGGTAATCCAGTTTTACTACTTAACTTCCCTCTCAAGTACAGGCCGATCTGCCTTATGGACTATGGACGCATCACTAAACCATGCAAATCTACTATATAGACACAAGTAAATATGCATGTAACACGTGTGAATAACCTTGGAGCAAGAGACGTAATTTTACCCCACTTTTTAGGTACTATCAGCATCAATTATTTCTCACGTCTGGAATCTAACCCTATATGATCTCCCTTTATAGGTAATACAAAATTACCCTCTTTATCCTGCTTACTAACCCGAATTCAATTCAATTAATAAATATTTATATATGATGGTTCTAATGAAGCTTCGGAGTCCCCTCACTTAGAATCATAACATGGAATCCTGTTCAGCGGTGAACGCACTCAATCTACAACAAGATATATTCAGACTCTATATACCAATTGAAGATGCACAAAACGACCATGGATATGAATTAAGAAAGTATAATCATATATAAAATAAATCCACAAGTAGTGTTCTACGGAGGACACACAAGAGAGTTTAATTAATTTATAAAATCTTCAAAACACTAGATCTACCAAAACGGTTCTAGCCCATAATGTTGCGAAGAACAATCATGGGGGTTGGATAGATCTTACCCATATGTTTGGAAAATACAAGATAAATTAGCAAATGAATAAAACCCTAGATGTGAGAGTCGTCGCATCCTTCTCCATCTTGAATCCTCCTCTTGGTTCTCCTCTTGATTTCACAGACGAATCTTCAAAGTGATGGATGAATGGAGGAAAGGATGTGGATGATGGTTGGTGGTGATCCCCTCTTGTACGGTGTAGGATGATTGTGTTGTAGTTTGTCTCTACATGAATAATAATGTGATCTACATCCCCTTTTATACTTGTAAGCTCTCCTTATGTACCTTGAATGAGCTTTTTCTTGGAAAACATGAAAATACAAGTATAGAGGGTTTAAAACCAGTCAAAATCAGAATTTCGCGTCTCCGTTCGACAAAAGTGGTTCTGGTCTAAGGGAAAGGTCTTGGTCGAACTACTGGTCGAGCTGCATGCGCAGTCTCACTGTTTCGCGCATAACTTCCACATTCATCCTCCGATTTGAGTGATTCTAGCACTCACGCGATCCTCTCTTCCTATCCATATATAGAACTCACAGAAAATCCAACATTCAAAGGTGTAACAAGTTATGAAAGAGGCACAACCATTCTGTTCGGCACAGCTTGCACGACGTCACCATTTTGATAATAACTTTCTTGTTTAGAATCCGATTGGGTGTTCTTTATGGTAAAACGACCCACTCTTCCGTGGCTTTCCAAACATGTGTGTTTTCAGCATTCTTACACAAGTTGCACTTTTCTCCAACTTTGCACTTTTTATCATTTTTCCACCTAAAATATAATAAAACACCTCAAACGCACCTTTTTCTCACATATATCAAATATAAGACACTTGTACTAATATATGACAATAATTCTCATCAAAAAGGTGTTAAATTGGACACTAAAATACACTTATTTTTACTCTAATCAGGGATCACCCCCAACCATCATCCACATCCTTTCCTCCATCCATCTATCACTTTGAAGATTCGTCTGCTGAATCATGAGGAGAACCAAGAGGAGGATTCAAGACGGAGAAGGATGCGTTGATGCCCACATCTAGGGTTTTTATCGTTTCCTAATTTATCTTGTATTTTCAAGACATATGGGTAAGATCTATCCAACCCCCATGATTATTCTTCGTAACATCATGGGCTAGAACATTTTTAGTAGATATAGAGTTTTGAAGGTTTTTATGAATTAATTGAACTTTCGTGTGCATACTCCGTACAACACTACCTGTGGTCCATATTCAGAGTCGTTTTGTGCATCTTCAACTGTTATATAGAGTCTGAACGTATATCTTTGTTGTTGATTGAGCGCGTTCACTGCTGAACAGGATTTCATGTTATGATTCTAAGTGAGGGGACTCCGAATCTTCATTAGAACTATCTTATATAAATACTATTAATTAAATTGAATTCGGATTAGTAAGTAGGATAAAGAGGGTAATTTTATAGTACCTATAAATGGAGATCATATCGGGTTAGAGTACCAATTGGCCAGGGAAATAATTGATACTGATAGTACCTAGAAAGGGGGTGAAATTATATCTATTGCTCCAAGGTTATTCACACATGTTATATGCATGTTTGCTTATATCCATAGAGTACATATTCATAGCTTAGTGATGCATCCATAATACATAAGGCAGAGTCCGACATTGATACACGAAAGAGAAATTAATGAGTGAAACTGAATTTCCCGAAAAGCTACCTATTCTCCATTCTTGAGACACTTTCGTATTCTTCTAGTGCTTGAATTTATTTTATTTTCTATTTTAATTAATTGTTTAGTAGTTGATACTTAAATCCCAACTTTTATTGCCTTTTGCCTTAATTAATTTAGTAAATAATTAATTGATAATACGCCGTCCTTTGGGTTTGATATTTAACTTGGTCGCTTGCTTAAGACACAATTGATATCCTTAATACATGGGGATTAATTTTGCGTGCAAAAAAAATGCTCATCAATTTTCAAGGGAGTATTGTAGGGTAGGATATGATTTCGCTAGTAGCATGATCAAAAATGGCCTAAGATCATTTTTAGATGTTTCCGTTCGTCGGGCTCGTTCCGGAAGTCCGTAAGCAAATTCTAATTTGTCTAAAGCATGATTGACCCACTCCAATGGAAATTACATACCGTATGTGTGTGCACAGTTGATGCTCAAACATTTCTTGCTTTTGCTTGAGATCTAAGGGCACATTACCCTTTTTCCATTTTTCCTTTGAACGAGTTATTCCTTGCACGTTTCAACATCATAGAGTTCAACCATTTAATCAAATCAATCATCAAGTATTTATAAGCATTATATCATTACCCATATTTCCAATCCAAAGAAAAAGAAAATGAGAAAGTAAATCTATCCCACAACATAAAGACAAACAAAACAAACAAGCAACACACTAGCAAGAAATAAGAAAGAAATAAAGAAAAGAAAAGAACATCACAAAAAGAGAAACAAAAACATCCATACATCCCAAGATCTAGAAATCCTATTACGACCCAATTGAATCCAATGTCTATCACAATCCCAAAACCAAAACAAACAACCAAACACAATTAAAAGATAGATAAAGAGATAGAGAGAGAGAGAGTAAGAGGATCGAGCATCCAGTGACTTCGGCTCCTAGGACTCCTCGGTGTCATTGACATCTTCATCCTCACTGATCTCCTCAGTGTCCTCATCCTCACCAATCACCTCGGTGTCCTCGTCCTCACCTACTTCTTCAGGTGCATCTTCATAATCTTGAGGTGGGATATACTCGGGCCACGGCTGGAATACATAGGGAGCCTGAGGGTTGCTTTGATTATATATCCATATCATCATTTTCTCCATGTTTCGCATGCTCCTCTCCATGTTGTTAATCCTGAAGTCTGTCCTATGCTGATGCATCTGTATCTGCCTGATCTCAGTTCTCCACTCACTCCAATATCTCCTCTTAGTCCTCGATGTGCTACTGCCTGTGAGCTCTCTCCACGCTTGAAGGTAGTATGAGGTGCTCTCTCGTTCTCTGGGATCAACTCAGGATCCTCAACCATCTCCATATCCAACACATGTCTCCCTAATAGATGTTGTGCATTGTCTGTACGGAACTTCAGGAGAGCTTTGTCATGATCTGGCCAATGAGTGCAAGATTTCCTTTCGGGTAATAGGGTAGATCGTCGTAAGACTGATAGGCGGTAGTGGGAAGAACTCAGCCATCGGAAATACAATCACATAATCTCTCCCTATCTTCTCTATCACTCGAGCCCGCTTCATACACTCTACATCCAAATTTGCTCCACGAATCAGCCCTAGACCTGTCAAGTCCAACCCGAGCCTTTGTGCTATTATGGTTACCAAGCCTCCTATTATAATTTTCTGAGGGCTCTTGCATTTGACAACCCTCTTAGCAGTGGCCATCCAATATGCTCCAGCACTGAAGGGTTCTCCATCTATAACGCAGTTAAGGACGTACAACTCCCTCTTCCCCATACATGAACCCTCTGACCTCCCAAATAGGGAGTGTGCTAAGAATTTCTCTATGTATCGCACACCATGGTTCCTTATCTGTGCTGCTCTGGAGCCGGATGTGTCATACTTCAATGACTTTTTATGCAAGGCTCGATGGGTGAAATAGTGCCAGAAATTTTGCACCTCAAAGTTGTCTCTAGTCTCTCAGTCTTTCAATAACTCTTTTCTGAGCAGTGAAAGAATTGATTCATGTCCTTCAATGCAAAGGTGTACTCAGTATTCCGAAGGCGGAACTTCATTATCATTGGAAATGAAAATCTTGAGTAATTTTTCACCTCTAGAGTTACCAAAAACTCTAGAACAGCCCTCTATATGTCTTAGGCCATCTTGTGGCAAACCAATCCAATCTGACTCTTCTCATCATCCCAAGAACCTCATTTTGAATCCCCATCACTTCCATGCATCTTGGATCTAGCCATCTTGTTTTTTCTATCTTTGGGGCAAGCATCCTCCACATTTGAGATTTATCTGACCATTCTTCTTCTGAGAATTCCACCCCATAATCAGTCGGATGCCATCCGTTTCTCAAGAGATAAGTGTTGATTCTGTCAAATTTGGCTTGAGTTAAATCTCTCTGCCAATCTGGTTGCCTCACCTACAAATATGCAAATAGCTCAATTCATCTCCAAATAAAACAACCAAGAGGCCTCAAGTTTCATATGCAATCAACACACTTAATTTCAAAGAAAAACAAGAGCTTTACTTTCAAGATTTTTCAATAAGCATTGGAGTTCATGTTCATCATATAGAATTCAAGTGCCAAAGTATTCATCAATCATCTCAAGACAAATAAGTACAATGTATGCTTCCAATCCTCCAGAAATTCCTCACACATTAACACGTTCAAAGTATGCATCATATGCTCTCCACACACACTTCATACATATTCATGCTTCATTCCTCAACAATTTAGCACATTTGTAAAATTTCCCACATATGAATTTCACTTCAAATTTCATGAAAATATTCACACACTTCTCACATAGCACATTCCCAATCTTATCAATCACATTCCTCAAGTGTTAAACTCAAAATGCACAAAATTTTTCATTGAGGCAATTTAACAAACACCTTGTGGGAATAAATTCCTAGTATCAATTACAACACATATGAACATAACCAAATTTGCCCAATTTCTCCATACAGTTCATATGTAGCTCAAGAACAACATGCATCTTACTCAATTTCAACAAAAATCACAGATTGAACAAGAACTGTATGCATTTCATATCTCGCCCTAACTCAACTTCTTCACAGTTCAATCTAAATTTTAGCAATCCATCACCCATTCTTAAACACTGAATCCCTAGTCAAGAACTTCTAGCCCTATACTTGCAATTTCTCATGGAATATTCAACCATACATGCGAAACCTTCAACAAGTATGAAATAGGGAGAAAAACATACCATTTTCTCTTCAAAGGGTTGAAATCGAAGGTGATGGAGTGAATATCGAGAACCAACTTTGAATTTTCAATGAGAATTAGGGCACCCGTGAGTGTGTGCAATGTGTGAAAAGAGAAAAATCGAAAGTGAAGTGTGTGAGAGTGTGGGAGAAGAACCGGGGATCGGATTTTAAAAACTTCCTTTCTGACATAAAAATTCGATCGAAGATATGTGATATATGTCAAATTTTTATGCAGCTTAACTTTTAATTACCTGGGCCATTACTCACAAAAATTCGATCGAATTTTTATGTAGGAGGTCAAATTTTTGTGCGTTTCTGACTTTTTCACTCGCTGGCCAAATGCAGAGAAATTCTCACGAAAATTCACACGAATTTTCATGAATTTATGCTCAAATTCGTAAAACTCACTGGAAGAAAAATTCGAGGTGCATATATCGAGTTTTCCTGCCAGTTTCACCCAAAAAATTCCTTCCCCTGTTTTCTCAATATTTATCTAACATATCATCATATATGATCAAATGTACCCAAAAACTCAAGCTATAGATCAAAACATACACAAAAAACACTCCAAAAACACAATTATGCTCATCAAGAAAAATTTTAAATTACCCACAAATTACAAGAAATCTATCAAATGCACAACGAGCAACCACAAACTACGAAACACACTCAAGTGGTGAGTCACACCATGTACTCTCCCCCCAAACTTAAATTGAAACATAAGTGAAGACTTTAAGTTTTCAAAAAATGGTGGGACATACCCTCGAAGCATCCAATGTAGCGCTTCTCGTAATCCAATTCTTTAATCTTCCTCAACAAATATGATCAACCTACACCACTAAAAATACAAACAACACATGAAAAATAAAATAAAATAAAAACCTACTCTACTAGATATCATGATGAGTTTAAGAAGAAAGGGTGTCCACATGCACTATCTCCTTTCGAGAAGGAATTAGGTAATGCTTAATCTGATGCCCATTTACAACGAACTCATCATTGGGCCCTTTGAGCTTCAACGTGTTTCCTCCTTGAATTTCCAACACCTCAAATGGACCCATCCACTTAGACTTAAGCTTTCCCAAAAATAATTTGAGTCTTGAATTAAAAAAGAGCACTTTATCTCCGGGAGCAAATGTCTTCTCTTTCAACTTGGCATCATGCCACTTTTTCACTTTCTCCTTGTAAATGGTTGAGTTCTCATATGCCTTTTCACGAAACTCTTCCAACTCTATCATCTTCAACAATATTGCTTGTCTGGCTTCCTCCTCATCCATATTGAGCCTTTTAATTGCCCATAAAGCCGGTGCTCCAACTCGATGGGAAGGTGACATGCTTTTCCATACACCAATTGGTAAGGAGAAACACCTAAGATAGTTTTGAACGCCGTTCGATATGCCCACAATGCATCATCGAGCTTCTCTGCCAATCCTTTCTTCTCCCATTAATTGTCTTCTGCAAAACTAGCTTGATTCGGTGATATGAAACTTCCGCCAATCTATTTGCTTGGGAATGATAAGGTGTGGCAATCCGGTGTTTGACTCCATACTTTTTCAAAAGCCCTTCCATGAACTTGTTCACAAAATGTGTACCTCCATCACTTACTAGAGCTCGTGGGACTCCAAATCGAGAAAATATGTTCCTTTTTAAGAACTTTTGAACAACAAAAGCATCATTCATTTTCGTGGGGATCGCCTCCACCCACTTGGACACGTAGTCCACGGCCAACAAGATATATAAGTACCCTTGAGAGGAAGGAAATGGGCCCATAAAGTCAATGCCCCATACATAAAAATTTCCACTTCAATCCTCAAAGCCATAGGTGTCTCATCCCTCTTTCATATTCCTCCAATTCGTTGGAACTTATCACAACTATCCACAAACTACTTAGCATCTCCAAATAAGTTGGGCCACACAAATCCCGATTGAAGAACCTTTGCCCCCGTCTTGTGGTGACCAAAATGCCCATCACAAAGAGACGAATGACACAACTCTAGAATCCCTTTAACCTCCTCATTGGACACACATCTCCAAAAAACTCCATCCGCACAAGTTTTAAACAAGAATGGCTCGTCCCACAAATACTTCTCCACTTCCATGTAGAATTTCTTCAACTTGTACTCATTAAGAAGCGTGGGTCGAATGACACAAGCAAGATAGTTCACATAATCGGCGTACCAAGGAGACGAACTAACCATGAGAGCAAACACTGGTCAACCTCCACCTTAAGGATCTCCTCATCTGGAAATTTATCACCAATCGGAGTCAAATCTTCATCCCCCTCTTCTCTTTCAAGTCTTGATAAGTGACTCGCTATCACATTTTCAACCCCTTTCTTATCTTTAATCTCCACATCGAACTCTTGTAGAACAAATACCCACCGAATTAATCTTGGCTTAGCATCCTTTTTATTCATTAGATACTTGATGGCTGCATGATCAGTGAAGACTACTGTGCGAGCACCAACTAAGTAGGGGCAAAACTTTTGAAAGGCATAGACCACCGATAGAAATTCCTTTTCTGTGGTTGTGTAGTTCACTTGGCAAGAATTCAATGTCTTAGAGGCATAGTAAATAGCTCTAAACTTCTTCTCCTTTGTTTACCAAGCACCACTCCAATAGCTTGATCACTTGCATCACTATGCAACTCAACGTGTACACTCCAATCAGGAGCTACAAGTAAGGGAGATGAAATCAAAGCCTCCTTGAGTACTTGAAACGAAGCAAGACAAACTTCATCAAATTTAAATATAATATTCTTTTCAAGAAGATTACAAAGTGGATTAGCAATTTTTGAAAAATCCTTAATAAAGCAGCGATAGAAGCCTGTGTGGCCTAAGAACGATCTAACTCTGTTCTCACTAGTGGGAGGAGGAAGAAGTTCTTTGGCTACAACTTTTGGCCTATCCACTCTCAAGCCATGCTTCGAAATGTGGTGCCCTAACACGATTCCATCAGTGACCATAAAATGATATTTCTCCCAATTAAGCATAAGGTTTGTCTCCTCAAAACACTGCAAAACAAAAGATAGATTAATCAAGCACAAATCATATGAAGAACCATAAATGGAGAAATCATCCATGAAAACCTCCATGATGTTCTCTATCAACCCACCGAAAATGGCCATCATACATCTTTGAAACGTGGCTGGAGTATTACACAAACCAAATGGCATCATCCTAAGTGCAAAGGTGTCATAGGGACAAGTAAATGTTGTTTTTTCTTAGTCTTCCAGGGGTATCAAAATTTGATTGTACCCCGAGTAACCATCGAGAAAGAAATAATACTTATGTTCCCCTAGTCTATCAAGCATCTGATCAATGAAAGGGAGTGGAAAATGGTCTTTATGAGTGTTATCATTAAGTTTACGGTAATTCACACAAACCCTCCAACTGTGACAATCCTCGTGGCAATTGTCTCATTCATATCAGATCTCACGATGGTCATACCACCCTTCTCTGCCACCACATGCAAAGGACTAACGTATGGACTATCACTAAACGGAAAAATGATACCCGCACCAAGCCACTTTAACAATTCCTTTCATACTACATCTTGCATTATAAGATTGAGCCGATGTTGGTTTTTACACAAGATTTATCCTCTTCAATTAAATGAATTTTATGCATGCATAGAGAGGGGCTTATACCTTTCAAGTCCTTAATGGACCAACCAATGGCGGATTTATACTCTCTTAAGACTCTCAATAACTTCTCCAATTCTAAATCATTTAAGGATGAAGATAAAATTACTGGATAAGTGTCATTTTCTCCGAAGGACGCATACTTCAAGAGCTCTGGTAAAAGTCTTTACTTCTTGTTTTTCTGTTCTTTTTCTTCTTCTTTAGGGTCCTCTTCAAGCTTCTTTTATAGAACTTCCCTTGCTTCTTCCAATGTGAGTTCACTACTAGAATTCAAACATTGCAAATCATCAGTTATTTCATCATCATTAAAACAACAAGAAGAATTAGATAAATCAAAGGAATAAAAGTGGCTCATTATAGATTCCAAAGGATCCTTGGAATGGAAACAATGTAGATGCTCTTCAAGAAGATCCATCATCACGTCTACTCGTCTACACTCTTCGTTCCCCCTATAATACCTCATAACCTCTTTTAATGAGAACACCACTTCTTCTCATTAACCCTTAAGATCAATTTCCCTTTTTCCACATCAATTAAAGCCTTCCCCGTGGCTAGAAATGGACGTCCAAGACTTAAAGGAACATTTGAGTCCTCGTCCAATCTAAAACCACTAAAATCAACGGGGAATACAAATTTGTCAACCTTTACCAAGACATCCTCCACAATCCCCTTTGGATACACCATAGACCTATCGGCCAATTGAAGAGTGACTGATGTAGGCTTTACCTCTCCAGTGCCCAATTTCGTGAAAATCGACAAAGGCATTAAGTTGATGCTTGCACCCAAGTCACATAGAGCTTTGTAGCTCTCTTGCTTCCCCGTCTCACATTGAATAGTAAAATTACCTGGATCTTTCAACTTAGGTGGGAGCTTCTTTTGTAATATGGTGCTACATTCCTCCGTGAGATTCACCGTTTCATGCTCACCTAAGCTCCTCTTGATGTTGATGTGGTTCTTCTTTAGCATTTCCACAAACTTTGCAAAATTTTCATCTAAGCCTTCTTCAAACATCTTTTTGGAAATGGGATTGGTACGGGTAATTTAGGAATCCCCCATTCATCCCTTTCGAAGTCTTCTTCCTTCTCCTTCCGTTTAACTTCTTTGCTTCTTTCCTACTTCTTTGGAGACTTCACTACTTCTTCCTCAAGTGTGGGGTTTACTTCATCATTTTTCTGAAGTCCATTTCCTTTCTCAGTCCCTTCTTCATCCTCAACTACCATGGGCTATCGTTCACATGCTACCTCCTCCAATTCCTTTGGCATCGGAGTTCCATCATATTTTGTTCCACTTCAAAGTACGATGGTCTTGCGTTGCTCCTTAAGATTAGTGACAATAGTAGATGGAAACTTTCCTTGTTGATGAACATCCCCCTTTTCACTTACCGTTTGGCTGATTTGCATCTCTAATGCTTTAAATCTCCGATCATTCACTTTCTTTTCTTGCATTCTTTTCTCTTTTTCCAATTTCCTCTCATCTCGTTCATACTTCATAAATTCAAATATTTTACCCATTTGGTCCTCCACCGTAGCCTTTCCTTCACTATTTGGAGTTTTCTCTCCCTCATTGATCCCCAGTTGAAGAGTAAGAGCGTTGCCTTGATTTCTATAAGATAAATTTTCAAACCTACGAGGTTGGTGAAAGTTTCCACCAAAACCTCCTTGGCCAAATCCTCCTTGTCTCGGTGGATAACCTCCTCCTTGGTGTCCAAAATTTCCTCCATGGTTCCCTTGGAAGTTCCTTCCTTGCATTAAGGCAACTTCCTTGAGTGACATCTCGGGTTGTCCCCAAGATTCTTGAAATCCCAAGTTGGAGGTCATACCTTGGTGAGGTATTTGAGATGTACGCTACTGAACATTTGAGCTTGGAAACGGCTGACTCATGATGGGCATAGGCATAGAGTTCTGAGACACTTGTAAATTAGCATTCATCCTCTTAGTATCTCCGAGATAGCCTTTTCAGTGACATATTATTTCGGTGCTTCCACTTGTTGCATGCACACTTCCTCCATTTTTGCTATCCTTTCCATCTCATAAATCCCTAGAGAATGATCCAAAGGCCTGTTGGATTATATACAAAAAGTCTAGCTTTAGTGTAAACAATGTTATAACAATTTATTTGTAATGTGAATCACATGATCAAATGATTGCGTCTTATAATTTATTTATATGTACGATGCAATAATCCGCTTACTTTATACTGTAAATAATATGTTGTGCGACAACACATGAAGATCATTTTATCGGTTTCCTTATAAAGTAAAAATAGATGCTCACAATCGAGATAGACGGGGACTCTCTATCGGGATGCTTGTAGTGTGGTTTGGTATTAGCTTGTCTTGACTATAGAATCACACTAGTGCACTTTGCGTGTATTGAAAAGGACCACTTAAGATCGTTCGACTTGTACTATCTATATAGAAGAACATGATCTCTGTTATTATGGGTGTTCATGCTCTTAATCCCTATACAATAACCTCGACACGTAGGGCTGTATGTATTTCTTTGATTCATCAATGGATTAAATCAACAAACTCGGTGAGTTGGGAAATAGTACTGTCTCTATGGTGTGCTGTTGATTGTTGAAGGAATCCGTGTCTATCATAGGTTGATGATGTCCCCTTGAGGAGCTCATAAGGATTATCATGTAAACCCTGCAGGTGGATTTATTCCGGCATGATAATGAGGTTGAGTGGTACTACTCTCGGATGAGATATTAATTAATGGAGTTGTAAGTAACTTAATTAATTAATGGGCATTATATATCTTAAACAAGGGGAGACTGTCAGGCTCATAATAAGAAGGAACCCATAACGTAATTATAGGATTAGAATGGTAGTGCATTAATAATATTTTTGTGGAATATATTATTATTACTGGACTTAAGTGTAAGCTTTGGGCTAAACTTGGATACTTTAGCCCAACGGTGGCCCAACTCTAATTTCTCCTCCTGGTCCCTACTGTAGCCCATATATAAGTCATCTCAGCTATTCTAACCCTAAGATGAGACATGCCAAACATGTAAAGATGGTAGATGGAATAGCATATTTAGAAGACCTCGAAGATCGTCGCCCACACGACATCGAGATTGGACTTGGGAATACAGCAGAAGACCAGAAGGTTGTTTACTGCTGTGGTCTGCCAAATTGCATGATTTTTATAAAATAGTACAGACCTTGGAATTCGACGTGTGCTATACTGAAGGAAAGCCACAGAAGAGAGGATCGTTTTGGCAGATAGATCTCTTAATTCCGAGATGGAATGAGAGAGTTATTCTCGAAACGGTGAGACTTCACAAGCTGCCGGCGAGAATCCATCTTCTCCAACATACCCTGGTGAAAGGTAGTACGTTTCTTGTTTTCATACTTCCACTGACTATTAGAAATGTATGGAACCTAACGGTTCACGTTAATCGAACAATCAAAAGCCAACTATTGGTATCAGAACATCAGTTTTGTGGTGAAGCATGAAACGTTAGGCTAGGGTTTATGTCAAAAGGTGAAAGGGTTTAAGTATTCATGTTATGCTAGTATACCCTATTTGGATACCATATACATGTGTCAAACATGGACTAGGGTTTAGAAATTATTATTTCTGGTTGAATACTCTATACGTTTGATGGCACTCTTCGAAAATTTGATAATCTGGAAATTTCTAAAATTCGATAATCTGGATATTTTCGAAAATTTAATAATCTGGAAATTTTGAAAATTTGATAATCTGGAAATTTTTGAAAATTTGATAATCTTGAAATTTCAAAAATTTTATAATCTAGATATTTTTGAATATTTGATAATCTGGAAGTTTCAAAAATTTGATAATCTGGAAATTTTTGAAAATTTGATAATCTAGAAGTTTCAAAAATTTAATAATCTGGAGTTTTGGAAAATTTGATAATCTGAAATTTTTAAAAATTTGATAATCTAGAAGTTTTTTTTAAAATTTGATAATCTGGTCGAATCGATGATTTGATAATCTCGACGATACCGATGATTTCAATAATCTGGACGATATAGATAGTAGATATCGATATTTTCAAAATTTTGAAATCTGGAGATTTTCAAATATTTGATAATCTGGAGGTCGTTGTCCATATTCGTGCTTGGTGGCGAACAATCGAATTCGCTGAGATATAACTATTATAATTAATTTAGTTATTTAATTATTATTATATATTCTATGCATGATTCTCTTTAATTTACTGCCTTATGTGTCGTAATATGAGCATGCTAGGTTGCGTATTTTATTATGAATATTATATGCATGTAAAAACCCTCGATGTTAAATTACTAAGTGGGAGAGGGGATTGATAATTAATTCCTGCGGCCTCTATTATTGGTTTGTAAGTGATGTGAGTAAACTTGCGTGTTGGCAATAGGCCTTCCTCCCTAACGGAAGATTTTGTTCATGGATCACTGGTACAGACTTCATTAAATAATTATTGTTTGTAATGTGATGCACATGAACTTGCGTGTTGGCATAGACCTTCCTCCCTAACGGATGAGTTTATATGCGGTTCACTGGTACAAACTTATAATTGATGATTGTAGGAAGTTATACGAGCGCGTGTATAATTCTCCAACTGTAAGGCACTTAAGCTTGCGCAATGGACTTGGGATCAAATAATGGTGTACACTTAGGTTTAAATAATTAGTATCCTCCCCAACGGAGTCACTGCTATTATTTGCATGGCTAAAGAGGAACCGACTATTAATTATTTTGCCATGAGGTTAGGTTGGCAAATGAAATTAATGGGTAAAACATTCTCTTGCAAATGTTCGGGTTTGTAAACGTCCACACTAACTTGGCTTGCAGACTCACTGTGCTTGAGATATCGGTGAATTTTATTTTTATATTATTTTGAGGGAATCAATATAATGGATAAATTCGAAGATTTGATCGGTGTATTTATTTATGATTTTCTATTTTTTCAAAATGGTTTATCTTTACTTATTGTTAACTAAAAGAAATTATATTTACTGGTACAAAATTAGATGATTAGAAAAGAATCTTGGTTTCGAATTTTACTGCTTAGGAAACCATATGTGTTCTCACTAAGGATGTTCTGTGATGCTTATTAATCAAAGTCTCTTGTGGAAAGGTGAGAGGTTCATAGAAATATGATGGTCTCATGCGACTCTTCAAATACTTGAGTAAGTTCGAAAGGCAAGAGGTCATAGATAAGTTGATGAATGAATTGGGAATGCTTCGAATAGAAATTGAAGGGGAAATCTAGATCAATTTGCTCTCTATAATTTCCCTGGATGTTTTAAGCAAGTTTTACCTGAAATACGAGAGGTTGTATATGTTGGGAAACTTCTGACAAAACATGTGGCGAAGGAAAGCCATTTTCATCAAGGTATGAACAAGGCTAGTATCTCATTCACTAGTCGTTGAAGCATGATTAGTAATGGCATCTACTGACACGTTGTGTGTAGATACCGGAATCACTAAAAGCCTGGAACTAAGTATGATTAGATTGTAATGTACATTGGTAATACTACGAGAATAGTGGTTGTTGCAGTGGGAGTTGTTTATTTATCTTATGATAGGAATAAACGTTTGATTATGAGAAATTGTCTGTACGTACTTTTTCATAGAAAGAATTTCATTTCAGTTTCTATGCATTTACGGATGAATACACTATTCCATTTAAATGACATGGTCATAGTGATGAGGGATGGAGCTATAATCTTTTGTGGTACGTTAGTGACAATTTGTACACTTTTAAATCATGTTTATCCCACGGATGCAACGAATAGTAATTAATAACGCATTTTCTAATCCAAATAGGAGTGAGACTCTTTTGGAAATGATTAGATAGAGGATGAATTGTTTGGAATTTCTAAATTCATTTTATGGTATGTCCTAGATACAACATTCGTATAACGTTTGTCTATTTGTGGGATATCCTAGAAAAATAAAGGGTGATGATTTATTTAGTCCAAAAGATCGAAGGGTGATTGTTAAAACAAACACTAAATTTTTGGAAAAGGACTATGTGTTAAATCAAAAACCCATGTATAAATTGTTCTAAAGGAAGTGAGAGGAAAAGCACAAAGAATTAGTACCAAGTGTACAAGAGGATATACCACAAGGTAAACTGCAGCGCATGTCACGTCTGATACACAATTGCGTGTAGTGTCTTGTCGTAGTGGGAGGGTTGTTCGACAACCGATAAGATATATGTTTTGAGAGAGTCGTGAGACTTGGTCCCTAGTAAATATAGAGTTGACCCACAGATACGATGAAGCACTACAAGATCGAAATGCGATATCTTAGCAAGTGCAATGATGTTGAAATAGAATCGATGAATTCTAAATCAGATCTGGCTGCTTGTTGAACCACGGATGGTGTGAAAGCCATTATAAGTGGCTCTGTAAAATAAAAGAGGATCATAGGATAAGGTGAAAACCTTAGAAGTAAAGCTTATTGCAAAAAGTATACTCAGAAAGAAAGGGTTCGATTATGAGAAAACCTATTCGCCGCTAGCTATGCCTATGTTGATCCGGACTCTTTTATCTGTTGCTACTCATATGAAATATGAGAGATAGCAAATAGATGTTAAGACAGTTTTCCTAATTGGGAGTCTTGAGGAAAACATCTATGTGAAACAACAAAGTGATTCATTGCAAAGGCATTAGATCATTGTGATAGTAAGCTTAAAAGTGTCCATCGATAGATTAAAGCAAGCTTCAAGATCATGAAACATCCATTTTGATGAGTAAATCCAGGCATATGAAAATATTCAATGCTCGGATGGGTCTTGTATATTGAAAAGAGTGATGGAAACGAGGTGGTATTTCTTGGAGACAATGAAAGAGTATTGTCGGGTGTATGGGTATGGTTGATAAAGCAGTATGAGATGAAGGACTTAAGAGGAGAAAAAATATCCTTTTGATCACGGTAATACGGATCATAGGAAAGGATATTACGCTTGTCTCAAGCTTCATGAGATGATACGATCCTTATTTGTTTTAGCATGTGACTTTATCTAAGGAAATGTGTCTTGAGACGTAAAAAGAAGATATAGGTGATGAAAGCGGTTCCTTATGCTTCAGCGAATAAGGAAGCTTAATCTAAGGAATGCTATGTACAAGAATAGATATTTGTTTTGTTGAACACATAGACAGTGGGTATCAAAAGTAACCCGAAATAAGAATGTTGAACTGTGGTAACACCTAATTTTGAAGAACCTGAAAAGGTAGAAATTATATGTGGACTTACAGAACAGATTCACTGCTTCTTATGGGTTACATAGATTTAAATTTTTCAAATCAGATAGGGACGGCAGTAAATCCACCTCGAAGGTTATGTGTTTAATTTTAGGAAGTTGAGTCATAATGTGGAGGAGTGTTATATAGAAATATATATTTCAGACTCCGGACTCCATCATAGAAAGATGATAAATTGGAGCATATGAGGCAGTCAAAGTATCCATATGACTCTAGAAACTTTATAATGTACTTTGAAGTGTTTCTAAGTTTGCCCAAAGTTATCACCACTTATTTTGATGATAATGGTGTAGTTGCAAACTTAAAGGAATCACGAGCCCATAAGGCAATTAAATACATGGAGCGCGAGTACCACCTGTTACGAGAAATCATATGATGAGGAAAAGGTTGTTGTCACCTAGATTGCATCAGATGATAACCTAGTAAATCCGTTTACAAGGACCTTAAGGCAAGAACTTTTGATGGCCGTGTAGTGGGAGTGGAAATCAGATGTATGGTAGAAGACATGACAGCATAGTCTTTTAGTATAAGTGGGAGATTGTTAGATTGTATACTAAAAGTCTAGCTTTAGTGTGAACAATGTTATAACAATTTATTTGTAATGAGAATCATATGATCAAATGATTGCGTCTTATAATTTATTTATATGTCTGATGCAAAAGTCCGTTTACTTTATACTATAGATAATATGCTGTGCGACAGCACGCGGAAGATCATATTAAATGTTTCCTTATAAAGTATAAATAGATGCTCACAACCGATATAGATGGGGACTCTCTATCAGGATGGTTGTAGTGTGGTTTGGTATTAGCTTGTCTTGGCTATAGAATCACACTAGTGCACTTTCTGTGTATTGAGCAGGACCACTTGAGTTCGTTCAACTTGTAGTGTCTATATAGAAGAACTTGATCTCTGTTATTATGGATGTTCATGCTCTTAATCCCTATACAATAATGTCGACACATAGGGCAGTATGTATTTCTTTGATTCATCAATGGGGGAGATTTACATGTAATTCAATCAACAAACTCGGTGAGTTGGAAAATAATGTTATCTCTATGGTGTGTTGTTGATTGTAGAAGGAATCCATGTCCGTCATAGGTTGATGATGTTCCCTTGAGGAGCTTATAAGGATTATCATTTAAACCCTGCAGGTGGATTTATTCTGGCATGATAATGAGGTTGAGTGGTACTACTCTCGGATGAGATATTAATTAATGAAGTTGTCAGTAACTTAATTAATTAATGGACATTGTATATCTTAAACATTGGGAAACTGTCGGGCTCATAATAAGAAAGAGCCTATAACGTAATTATGGGATTTGAACGGTAGTGCAGTAATAATATTTTAGTGGAATATATTATTATTATTGGACTTAAGTATAAGCATTGGGCTAAGGTTGGATACTGGTCCTTGCTGTGGCCCATATATAAGTCATCTCAGCTATTCTAACCCTAAGATGAGACACGCATAACACGTGAAGAGGGTAGATAGAACATCAGATTGGGAAGATCTCGAAGATTGTCACCCACACAATGTCGAGATTGAACTTGAGAATATAGTAGAAGACCAGAAGGTTGTTTACTGCTGCTGTCTGCCAACTTGCACGATTTTTATAAAATCATACAGACCTTGGAAATTGACGTGTGATTTACTGACGGAAAGCTACGGATGAGAGGATTGTTTTGGCGCATAGATCAATCAATTCGGAGATTGGATTAGAGATCTATGCCCAAACCGGTGAGGCTGTGCAAGCTGCCAGCGAGAATCCATCTTCTTCAACTTACCCTGGTGAAAGGTAATACGTTTCTTATTTTCATGCTTCCGCTGACTGTTAGAAACGTATGGAACCCTAACGGTTCACGTTAACCAAATGATCGAAAGCTAAAAAGGCCATAGTCCTGAGTTCAAAGCAATTTCTTCACTAATAGCTACAACCCTCTCTGGTGTTTGCCCCAATATAGATCCTCCCGACAAAGCATCAACAAGTATCCTCGAACCTCTATTCAATCAGACATAGAAAAATCCTACTTGTTAATCCAAGGGAAACCCATGCTATGGACATATCTGAAGCATCTCCTTAAAGCAATCCCATGCCTCACTAAAGGTTTCAAGAGGCAATTGCTTGAACTGTATGATTAAACCCTTCAGATGCAACATTTTTATGGTGGAAAGAACTTGTTCAAGAACCTCTGAGCTAAATCTCTCCATGTAAGGCAAGATCCCGGAGGTATAGTATTATACCAAGCCTTAGCTCGATCCCTTAATGACAAGGAAAAGAGCTTCATCTTGATAGTGTCCTCACTCACTCTGTTGATCTTGATGATATTAGCTAACTCTGTGAACTGAGATAAGTGAGAATTTGGGTCTTCCATTGCACCACCCCCAAACTGATTTGCTTGCACCATATTAATCAACCCCATTTTTATCTCGAAATTGTTGACGTTTAATGGCGGCCCCATAGCATAATTTTTCAATTGTGGTAGGAAGTGATCTCTAATATTCATGCCGACTCCATTATGCCCTTGAGCTTGAGGTTGTTGCACTACCGGAGGAACTTGTGGATTATTTCTAGCCTCTTATTATACTAGAAATTATTGTATAATGGCTATCAACTGTTGATTGTGCAAGTGCACTTGGTGGAAATTTGCTTGTTGCATAAGCTTTAGATTCACTTGAGCACCATGTGCATTTTCCACACCGTGCTGGAAAATTTGTCAATTCCCCTCTTCATCAACCCCATTGCCATTAGCTTCATCTATTCCGTGATCTATTTCTTCCTCCGTTGGATATAACAACTCTCTCCTTCTTCGTAAGGTAGCCTCTAACTCCAAATCTGAAGGCTCGATAGATTGAGACCTTGAACGAGTGTGCATACACCTACAAGATTCCTCAAGTTATATCACAAAACAAATAAAATAAAAGCAAATAAATAGAAAACAAGTAAAATTACTCCTAGTAAAGTTAATTAAACGCAAACTCGTTACTCTCAAGATTTAATATCTCCCATCGCAATGGCACCATGAACTTGGACTCAATTTAGGTGTAAATAGACAAGAGCAAGCGTATTATATCGTTAATAGTGAGTGACCAAGTTTAAATATCGAACAAAGGGAGATCTAAATCTAGAGTGTATCCATGTTTGTTTTCAATCATGCTTTATAGAAGTGATCAGATTTGGAGTTTTGAAAATTGAAAAGAGAAATTTAACTACAAATGATCTAAGCAAGTAGCAAATAAAATAATTAACAACTAAAGATGATCAATTAAAGTGTCTAGTAACCAAAATGAAAATAAAATGGATGTAGAACAATCCAAAGAGGAGTAAGGCTAACCACATTCAAGGTTAAGGACACAACATGGACTTGTTAAATTTAAATGGCAAATATCAATGATCATTGGAATAGAAGCAATCACAAATTTCCCTTAATCCCTTTGGCTAAGGTGTGATACCCGAGCTTCTCACTACTCATGTGTCAATAAAATTTAAATTGTGTTATGTGCATTTTATAATTATGTGATAATTATGTGGCAATTGTGTGATAATAATGTGACAATTATGTGACAATTATTTCTACATTTTATTTATATTTACATTTTATTTGAGACATCCATGATAAAAATGGTGACAATATGTAAATATATGTGTGTATAAATATTTACATACATTAATTTGAATATACAATTAAATAGTCTCATATGTATAAATTTTTTAATTATAAAGTGTCACACGTGTTCTCGTAATAATAATAGTGGCGAGAAAATGTACACGTATGTGTATTAATTCTTAAATATATCATATCTTAATTATTATGTATTGCAGTATTCGTAATGGATAATAGTAATAATAATAAATAAATAAATAAATAAATAAATACGTACTTACCGTTAATGTGTCGTGGATGAATTCTAAGCCACGAATTTTGTGGCTGATAAGTGCACAAATGGGATTACCATAACTTAATTGCTAATTTATAATAATAATAATAATTATTATAAATAAATATTAGATATTGCCGACTTATTGCATCTTTACATATAAGTGGGAGTTGGTTTTGATTAACCCATCTATGGGCAATTCACGAGAAGAACAGAATTATTAAAAAGAGAGAGAGAGAGGTGTAGAGAAAAGAAATGAGAGGGGGAGAAAGAAAGAAAAGAGAGAAGGGAAAGGTCGCGTGTGTTGTCGGGAGTGGAAAGAAGAGATTAGTTGTAGTGCTTCAGTATTATCACTATTTGGAGTTCGGGTTAGTAGAATTCCAACTACAATGCATAAACATGTTGTGTGTGACTTTATTTGTTATTAATATGTGATAATTATGTTGTGAATTATTTGTGATTAATTTATTATGTTATGAATTATTTGGGATTAATTTGTGATTCAAGTTGTTGGATTTATGTTATTTGAGGTAAATAGGTATTCATATGTCACTAAATATTATTTTGTAAATTATTTGTGATAAACTTGTGATAAAAGTTGAGGATCTATGTCATTTGAGATAATATCATTGCCCTTTATGGATTCGAGTGATCGGAAACTGTTGAATATAGATCTGTGTGATATGAGAAGATATTGTTTATAAGGATCTGTGTGATCTTATGTGAAGTTGTTATTTGAAAAATAAGTATGTGTGATTCAAGGTGAAGTTGTTCCAGAAGTGGATCTATGTGATTTGAAATTTATTTATTATTTATTTTGATTAAATGATGATATTGGTATCGTAAATAAATTGTAAAACATATTTAATAACCCTTGCTGCATATCATACATAATCATGAAAAGTGTTTTCCCCAAAATTAATAAGAGATACTAATGGTGTGTCTGACCACTATATATGCACTCTGTCAGGGTTCAGAAAAATTATTTCCGACACTTTATTCAGGGTTCGGAAAAACCGTTCCCAAATCTTTATTTGGGATTCGGAAAAATTGTTCTCAACACTCTGCCAGGGTTCGGAAAAATCGTTACCAGCACTATATTCGAGGTTCGGAAAAATCGTCACTATTGAGCTCATTTGGGTGCATATCGTAAGTGTGTCGTGGGGATCACGCAACGTTAATAATTTTCAAAATAAAAGAGATCAACCAAAAAGATTAGGAAATAAGTGATAGAAAACTAAATGCATTTTCATGCACTGTCATGCATGATTTCTATTTACTGAGATTTTTATCTCATTAGTTTATGCATTGTAGGTGAGCCTGATGATGATTGAGTATGTGGTATATTGTGCAAGTTGTGGAGCTCCTTCAGGGTTTTGAGTAGATGTACATAGATGACGACCTGTTGGGCTAGGCCGTGGATTATTTTGTTTCTGCTGATATTTTGTTATGTAATATAATAAGTATTATCACAAGTTTATGTGGATTCATGTTAGACTATGATTTCAGCTATGAATATATTATGTGAGAAAAAAAGTATATGCAGTTTTATAATAATGATATTTATGTTAATTAATATTTGAATTTTAATTTATGTAAGGTGGGTCGTGTCAGAGTGGTATTAGAGCACGGTTTGAGTCCTGTAGACTGTCTATGTATATGAGCTCCTTCCTTGGGAGCGCAGCTTTGTGTGTAAGTGTTATTTTCTTTCTGTGTTGTTATTTGTTTTATAAATTATATTGGCCATGTGATGTAGGACTCGTAGTTAGTAGACAAAATGGTAAGGACTACAGGTGAAGGTTCTGAAGGTGATAGAGTTGCTGAGCAAGCAGCACCTATAGAAGGAAATAATCTTGATGCTATGATTATTCGACTGATGGAACTGGTAGAGCGCCAGTCCCAACAGATACAACAATTGATTCAATAGAGAGATATTGGTATACAACCAGAGGTTAATGCTAATCAAGATAGACTTCAAGTTGAACGTGTGGAAATGATTTGTGAGAGGTTTTGAAAGCTGAGCCCTCCGATATTTGAGGATGCAGCAGACCCCACAGATGCAGATGATTGGATACGCATGGTGGAAAATATGTTTCAATACAGTAGAATTCCAGATGGGGACAGGGTGTTGTGTGCTTCTTTCATGTTACGGGGAAATGCTGGTCACTGGTGGAATATAATTAAAAGTATTGAGGATGTCACGACTTTGACATGGGAAAGTTTTAAGGAACTTTTCCAGAATAAGTACTTTACAGAACCAGTGCAATGAAGATGAATGAATTCATACAGTTGAAGCAGGGTGGTATGTCAGTCATAGATTACCTTCGTAAGTTTGAACAGTTGTCGAGGTTTGCAGAATATATGGTGAGTACGGAGGTACTAAAAGTGGAGAGGTTCGTGGAAGGCTTAAGGCCTGAACTTTTCAAATATGTGAGTATGGTAGGACTGCATGGAGCAACATACTCACAAGTTGTAGAAAGGGCCCAGATTGCTGAACAAATGGAGATGAGGATCAGGCAAGCGCAGGCTATCAGACGCCAGTTTCAACAGAAACCAATACAGTAGGTTGGGAGAGATAATAAGAGGCCAATGCCATTTCAGAGGCTGAAACCTAATGTTCTAGTGAATCAAGGGCAAGGACAAGGAGAACAAAATAAGCATCCCAAATTCGATCAGGGTAAGGTGCCACCGGCGCCGCCACTGCCAATATATGGTAATTGTCTTAAACCACATGGTGGGGAGTGTTGTATTCCTCTAAGAATCTGTTATACATGCGGAGAGAAAGGGCATGTGACTACTATATGTCCCAAGCAAGGAAAACAGGGATAGTGAGGAAGAGCTCCAGCAAGGGTGTACACTTTGATGCGGGATGAGGCTGATGCGAATCCCTCAGTTGTCACGAGTAAGTTTTCTATTTTTGGCACTTCTACATATGTGCTATTTGATTCTGGAGCAACACATTCATTTGTATCCAATGAGTATGTGAGGAAGCTGGGAGGAACGTCTAACTTGATAGAAGCTAATTATGAAGTGATGATACCTTCTGGTGAGTCAAAGCAAACCAATCAACTTCTTCGAGGTTGTGTTATTCCTATTGAAGGGAGACAACCCCTCCCTGATTTGATTGTGTTAAGTGTGAATGAATATGATATCATATTAGGCATGGATTGGCTATCAAAGTACAGTACTTTAATAGATTGCCAGAAGAATATCAATTTTAAGCCATTGGGAGGACAACCGTTCACTTTTGTTGGGATTAAGAAGAACTTTAGATTTCCTGTGATATCAGCAACAAAAGCACATCGGTTGCTGAAAAAAAAATGGGTTGTGAGGGGTATTTGGTGAGCGTGATGAATGTTGAGGGACAATAGTGTCCAGTCCATGGTGATATATCAGTAGCTCGGGAATACCCAGAGGTATTCCCAGATGATCTTCAAGGGTTGCCACTTGACCAGGAAATAGAGTTTGTTATTGAGTTGCAACCAGTAACTACTCCTATATCTAAAGCGCCATACAGAATGGCACCAGCTGAACTGAAGGAATTGAAGATACAGTTGCAAGAGTTGCTAGACAAAGAATTTATCCAACCTAGTTTCTCACCTCGGGAAGCACCCGTTATTTTTGTTCGAAAGAAGAATGGCACATTGAGGATGTGCATCAGATTACCGAAAGCTGAACAAAGTTACAGTCAAGAATAAGTATCCATTTCCTCGCATTGATGATCTGTTCGATCAACTACAGAGTGCAGCTATCTTTTCGACGATTGATTTGCGATCGGGGTATCATCAGTTGAAGATTAAGAGGAAGACATCCCAAAAACTGCATTGAGCACAAGGTATGGGCATTATGATTATTTGGTGATGTCGTTCAGTTTAACGAATGCTCCGGCAGCATTTATGGATTTAGTGAACAGATTATTTCAAGAGTTCCTTGATAAGTTTGTGATTGTGTTTATCGATGATATTCTGATTTACTCTAAGAATAAGGAAGATCATGCTCTGCATTTAAGAAAGGTGTTGGAGATTTTGAAGGAGAAGCAGTTATATGCGAAGTTCTAGAAGTGTGAGTTCTGGTTAGACCAAGTTTTTTCTTGGGCCACGTAGTATCAGGTGAAGGAATTTTGGTGGATCCAAGCAAAGTTAAAGCAATCCATGATTGGCCATAACTCTTAAATCCCACTGAGGTTCATAGCTTTCTTGGATTGGAGGGATATTATCGAAGGTTTGTTGAAGGATTTTCTAAGATCGCTTCACCATTAACACAACTGACCAAAATGAATGTAAGGTTCACATGGACGGAGGCATGTGAAAAAAATTTTCAGGAATTGAGGAGACGGTTGACATCAACATAGATATTAACTATTCCTACGCATACAGGATACTTCAAGGTTTATAGTGATGCTTTGAAGAATGGTCTTGGGTGTGTACTGATGCAGAATAGAAGAGTGATAGCATATGCATCCAGACAATTAAGGGAATATGAAAAGAACTACCCAACACATGATTTGGAGTTAGCCGCAGTAGTGTTTGCTCTCAAGATTTGGAGGCATTATCTATATGGGGAACGTTGTGAAATTTATACTGATCATAAGAGTTTGAAGTACTTCTTCACTCAGAAAGAGTTGAACATGAGGCAGAGAAGATGGTTGGAACTGGTGTAGGACTACGGCTGTGTTATCAATTATCATCTGGGTAAAGCCAATGTCGTTGCTAATGCATTGAGCCGAAAGACAACAGAGCGCAGCTGCTATGTCCCTATATCAGAAACCAGAGTTGCTTGATTTGCAAAGGATGGGTGTGGAGATCATTCAGGAAGGATCGTTGGAAGTAAAGATGGCAGCTCTGACACTTCAACCAACTTTGATGGATAAGATTCGACAGGGATAAGATGTGGATAAATTGTTTGACAAGATAAGGAATGATATAAGCTCTAGAAAGTCTTCTGACTTTCAATTAACAAATGATGGTATGATTCGTTATAGAGGTCGATTATGTGTACCTTAAGTGGACGATATTCGGAAGGAAGTGATGGCAGAAGCTCATTCAACACCATACTCTATACATCCAGGAGCTACTAAGATGTATAGAGATTTAAAGTCACATTATTGGTGGTCAGGGATGAAGAAAGATGTCGCTAAATATGTGGAGCAATGTTTGACTTGTCAGCAAGTCAAAGCTGAGTATCATAGACCAGCAGGAACTTTGCAGCCTCTATTTATTCTTGAGTGGAAGTGGGAGAATATCACTATAGATTTTTTTACTGGGCTACCAAAGACAATAAAAGGTCATGATGCCATTTGGATTATCGTGGACCGACTTACTAAGTCAGCTCATTTTCTTCCTATTTGCTCTACGTATTCTACGGATCGCTACGCACAGTTGTATATTCAAGAGATTGTCAGACTCCATGGAGTACCACTTACTATTGTGTCAGATAGAGACACAAGATTTTTGTCTGCTTTCTAGAAGAGTTTGCATAAGGCGTTGGGGACCCAGTTATCTTTCAGCACAGCATTCCATCCACAAACAGATGGTCAATCGGAGCGTACGATACATATTTTGGAGGATATAATCAGAGCATGTGTTAGATTTTCAAGGTCAGTAGAGTAAATTCTTGCCTTTGATAGGGTTCTTGTACAACAACAGTTATTAGTCTACTATCGGGATGGCTCCATATGAATCATTGTACGACAGGAAGTGTAGATATCCAGTACATTAGGATGAAGTTGGAGAAAGGAAACTTTTGGGTCCAGACTTGGTTCGTGAAATGTCAGAAGCTGATACCTGTATTCGAGAGAAGATGAAAGTTGCTCAGGATTGACAAAAGAGTTATGCAGACAAACGGAGAAGAGAGTTGGAATTTGAAGTGGGTGATCAGGTATTCTTGAAAGTATTTCCAATAAAGGGGATACTGCAGTTTGGAAAAAAGGGAAGCTCAGTCTAAGATATGTTGGTCCGTTCGCTATCATTGAAAGAGTTGGAAGTGTTGCATATAAGTTGAATTTACCAGCATCGATGTCTAGAGTACACGACGTGTTTCATGTGTCTATGTTGAGGAAGTATGTTCCTAATCCATCTCATGTTCTCATGAAGGAATTAGTTGAGTTGAAAGAAGATTTGAGTTATGAAGACATACCGGTTGAGATTTTACGGCGAGAAGTGAAGAAGCTCAGAAATAAAGAGATACCATTGTGAAGGTGTTATGAAGGAACTAATTAGTTGAGGAGGCTACCTGTGAAAAGAGAGGATGAGATGATGGCTAAGTATCCAGAACTCTTCAGGTAAGTAAATTTTGAGGACGAAAATTTTATAAGATGGGGAGGATGTGATACCCGAGCTTCTCACTACTCATGTGCCAATATAATTTAAATTATGTTATGTGCATTTTATTGTTGTGATAATTATGTGGCACTTATGTGATAATTGTTTCTACATTTTATTTATTTTTATATTTTATTTGAGACATCCATGATAAAAATGGTGACAATATGCAAATATATGTGTCTATAAATATTTACGTATATTAATTTGAATATATAAATAAATCGTCTCATATGTATAAATATATTATTTCTTGATTATTAATTATCACAAGTGTTCTCGTAATAATAATAGTGGCGAGAAAATATACACGTATGTGTATTAATTTGTAAATATATCATTTCCTAGTTATTAAGTATTGCACGTATATTCATAATGGATAATAGTAATAATAATAAAAAATAAATAAATATGAATACTTAAACCCTTTCACCTTTTGATATAAACCATAGCCTAACGTGTCACGCTCACAACAAAACCAAAGCTCTGATACCATATGTTGGTATTCGATCATTTGATTAACATGAACTGTTAGGGTTCCATATGTTTCTAATTCAGCGGAAGCAAGAAAACCAAGAAACGTATTACCTTTCACCAGGGTATGTTGAAAAAGATGGATTCTCGCCAGCAGCCTGCGCAGTCCCACCGTTCTGGGAATAATTCTCTCATCCAATCTCAGAATTGAGTGATCTACGCACCAAAACGATCCTCTCTTCCATGGTTTTCCGTCAATATATCACACATTGAATTTTAAGGTCTGTACCATTTTATAAAAATCGTGCAAGTTGGCGGACAGCAGCAGCAAATGACCTTCCGATGTTCTGTTGTATTCCCAAGTCCGATCTCGACGTTGTGTGGGTGCCGATCTTCGAGATCTTCTCAATTTACTGTTCCATCTACCCTCTTCACGTGTTAGGCATGTCTCTCTTAGGGTTAGAACATCTGAGATTATTTATATATATATATATAATTAGAGTTGGGCCTCTATTGGGCTTAAGTATCCAAGCTTAACCCAAAGCTTATACTTAAGTCCAATAATAATAATAGATTCCACTAAAATAATATTACTGCACTGCCGATCCAATCCCAAAATTACGTTTTGGGCTCCTTCTCACTATGAGGCCGTTAGTCTCCCCATGTTTAAGATATACAATATCTATTAATTAATTAAGTTACTGATAACTCCATTAATTAATATCTCATCCGAGAGTAGTACCACTCAACCTCAATATCATGTCAGAATAAATCCACCTGCAGGGTTTACATGATAATCTTTATGAGCTCCTCAAAGGGATATCATAAACATATAACAGAAACAGATTCCTTCTACAATCAACAGCACACAAAAAAGACAACAATATTTCCCAACTCACCGAGTTTGTTGATTTAATACATATAAATCTCACCCATTGATGAATCAAAGAAATATATACTGCCCTACGTGTTGAGGTTATTGTATAGGGATTAAGAGCACGAACTTCCATAATAACAGAGATCAAGTTCTTTTATATAGACAGTACAAGTCGAACGATCTCAAGTGGTCCTGCTCAATACACACACAGTGCACAAATGTGATTCTATAGCTAAGACAAGCTAATACCAAACAACACTACAACCATCACGATAGAGAGTCCCCATCTATCTCAGTTGTGAGCATCTGTTTATACTTATAAGGAAATCGATAATATGATCTTCCACGTGTTGTCGTACAACATATTATCTACAGTATAAAGTAAGTGGACTATTGCATCGTGCATATAAATAAATTATAAGATGCAATCATTTGACCATGTGATTCTCATTTCAAATATATTGTTATAAGACTATCTCCCACTTTAGTATACAATCCTACAATCTCCCACTTATACTAAAAGACTATGCTGTCTTATCCACCGCCATACATCTGATTCCCACTCCCACTGCAGACCATCAAAGCTCTCCTTAATGTCCTTGTAAAAGGATTTACTTGGTTATCTTCTGATGTAATCTTGGTGACAACAACCTTCCCCTCATCATACGATTTCTCGTAACAGGTGGTACTTGCTCTTAATGTGTTTAATTGCCTATGGACTCGTGATTCCTTCAAGTTTGCAACTGCACCATTATTATCACTGTAAATTGTGATAACCTTGGGCAAACTCAGAATCACTCCCAAGTTCATCATGAAGTTTCTAGAGTCATACAGATACTTTAGCTGCCTCATATGCTCAAATTTATCATCTTTCCGCGATGGAGTTCGGAGTCCGAAATATACTTCTATATAACACTCCTTCATATTATGAATCTTCCTAAAATTAAACACATAATCTTTGAGGTGGATTTACTGCCGTCCGTATCTGATTTGAAAAATCTGAATTTATGTAACCCCTAAGAAGCAGTGAATATGTCCGATAAGTCCACATATAGCTTCTAGTCCTTTTCAGGTATTTCAAAATTATGTGTTACCACATTTCAACATTCTTATTTCGGGTTACCTTGATACCCACTGTTCATGCCTTCGGCAAAACAGATATCTATTCTCAAGCATAGCATTCATTAGATTAAGCTTCCTTATTTGCCGAAGCATAATGAACCACTTTCATAAACTTTATCTTCTCTTTGTATCTCAAGACACATTTCCTTAGATAAAGTCACATGCTAAAACAAATAAGGATTGTATCTTCTCATGAAGCTTGAGACAAGCATAACATCCTTTCTTGTGATCCGTATTACCGTGATCAAAAGGATATCATTGCTTCTTAAGTCCTTCATCTCATACCGCTCTATCAATCATAACCATACGCCCGACAATAGTCGTTCATTGTCTCCAATGAGCAAGATACTATCTACATATTGTACAAGAAATACCACCACGTTTCCATCACTCTTTTCAATACACAAGCCCTATCCGATCATTGATTAAATCCATATCACTTGATTTTCTCATCAAAACGGATGCTTCATGAACTTCAAGCTTGCTTTAGTCCATTGATGGACACTTTTAAGCTTACAACCAAAATGCTCTTAGCCCTTTTCAATGAATCCCTCTGGTTGCTTCACATAGATGTTTTTCGCAAGACTTCCAATCAGGAAAGCTGTCTTGACATCTATTTTCTATTCCTCATACTTCATATGATTAGCAACAGATAAAAGAATTCAGATCAACATTGGCATAGCTATCGGCTAATAGGTTTTCTCATAATCGAACCCTTTCTTTCTTAGTATACCTTTTCGCAACAAGCTTTGCTTCCAAGGTTTTCACCTTATCCTATGATCCTCTTTTATTTTACAGAGCCACTTCCAATGGATTTCACACCATCTGTGGTTCTACAAGCTGCCAGATGTAATTAGAATCCATTGATTCTATTTCAGAAATCATTGCATCTTGCTAGGGACCAAGTCTCATGACTCTCCCAAAACATATATCTTACGGGTTGTCGAACAACCCTCCCTCTACGACAAGGCAATACATGCAATTGTGTATCAGAAGTGACATGCGTTGCAGTTTACCTTGTGGTATATCCTCTTGTACACTTGGTACTAATACTTTGTGTTTTCCCTCTCACTTCCTTTAGAACAATTTATGCATGGGTTTATGATTTAATACATAGTCCTTTTCCAAAAATCAAGTATTTGTGTTAACAATCACCATTCGATCTTTTGGACTAAATAAATCATAACTCTTTATTTTTCTAGAATATCCCACAAACAGACAAATGTTATACGACATGCTGTTTCTAGGGCATACCCATAAAAAGAATTTAGTAATTCCAAATAATTAATTATCTATCTAATCATTTCCTTGAGAGACTTTCTCTCATTAAGATTAGGAGACGCATTATTAATTACTATTTGTTGCATCCGTGGGATAAACATGATTTAAGAGAGAACAAATTATCGCCAACATACAACAACAAATTATAGCTCCATTCCTCATTCCTATGACCACGTCATTTAAATAAAATGGAGTATCCATCCATAATTGCATAGAAACTGAAATTAAATTCTTTCTATGAAAACGTACGTAAAAACAATTTCTCATAACCAAACGTTTATTCATATCGTAAGATGAATAAACAACTCCTATTACAACAACCACTACTCTCGTAGTATTACCCATGTCCATAATAATCTCATCATCACTTAGCTACACACTTTTAGTGATTCCGGTATTTACACACAACGTGTCAGTAGATACCATCAGTAATCATGCTTCAACAACTAGTGAATGAGATACTAACTTTGTTCACATCTTGATGAAATTGGATTTCCTTTATCACATGTTTAGTCAGAAATTCCCCACCAAATACAACCTCTTGTATTTCAGGTAGAATTTGATCAAAACATCCAGGCAAACTATAAAGAATAAATTAATCTAGGTTTCCCTTTCAATTTCTATTCTAGGCTTTTCCAATTCATTCATCAACTTATCCATGATCTCTTGCCTTTATAACTTACTTAAGTATCTGAAGAGTCGCATGAGACCATCATATTACTATGAACCTCTCACCTCTTCACTAGAGACTTTAATAGGCATCATGGGACATCCTTAGTGAGAACACATTTTTATATTTTCCTAAACAGTGAAAGTGGAAAAACCAAGATTCTTTTCTAATCATCTAATTTTTGACAAGTAAATATGTTTCTTTTAGTAAACAATAAGCGAGATAAAACCATTTGAAATTACAGAGAATCACATATAAATACACTGATCAAATTTTCGAATTTATCCATTCATATTGATTCCCACAAAATAATATAAAATATAAATTCACCGACATCTCAAGCACCGTGAGTCTGCAAGCCACGATAGTGTGGACGTTTACAAACCCGAACATTTACAAGAGAAGGTTTTACCCATTAATTTCATTTGTCAACCTAACCTCATGACAAAATAATTAATAGTCGGTTCCTCTTTAGCCATGCAAATAAAAGCAAGTGACTCCGATGGGGAGGAAGGCTCTAATGCCGACGCGCAAGTTTATTCACATTACTAACAAATCAATAATGGAGGCCGCGGGAATTATTTACCAATCCCTTCTCCCACTTAGTTATTTAACACCGAAGGATTTTTACATGCATACAATATTCATAATAAAATACGCAACCTAGTATGCTCCTATTACGACATATAAGGCAGTAAATCACAGATAATTATGCATCCATATATAACAATAATTAGATAATTAAATCAATTAATGCAGTTATATATCAGTGAATTCGATTGTTCACTATCAATCACGAATGTGGACAAGAAATGTCAGATTATCAAATTTTCAAAAAATTTTCAGATTAATTAAAATTTTGAAACTATCAATATCGAATGTTGATATCGTCCAGATTATAGAAATCATCGATATCAACCAGATTATCAAAATTTCAAAATTTCCAGATTATCAAATTTTCGAAACTTCTAGATTATCAAATTTTTTAAACTTCCAAATTATCAAATTTTCGAAATTTCCAGATTATCAAATTTTTAAAATTTTCAGATTATCAAAATTTCTAAAAATTCCAAATTATCAAATTTTTGAAAAACTTCGCCGTAAAACGTACAGAGTATTCAACAAGAAACATAATATCTAAACCATAGCCCACGTTTGACATAAGTATATGGTATCCGAATAGGGTATACTAGCATGAATACTTAAACCCTTTAACCTTTTGACATAAACCCTAGCCTAATGTGTCACGCTTCACCACAAAACCGAAGCTCTGATACCAATTATTAGCATTCGATCATTTGGTTAACGTGAACGGTTATGGTTCCATATGTTTCTAATTCAGCGGAAGCAAGAAAACCAAGAAACGTATTACCTTTCACCAGGGTATGTTGAAGAAGATGAATTCTTGCCAGCAGCATGCGGAGTCCCACCGTTTTGGGAATAACACTCTCATCCAATCTCAGAATTGAGTGATCTACATGCCAAAATGATATCTTCCGTGGCTTTTCGTCAATATATCACACATTGAAATCCAAGGTCTCTTCCGCAGCAACAAACGACCTTTCGATCTTCTGCTGTATTCCCAAGTCCGATCTTGACGTCGTGTAGGTGACGATCTTCGAGATTTTCTCAATCTGCTATTCCATCTTCCCTCTTCACGTGTTAGGTGTGTCTCACATAGGAGCTGAGATGAGTTATATATGGGCTACAACAGGGACCAGGAGGAGAAATTATAGTTGGACCTCTATTGGGCTTAAGTATCTAAGCTTAGCTCAAAGCTTATACTTAAGTCCAATAATAATAATAGATTCCACTAAAATATTACTACTGCACTGCCGCTCCAATCCCAAAATTACATATTGGGCTTCTTCTTACTATGAGCCCGTTAGTCTCCCCATGTTTAAGATATACAATATTCATTAATTAATTTTGTTACTGACAACTCCATTAATTAATATCTCATCCGAGAGTAGTACCACTCAACCTCAATATCATGCTGGAATAAATCCACCTGCAGGGTTTACATGATAATCCTTATGAGCTCCTTAAGGGGACATCATCAACCTATAATGGACACAGATTCCTTCAACAATCAACAGAACACCATAAAGACAGTACTACTTCCCAACTCACTAAGTTTGTTGATTTACTACATATAAATCTCACCCATTGATGAATCAAATAAATACATACTGCCCTACGTGTCGAGGTTAATGTATAGGGATTAAGAGCAAGAACTTCCATAATAACAGAGATCAAGTTCTTCTATATAGACAGTACAAGTCGAACGATCTCAAGTGGTCCTGCTCAATACACACAAAGTGCACTAATGTGATTCTATAGCCAAGACAAGCTAATACCAAACTACAGTACAACCATCCCGATAGAGAGTCCCCGTCTATCTCGATTGTGAGCATCTATTTTTACTTTATAAGGAAACCGATAAAATGATCTTCCGCGTGTTGTTGCACAACATATTATCTACAGTATAAAGTAAGTGGACTACTGCATTGTGCATATAAATAAATTATAAGACGCAATCATTTGATCATGTGATTCTCATTTCAAATATATTGTTATAACATTGTTCATACAAAAAGCTAGACTTTTAGTATAGAATTCAACAGCCGACTTATGGAATCTTTATATATAAGTTGGAGTTGGTTTTAATTAACCCATCTATGAGCAATTCACGAGAACAACAGAATTATTAAAAAGAGAGAGAGAGAGAGAGAGAGAGAGAGAAAGAGAGAGAGAGATGTGTAGAGAAAAGAAAGGAGAGGGAGAGAACAAAAGAAAAGAGAGAAGGGAAAGGTCACATGCGTTGTCGGGAGGGGGAAGAAGAGATTAGTTGTAGTGCTTCATGAAGTCTATTGTATTATCACTATTTGGAGTTCAGGTAAGTAGAAGTCTAACTACAATGCATAAACATGTTGTGTGTGACTTTATTTGTGATTAATATGTGATAATTATGTTGTGAATTATTTTTGATTAGTTTAATTACGTTATGAACTATTTGGGATTAATTTGTGATACAAATTGTGAATTTATGTTATTTGAGGTAAGTAGGTATTCATATGTAACTAAATATTATTTTGTAAATTATTTGTGATAAACTTGTGATACAAGTTGAGGATATATGTGATTTGAGATAATATCATTGTCCTTATAGATCTGAGTGATCGAAAATTGTGGAATATAGATCTGTGTGATATGAGAAGATATCGTTTATAAGGATCTGTGTGATCCGAGGTGAAGTTGTTATTCGAAAAATGAATATGTACGATTCGAGATGAAGTTGTTGTTCCAGAAGTGGGTCTATGTGATTTGAAATATATTTATTATTTTATTTTGATTAACTGATGATATTGGTATCGTAAATGAATTGTGAAACATATTTAATTGTCCTTGCTGCATATCAAACATAATCATGAAAAATGTTCTCCCATAAATTATTAAGATACTAATGGTGTGTGCGGCCACTATATATGCACTCTGTCAGAGTTCGAAAAAATCATTTTCGACAATTTATTCAGGGTTTGGAAAATCATCCCCAACACTCTGCCAGGGTTCAGAAAAATCATTCCTGCCATAATATTCGGGGTTCAGAAATATCGTCCCCATTGAACTCATTTAGATACATATCATAAATGCATCATGGGGATTCGACAACGTGAACAATTTTCAAAATAAAAGTGATCAACTAGAAAGATTAAGAAATAGGCGATAGAAAACTAAATGCATTTTCATGCAATGTCATGCATGATTTCTACTTACTGAAATTTTTATCTCACTAGTTTATACATTGTAGGTGAGCCTGATGATGATTGAGTATGTGGTGTGTTGTGCAAGTTGTGGAGCTCCTTTTGCTGGCGTTTGATCGTTTGGTTAACGTGAACCGTTAGGGTTCCATACATTTCTAACAGTCAGCGGAAGCAAGAAAATATAGAAACGTATTACCTTTCATCAGGGTATGTTGGAGAAGACGAATTCTCGCCACCAGCCTACGTAGCCTCACCGTTTTAGGCATAACTCTCTCATCTGATGTCCGATTCAAGTGATCTATACCTAAAAATGATCCTCTCTTTCGTGGCTTTCCGTCAGTATATCACGTAAAATTCTGAGCACTATACGATTTTATAAAAATCATACAATTTGGAAGACAGCAGGAGCAAACGACCTCTTGACATTCTGCTGTATTTCCAAGTCCAATCTCGACGTCATGTGGGTGACGATCTTCGAGATATTCTCAATATGCTGTTCTCTCACCCTCCTCACATATTAGGCGTGAATAATAATGATTATTAGGGTTTCCAGATAGTTGAGATGACTTGTATATGGGCTATAGCAGGGACTAGGAGGAGAAATTACAGTTGGGCCTCCATTGGGCTTAAGTATCCATGCTTATACCAAAGTTTATACTTAAGTCTAATAATAATAATATATACTACTAAAATGTTATACTGCACTACCGTTCTAATCCCATAATTACATTATGAGCTTCTTCTTTTTATGAGCCTGTTAGTCTCCCAATGTTTAAGATACAATACCCATTAATTAATTAAGTTACTAACAACTCTATTAATTAATATCTCATCCGAGAGTAGAACCACTCAACCTCAATATCATGCTGGAATAAATCCACCTGCAGGGTTTACATGATAGTCCTTATGAGCTCCTCAAGGGGACATCATCAACCTATAACGGACACGGATTCCTTCTACAATCAACAACACACCATAGAGACAGCACTATTTCCCAACTCACCGAGTTTGTTGATTTAATTACATGTAAATCTCACCCATTGATGAATCAAAGAAATACATACTGTCCTACGTGTCGAGGTTATTGTATAGGGATTAAGAGCACGAACATCCATAATAACAGAGATCAAGTTCTTCTATATAGACAGTACAAGTCGATTGATCTCAAGTGGTCCTGCTCAATACACACAAAGTGCACTATTATGATTCTATAGTCAAGATAATTTAATACCAAATCACACTACGACCATCCCGATAGAGTATCTCCATCTATCCCGGTTGTGAGCATTTGTTTATACTTTATGAGGAAACTGATAATATGATCTTCCGCATGTTGTCGCATAACATATTATCTACAGTATAAAGTAAATGGACTATTGCATCGTACATATTAATAAATTATAAGACGCAATCATTTGATCATATGATTCTCATTTCAAATAAATTGTTATAACATCGTTCATACAAAAAGCTAGACTTTTAATATACAATCCAACAATCTCCCACTTATATTAAAAGACTATGCTATCATGTCTTCTGCCAAACATCTAATTCCCATTCTCACTACACGACCGTCAAAAGCTTTTGCCTTAAGGTCCTTGCAAAAGGATTTTACTAGGTTATCATCCGATGCAATCTAGGCGGCAACAACCTTCCCTTCATCATACGATTTCTCGTAACAGGAGGTACTCGCGCTCCATTTGTTTAATTGCCTTATGGGCTCGTGATTCCTTCAAGTTTGCAACTGCACCATTATTATCACAATAAATTGTGATAACCTTGGGCAAACTTAGAAACACTTCGAAGTCCATCATGAAGTTTCTAGAGTCATATAGATACTTTGGCTGTCTCAGAGGCTCCAATTTATTATCTTCCCATGATGGAGTCCGGAGTCCGGAGTCCGAAGTATATTTCTATATAACACTCCTCCATATTATGACTCAACTTCCTAAAATTAAACAGTAACCTTTGAGGTGGATTTACTGTCGTCCCTATCTGATTTGAAAAATTCGAATCTACGTATCCTATAAGAAGCAGTGAATCTGTTCGGTAAGTCCATATAATCTGGTCCTTTTCAGGTACATAAGAATATATCTTATCACAGTTCAACATTCTTGTTTTTGGGTTACCTTGATACCCACTGACCATGCCATTGGTAACACAGATATCCTTTCTCGTGTATAGCATTCCATAAATTAAGTTTACTTATTCGCTGAAGCATAAGGAACCGCCTCCATCTACTTTTATTTTGTGTCTCAAGACACATATCCTTAGATAAAGTCTCATGCTAAAACAAGTAAGGATCGTATCATCTCATGAAGCTTGAGACAAGCATAACATCCTTTCTTGTGATCCGTATTACCGTGATCAAAAGGATATTTTTGCTTCTTTTAAGTCCTTCATCTCATACCACTTTATTAACCATACCCATACGCCCGACAATACTCTTTCATTGTCTCTAATGAGTAATATATCATCTTCGCACATTACAAGAAATACCAACATGTTTGCATCACTCTTTACAATACACAAGACACATACATGCATTGAATGAATCCATATCACTGGATTTCCTTACCAAAATGAATGTTTCATGATTTTGAAGCTTGCTTTAGTCCATCGATGGATACTTTTAAGCTTATTATGACAATGCTCTTAGTCCTTTGCAATGAATCACTCTGGTTGCTCTGCATAGATTTTTTCCTCAAGATTTCTAATCAGGAAAGCTGTCTTGACATCTATTTGCTATCCCTCATATTTCATATGAGTAGCAATAGATAAAAGAGTTTGGATCAACATAGGCATAGCTATCGGAGAACAGGTTTCCTCATAATCGAACCTTTTCTTTCTGATTATACCTTTTCGCAACAAGCTTTGCTCCAAAGGTTTTCTCCTTACCGTATGATCCTCTTTTATTTTGTATGACTATTTCCAATGGCTTTTACACCATTTAGTAGTCCTACAAGCTTCCAGACTTGATTTAGAATCCATCGATTCTATTTCCAAAATTGCACTTTGCTAAGATTCAACATTTCTATCTCATAGTGCTTCGTTCTATCCGTGGGTCCATTCTATGTTTACTAGTGACTAAGTCTCATGATTCTCCCAAAATATATATCTTACATGTTGTCGAACAACCCTCCCACTACAACAAGGCACTACATGCAATTGTGTATCAGACGTGACATGCGTTGATGTTTATCTTATGGTATATCCTCTTGTATAATTAGTACTAATACTTTGTGTTTTCCCTCTCACTTCCTTTAGAATAATTAACACATAGATTTGTGATTTATTACATAGTCCTTTTATAAAAATCTAGTGTTTGCGTTAAGAGTCACCCTTCGATCTTTTGGACTAAATAAATCGTCACCCTCCATTTTTCTAGGATATCCCACAAACAAACAAACGTTATATGACATGCTGTTTCTAGGGCATACTCGTAAAATGAATTTAATAATTCCAAATAACTTATCATCTATGTAACCTTTTTCATTAGAGTCTTATTCCTTCTTTCCGCCACACCATTCAGCTGGGGCATGCCCGATGTAGATTACTTGAGATTTAATCTCATCCTCTGATGAATAGATCGTAAACAATCCTAAGAGGTGCGCGCCACCACTATTAAATCATAATGACAACCTCTCGTCGGGATAGTCTTAGGGCCGCTTTAATCAGAATGAACTACTTCCAACATATCTTTGGCTCTACACCCCTTTGCCTTAAAAGGCCTTTAATTATTTTACTTCCAATCAAGACTCGCAAGTCCGATAGTTTCCACTTCAGATAAACCCAACGGTCCATTGACTATCAACCTTTGAATCCTACACATGTAAAATTGATCTTGTCTTAGATGCCAAAAGTATTTCTAGTTCATCTCTGAAGGTTCCTTTCTCTTACTAGGAATTAGAAGACGCGCCATTAATTACTATTTGTTGCATCCGTAGGACAAACATGATTTAAGAGTTTACAAATTGTCACTGACGTACCACAACAGATTATAACTACATCCCTCATCAGTATGACCATGTCATTTATATGTAATGGAGTATCCATCTGTAAATGCTTAGAAACTGAAATGAAATTCTTTCTATGAAAAAGTACGTAAAGACAATTTCTCATAATCAAACATTTATTCATATCATAAGATAAATAAACAACTCCCACTACAACAACCATTACTCTTGTAGTATAACCCATGTACATAACAATCTCATCATCACTTAGTTACAAGCTTTTAGTGATTCCGGTATCTACACACAACATGTCAGTACATGTCATCACTAATCATGCTTCAATGACTAATGAATGAGATACTAGCCTTGTTCATACCCTGATAAAAATGGCTTTCTTTCACCATATGTTTTGTCAGAAGTTACCCACCATATACAACCTCTCGTATTTCAGGTAGAACTTGCTCAAAACATCAAGAAAATTATGGAGAATAAATTGATCTAGGTTTCCCCTTCAATTTCTACTCGAAGCATTCCCAATTAATTCATCAACTTATCCATGACCTCTTGCCTTCCTAAATTACTCAAGTATCTGCATAGTTGCATGAGACCATCATATTTCTATGAACCTCTCACCTCTCCACTTGAGACATTAATAGGCATCATAGGACATCCTTAGTGAGAACACACATGCATTTTCCTAAGTAGTAAAATTTGAAACCAAGATTCTTTTCTAATAATTTAATTTTGGACAAGTAAATATGTTTCTTTTAGTAAACAATAAGTGAGATAACACCATTTGAAATTATAGAGAATCAAGTAAATGAATACACAGATCAAATCTTCAAATTTATCCATTTATATTGATTCCCTCAAAACAATACAAAAATAAAATTCACCGAAATCTCAAGCACCGTGAGTCTGCAAGCCACGATAGTGTGGACATTTACAAACCTGAACATTTACAAGAAAAGGTTTTACCCATTAATTTCATTTGTCAACCTAACCTCATGACAAAATAATTAATAGTCGGTTCCTCTTTAGCCATGCAAATAACAGAAGAGACTCTGATGGGGAGAATACTTATTATTTACACCAAGTGTATACCATTATTTGATCCCAAGTCCGTGGCCCAAGCTTGTGTGCCTTACAGATAGAGAAGTACACATGCGCTCGGATAACTTCTTACAATCATCAATTACAAGTTTGTACAGTGATCCGCAAATAAACTCATCCGATGGGGAGGAAGGTCTATGCCAACAAGCAAGTTCATGTGCATCACATTGCAAACAATAAATATTTAATGAAGCGTGTACTAGTGATCCGTGAATAAACTCATCCGATGGGGAGGAAGATCTATGCCAACACGCAAGCTTACTGACATCACTTACAAACCAATAATGGAGGCCGCGGGAATTATTTACCAATCCCCTCTCCCACTTAGTTATTTAACACCGAGGGTTTTTACATGCATATAATATTCAGATATAATACACAACCTAGCATGCTCCTATTACAACACATAAGGCAGTAATTCACAGAGAATCATGCAAACATATATAACAATAATCAGATAATTAAATCAAATTATGAACAAATATATATCAACGAATTCAATTGTTCGTCACCAAATACAAATGTCGGCAAAAACCTCCAGATTATCGAACTTTCAAAAATCTCCAGATTACCGAATTTTGAAACTATCGATATCGACCATCGATATCGTCCAGACTTTTGAAATTATCGATATCGACCAGATTATCAAATTTTAAAAAACTTTCAGATTATCAAAATTTTGAAACTATAGATATCGACCGTCGATATCGTCCAGATTATCGAAATCATTGATATCGACCAGATTATCAAATTTTCGAAAACTTCCAGATTATCAAATTTTCGAAAAATTTCCAGATTATAAAATTTTCAAAAATTTCAGATTATCAAATTATCAAAATATCGAAAATATCCAGATTATCAAAAATTTAAAATTTCCAGATTATCAAATTTTTTCGTCAAACGTGTAGAGTATTCAACAAGAAACAATAATTTCTAACCTCTAGTCCACGTTTGACACATGTATATGGTATCTGAATAGGGTATACTAGCATAACATGAATACTTAAACCCTTTCACTTTTTGACAATAAACTCTAGCTTAACATTTCACGCTTCACCACGAAACCGAAGCTCTGATACCAATTGTTGGCGGTCGATCATTTAGTTAACGTGAACCGTTAGGGTTCCATACGTTTCTAACAGTCAGTGGAAGCAAGAAAATATAGAAACGTATTACCTTTCACCAGGGTAAGTTGGACGAGACGAATTCTCGCCACCAGCCTGTTCAGCCTCACCGTTTTGGGCATAACTCTCTTATCCGATGTCCGATTTGAGTGATCTATGTGCGAAAATGATACTCTCTTCTGTGGCTGTCCGTCATTATATCACACGTCAAATTCAGAGAACTGTATGATTTTATAAAAATCATACAAGTTGGCAGACAGCAACAACAAACAACCTCTTGATTTTTTGCTGTATTCCCAAGCCCAATCTCGACGTCGTGTGGGCGACGATATTCGACATCTTCTCAATCTGTTGTTCCCTCACCCTCCTCACATGGTAGGCGTGAATAATAATGATTATTAGGGTTTTCGAACAGCTGAGATGACTTATATATGGGCTATAGCAGGGACCAGGAGGAGAAATTAGAGTTGGGCCTCCATTGGGCTTAAGTATCTAAGCATAGCCCAAAGCTTATACTCAAGTCCAATAATAATAATATATATCACTAAAATATTATTACTAGACTACCGTTCTAATCCCATAATTACCTTATGGGCTCCTTCTTATTATGAGCCCGTTAGTTTTCCCATGTTTAAGATATGCAATGCCCATTAATTAATTAAGTTACTGACAACTCCATTAATTAATATCTCATCCGAGAGTAGTATCACTCAACCTCATTATCATACCGAAATGAATCCACCTACAGGGTTTACATGATAATCCTTATAAGCTCCTCAAGGGGACAACATCAACCTATAACGGACACAAATTCCTTCTACAATCAACATCACACTATGGAGACAACACTATTTCCAAAGTCACCGAGTTTGTTGATTTAATTATATGTAAATCTCACCCATTGATGAATCAAAGAAATACATACTGCCCTATGTGTAGAGGTTATTGTATAGGGATTATGAGCATGAACATCCATAATAACAGAGATCAAGTTCTTCTATATAGACAGTACAAGTCGAACGATCTCAAATGGTCCTGCTCAATACACACAAAGTGCACTAATATGATTCTATAGTCAAGACAAACTAATACCAAATCACACTACAACCATCCCGATAGAGAGTCCCCGTCTATCTCGATTGTGAGCATCTGTTTATACTTTATAAGGAAACTAATAATATGATCTTCCGCGTGTTGTCGCACAACATATTATCTACAGTATAAAGTAAATGGACTATTGCATCGTACATGTAAATAAATTATACGACGCAATCAGTTGATCGTATGATTCTCATTTTAAACAAATTGTTATAACATTGTTCATACCAAAAGCTAGACTTTTAGTATACAATCCAACACCGTCAGGGTTTTGAGTGAATGTACATAGATGGCGACCTGTTGGGCTAGGCCGTGGGTTATTTTGTTTCTGCTGATGTTTTGTTATGTAATATAATAATTATTGTCACAAGTTTGTGTGGATTGATGTTAGATTATGATTTCAGCTATGAATATATTATGTGAGAAAAAAAGTATATGCAGTTTTATAATAATGATGTTTATGTTAATTAGTATTTGAATTATAAGTTATGTAAGTTGAGTTGTGTCAAAAGGTGATTAAGTTCTCAACTCATTACAAGTTTCAAGCACAAAAGATTGAATCTCATTCTCAATTCCCTTAAGGTACTATGATGACAAAATTAGTCTTCTCATTGAATTAATCAAGCAAATATGATAAACCAATTAAATGTTCTTACATGAATGTTCTAAGTATATAAAGATGTGACCACATACTTTACACACTATAATCCATACTATAACATTATTCTATCAAAACCCTAATCACAATATTAGAATGGCCATCCTAATATCACAAATAGAGAATTCATCCACACATATCCCAATACAAATCAAGTAAATCATAGATCACGTGAAAAATTCCAAAGATCAATCAATTAGACATCTAAAATTCAACAAATCCATATATCCCTAATCTATCAAGTGGCTAGCCTCACAAGAGGTCTAGCCAACAACAAACATCAATACAATACTTACCAACATCCATTGTTGAAATAAAAACCAAGAAAACACAAATTAAAGATATGATCTCCCCTATTTGGAACTTTGGTTGATTCTCCTCTTCAAGATTCACTCCTCCCTTCAAATGCCTTAATCCACTTTAGAAATATGATGGGTGAATGAAAAACATGAAGATTCATGATTGAAAGTGTTAAAATGGTGGAAAATGGAGTGAAATTTGAGTGGAGATAGAAGTGTGTGGAAAATGGCGTTTTGTGTGTGTTTTTCACGAAAATGGTGGCTAGGGTTGATTCTCCAATCCAAACTTGGAAAAAACCAGCCAAAATGGGGATTAAAATTTATCTTTTTGATAGGTGGCTATTTTCACAAAAATTCAACCGAATTTTTGTGAGGGACGTCGAATTTTTCTGCAATTTTGCAGAAAAATTCGACCAAATTTGTCTGCTGCTGGTCAAATTTTTCTGTCAATGTGCTCAACCTCTGTTGCTCTGTTTTCCCCTGATTCTACACAAAAATTCGATCAAATTTTTGTGATGATAGTTGAATTTTTGTGTCAGTTTACTATTCTTCACTCTTTTTGCACCATTTTTTTCATTTTTTGCTCGTTTTCTCCATCGTGATACTGTATGTGCATATTTTGATATTAGAAATATATTTTTCACCTTATCTACCATATAAGAAACGAAATACAACATGAAAATAAACAAAACAAACACAAAAACAACCTGAAACCTTGGTGAATTCAACAACGATCCATTCACAAATTAATAACCCCACAACATACTTTAATTTCAAAATTGCCACACCTTTACAACTCACATAAACATAACTACTTTATAATAAATTTATTATCCAAAAATACTAAAAGTTAAGCAAAAAGTAATTTTTTTCTTAATCTTCGTATCTACAGTAACCGTGAACTTTTCTTTGGGATGGGGTAATAAATGTTATACCCTTTAGTATAAAATGTTTATCCTTGATTTTATGAGAAAAACATATTTTTTTTAATCAAATCTTTATAATATTTATATTTTAGTAGATCTTTTTAATGAAAAAATTATGCTCTTATTAATTAAAATGTATACCTTTTTGAAAAAAAATATTATACCCTATACACCTTGTATACCCTGGAACATAAGAGACCAACTTTTATATTTTAAACTATTTATTTAAATATATCAATTTAATTATTTTAAATATTATTATTTTATTATTCATTAAAAGTTCAAATTGAACAGGCGACCCAATTCTGTTGAATTATGAATAGTGGAAAAGTCGTGCTTCTACTCTAAAAATTAAACAATTTTCAAACTACCATACTTATTTTAAGGAAAAGTAAAATTATTATTAAATTAAATTAGCCTAAAATACCCTCCCAGTCAGTTTTTTTTAACTTTTGATCGTTGATTTTCGTTGAGTACTTTTATTGTGTGAACAGTAAAATAATTTTTGGACGAATAGACAAAAATACATTTATTGTTTGAATAGTGACTATTTAATTTTTCCAAACAATAATATAGTAAAGTTGGGTTTATGGTAAGTATTTACTGTTTATACAAAGGCACATAAAGTTGGCAGTTTTAATATTTTTCAAACTTTAGTGTGACCAATTTGTAGTTGATGAAATCCTACATTATAGGATTTGATGTTAATAGTTAACTCGATCAAAGTTAGACAAATATAAATATTAAAAGAAAATTCAACTGTGAAATTATAATGCAAATAAATACAATCTTAAAGGTTTGGAGAAAAGAAGTGTCCTAACATAAAAATAATTGTGAATAACTATTGCAAGAGAACATTTAAATATAATGCCTATCACCTCCTCCAGTCTAATGCCATAACATCAATTTTATCTTAGTCCATCAATCCAGCCTACACAAATCTGATAAAATTAATTACTACTATAAATACTATTATAAATTTATCACAAAGACATAATTTAAACTATAAAAGAATAAAGAACCTGATGGAGGGTCCCTTTGTCGGAAAGATTCTAACCATCGAAGAGGAAGACCACAGATGTATATTCCACTTCTTTCTTCTGGCAATAAGTATTAAGTAGGGTTCTCATTTTAGTTTCATCACCAACTATGAAATGATCTTTACTTCTATCCTGCATTAAATGGAATAGTGGAGTATTAATTTTAGAAATTCTTTTTTTCTTTATATTTTGAATAATAAAAAAACATTCACTAATTAAAAAAAACATTTACACAACAACGAAATATGCATTTCACTGAATTAATAAGAATTTTTCAAATAAAATAAAATCATTGAATAAAAATCGAAAAGATAGATTTATCTAAGCACATAACCACGAGCTAATATATGCACATAGAAGCAGAAATAGGAAACAACATTAATGTTATCATACTCTTTTAAAGAGAAAAAAAGAGGAAGTCTACTTTATATATAAAAAAAGACAAATACACAGAGAGAGAAATAGGATAAGAAGGAAGATATGAACCTGAGAATTAAAACAAAAGCTAATTTTACCATCGTTCACCAATGCGTTGTCGAAATTTTTCTGGGTACTTGTATAAGGAATGATCTATGTTTGAGTATAAGAGAGGAAGGAGAAAGAGAGGAAGGAGAAAGAGGGAATGTATGATTATGGAGGAAGGAGGTATTATACTAATATTTTTCTGCTGATGTTCAAAAAGTTGAGTTGATGAACGATGGAAGAGAAACAGTAAGTGGAGGTGTGAGGTTGAGTAGTTGAGATAGGCTGCTAGATAGAGTGGCACAACCTTTGTCCATAAAACAAAGCACTGCACTCGTCGTGCGCCATGCCTTTCGTGCACTGCGCCTTGTCTTCCACGCACTGCACCTGCAGTGCGCTGCGCCCACCGTGCATCATGATCTTGCCAAAAATTACCGTGTGCCAAGCCTCTCGCGCACTGCACCTGCCGTGTGCCAACCCCTGCCACGCACGGCTCCTACCGTGTGCCATGAGCATCCACTCATTGCACTTGCCGTGTGCCATGCCGTGTGCCAAGCCTTTGCACACGGCTCCTGCCGTGCTCCAATATCATGGGTGAAGTCGCGTGCTACACCTGCCGTGCGCCAACGTCGTGTGTGAATTTGTGCTCTGCACATGGTGTGCGCTACGCCTACCACACACTGCTCCTGCCGTGCACCATGCCTACCGCGCGCTGCACCTATCGTGTGCTAACGTACGACTCCGTATGCCCCTTACACGGCTACACTAGCCAGTGAGCACCGTCGCACGATCACCCAAATAACAATGTGCTTCCAGCCGTGCCAGACACGCCCGCCAGCGTGCATCCATTCGTGTGCAGAAAACACGGCAGCTTATTCCAGTCGTCTTCTCAAGGCGTGTGTTTCACCAAACAGGTTTTGACGATTCACCCACTACATCGACAATACAGATACTGGGTTTCACATAGGGATATTCAAGGATTTTACAATAAAACCAAAATCTTAATCCTCATGTGATTCTAATTCAGAATTAAATCACATAATCCACATAAACCCTAGCCTAACGTGTCACGCTTCACCACGAAATCGAAGCTCTGATATCAATTGTTGGCATTCGATCATTTGGTTAACATGAACCGTTAGGGTTCCATACATTTCTAACCATAAGCGAAAGTAAGAAAACATAGAAACATATTACCTTTCACCAGGGTATGTTGAAGAAGATGAATTCTCGCCGTCAGCCTGCGCAACCTCACCGTTTTAGGCATAACTCTCTTATCCGATCTCGGATTTGAGTGATCTAGGCGCCAAAACAATCCTCTCTTCAGTGGCTTTCTGTTAGAATATCACACGTTGAATTATGACCTCTGTACGATTTTATAAAAATCGTGCAAGTTGGCGGACAGCAGCAACAAATGACCTCTTGATCTTCTGTTGTATTCCCAAGTCCAATTTAGACGTCTTGTGGGCGACGATCTTCGAGATCTTCTAAACTTTCTATTCCCTCACCCTCCTCAAAGTATTAGGCGTGATTAATTAGTTAGATTAGGGTTCCGGACAGCTGAGATGACTTATATATGTGCTACAGCATGGTCCAGGAGAAATTAGAGTTAGGCCCCTATTGGGCTTAAGTATCCAAGCTTAGCCCAAAACTTGTACTTAAGTCCAATCACTACTAGAAAAATAGGGTATTATGACATTTATAAGTGTCACGTAAGAATAATTAATAATGCATTTAACTTAATAAGATATTTCTATAAAGTGTATTCTAATCTAATGTATTAATAGACTGCAAACTATTAATTCACTTTTCTATGTCATTACATAATACTTTAAACTACACTTAAATAATTATTAATTTAATTAATAAATTAATTTCATTTAAATACCATTAATTTAATAATAACAATTTTTTTAAAAAATAAATTACAACTTGATCTGCTTCTCAGGAGTTTCGAACTCGAATTGATTACAATTTTTATTATACACTAGCCAAATGATCCATACTTAAAACTTATCAAAAATTTTACCATTTAAGTTTATATGCAATTTTTTCTTGTTGATCTTTGCTTTTATTTTTATTTTCATTTTTATTTCGTCTTTATTTATATTTTGGTTTTTTATTTTATTTTTATTTTTATTTTTATTTTTAATTTAACTTTAGTACTCAAGTGAATATATAAATAATAAAATTTATTGATTATATTTAAAATTATGATTAATTATTTAGTTATTTTTATCTTACTAATTTATTCTTAATTAATAAACTCAATGTATAATATATAAAAATATATATTTTAAAAATTATAAATTAATAATGAAATTATACTACTGTATTCATTTATGTATTAATTTTAATTAGTATTATTATGTTTATAATGTCATTCAATTTTTAATATTAATAATTATTTATTTTGTTAATTTATTTTTATTATTATATAATATTAAATAAAATTCATTAAATAAAATTATTCGTATCTAATATATATTTTTTTTATTATTATATGTTTTATTTAATTTGATTACATTTAAAACATATTATTATTAATTAAAAAGTGTTAGTTATTATAAATAAATATAAAAAGTTATCAACACACTTTGAGCAATGTATTAATAAAGTTATATTAATACATTTATTATCAAAATAGCTATCAATACATTTCACATAAAGTGTACTAAAATTAGTGTAGTAATATGCCTTTTTTCTAGTAGTGAATTATAATAATATATACCACTAAAATATTATTACTGCACTACCGTTCTAATCCCATAATTACGTTAGGGCTCCTTCTTATTATGAGTCCGTTAGTCTCCCCATATTTAAGATATACAATGTCCATTAATTAATTGAGTTACTGACAACTCCATTAATTAATATCTCATCCGAGAGTAGTACCACTCAACCTCATTATCATGCCGGAATAAATCCACCTGCAGGGTTTACATGGTAATCCTTATGAGCTCCTCAAGGGGACATCATCAACCTATGTCGGACATGAATTCCTTCTACAATCAACAGCACACCATAGAGACAACAATACTTCCCAACTCATCGAGTTTGTTAATTTAATTACATGTAAATTTCACCCACTGATAAATCAAAGAAATACATACTGCCTTACGTGTCGATGTTATTGTATAGGGGTTAAGAGTATGAACATCCATAATAACAGAGATCAAGTTCTTCTATAAGTCAATATAAGTCGAACGATCTCAAGTGGTCCTACTCAATATACGCAAAGCATACTAATGTTATTCTATAGTCAAGACAAACTAATACCAAATCACATTACAACCATCCCGATAGAGAGTCCCCGTCTATCTCGGTTTTGAGCATCTGTTTATACTTTATAAGCAAACCGATAATATGAACTTCCGCGTGTTGTCGCACAACATATTATCTACAGTATAAAGTAAGTGGACTATTGCATCATACATAAAAATAAATTATAAGATGCAATCATTTGATCATATGATTCTAATTTCAAATAAATTGTTATAACATTGTTCATACAAAAAGTTAGACTTTTAGTAAACAATCCAACACTTACGTTTTGGCAATTACATCTCTTTTTAAACTTGGTTTCAATTTACATTTTTACTAAGTTTGGGGGGTGTGATGTACTTACCTTGTTTTATGAGCACTAAGCGTATAGTTTTTCCTTTTGTTGGTTGTTTGTTTGTTAGGGGGTTATTTTTTACGGCATATTAATATTTTAATTGGTTTTGGTATGTCAATTTTTTTACAACTTACCTAATGTTTAGTGTGTCGTGTTGGTGTTCTAGTGTGCGGAGTCGATTATATAGTCAATTGAGTCTTTCTCATAGTTCTCATATTGATGAATTTTTGATGATGAGGTGTGTTTGAGCTTTGATGATAGAAAAGGTAAAAGAGTGGCAAAACTAGTTCTACGCTTAGGCTTTGACCTGACCGAGTTGAACAACTCGAGAAGCTCGTGCATACATTGAAGAGAAATTATGTGCTCTCGTTTCCTTATTCTAATTTTTATGTGCTTTTAATTCATGGAGTGGAAGGATTGAGTTTGGTTTTGGTGATCCATGTGAGCTTATATTTTTAAATTGTGCCTAAAATTCATATGCTTTTGAAATTGATGAAGAAAGTGTACTTGAATTATATTGTGGTATGAAGTTATATGTGTACTTGTGAGATATTACTTTCCATGAAAAGTGCTCTGTTACTTGTTAAAACCCATGTGAGATTTTGAGCCTCGTTGATTATGTACATAATCACATGATATTTCTTTTCTGGTGAGTATCGTTCTTGTGCGTGTATTCTGGAACTTGCCTTGAGTCTCCTTTAATATTTAAGATTAGTCTAGCGGATTATGGAAAATGATATTAGGCCATCTCTGATTTATAGCCTATTTTTCCCCCATATACTTTACCTGAATTCATTAAATCCCTTGTCAACCCATTTGAATATTTTTAAATCCATTCTTTTGATAGCCAATAAAGCTTAATTGAAGAGAGTGGTGATTTGAGGGATGATGAAGGAAGAATCTTAAGGATCAAAAGAAAAATTCTTGGAGTAGTTGTTAAATCTAGTACTCCGTGAAAGCAAACACCCTAGGGTAGTGCTTAAATCTAATACTATTAAGGGAACATGAAATTAGTTGTCATATATTTTCACGTATGTTGTAAATTAGTATTTGATTTCCGTATATCTCTCCCTTAATTAAGGGATGTTGTTGTAATCCTTGTCACCTCAATTTCTATTAATACCAGCTTTCCCAAATCACCAATTATAGGTGATTCTCTAATCACATTTACGTGGTATCAGAGTGGGCTAATATTTTCACGAAAAGCCTACCTCGTCCGGCTTTCGAATTCTTACACTTCAAGCTTTGCATTTGCTTGCATCTCATGCAGCGCTTGATGGGGGGTATTAAGGGAACTTGAAATTAGCTGTCATATTGAAATTAGTTGTCATATATTTTCACGTATGTTGTAAATTAGTATTTGATTTCCGTATATCTCTCCCCTTAATTAAGGATGTTGTTGTAATCCTTGTAACCTCAATTCCTATTAATACCAGATTTCCCAAATCACCAATTATCATTGATTCTCTAATCACGTTTACAAGTACCCTATGGAGGATGTGAGAGGTAGTGCCCGAAATTGGTACCTCAGGAGAAAAAAAAGAAAAAAGGGTGAAATAGAAAGGAGAATGATGGAGTTGAAGAGCTAGAAAAATTTGAAAAAATATGTTGTGCTTGAAAGAGAAAGATGAGAGAGTTTGATGAGAATGTTGTACTTGATTGAAGTGATGGGGAAGAATGAAAGATAGAGAGAGAATGCAGCTTGATCGATCCGAGTTTTAAGTCACTAAGCCATATATTTCCTACCTTTTCCAAAGAGCCAACATTACAACCAAATAAAAGACATTTTTTATCCGTGATTTGCTAGCTACAAGTAAAAGGAGAGTTGAGACAATAGACAAGCTTATGGTTACGCATGCACTTGAATTGAATCTGAGCATAAACACCTTAACCATTAAGTGTATATCTTTTACACTTGAGTGCGAGTGATATATACTTCCCGTGAGAATATGTCAATTGAGCAATTGAATTGGTGGTGGTTATCTTATCTTGTATGCTATGAATTGATTATTAGATGTAATGAGAGTTGCTGACCTATGTTGAGGACAATTACATGTGAATGGAGTATTTGCCATAGTCTTTTTTCCCCGCTAATTTTCTTACTCTCTCTTTCTCTTTATTTTTGTTTTGTTTCCTCGGGACGAGCAACGTGTAAGTTTAGAGGATTGATGAGAGAGAAAATAAGCGTATTTTAGTGTCCAATTAAACTCTTTTTTAATGGAAATTGTTTTCATATATTAGAACAAGTGTATTATATTCAATATATGAGAGAAAAAGGTGCATTTGAGGTATATTATTGTGTTTTAGGTGGAAAAAGGATCAAAAGTGGAAAGTTGGAGAAAATGTGCAACTTGTATATGAATGCTGAAAAACGCACATCCAACTTCTATAATTTTTTTGTATTTGTGTGGAGTTCAAAACTTAAAGTTTGAAACATGGTTATAAAGTCACAGAAGAGAGGATCGTTTTGGCATAAGGAACACCTCAGTTGGGATCCAAATGAGAAAGTTATGATCAAAATGGTGACGTCGCGCAAGCTGTACCGAATAGAACGACTGTGCTACTTCTCATGGCTTGTTACAACTTCAAATATTGGAGTTTTGTGAGTTCTCTATATGGATAGAAATCCAAGGAAGAGAGGATTCCGTGAGAATAACAATCACTCAAATCGGAGTTTGGATGTGGATGTTATACGCTAAACGGTGAAACTGCGCAAGCTGGTTCGACCTCACTGATCTGGTTCGACCACTGGTTCGGGTCGAACCAGGAACCTAAAAGTTTGTTACAGAGTGGTTTGACCTCCCTGATCTGGTTTGACCAGGCCCAAAAGTCGAACCACCATGCGGGACAACTCCAGATCCGTATTTTTACACCCCAGTGCATGTATTTTCGTATTTTCTAAGAAAAAGCCCATCCAAGGTCCATAAGGAGAGTTTACAAGTATAAAAGGGGATGTAGATCATACCAAGAAGTTAGCAACACAATCATCCTACACCCCACAAGGGGGGGTCACCCCCCAACCATCATCCACATCGTTTCCTCTATTCATCCATCACTTTGAAGATTCGTCTGCTAAATCAAGAGGAGAACCAAGAGGAGGATTCAAGATGGAGAAGGATGCGACAATGCCAACATCTACAGTTTTATTCATTTCCTAATTTCTCTTGTATTTTCCGGACATATGGGTAAGATCTATCCAACCCCCATGATTGTTCTTCGCAACATCATGGGCTAGAACCTATTTTTGTAGATTTAGAGTTTTAAGGTATTTATGAATTAATTGAACTTTCGTGTGTATACTCCATACAACACTACTTGTGGAATTATTTTATATATGACTATGCGTTTTTAATCCATATTCAGAGTCGTTTTGTGCATCTTCAACTGTTATATAGAGTCTGAATATATATCTTGGTTGTTGATTAACCTCGCTCACTGCTGAACAGCATTCCATGTTATGATTCCAAGTGAGGGGACTCTGAAGTTTCATTAGAACTATCATATATGAATACTTGTTAATTGAATTGAAATCGAGTTAATAAGTAGGACAAAGAGGGTAATTTTATAGCACCTATGAAAGGAGATCATATCGGGTTAGAGTACGAATCCTAGGGGGAAATAATTGATACTGATAGTACTTAGGAAAGGGGTGGAATTATATCTCTTACTCCAAGGTTATTCAACGTGCTACATGCATATTTACTTGTGACTATAGAGTGGATTTGAATGGCGTAGTGATGCTTCCATATTCCATAAGGCAGAGTCGGACATTGATACACGAAAGGGAAATTAATGAGTGAAATCGGATTACCCTAGGGCTACCTATTCTCTATTCTTGAGTCACATTCGTATTCTTCAAGTGTTTATTTTATTTTAATTGTTATTTAATAATTTTTCTTAGTAGTTTAGTAATTCTAAACCTCAAACGTTATTGTCTTTTGTCTTAATTAATTTAGTTAATAATTAAATTGATAATATGCCGTCCTTTGGGTTTGATATTTAACTTTGTCGCTTGCTTAAGCTGCAATTGATATCCTTAATACTTGAGGATTAATTTTACGTGCAAATAAAATGCGTATTATCGAGCCATGGTCGAGCTGCGTGTCTGTAAACTGAAACTCCATCTTCACGCCCAGCTCGACTTCAGTGTTGTATCTCGATCAAATCTCTCTTGGTCGAGCTACACCACCTTGGTTGAACGACACCTCTGTAACTCAATGCCTCCAGCTCAACTTCCACCATGTAGCCCAACCAACCTGATGAGAGTGATAATTCACGCATTTTGAGCTCAGATTTGTATAGAAATTGAGTATGATATGATCTATTGTCAAGATAAATCGGGATGTTTATGAAAAATCTACGAATCATATGCTACTGAGGATATTTGAGCATATTTGTACATGAAAACAGGTCTTAAGTGATCGAAATCGAAAGACATAATTTTTCACGGTGTTGTTCGACTAGGAGAGGCTGTTCGACCAGCATCAGCAAAGTTGAACAAAGGAGTTAAGTTGAATGAGAGGCATACAAACTTACAGAGTAGTCATTCGACCAAGGAAGCTCGTTCGACCAAGTAAAGTCAAGTCGAACGGAGGAGGTCAAGTCGAACGACAAGCAGAGACAGTTCAGCTTACAGATGATGCGCATTTTCTTCGCACGCAAAATTAATCCCCAAGTATTAAGGATATCAGTTGCAGCTTAAGCAAGCGACCAGTTAAATATCGAATCCAAAGGACGGCGTATTATCAATTTAATTATTTACAAATCAATTAAGACGAATGGGAACAAAAGTTGGGATTTAATTGTCAACTACTAAACAATTACTTTAAATAACAAATAAAATAAATAAAAAAGTAGGAAAATACGAAAGTGAATCAAGTAGGAGAATAGGTAGCTCTAGGATAATCCAGTTTCACTATTTAATCTCCCTTGCGTGTATCAATGTCCGACTCTACCTTGTGGAATATGGACACATCACTAAACCATGCAAATCTACTCTATAGACACAAGTAAATATGCATGTAACACGTGTGAATAACCTTGGAGAAAGAGATATAATTTCAAACCCCTTTCTAGGTACTATCTGCATCAATTATTTCCCTGACCAATTGGTACTCTAACCCAATATGATCTCTCTATATGTATTATAAAATTATCCTCTTTATCCTACTTACTAACTCGAATTCAATTCAATTAATATGTATTCATATAAGATAGTTAATGAAGCTTCGGAGTCCCTTTTCTTAGAATCGTAACATGGAATCCTGGTCAGCAGTGAACGCACTCAATCAATAACCAAGATATGTATTCAGACTCTACATAACAGTTAATGATGTACAATACAACTTTGAATATGAATTAAAAACGCATAGTCTTATATAAAATAAATCCAAAAGTAGCGTTGTACGGAGTATACACGCGAAAGTTCAATTAATTCATTAAAACATTCAAAACCCTAGATCTACCAAAATGGTTCTAGTCCATGATGTTGCGAAGAACAATCATGGGGTTAGATAGATCTTACACATATATCTGGAAAATCACAAGATAAATTAGGAAACAAAATAAACACTAGATGAGGGCGTCGTCACGTCCTTCTCCGTCTTGAATCCTCCTCTTAATTAGCTATAACTTGTAGTGGGGTTGACCAATTCAAGAATTTATCAAACCACAGGGAGATAGGCACTAGTGCTTGAGCAATCTTACATTTTTCGTAATTTTATAGAGACTCATCATCAATGGATTTGGTTGTAAAACAAGTAAATTAAATTGATTAAACTAAACAAGTAAGCAATGATCAACAAGCAAAACAGATGAATGAAAAGTAGTTTGCCAAATTGATTAAAAGTGAGATCAACAACAATCAAGAAGTGTTAATTCTAGGAATTATGTATCAAATGCATATGTTTCATGGATGTATGATTAAGGGCCAACACTAGTTTCTTCTAAGCTTTCCTTCGAAATGAATAGAATGTGAATCCAATTAAGAATACCAAAATAGGTCAATATATTGGTTCTCACTCAAGCAATTCCATCTAGGTACTAAGTTTAAATGAGAATCATTTCACACAATCAATCAACCTCTCGATCAAACTAATCAGGTGTCCTATCAAAGGTTTCTAAATCCTAAAGGATATCTCTATCTCTTTAAGACTTGTAATGCACATGAAGTGTATGTTGAATTGATTCAATGAAATATCCTAAACATATAATTGATTTCTCAATCTAATCACATGCCTATGACAATTAATCACACAATTCTACAATACAATTCAAACAATTAACAATCAATGATAGAAAATCATAAATCCATTCAACACATGAATTAAAATACATAGATCCCCAAAATTAACCAACAACTCTCATGTTGCTAATCTCACGAGGGAGATTAGTGTATCATCTTCATAAGATAATTAACATAGACATTAAAAATCTTACAAGTCATGATAATCAAATAGGATTACTACAAAAATGGATGAAAACTCCCTTGGATTGGCTCCAATGGCAATTTCCTTCCTTTCCTTGTAATTATTCTCTCTTCTTTGTTTCTTCTCTTCACTTGGATGAAGGATTTATGGTGAGATGATGATGGAGTGATTAGATGGATGAAAGTGATGAAGGATATGGTGCAAAATGAAGAAATTGGTGTGTGGGGTGTGTGGGCAGCTCAATTTCGGATCCAAATCTGATCAAATGTTGAATGAAGTAGTATTTATACCTTTGGATATCTTCTAGAAGGAATCTGAAATTTTTCTGAATTTTAACACCTACACGGATCGAGTTCAGTAAACGGCCCGAGTCGTGTCTAGTATTTCTGGTCAAAGATGAACTCCGGACAGCGCACGGCTTGTGCACGGTACACAGCCTCAGGAGTGGCCATGTTGTGATTTCTAACAACCATGCACAACTTTTCTGGACAGGCCTGTGCGCAGTATACTGGCCGTGCGCACTACACGCCTCGAGTACCAAACACGGCTGGTCGTGTTTGTGCTGCTTTACTTCCTTCTTTCTCCCGACTCCGTTTTCGTTCAGTTTTTCACCTGTTTTAACATTAATAAGTTCATTCTCATACAATTCCATTAGAACGCAAAACACCACCAAAATACAAGACAATACGGATAAAATAATACGAAAACCACATAAATGACACTAAAATCTAGGTAAAAATAACGACAATCACACCCCCAAACTTAAATTGTTGCTCATCCCCAAACAACAAAAATGATAAACCAAGGGTGAGATTTTTTTCTGGAAAACTAAACGAACGCAAGTAATAACACATCAATAGCAATAATAACTACAAATTATGCTAAGTTATCCTACTACATTAGATTCCTGATGATAAGTCATATTTTAGCAAGATTATTTGGTGGTAATTCAAGTCTATTTAATTTAATTATATTTATTTAAGTGCTAATATTGATTTATTTTGTATTTAAGAGATAATTGCTTTAATTATTTGAATTGATGTGAAAACAGATTATTAAAGGAGCAAATAAGAAAATAAATCAGGCATCATATTTTTAGGATTGGATCTCCCCAAATCTGTATAAGGCTCGATCAAAAAGAAAATAAAAGAGAAAAGAAAAAGATCCTGAAGATATTTTTGGAAGAGAGAAATAAGGAAAGAAACAAATAGGATTACTTTGGGATCAAGACACAGATATTTATGGGATATATTTTATTTATTTTTGGGGCAGCAGATTAACTGATATTCCAGAGCAGAAGAGAACGTGAATTACACCAGAAAAAGCAGCGGTCTCTTCTCTCCAAGGCAGAATTCGCGTGAAGATCAAGATCGCTGAACAATCGGTTTTATTATTTTTAATTTTTTTATCTATGAGCATGCGGGGCTAATCCCCTTTTCTAGTTTAGGATTCGTGAACCTCCCGTTAAATTGTTAATTTAATTATTTAGGATTTTTATATTGAATCATGGTGCAAATTTATTCTATTACATGCTTTGATGTTCTTAATGGTTGTTTGATAATTAATTTAGCCTGATAACCTAGTTAATTGTTAAACTGCTGAATGTTATTCCATGAACTATGATCCGTAATTGTTGTAGGAATTGGATTAAGTAACAAATAGAGAGTATTCCCTCTAGGTGTAATAGAATCTAGGTTGTATGACACCTAGTCAGATTTCGTAGCCTAGTAATCCTATATTTAGAGTTTTAATACGTTTATGAGTTCGAATCCATAGGGTAACTTATAGATAGTTCAATTTAGTGGTCATACCCTAGTTGATGAACATAAGAACATTCGGGTTGATTGGTCGTACCATTAATCTAGGGATTTGAGTCTGCGCACTAGGCTAGATGTTTAATTCTTGTAATTAGTTAATTTAGTAAACGGGAGGGGATCGACATCCTAAACTAGGCTTTAATCACTTGGTTAGTTTTATAATTTATTTCATCTACTTTATTTCTTGAATTGAGTTAATTATTGTCATTGTTATTTTCGTATTTTCACCAAACAAAACCCCCTATTTATTTTATTGTTTTCAACACTTTAATTTAATTAGAATTCATTATACTCTCTTGGGTTCTACCCGTACTTGCCATTATACTAAGTATTGTAGTAAGTCGGAAATAAATTATATTTTGGTAGGCCGGCGACAACCTATCAAATTTGACCCCGTTGCCGGGGATTAAATTGAATTTTGTTAAAGTTTTGTGTTTTTGATATTTTTCTGCATTTTTACAGGTTCTGAAATTTTTTGGAATATTTCTGGAATTTTTGAATTTTTCAGTAACACTGACACTGAACCTTCAGTGTCAGTTATCCTCTGTTTTCGAAATTTTTTCTGTAAATGATTACTCTATCTTAAGGTAAAAAATAGCTTGAATACATACCAGAAATTGAGAGAACTGCTCGGAGATTGAGAAAGGAGTCCTGGAAGAAGAAGAAAACAAGTTCGTCTATTGACGAAACTGCCAAAAACCTTACCGGACTTGAACTTGCAGCTGATCCACTTCAACTTGAAGAGGACAATTTTGATTTCTCTAATTTAGAGGAGGAAGATACTGTAGGATCTGAGTCAAAAGAGGAAAACATGGCTGCAAATAATGAAAAAACTTTGAATGAATTAGCAAATCCGGACGTAGTCCATCAGCCATTATGTATTAACTTTCCTGCGATCACTGATAATACCGTATTTGAATTGAAATTAGGATTGATTCACTTACTTCCTGCTTTCCATGGTCTTTCAGGTGAAAATCCTCACAAGTTCTTGAAGGAGTTCCCGGTTGTATGCATGAGCATGAAACCAACAGGAGTTACAGAAGAAATGGTCAAGCTTAGGGCATTCCCCTTTGCAGTGAAGGACATGGCGAAGGATTGATTGTATTATCCCCCTCTGGATCGATAAATACGTGGGCCGAGATGGAGAAGCTTTTTCTCCAAACTTACTTTCTGGCTACTAGAGTTGTTGTCTTGCGTAAGGAGATATCTGGAGCTCGTCAGATGCAAGGGGAGAGTTTACATGCGTATTGTGAGAGGTTTAAATGCCTCACATCAGCATGTCACCAACATCAGATAAGCAACCAGTTGCTATTGCAGTACTACTATGAAGGGTTGTTGATCATGGATCGAAACATGCTTGATGCGGCTAGCGGAGGAGCTTTTATGATGAAAACACCTACGGCTGCTAGAGACTTGATTGCTAGCATGGCTACCAACACTCAACAGTTTGGCACACGCGATCCATCTGCTAGAGAAGTGAAGGAGGTCCATGATTCTAAGTTGGAGGAAACTTTGAACAAGTTGACACTTGCTGTGGAGAATCTTGCTAAAGGAAAAGAGGTAAACCCTTCATCTTGTCAATATTATTTAACTAACAATCACTCTACTCTTGATTGCAGGGTTACACCTAGTGAGGAGCAAGTAAATGCTATGGGGCGACCCTATGATCCCTTCTCTCAAACCTACAATCTGGGTTGGAGAGATCATCCTAATCTTAGGTGTGGAAGTGGACAAGGAGGAAATAGGGGGCAACAAAAGTTTCAAGAGCAGAGAGTGGTGAATAGGCCACAAAATTCTCCTCAAGATGGTGGAAATCGCCAACAAGGTGTTTCGAGTTCCAGAGCCTCATTTGAGGAAATGATAAAAGAGATGGCTGCCAACAATCTAAAATTCCAAGTGTCTACTCCGACATCCATCAAAAACTTGGAAAATCAGATGAGTCAATTGGCTACAATTGTAGGCTAGATGCAGGCTCAAAACAGTGGAAAGTTGCCTTCATAAACGGAGGTTAATCCTAAAAATGTGAGTGCCATTACACTGCGGAGTGGGAAATAGTTGGAGGAGGTTGTATCGCCCAAAAAGCCTGACCAATACGAGGAAAAAGGTGATGTGGGACCTGCTGGAACAGTGGAGGATCAGACCGATCAGATTGGGGTAAAAAAATCTGATGTTCAGAAACGTAACACTGACACTGACCCCCTCAGTGTCAGAAGGTCCGAAAAAATCAGGTTAAAAATTCTGACCCTATTCCTTTTAATATTAGCCATTTGCCTTTTCCAAGCAGGTTTAGGAAGCCGAACACTACTGAAAAGGATAAACAAATACTTGAAGTGTTTCGAAAAGTGCAGATCAACTTACCTATCATTGATGTGACTAAGCTGATTCCGAGATACACCAAGTTCTTGAAGGAGTTATGTACCAACAAAAAGAAGTTGAAAGGAGATAAAAAGTGGTGATGGGAGAAAATGTTTCAGCTGTCTTCCAGCAAACGTTACCTTAGAAGCGCAAGGATCCTGACATGTTTGTGGTTCCTTGTAAGATCGGGAGTTTTAAAGTAGAAAGAGCCATATTGGATCTTGCAACATCCATCAATGTGATGCCTCAATCAGTGTTTGAGAAGTTGGGTGTGGGAGAGTTGAAAAAGACTGGAGTTGTCATCCAGCTTGCTGATCGAAGCCAGGTATACCCAAATGGAGTCATTGAGGATGTTCTTGTTCAGGTAGATAAACTCATATTCCCTGCTGATTTTTATGTGTTAGAAATGAATGACCACCCATCGAATTCTACTCCAATTTTTATTGGGAGACCATTCCTTAACACTTCATGCACTAAGATAGATGTGAGTGAAGGTACTTTACGATGGAATTTGATGGGCAGATCATTAAATTTAACATATATGATGCAATGAAATATCCTGATGATGCTAACCTACTTTCTGTTATGAATACGATTGAGCCTATTGTCCAGGAACACTTTGAACTCACTAGTAGGGATGCATTAGACACAGTAATTGATCATGGAATCATGAAGGAGGATGATGAGGAGCTGAATCACTATGTCAATGCTTTGCATAGTTCTTCTCAGAGACCGAACACCTTAGATATAACCTCTGTTAAATTACCTGTGGAGTCTCCTAAAGATGTTAATTCAGTTTTTGCTTTGAGTGTTGTTGAGCCTTTTGAACTTAGTTGCATTTTTGGTAAAATGAAAAGAGCAAGTGTACTCTATCGCTGTTGTATACGCGTGACCAAGTGCAAAATTTATAAGATTGTCGTCCCAAGGGAAATGAAACTTAGGTTTGTATCCGAATCATTCATTGACTTGTGCTTTGTAAGGATCTTAGATTGAAGGCTTGGTTTTAAACTAATGATTACTCTATCAATTAACTATCACACTTAACTAGCAACTAATTATAGCAACTACCAATCAAAGTGACAAGGTGAAATGAATGGATGAAAATGAATCTAAGAGGAGAGCAAGGCTAGCAACATCATGGATAAGGTCTTGTGTAGACTTCACACACATTCATGCATTGATGATTTCATGTTATGATATTAAGGACAATCACAATTGTACCCCTAACCCCTATGACCAAGGTGATTAGGTTCTCAACTCTTCTACAAGTTTAAATATCCTAGGATTGTTCTTACTCTCAATTCCCATGAAGGTACTATGATCATAAGTTGGGTTCCCCTCACTAGTTCATCACTAATGTCCTATCATGAGGTTCTAAGCACTTCAAGGTAATAACTTTCCTCTCCTCATACTAACTAAGTTATCTCATGCAATCAATGATTCAATTAAACCACTATACATAACATTGGAATGGTCATCCTAACACTATGAATAGAGAATTTAATCACACAAATTATACATCAAATGAGAATAAACATTCATGATAGAAAATATTCATAACAATCAATTCATAAAGCCTTTGGTGTGTAAAATCTACATAATTCCTAACCAATCATATTGCTAGCCTCACTTGAGGACTATCTATAAATATTCATTACAATGCATGCTCCATATGAGCTAGATAATGAAGAAAATAGCAAAATGAAGGTGATTGAGCTTCCCTTTGAAAGTTGACTCCTTCTTCTTTGATCATGCCAAATTCTTCAATCAAACGTGACTTCCTCCTCTTAGATGTGTGGATGGATGGATGTATGGATGGACTTTTAAAGATCAAGTTGGTTGATGGATGATTTGAAGGATGGAAGAGATGGATCGGATGGACTGTGTGAAATAGTGGTGAGAGAGTGAGTAAGTTGATCTCTAAAATAACTGTCAAAATGAGGCTCTCCCTGTAATTTTCACACCAATTATGCATTTATACCCCTTGGGGACCTTCTAGAAGCTTCCAGAAATTTCCTAAATTTTTCTGCTTTTGATCCAACTCGACTCAAGTAGCCAACTCGAGCTACTGCCTGTCAAGTCGATTTGCGTGGCTCTGTAAACTGGACGGTTGCTCGACCCTAGCTCGACTCGAGTTGCAAGTCGATTTGGACCTTGCAACTCGAGTAAGCTCACTGGATGATTTTGGACGCTGCTCTGCCCCAACTCAACTTGCTGCTCAACTTACCCTGATCCCAGCTCGACTCGAGTAAGATAACTTGAGCTCTCACCTGTCTACTCATGTCAGAAGCTTCACTTTTCTAGGCATCTAACTCGACTCGAGTTGCAAGTCGAGTTGGACATTGCAACTCAAGTGAGCTACTGAACACTTTCTGCCTTTGCTCGACCCTCAACTCGACTCAAGTTGCAAGTCAAGCAAGACCATGCAACTCAAGTTGGGTGTTTTTAGGCCCGTTTCAGCTCGTTTTAGTTCCTGACTCTGTTTTGTTCCATTTTTGACCTGTTTTGCACATATTTAAGCTCATTTACACATTTTTATCAATCCATACTAAATCTCTCAAAACAACAATAACTCCACAAAAAATAACACAAATACAGATAAAAACATCCAAAAATACACAAATAACGACACTAAAATCTAGGTAAAAATGACTACAATCAACCCCCCAAACTTAAAGTATTGTTCGTCCTCGAACAATGAAAAATGATAAACAAGAGGAGTAATTTTCACCTAGAAAAACACCAATCGAACATAAACCACAACACATCACAAGTAATAAGGACTACAAATAACATTGAGTATCTCCACATCATCAAACTTATAACATAAAAGATTAACAAGTTCAATCTCAAGAATGACAAAGAGTAATCAAATTCCTTTCGATCCAAACCTCTCATAGGATATCACATTCACACAACACTCTATGATATAAGGGTTTGAATATCACTCATCAATCGGTTAGAACCGACTCACCATAGGCTTGCTCATGGACTATGTTCACAAGCCACCCTAGTTTCAATAAGTGATCAAAAAGGTCTTTATCTTAGGTTGTAATGTTTAGGCTCTTTGGTAGAGTAGGAAACTTTTGGATATTAGTGACTAATCAAGTGTAAGTAATTGAAGAGATGATTCCTTTCTCCAACTTCCTCACTTTCAGACTTCCTTTATTTTCTTCTTTAATCACAAGCACTAATCATTATCATTCCTTTGATTTCTTAAGCTTCTCTTGATTTTGCATGCTTTCTTTCTTTTGACTTTTGAATTCCATAAGCACATTTTTTTTATATGCTCCTTTTTCTTGTTTTGAAGTTGCATGTACATTTTTGTTTGAGCTCTTTTCATTTCTTTCTTTCTTGTTTACCATTTCCTTTCTTCTCTAACACAATCCTCACATCAACCTTGTATACCATCATCTCCTCAATCACCCACACATAGGTTATATATATAAGGCTCAAGTGGGATTTTAAAGGCTTGTATTGTGCTCAAATTACAAAGAAAAAAGGCTTATAGGCTCAAATTGGCTAAATAGGGATAGTGTTTTTTAGGTAAGGAAATTTATGGCTATAACTTCATTCAACAAGGATGGCCTAAAATCATATCATAAATTTCAACCATTCGGTTTTGTTCCTATAGTCCAAGAGCAAGTTCTAGTTTGTCTAAGTTCAACCGATCCTCTCATCAAGAATTAACCATGGAGGCACGGTTGAGGCTCAACTCTCGCAAGCTTTTGCTTGGATAAAAAAGAAACATAATTATCCTTATTATTTCTCAAAATTGAACAAGTTATGTAATCCATGTCACAATTTTGACTAGTAAAAATCCTTAACATGCTTGTCATCACCTATCACAAACAATGTATCATAGCTCACATTCAAAAACATATAACACCTTCCCAAAACATACCACCAAGCATCCCTATACAAGAATAAAAACTCAAACACAACACATACGAAAAGACTCACCAAACTTAAAAACATAACAAAATCACATAACATTCATGACCAAAATCATCCATCACTAGAAATCAAAACATGTCACCTCATCATCCATAACAAATAAGCTCAACAAACATCCCATCCTTAATTGAAAATGAAATCCTAGATTAATAAAGTGAACCTCCCACAAACATAACACATGAAGTAACATGCTAATCCAAAACAAGTCAAATCAATATCAATCCATGTCAAACATATAGAAGTGATGAGATGTAGACTGAACTCCCTTAGAAAGACATGGTAGGCACGAGCTTCCGGATTGCATCCACAACGAATCTCAACTTGATCTCCGGGCTCAATTCGTGTCTCCACTACACTTCATTTGTACTCAACAACTTATTAAAAACAATTAGCTCAATAATTGCAATTAAAATGAGGTTATAACCAAACTCATGAAAAAAAATTTAAAATTGACCCAATTTTACACAAAGTAGTAATCCTTCAATCAATCATTAATCATGATTTATAACATGCTCAAGTGGTGAGTCACACCACACACTCTCCCCCCAAACTTAAATCGACACAAGAGTTGAGAATTATGTTTGCAAAAAGTGGTGGGACTTACCCTTGTAGTTTTCAATGATCTTCATGAAGTTACCTTGTGTTGACATATGTGCATTTCCAATATTCAAGTAAATATGGCCACCACACACTCCCCCCAAACTTAAATTAACACAAGTGTTCAATTTAAGTTTGAACAAAGTGGTGTGACATACATCTCCATTCCTTATCAAGCACACCTCGTCTTCTTCATTCATTTCGTCATGAGCACAATCCACCTACATACCAAACTACAAGAAAATAAAACTAAATAAGAAAATTTACTAAAATTGGTTGCCTCTCATCAAGCGCTCGATTTAACGTCATTGAGCTAGACGCATTTAAGCTTTTAGTAGTCGGACAAATCCAAGACCCCATCGGGTCTCATCTTCACTTTAAACATTTCCTTAACAACCTTCTTATCCACACTTTTCTTGCTCTTTCAATACTTAAACTCAATTTATTGCCTCTTTTTCTCATATTTTTAAATCCCGGAGGCCCTTTATCAATCTTCCAATCAACTTGTGGAACTTCCCCAAGCTTGTTCCTCCTTGAAGAAAAATTTCCTGTAAATTCAAGTAAATAGATAGTTAAATCTTCATCTTTTAAAATTTCACTTACCACTCGATCTCGATCATCCGGAGACTTAATGGGTGGCTTCAAATGAAGATCTCCTCCTTTTAAATTCGTGCTTGATAAGACCAATTCTCTCTCATTTGTATGGACTGTGAGTTCCTTTTTATCCATGTCAAATTTTGCTCTTCCTGTTGCCAAAAATGACCTTCCAAAAATCAATGGGATCAAAGGATCCGCTTGCTTTAACTACCATAAAAACCACCGGAAATACAAATTCCTCTATTTTTACAAGCATATCCTCCACAACTTCATGGGGCTTTATCATTGAACCATCCATTATTCCGATTTCCACCTCCGTTTCCTTTAACCTCCCAATGCCATGTTTTTCAAAAATTTCCAAAGGCATTACATTAATGCTTGAACAAAGATCACATATAGCATTAAAATATTCCCCATTTCCAATTTTACAAGTAAGAACGAATTTACCGAGGTCTTCCACCTTTAATGAAGCATCAACTTCAACAATGTCAAGATCTTGTTTCAACATCATCTCTTCATCACACTTAATTTCATAATCCAACAAATACAAAAATTCACCAATTATCTTCTCATCATCCAAAAACAAGTCTTCATAAATGATAATTTCCTCCTCCACGTTTGACACAACTTCATCACAAAATACTTCTTCAACCTTGGAAACAATGTTTGGCGTTTCCACCAACCCTTTCTCCACCTTACTTTCCATATCACACACGGTAATATAAAAAAATTGCTCCTTAGGATTAGTAATGGTAGTGGAGGGAAACTTACTCTTACGATGCATTTCACCTTCCTTGGTTGCCATTTGACTCATTTGTGTCTCCAAAGATTTGAATCGATTATCATTCAACTCCTTCTCTTGTTTCATGAAATCAAATCTTTTATCATTCACTTCTTTTTCTTGTTTTATAAACTCAAACATTTTAGCAACTTGATCTCCACCGTAAGCTTCCCTTCACCATTTTGAGCTTTCTCCCCTGGATTAATGCCCGGTGGAAGAGTGAGAGCATTCCCTTGATTTCCATATGACAAATTCTCAAACCTACGGAGTTGGTTAAAATTCCCTTGAAAATTAGCTTGCCCCCATCCTCCTTGTCTTTGTGAATATCCTCCTCCATGATTTCCAAAATTACCACCATAATTTCCTTGGAAGTTCCTTCCTTACATAAAGGCAACTTCCTCAAGAGTAATCTATTGTGGACACCATGCATCTTGAATTCCAAAATTGGAGGACATACCTTGTTGAGGCATAGAGGTAGGCATTTGACAACTTTGAGAAGATTGACCCAAATTAGGCATAGTCATGCCTTGTTGAAGATTAGGACACACTTGTTGATTCATCAAAGGCAATGACATACCTTGTTGAGGGCTAGCAAACACTTGTTGATTCACACCCGGTGTAGAATTCAGAGATATTTGCATATTAGTATTCATCCTCTTTAGTATCTCCGTAATTGCTTTGTCGGTCAAATCTTCCTTAGGCATCTCTACCCTTTTCACTTGTTGCAAGCACACTTCTTCCATTTTAGCAATTCTTCCCCTTTCATACATTCTTGGTGCACGATCCATAGGCCATTGACCCGTATTCAAAGCTACTTCCTCACATATAGCAATTGCTATTTTCGGAGTTTGCCCCAAAATCGAACCTCCCACCGAAGCATCAATGAGCATCCTCTCACTTCCATGTAAACCGGCATAGAAGAATCCTATTTATTGCTCTTTGGGGAATCCGTGTTGGGGACACTTCCTTAGCATCTCTTTGAATCGGTTCCATGCCTCACTAAATGTTTCAAGTGGCAATTGCTTGAATTGAAAATTTTACCCTTTAAGATGCAACATCTTGGATGGTGGAAAATACTTGCTCAAAAATCTTTGTGCCAACTCTCTCCATGTGGTATATGATCCGGTGGTAGAGTATGATACCAAACCTTAGCTCTATCTCATAATGAAAATGAGAAAAGCTTCATTTTAACAACATCCTCACTTACCCCATTTATCTTTATCGTGTTTGCCAACTCCGTAAATTGGGCTAAGTGAGCATTTGGGTCCTCCATAGTACCACCACCAAATTGATTTGCTTGCACCATGTTGATCAACCCCATCTTGATCTCAAAATTATTCACATTCAATGGCGGGCCCATTCTGTAATTCCCATATTGCGGTTGAAAATGATCACGAACATTCATTCCCACTCTATTATTTCCATTTCCACGGGGTTGATTTTGCACCACCGGAGGATTATTCCTTGCTTCTTGTTGTGCCAACAAGTTTTGAACAATAACTTGCATTTGTTGGTTTTGCAAGTGCATTTGTTGAGCATAATCATGTGGCACATATTCTTGATTACCATAACCTCCTCTAGCATTATCAGCACCTTGAAAATTTCTCAAGTTACCTTCTTCATCAACCATGTTTGCATTATCCCTTACTTCTTCCATATTTTCTTCCGTAGGTTCCAACACTCCTCTTCCATGTTTTCTCAAAGTAGCTTCCAATTCCAAGTTCAAAGGTTCAATAGATTGAGACCTAGAACGAGTTTGTATGTACCTACAAAAATTTTCAAATTAGCTCTCAAACAACCAAGACAAGTAAACAAGTAACAAAATAAAAGAAATATCCTTATCAAAACTAATCAACTTCAAACTCGTTATAAAAAATGTTTAATATTTCCCCGGCAAGCTGCGCCATGAACTTAGTCACATTTTTGGTAAAATGACAAGAGCAAGTGTACTCTATCGCTGTTGTATACGCGTGACCAAGTGCAAAATTTATAAGATTGTCGTCCCAAGGGAAATAAAACTTAGGTTTGTATCCGAATCATTCATTGAAGGCTTGGTTTTAAACTAATGATTACTCTATCAATTAACTATCACACTTAACTAGCAACTAATTATAGCAACTACCAATCAAAGTGACAAGGTGAAATGAATGGATGAAATGTATCTAAGAGAAGAGAGCAAGGCTAGCAACATCATGGATAAGGTCTTGTGTAGACTTCACACACATTCATGCATTGATGATTTCATGTTATGATATTAAGGACAATCACAATTGTACCCCTAACCCCTATGACCAAGGTGATTAGGTTCTCAACTCTTCTACAAGTTTAAATATCCTAGGATTGTTCTTACTCTCAATTCCCATGAAGGTACTATGATCATAAGTTGGGTTCCCCTCACTAGTTCATCACTAATGTCCTATCATAAGGTTCTAAGCACTTGAAGGGAATGACTTTCCTCTCCTCATACTAAGTCATCTCATGCAATTAATGATTCAATTAAACCACTATACATAACATTGGAATGGCCATCCAAACACTATGAATAGAGAATTTAATCACACAAATCATACATCAAATGAGAATAAGCATTCATGATAGAAAATATTCATAACAATCAATCCATCAAGCCTTTGGTGTGCAAAATCTACATAATTCCTAACCAATCATATTGCTAGCCTCACTTGAGGACTAGCCACAAATATTCATTACAAATTGACTATAATCAAATGCATGCTCCATATGAGCTAGATAATGAAGAAAATAGAAAAATGAAGGTGATTGAGCTTCCCTTTGAAAGTTGACTCCTTCTTCCTTGATCATGCCAAATTCTTCAATCAAATGTGATTTCCTCCTCTTAGATGTGTGGATGGATGGATGTATGGATGGACTTTTGAAGATCAAGTTGGTTGATGTATGATTTGAAGGGTGGAAGAGATGGATCAGATGGAGTGTGTGAAATGGTGGTGAGAGAGTGTGTGTGTGTGTTGATCTCCAAAATAACTGTCAAAATGAGGCTCTCCCTGTAATTTTCGCACCAATTATGCATTTATACCCCTTGGGGACCTTCTAGAAGCTTCCAGAATTTTCCTAAATTTTTTTGCTTTAGATCCAACTCGACTCGAGTAGCCAACTCGAGCTACTGCCTGTCAAGTCGAGTTGCGTGGCTTTGTAAACTGGATGGTTACTCGATCCTAGCTCGACTCGAGTTGCAAGTAGAGTTGGACCTTGAAACTCGAGTTAGCTCACTGGATGATTTTGGATTTTGCTCTGTACCAGCTCGACTTGCTGCTCGACTTACCCTGATTCCAGCTCGATTCGAGTAAGATAACTCGAGCTCTCGCATGTCTACTCGTGTCAGAAGCTTCACTTTTCTCGGCATCTAACTCGACTCGAGTTGCAAGTTGAGTTGGACATTGCAACTCGAGTTGAGCTACTGGACACTTTCTGCTTTTGCTCGACCCTCAACTCGACTCGAGTTGCAAGTCGAACAAGACCATGCAACTTGAGTTGGGTGTTTTTTGGCCCGTTTCAGATCGTTTCAGCTCCCGACTCCATTTTGCCCCATTTTTGACCTATTTTGCACATATTTAAGCCCATTTACACATTTTTATCAATCCGTACCAAATCTCTCTACACAATAATAACTCCACCAAAATAACATAAATACGGATAAAAACATTTGAAAATACACAAATAACGACACTAAATCCTAGGTAAAAATGACTACGATCACCTTTGGTGCAGGATTGTTTTGAACTAACTCGCAGGGATAACTTCAACGCCATCATTGAAAATGGAAGCATGAAAGAGCATGAGAAAATTTTGAGAAAAGAAAAGCTTGGTGAAGTGCCAAAGTTAGAGTTGAAAGTGTTCCCCGAACACTAGAAGTCCTCGTTCTTGGGGCCAAACCATGAACTCAAGGAATATCATAAGGGGTTTCGCACGGTTGAGATGGATCGAATGGAGTTGGAGGACGTGGTCTACAATTGATGATAATACACCTTGCCTAAGTCGAGCCAATGACGATAAAAAAAGGCGCTGATTGGGAGGCAACCCAATTTTCTTATTTAATTTTTTTATTTTTTAAATTGTCTGATTGTTCACTCTTAATTTTCTATTGTGATTAGCAGCTGTGATACAAATTGCAAGGGTTGATCGTGGTCAAAGCTCTACCCAAAATTGAATCAGGTGTACTCTACTCAATTACATGTTTAGTCTTTCTTATATTGTGTTTTGCTTGGGGACAAGCAAACATTTAGTTGCGGGGAGGAATTTTATATGATAATTGGGGTAGAAAATGAAGTAAATTTATTGAATTTCTTTTCCCATGTCTTGTTCTTGTTGTCCTCTTAATTTTATGTTGATGTGGAGTTGGATAATTGAGGAATGAAGTCTTTTGAGAAGATGAGGGTGACGCATGATTGAGGGGGTAGCAGTGATGTTGAGGAGCTGGATTTTTGTGATTGTAGTGGCTGATTTTATTTCGAATTTCATGGCAATTTTACCCTATTTTTGGTGACCTTTTGAGCCTTAACGATCTATCATCTATGAGCTCTATTGAATTTCTTTCTTGAGTGCATTGAATTTGAATTGTTCATTCTAGAAGTTGCTCTTTTGAATGCATTTTGAGATCATGTGATAGGTTGTGTGATAAAATGATAAGGGCACTTAGATTTAACCCTCTTGGCTTATATTGTCCCACCGGATTATGAAAACTTTAGGGAAGCCACGTTGAGCCTAAGGCTTTCCTTTGAATTATGAGCTCATAAATGAACCCTGAATTCTCATTTCTTTCTTTAACTCTTCCGTTTGAACCCTTCATTACTTTGCAATGTGTGAATCTTGTTGAAATACTTTGTGGTTGGATTGATGATGAAGGAGGATTTGATAAAAAAATTGGAGAAGGAGAAATGAAAAAAAAAAGAAAGAAAGGGAAGGAAGTTTGAAAAAAAAAAAGAAAAAAAGAAAGGGAAAGAGGAATTGCTGAAATTGTCTGGAAAATAATGATTAATCTAAGAGTTACACCTGTTGTTTCAAATCTTGAAAAGGAGTAGGTGTGGGGAGGATATTAGTGCGAGAAAAATGTTATTGTGAAAAGGAGAATGTGAGGATAGTGAACGTTTTGATTTGTAAAGATCACTCGTTATAAGGTGATTCGTTTAGCCATTCTTATCTCTCTTTTTACCTTACCCTGACCTAAAGCCCCATTACAACCCTAGCAAAGGCCCTTTGATTATTGCACATGATTCATCAAAAATTGGTGGAGATTTGATTTGGAGCCTATGGTAATGACTGTTCTGTTCAATTTTTGAGTGATCTTGCTACCTAAATCATAAACTTGAGTGTTTTGAGTGAATCTTTGTGAGGGCATGCAATTTTGAAAGATTTGATGCCATGAAAATTGCAAACTTCGAGTGAAGAGCCATTTTTCATATTAGTTCTGATTGCTCATTTGTTACTTTTTCTCTTATTGTGTTGTGACTTTCATTTGCCTTTCAAGATGAAGTTCCTTGGTTTTCTATTCTCTATGGTTTTGATTTGCTTGAGGACAAACAAAGTTTAGGTGTTGGGAGATTTGATAAGTCATATTTTAGAACGATTATTTGGTGGTAATTAAAGTCTATTTAATTTAATTATATTTATTTATGTGATAATATTGATTTATTTTGTATTTAAGAGATAATTTCTTTAATTAGTTGAATTGATGTGGAAACAGATTATTAAAGGATCAAATAAGAAAATAAATCAGCCATCATATTTTTAGGATCGGATCTCCCCAAATCTGTATAAGGCTCGATCAAAAAGAAAATAAAAGAGAAAAGAAAAGAAAAAGATCCTGGAGATATTTTTGGAAAAGAGAAATAAGGAAAAAGATCAAATAGGATTACTTTGGGATCAAGACAGATATTTATGGGAGATATTTTATTTATTTTTGGGGCAGCAGATTAACTGATATTCCAGAGCAGAAGAGAACGTGAATTACACCAGAAAAGCACGGAAGCAGCGGTCTCTTCTCTCCAAGGCAGAATTCGCGTGAAGATCAAGATCGCCGAACAATCGATTTTATTATTTTTAATTATGTTTTATCTATGAACATGCGGGGCTAATCTCCTTTTCTAGTTTAGGATTCGTGAACCTCCCGTTAAATTGTTAATTTAATTATTTAGGATTTTTATGTTGAATCTTGTGTGCAAATTTATTCTATTACATGCTTTGATGTTCTTAATGGTTGTTTGATAATTAATTTAGTCTGATCACCTATTTAATCGTTAAACTGCTGAATGTTATTCCATGAACTATGATCCGTAATTGTTGTAGGAATTGGATTAAGTAACAAATAGAGATTATTCCCTCTAGGTGTAATAGAATATAAGTTGTATGATACCTAGCCGGATTTCGTAGCCTAGTAATCCTATGTTTAGTGTTTTAATGCGTTTATGAGTTCGAATCCATAGAGTCACTCATAGATAGTTTAATTTAGTGGTCGTACCTTAGTTGATGAACATAAGAACATTCAGATTGATTGGTCGTACCGTCAATCTAGGAATTTGAGTTTGCACACTAGGCTAGATGTTTAATTCTTGTAATTAGTTAATTTAGTAAACGGAAGGGGATCGACATCCTAAACTAGGCTTTAATCACTTGGTTAGTTTTATAATTTATTTTCATCTACTTTGTTACTTGAATTGAGTTAATTATTGTCATTGTTATTTTCGTATTTTCACCAAACAAAAACCCCTATTTATTTTGTAGTTTTCAACACTTTAATTTAATTAGAATTCATTATACTCTCTTGGGTTCAACCCATTCTTGCCATTATACTAAGTATTGTAGTAAGTCGGAAATAAATTATATTTTGGTAGGCCGGCGACAGCCTATCACATGATATGAAAAATTAATAAGTTCAATCAAAAGAGAATAATGGTGCAATATAGTCCCTTTTAGTCTAAGCCTCACCTAAGTTTATCAATTTCACTCGACACTCATTAAGCAGAGTAAATCAACACTCATCAATCAATTGGTTTGACTCACCATACACTTGCTCGTAGACTCTATTCAAAAACCACCAAAGTTTCAATCGATGATCAAAAAGGTCTTTGATTAAGGATGTAATGATAGGCTCTTTGGTAGGGTAGGAAGAATTTAGATAAAAGTGACTAAATAAGTGTAAGTAATCGAAGAGATAACTACTTTCTTCCATTCTCTACTTTCTTGTAATCGAAGAGGTAGCTACTTTCTTCCATTCTCTACTTTCTTTTTCCCCTCTTTATTCTTTGCAACATTCAAGCACTATTCATCACTTCTCTTTTGATTTTCAACTATTTTTGATTGTATGCTCCCTTCTTTTGATTTTTAATTTCTTGAGCGTCTTTGTTTCTTCGCTCCTTTTCTTATTTTTAAGGTTACATATGCACTCTTTTTTATGCTCTTTTCATCCTTTTATACCATTTCATATTCTTCTTTTGTTATCTCATCATACCTTTCTAGCTACCATATTCTCGATTACCCACATAAAAGGTATATATATATTAGGCTCATGTGGGTAATCAAGGCTTGTAATGTGCTAAATTCACAAGAAATAGGCTTATAGGCTCAAAATGGTTATCTAAGGATGATGTTAAAGGTAAGGAAATGTTTGGCAATGACTATACATGTCAAGGATGGCCTTAAATCATATCATCAATCTCTACTAATTGGGTTCATTCCTAAAGTCTTTGAGCAAGTATTTAGTTTATCAAAGTTAACCAATCCATTCATGAAAACATATACCATGTATATATGTTCGAGGCACAAATTCTCACAAGTTTATGCTTGACTTAAAAGGACTTCTTGCAACACATTCATCTTTTAATTGAACCAATTAAATAAAACATATCACAATTCAAAAGTATAGAGATTCTTAATCAATATTTGTTATCGTTTATCACCACAATACATCATCACTCACATTCAAAATGACTCACAACCTCCCACCACAATACATCATCACTCACATTCAAAATGACTTACAACCTTCCGAACAAATCACCAAACAAAACCTTAACAAGAATGAAAATACAAACATACACAAAACAAGAGAAAAAACAAAAGCACAAAACACCACATAAAGAAATAAAACATAAAGTTCACTCCATCCATGATCAATGCAAATTACATCTCATTTCAACCTTAATTGAAAATAAATCCTAAATTACGAAATTAAAACATCCCAAAACAAAACAACTAAAATTATCAAATCCAACACAATTCATATCAACTAAAATGAATGGGCTAAAGAAGTGGCGAGCACTAAAAGTACTCCCTCAATTATCCGGACGAGGAGGAGGACGAGGCTGGCACGGTGCCAAGAGATATAAGCATGAGGTGTGGTAGGGAATCAAAAATTAAACATCATTGTGAGCATCTCTTCCATATTGTTTGAATGTGCTAGAACGTTCTCCTCATAATACTCCCTCCTACGTTGTCCCTCGTGGATCTCTCCGATCTGCACCCCTTGCTTCTGCTGCTCTTCTCTGATTTCTCTCATTTGCTCTCCATGCAGGTTCTGTGTGTGCCTTATCTCTCGAATTTCCTCTTCAAAGAAATTCCAATTTACATCTCCTAATCCTTGTCCCATGAACTGCTGCTGTTGTTGTTCCTGCTCTTCTTCAAACGGTGGAGGTTCAGGAGCATGTTCTTCAAATTCCACCTAGTGATGTTGAGGGTCTTCTTCATCCCCCTCTTCCATAGCTACGGACTCAGCTCTTAAATTCGCTAACTCGTGATTTTCTTCAACAAGCATTTGACTCAGCACCGCTTCCACTCCTTCTCGATTCATTTGATAAAATTCCCTCACGATCATGGTGTGTTGTGCACTTGCCATTGCGAAATTGGCATTTTTCCTTCGAGAATAAACTGTTGTTAGCTCCGGAGCAGTAAAGGGAATGGAGCTCCTTTGTCTTGCCTCAAGCAATACCTATCTCATATCAAAGATAAAAACTCCATCCTCATTAGTTGGTTATATTTGAGCCCCTCACTAGTCATCATATTTTCCATTCCATTGAGATCAATCCCTAATCCTTGGGCTATCATTGTAATTTTCCCTCCAACCATCACTCCTTGTTAAGTTTGCCATGATACAAACAATACATAATGTAAAGTTGTTTCTCTCCTACTGATCCACATTCGTAACAAGCCACAACAATATTTGAGACAATCTTCTCCAGATATCTCATTACGGGATTCCTAATAGCCGTCTCCTTTGATGCGCTAGGGATGTAATCTGCTGGTTCTGTTCCATCATTGACTAGTGTCTTCCACCAACTTTGCTGATTGAAACCCCCTCCTTCATAAAAATGATCATGATTCTCACATGGTGGGCATCCCATAAACCTATTCAACACATAGATGGGTACCTTCTCCCTCAACTCATTATTCAGCTGGAAAGTTATTGATGTTGGGAAGTCGTTCCCATTTTCTTCACCTCAAGAGTACTCAAGAATTCAGCTGTAAGGTGTTGATAGGTAGGAGGTCTCTTGTCAAAAGACTCCTCCATCCCTCTCCTACTGAACATTCTTCTCAAGTCAGCTTCTACACCAAGCCCGGTCATAGTCTCCTGATTTTGAAATCTAGTTGGTCTGATCTTCGGGAATATTACTTGCCACCTCAAGATATACTTTTCCCAGGCTTCCTCGAATTCTACTCCAAAGTACTCAGGATGTATCCCATCTTCCATCAATTGGGCATCTAAGTTGGCCATTTCTGCCTCAGTTTCCACAATGATAAAGTCTTCATTGCGTTTTCGTACCCTTCTTTCGGCCATCTGCAATATTTAATATTTTCCAATTACACTCACTTCATCATAACGGGTAATTAAGTATAGAATCAACACTAGTTCTTAAACTAAATGCTAATCCTAGTCATGCTTTGATGTTCCATGGTAACACCCCTTTCAAACTACAATCCACATGCTTAATCATTAAAGAAGTGGAACAAACAACTACACAACATTCTTAATCAATCAAACAAGAGCATCCTTTCATTTTCATAAGTTTAATCACATATTCCCCTCATACTTGCATTATTTATTTAGCAATTTATCAATAATGCTTCATTATTCATCTAAAACCCTCAATTTGACTTAAAAATTCACTTAAGCATTTTATCGAACACTTGGCATGCAATAGTTTTCAAAGCAATTTTCAAAAGAATATCAAACACCCTTATGCTCAAATACTCAACACCTAAGCTATTTCATATCAATACAATCATAGTATAAGCATCATCAATCAATTTATCTCATCATATGCACAATCAAAATAAAAAAAAAACCCAAATTCAAACCAAATGAACCCTGAGTGTGCAAAATTCCCATCAATTCATCAATTTAAACTTGAGCATTCATGTTTCACTTTGTTATTCATACATCAAACATGCTTTCATTCAAAGCTAACACAACAAATTTCGAATTCAAGCCTTTAATTGAAAATTAGGGTTCGAAGTGTCATACCTGTATTTCTTGGAAAGAATGAGACAAATTTGGTTTGGAAAAGTGATGAAAAACACTTCAAATCTCACACTCTTACCACTCTTGAATATTTACAAGTGATTTGTGGGTTTCAGAGGAGTGCAGTCAAAGGGAGGCATTTTTGACGTGACTGAATGAGTAGGGCATGTTCTGAGTTTGTCTTTTAAATTCTGACTTGAGACACGACAGGGGCCATGTCTGGTACACAGCCTTTCAGCGCCCGTGTTTGCATTTCTGACGACCACGCATGGCCAAATCTTACAGGGCCGTGTGCAGTACACAGGCCGTGTAGCTGCACTGGACACGGCTCGTGTCTGGATCTCACCCTCAATCTGGGCGTGTTTAATTTTCTGACGACAGTACACAGCCAACCTTTACAAGGCCGTGTACTGTACACGGGCCGTGCACTTGTACCTTGTTTTCTTCAATTTTTCAACTTCAAACCTTGCCTTCCCCTGTTTTTATGCTTCCAATGCTCCATATATATGCTCAAAAACTCATTCATATCATTAGACGAAAAATTTGTATTAAAATATGGATTATCAAACTTCAACACCACCAAAACGGACCAAAATCACACCTAATCATGAGAAAAGTTTCAAATTCGACTCAAAAACACAAGAATACATGCCAACATAGATTATAACATATCATACCACACCATATCCCCCCAAACTTAAATTGAAAAAAGTGGTAAGATATACCATTATACATCCATGACACACTCTTTATATCTTCAATACATCTTCTTCAAGCACAATCCACCTACAAGATCAAAAATGCAAAATGAGAAAAAGAAATATTTATAAATCTAAACTACTAAAAGGATACGAGCTTTCAAGAGGTGAAAGTGTCAACATATACCAACTCCCTTTGAGAGGGAGAATGGTTATGTTTCACCCTATGACCATTAACTATAAAAGTATTCCATCCGATCCCTCAAGTTTTATCGAGCCATCATCTCTAACCTCAATCACCAAGTACGGACCGGTCCATTTCGAACGAAGTTTTTTGGGGAATAATTTAAGTCTTGAATTGAACAATAGAACCTTATCCCCCGGAATAAACTCCTTTGTTTTGATCCTTTCATCATGCAAATCCACCGCAATCAATATGTAAAGGTAACTATTCGAAGGCGGGAATGGGCCCATGAAGTCATCCCCCATACATCGAACACCTCAACTTCAAAAATGTTCCGCATGGGCATTTCATCACGTTGCCCTATACTTCCAATCATTTGGCACCTATCACACCCCTTGATGTACTCCTTACAATCTTTGAACAAAGTTGGCCAAAACAACCCCGATTGTAGGATCTTTGCTCTCGTCTTTTGAAATCCAAAGTGCCCTCCACAAGGTGAACTATGGCACATCTCCATGACACTTAACTTCTCCTCCTCTGGGATACACCTCCTTATTATCTCATCCGGACAATTCTTAAACAAAAGAGGATCATCCCATAAGTACTCCTTGACATCATGATAGAACTTCTTCCTTTGAGATTCGGTGAGATGATCCGGCTTGAGGCCACAAGCTAAATAGTTCACAAAATCCGCAAACCACGGCCTCCCGGTCTCATACAAAGTGTATATCCTTTGAAAATCAACTTGAAGAATCTCTTCATCCAAAAATACATCCTTAATGAATTCCATAGTTCCCTCTTCAACAACATTTTCCAAGCGTGACAAGTGGTCGGTTATGATATTTTCGACTCCCTTATTATCGCGTATCTCCATATCGAACTCCTACAACAAAATAACTCAACAAATTAGTCTTGGTTTAGCATCTTTCTTACTCATCAAATACCTAATGGCATGATGATCATTATAAACAATCGTTTTTGTGCCAACTAGGTACGAATGAAATTTTTTAAAAGCATAAAACACGGATAAAAACTCTTTTTCTGTTGTGGTGTAATTCTTTTATTTGCATTGAACGTCTTCCATGCATAGTAGATAGCTCGAAACTTCTTCTCCCTCACTTGACCAAGCACTACTCCCAATGCATTGTCACTTGCATCACAATGGAGCTCAAAAGGATTACTCCAATCGGGAGAGACGAGGATTGGAGACGAAATTAAGGCTTCTTTGAGAACCCTAAAAGCATCAAGACATTCATCATTAAATTCAAATGGAGCATCTTTTTCAAGCAATTTACACAAAGGTTTAGCTATGTTAGAAAAATCTTTTATAAAACGTCGATAGAACCCGGCGTGGGCAAGAAACGATCTAACCCCTTTTTCATTTTTTGGTGGGAAAAGATGTTCAATGGCTACAACCTTTTCTCCATCAACTCTCAAACCGTTCTCCGATATATGATGGCCAAGTATGATACCCTCTTGAACCATAAAATGACCTTTTTCCCAATTCAAGACTAGGTTCGTATCTTGACATCGCTGCAACACCATAGAAAGATTAGCCAAGAATTTATCAAATGAAGACCCAAAGATGGAAAAGTCATCCATAAAAACCTCCATTATATTTTCAATCAATCCCCAAAGATGATCATCATGCAACGTTGAACGGTGGCGAGGGCATTGCACAACCCAAAGGGTAATTTGTAAAACGCAAACGTGCCATATACGTTGGCATTTGATCATTTTGTTAACGTGAACCATTAGGGTTACATACGTTCCTAACAGTCAGCGGAAGCATGAAAACAAGAAACGTATTCCCTTTCACCAGGGATGTTGAAGAAGATGGATTCTCATCGGCAGCCTACGCAGCCTCACTGTTTTAAGAATAACTCTCTCATCCGGTGTCGGAATTTAGTGATCTATGCGCCAAAACGATCCTCTCTTCGGTGGCTTTCCTCCAGTATATCACACGTCGAATTCCAAGGTCTGTAAGATTTTATAAAAATCATACAAGTTGGCAAACAACAACAGCAAACAACCTTCCGGTCTTCTGCTGTATTCCCAAGTCCAATCTCGACGTCGTGTGGGCGACGATCATCGAGATTTTCTCAATATGCTATTCCATCTTCCCTCTTCATGTGTTAGGCATGTCTCTCTTAGGGTTAGAACAACTGAGATGACTTATATATGGGCTACAGTAGGGACCAGGTTGAGAAATTAGAGTTGGGCCTCCATTGGGCTTAAGTATCCAAACTTAGCCCATAGCTTATACTAATGTCCAATAATAATAATATATTCCACTAAAATATTATTACTGCTCTACCGTTCTAATCCCATAATTACGTTATGGGCTCCTTATTATGAGCCTATTAGTCTCCCCATGTTTAAGACATACAATATCTGTTAATTAATTAAGTTACTGACAACTCTATTAATTAATATCTCATCCGAGAGTAGTACCACTCAACCTCATTATCATGCCGGAATAAATCTACCTGCAGGGTTTACATGATAATCCTTATGAACTCCTCAAGGGGACATCATCAACCTATGTCGGACACGGATTCCTTCTACAATCAACAGCATACCATAGAGACAACACTACTTCCCAACTCACCGAGTTTGTTGATTTAATTACATGTAAATCTCACCCATTGATGAATCAAAAAAATACATACTACCATACATGTCGAGGTTATTGTATATGGATTAAGAGCATGAACTTCCATAATAACCGATAATATGATCTTCCGCGTGTTGTCGCACAACATATTTTCTACAGTATAAAGTAAGTGGACTATTGCATTGTGCATATAAATAAATTATAAGATGCAATTTTTTGATCATATAATTCTCATTTTAAATTAATTGTTAACATATTGTTCATACAAAAGCTAGACTTTTAGTATACAATCCAACAATCTCCCACTTATACTAAAAGACTATGTTGTCATGTCTTCTGCCATACATCTGATTTCCACTCCCACTACAAAACCATCAAAAGCTCTCGCTTTAAGGTGCTTACTAATGGATTTAACTAGGTTATCATCCGATGCAATCTAGGCTACAACAACCTTCCCCTCATCATACGATTTCTCGTAAGAGGTGGTACTCACGCTCCATGTGCTTAACTGCCTTATGGGCTTGTGATTCCTTCAAGTTTTCAACTGCACCATTATCATTAAAATAAATTTTGATAACCTTGGGCAAATTTAGAATCACTTTGAAGTCCATCATGAAGTATCTAGAGTCATACAGATACTTTCCAATTTATCATCTTTCCATGATAGAGTCCGGAGTCTAAAATATATATTTCTATATAACACTCCACCACATTATGACTCAATTTCCTAAAATTAAACACATAACCTTTGAGGTGGATTTACTGTCGTCCTTATCTGATTTAAAAAATCCGAATCTATGTAACTCATAAGAAGCAGTGAATCTGTTCGGTAAGTCCACATATAATTTCTGGTCCTCTTCAGATACATAAGTGTATGTCTTACTACAGTTCATCATTCTTGTTTTGGGTTACCTTGATGATGTCCCCTTCAGCAAAACAGTTATCCATACTCGTGCATAGCATTCCTTAGATTAAGCTTCCTTATTCGCCAAAGCATAAGGAACCGCTTTCATCACCTTTATCTTCTTTTTGTGTCTCAAGACACAATTCCTTAGATAAAGTCACATGCTAAACAAATAAGGATCGTATCATCTCATGAAGCTTGAGACAAGCATAACACCCTTTCTTGTGATTCGTATTACCGTGATCAAAAAGATATTTTTACTTCTCTTAAGTTCTTCATCTCATACCGCTTTATCAGCCATACCCATACGCCCGATGATACTCTTTCATTGTCTCCAATGAGCAATATATCATCTACGTACAGTACAAGAAATACCACCACGTTTCCATCACTCTTTTCAATACACAAGACACATCCGCGCATTGAATAAATCCATATACCTGGATTTCCTCATCAAAATGGATGTTTCATGATCTTGAAGCTTGTTTTAGTCCATCGATGGACACTTTTAAGCTTACTATCACAAAATGCTCTTAGTCCATTGCAATGAATCATTCTGGTTGCTTCACATAAATGTTTTTCTCAAGACTTCCAATCAAGAAAGTTGTCTTGTCATCTATTTGTTATCCCTCATATTTCATATGAGTAGCAACAAATAAAAAAATCCGGATCAACATAGGCATAGCTTTTGGTGAATAGTTTTCATCATATTCGAACCTTTTCGCAACAATCTTTGCTCCCAAGTTTTTCACCTTACCGTATGATCCTCTTTTATTTTGTATGACTACTTTCAATGGTTTTTACACCATTTAGTGGTCCTACAAGCTCCCAGATCTAATTTAGAATTCATTGATTCTATTTCAACATTCATTGCATTTTGCTAAGATTCCGCATTTCTATCTTGTTGTGCTTCGTCGTGTCTGTGGGTCCATTCCATGTTTACTAGGGATCAAGTCTCACAACTCTCCCAAAACATATATCTTACAGGTTGTCGAACAACCCTCCCACTACGACAGGGCACTACGTGCAATTGTGTATCAGATGTGACACACGTTGCAGTTTACCTTGTGGTATATCCCCTTGTACACTTGGTACTAATAATTTGTGCTTTCCCTCTCACTTCCTTTAGAAAAATTTATACATAGGTTTATGGTTCAATACATAGTCCTTTTCAAAAAATCTAGCGTTTGTGTTAACAATCACCCATCGATCTTTTGGAATAAATAAATCATCACCCATCATTTTTCTAGGATATCCCACAAACTGACAAACGTTATACGACATGTTGCTTCTATGGCATACCCATAAAATAAATTTAGTAATTCCAAATAATTCATCATCTATCTAATCATTTTCATAAGAGTCTCTCTCTTATTATGATTAGAAGACACATTATTAATTACTATTTATTGCATCCGTGGGATGAACATGATTTAAGAGTGCACAAATTGTCCGTCAATGTACCACAACAGATTATAGCTCCATCCTTCATTACTATGACCATGTCATTTAAATGAAATGGAGTATCAATCCGTAAATGTTTAGAAACTGAAATTAAATTCTTTCTATGAAAACGTACATAAAGATAATTTCTCAAAATCAAACGTTTATTCATATCGTAAGATAAATAAACAACTCTCACTGCAACAGCCACTACTTTTGTAGCATTACCCATGTCCATAATAATCTCATCATCACTTAGTTACACGCTTTTAGTAATTCCGGTATCTACACACAACATGTCAGTAGATGCCATTGCTAATCACGCTTCAACGACTGGTGAATGAGATACTAACCTTGTTCACATCATGATGAAAATGGCTTTCCTTCGCCACATGTTTTGTCAGTAGTTCCCCACCATATACTACCTCTTGTATTTCAGGTAGAACTTACTCAAAACATCTAGGCAAACTATGGAGAATAAATTAAATTAGGTTTCCCTTTCAATTTCTACTCCAAGCATTTCCAATTCATTCATCAAGCTAACCATGACCTCCCGCCTGTCTAACTTACTCAAGTATCTGAAGAGTCGCATGAGACCATTATATTTCTATGAACCTCTCACCTCAGAATATCCTTAGTGAGAACACACTTATATTTTCCTAAGCAGTAAAATTCAAAACAAAGATTCTTTTCTAATCATCTAAATTTGGACAAGTAAATATGTTTCTTTTAGTAAAATAAGCGAGATAAAACCATTTGAAATTACAGAGAATCACAAATAAATAAACCGATCAAATCTTCATATTTTATCCATTTATATTGATTCCCTCAAAATAATATAAAAATAAAATTTACCAACATCTCAAGCACCGTGAGTCTGTAAGCCACGATAATGTGGAAGTTTACAAACCCGAACATTTACAAGAGAAGGTTTTACCCATTAATTTCATTTGCTCAACCTAACCTCATGACAAAATAATTAATAGTCGGTTCCTCTTTAGCCATGCAAATAAAAGCAGTGACTCCGATGGGGAGGATACTTATTATTTGCATATAAGTGTACACCATTATTTGACCCAAGTCCATTGCGCAAGCTTATGTGCCTTACAGATGGAGAACTACACACGCGCTTGGATAACTTCCTACAGTCATCAATTATAAGTTTGTACCAGTGAACCGCATATAAACTCATCCGTTAGGGAGAAAAGTCTATGCCAACGCGCAAGTTCATGTGCATCACATTACAAACGTAATTATTTAATGAAGTCTGTTCCAGCAATCCATGAATAAACTCATCCGATGGGGAGGAAAGCTCTAATGTCGACGCACAAGTTTATTCACATCGTTAACAAACTAATAATGGAGGCTGCAGAAATTATTTACCAATCCCCTCTCCCATTTAGTTATTTAACACTGAGGGTTTTTACATGCATACAATATTCAGAATAATATATGAACCTAGCATACTCCTATTAAGAAAAATAAGGTAGTAAATCAGGGAGAAACATGCATACATATATAACACTAATCAAATAATAAAATAAATTATAAACAGTTATAAAACGGCGAATTTGATTGTTTGCCACCAAGCACGAATGTGGACAACTGTAACTATGTGGGATTCGACCTCACTGGGTCTTCAAGAATTTTCCTCCAGATTATTTGCCCGTAACCTGCTCCACCAGCCCCGCACCGCACCCTGATCCACCACCTGGCATTATGCTTATCAATGCTCACACAGCTCGTGCGTCTATCCACCGTGCATAACACCAAGCAAATCGCCCGACGCCGTGCATTCGCGCCTGGCTACATGCCCGACCTCCGTGCGCACCTAACGGGTGTAACGCCCGTCGATCCGCACGTCTCTCTCATGTTGGCCAACACGCCGCTCGAAAATCCGCACACATCTGGATGCCATCATCCGGGCGCCAATCAAGCTCCATGCACGGCAGTGTCCGTGTGCCTTGCACCAATCTCTCAATCGCACGCCTTACGCACATGACACGTGTGCCAGCTGCTCGCCACGCACCCACAGTTTCGTGCACCTGCGATAAGCTATCGTGTGACCCACCTGATGACACGCCAGCCATCATGCGTCACGCATAGCCTTTCTGCTCAGAAATCCACCTGAAAGCTCACCCAACCTTGTGCTCGGCCTGCGGCCCGCTAGTGAGCTTACCACACGACAACCTGCTCGGTGACTCTGCCCGTCAGCTTACATCATGCCTGACAGTCTGTACGATAACCAGCTAGATCTATCACTTATTGAAATCCATGCTCGACAGCCTACGCTCCCAGCAATCGTGCGACGAAACAGAGCACCGTGCATGATTTTCTACCATAACCAAGCATCTAGCCTGGTTGCTTGCCCGCCATGGTTCACGTCCAGTCACCCAATTTCTGCTCTTCCAGTGCCTGGCACAAAACCCGCCGACATTCCTCACCGTGTGCAGTGCCCGGCCAGCCGCACACCTTCACACTCGGGTATCTACCCGATTTCGTCCACAATCGTGTCGCCCTTCAGCAAACACGTAGCTCATCGGGCGCCCAGCCGTACAGGTTGCCCGACCTTCCACTCGGCACTACGCTTGGTTTCATCCACAATCGAGCGCCACATCTGGTTGCTCCTCACAAACTGGGTGCCTTGTCGAGTGCCGCACTGGGCGCTATGCCCGGCCATCCGCTCGGCTTCCCGTCTCGTTTCTTGTTCTGCAAGCTCGCTTTCAAGGGTTTGTCAAGTGCCTCACACAGAAACCACCGTGTGTAAAACTTCATCTCCTCCAGGCAGAAATTTGACGAACAGGTTCGTCGATGATCACACACAACCATCGACAATACAGGGATTACACAGGCATAATCAAATCATACCAAAACCCTAATACAATACAATTCTAATTTCCAAATATTAATCACATTAAGACTTAAACCCTAGCCTAACGTATCACGCTTCACCACAAAACCTCGCTCTGTTACCAATTGTTGGCATTCGATAGTTTGGTTAACGTGAACCGTTAGGGTTCCATACGTTTCTAACAGTCAGCAAAAGCATGACGACAAAAAACATATTACCTTTCACCAGGGTATGTTGAAGAAGATGGATTCTCACTGGCAGCCTATGCAGCCTCACCATTTTGGGCATAACTCTCTCATCCGGTGTCGAAATTGAGTGATCTACGCACCAAAACAATCCTCTCTTTATAAAATTGTACAGACATCAAAACAGGACTTACTGAAAGTCACAGAAGAGAAGATCATTTTGGCATGTAGATCACTCAAATCCAATATCGGATGAGAGAGTTATGCCCAAAACGGTGAGGATGCGCAGGCTGTCTGCGAGAATTCATCTTCTCCAACATACCCTACTGAAAGGTAATACGTTCTTTATTTTCTTGCTTCCGTTGACTGTTAGAAATGTATAGAATCCTAATGGTTTACATTAACCAAACGATCAAATTCCAACACTCACATGGTATGACAAAACTCCCCGGATCTTTGAGCTTTGGAGGAAACTTCTTTTGAATTATGGCACTACACTCCTCCGTCAAGTTGATGGTCTCATTCTCCACTAAGCTCCTCTTTCTTGCCATGATGTCTTTCAAAAACTTAGCATAGTGAGGCATTTGTCTCAAGGCATCCGCAAAGGGTATATTGATGTGGATTTTGTTGAAGATCTTCAAAAACTTTGCAAATTTTTCATCAAGGCCCTTCTTCAAAAATCTATTATGTGGAAAAGGGATGGGCACTTGAGTTTTTGGTATTCCCTTTCTACTTCAACTTCTTCCTCTTTCTTTTTCAACGCTTTTGTTCTTTCCCATTTCTTCTCAACAACTTCCTGCTCAACCACATCCGTTTCATCATTTGCTTTTACTTCAACTTCACTTTCTTCCACAAACTCTTCCTCAACCAAGTTTTCCTCAACCCCTTTCTCTTCCAACTTCTCATTTTCCATAGACATAGAAGGTTCCTCATAGTTTGTTCCACTCCTCAAAGTGATTTCTTTGCATTGCTATTTTAGATTTACAACGGTGGTAGAAGGAAATTTTCCTTTCTCATTCGCACTCAACGAACCAGCAATTTGACCAATCGAGTGCTCCAAGGCTTTGAAATTTCTACCATTAACTTCATCAATCTTTCTTCTTGTCTCATCTTGAGTTTTGTTTGATGCAATCAACTTTTCAATGAGTTTTTCGGCAGTTGCCTTCCCTTTATTATTTGGCGCTTTAGCTCCTGGATGATACCCCGGGATAAGTAACTGTAGTGCTCGGGTTTGAATAAGAGAAGTTATCTTGCCTCCTTTGTTGTTGTGGGTATGAGCTTCCTTGGTTGTGGTTGAAATTACCTTGGTAATTGTTTTGATAGTTACCTTGGTAATTTCTTCCTTGCATGTATTGCACATTCTCCACATGTTGGATTGTCATATCCCATTATTCCCCACTAACACTATTCGGAGAAAGCACACCTTGATCAATTTGGTCTTCAACCATATTAACTCCTTGATTAATCACACCTTGATTTAAACTCATTTGCCTCATTACCTCTGCCGCTATCATCTCAATACTTGGCATACTTGGTTCCACATTAGCACTCTTTACACAAAATTATTTCCCTTGATCGAAACTCTCAAACCCATACGATCCACTAACTCTCTCTGATGGCCATTGGTAGACATTTGTAGTAATCTCATTAAAAATCCTAATAGCCCTTTTCGGCATCACTCCAAGTACGGATCCACCCACCGAAGCATCAACAAGCACTCTTTAGCCATTTACTAACCCTTGATAGAAAAATCCTACTTGTTGATTCTCAGGAAATCCATGTTGTGGACACTTGCGAAGCATATCCTTAAACCTTTCCCACGCTTCATAGAAACTCTCTTGAGGCATTTGCTTGAACTGAGTGATAAATCTCTTCATTTGAAGTGTCTTGGAAGGCGGAAAGTATTTGTTCAAGAACATTTGTGCAAGCTCCTCCCAAGTGTTACACGTAACCAGAGTAATGGTAGATAACCATGTTCGAGCACGATCCCTCAAAGAAAACGGAAACAACCTTATCTTGATACAATCCTCACTCACCCCATTCGTCTTCAATGTGTTAACAATCTCAATAAATTGAGCTAGATGAGCATTGAGATCTTCATTCAGGGTTCCACTAAATTGTTGTTCTCTCACCATAGAAATTAAGCTCGCTTTAAATTCAAAGTTGTTGGCATTGATTGGTGGTCCCATCATTTGTGGCATTGCCCTTGGCATAAAGAAATCTCGGATCACCCTTGGATCTACTTGAGGCCCTCGATGCACCGGAGGTGGTGGTGGTGGCACATAAGCATTTTGAAAACCTTGTTGAAGCATGGCTTGTTGCATCATTTGTTGAAGTAAAGCTTGATTGTTAAGCTCACCAAAATTTTGATGAGCTTGTTGAGGAGGATTAGCATTGACTTGTGCATTGCCTTGCACATTTTGCATCCCATCTCCATCATACTCAATGTCAACACGTTCATCTTGATTGTTCTTCATTGAATTACTCATTTTGGTTTTGTTCTCCTTTCTCCTTCTCCGAAAAGTGTGTTCAATCTCTAAATCAATAGGTTCAACTTGTTTCCATTTTGACCTTGTTTGCATACACCTTCAAAATAAGAGAAGTTAGAACAAGATTTTCAAAAGCAAATACAAGTAAATAAAAAAAATAAAAATGTCTCTAGTAAGCTCACTTGAAATGATCCTTCTTCAAGCTACTAGCAACCGTTACATCCCCGACAATGGCGTCATTTGATTAGCCATAACTTGTAGTCGGGTTGACCAATTCAAGAATTTATCGAACCACAGGGAGGTAGGCACTAGTGCTTGAGCGATCTCACGTTTTTCATAATTTTATAGAGACTCATCATCAATGGATTTGGTTGTAAAACAAGTAAATTAAATTGATTAAACTAAACAAGTAAGCAATGATCAACAAGCAAAACGGATGAATGAAAAGTAGTTTACCAAATTGATTAAGAGTGAGATCAACAACAATCAAGAAGTTGTAATTCTAGGAATTATGTATCAAATGCATATGTTTCATGGATGTATGATTAAGGACCAACACTAGTTTCTTCTAAGCTTTCTTTCGAAATGAATATAATGTGAATCCAAATAAGAATCACAAAATAGCTCAATAGATTGGTTCTCACTCAAGCAAATCCATCTTGGTTCTAGAAGGAATCTGGAATTTTTTTAAATTTTAACACCTACATGGCTCGAGTTCAGTACATGGCCTGAGTCGTGTCTAGGGTTTTTGGTCCACGATAAACTCCGAACAGTGCACAGCTCGTGCGTGGTACACGTCCACAGGGGTGGCCGTGTTGTGATTTCTGACGATCGCGTACGGCTTTTTTAGACAGGTCCATGCGCGGTACACAGTCCATGCGCGCTATATGCCTCGAGTACCAAACACGGCTGGCCGTGTTTGTGCTGCTTTGCTCCTTCTTTCTCCTGAATTGGTTTTCACTCCATTTTTCACCTGTTTTTACATTTATAAGTTTATTCTCACACAATTCCATAAGAACACACAACACCACCAAAATACAAGACAATACCGATAAAATAATACGAAAACACACACAAAAGGCACTAAAATCTAGGTAAAAATAACGACAATCAATGGATGGATGGAGGAAAGGATGTGAATGATGATTGGGGGGTGATCCCCCTTGTGGTGTGTAGGATGGTTCTGTTGTGTTGCATCTGAATAATGATGTGATCTGCTTCCCCTTTTATACTTATAAGCTCTCCTTATTTACTTTAGATGGGCTTTTTCTTGGAAAACACGAAAATACACGCTACTGGGGGTACGGAATTACCAAAAATAGGATTATGTGTCCCCGCTCGACCAAACTGCTCCAGGTCAAGCGGGATTGACCATAGTCGAGCGGCAGTACACGGTCTCACTGTTTCGCGTTTAACTTCCACATCCGAGCTCCAATTTGAATGATTCTTGCTCTCACGTGATCCTCTCTTCCTTGGCTTTCTATAAATATAAAGAACTCATAGAAAATCAAATATTTTAATGTATAACAAGTCATGAATATTGGTAAAGTCGTGCTGAGTAGAAACAGTTTGCACGACGTCACCATTTTGATCATAACTTTCTCGTTTAAAAATCTAATTGAGTGTTCCTTATGCCACAACGATCCTCTCTTCTGTGGCTTTCCAACCATGTATCACGCTTCCAGTTTAGAGCTGCACACGAACCCAGAAAATTTACACAAGTTGGATATGCGTTTTTCAACATTCTTCAACTTAGGTCATGCAACTCTCATTACATGTAATAATCAATTCATAGCATACAAGATAAGACAATCACCACCAATCAAATGCTCCATTCACATGCTCTCACGGGTAGTATTTATCAATCACACTTAAGTGTAAAAGATGTACACTTATGGGTTAAAGTGTTTACGATTAGATTCAATTCAGGTTAATGCATAACCATAAGCTTGCCAAAGGTTTCAAACTCTCTACTACTAAAAGTATGATTCGATAATAGGATCAAAAAGGATTTTTCTTTTGGATGTAATGTTGGCTCTTTGGTTAAGGTAGGAAATATATAGATAAGTGACTCAAAACTTCAAAATCAATCAAGCCTGCAGTCTTTCTCGACCTTTCATTCTTCCTCATCACTTCAATTAAGCATATCATCCTCCTCAACTATTTTACTTCTCTCTTTCAAGCACAATATTTTTTCCTTCTTTTTTTTCTTGAGGTAACAGTTTTGGGTACTACCTCACGTATCCTCCATACGGTACTAGATTTAAGTACTACCCTAGGGTGTTTGATTCTATGGAGTACTAGATTTAAGCACTACTCCATGATTTTCCTTAGATGCATTCTCAAGCTCACTCATTGTTTCAACACCAATTTCATTCTTTTCCAAACTGTTATAAAATTCCATCAACACACATTGAAAAGCCATTAATTCTCTTTTAGAAGGACAATCAAGGCTCAAAAAATTTAGATGCTCAAAGTGGTAATTTCACGTAGGCTGCCAAAGAATAAGGTTTTTAGGCTCAACGGGGTTAACTACGGATAAACATCATTCGGTAGGAAATTATTTGGCTAAGTGACTCATAAATTCAAGGATGTCTTAAATCATCTCCCATTATCTTACATAACATGAAGTTTCAAGTAAGACAAGAGGCAAGTTCGTAAGAATGATACTCACCAGAAAAGAAATATCATGTGATTATGTACTGAATAAGGCTTAAAATCTCACATGGATTTTTAACAAGTAACAGGACACTTTTCATGGAAAGCAATATCCCACAAGTACACATAGAAATTCATCGTACAATATAACTCAAGTGCATTTCCTTCATCAATTTCAAGAGCATATGAATTTCAGCCACAATTTAAATAATATAAGCTCACATGGATAACCAAACCAAAATCTCAATCCTTCCACTCCATGAATTAAAAGCACATATAAAAATTAGAATAAGGAAACGAGGGCACCTGATTTATCCTTCAAACATTCACAAGCTCCTAGAGTTGTTCAACTCGGTCAGTTCAAAGCCCCAGTGTAGAACTATCACAGAATTCATCAATAATAAAATAAGAGAACTATAGAAAAACTCAGTTGACTATCTAATCGACTCCACACATTAGAAACACCAACACAACACACTAAACATTAATATTAATATGCTTTAAAAAATTAAAATATTAAAATCGACATACCAACACGAATTAAAATATTAATATGCCTAAAAAATTAATCCCCTAACAAACAAACAACTAACGAAAGGACAAATTATACCCTCGGTGCTCATAAGATGAGGTAAATACATTACACCCCCCCAAACTTAGTAAAAACATAAGTCAAAACTAAGTTTGAAAAGAGATGTAATTGCCGAAATGTGAGCACCTTAAATATAATAACTCCACACTCACACGAAAGAAATAATAAAGCAATAAAATGGAAGGGACAAGCCCCTAACAGGTGCTCATGTTTAACGTTAGAGAGTCATGATGGAATATCGCTTTTCGAACTACTGGATCAAATGGCGGTCTTCTAGCATCCTCACCTTCAAGTACATTTTTTCCCTCTTCTTGTCTACACTCAGCACCTCACCTTTCTTGTTCACAAAAATATGATCCTCAGGATTTCCTTCCTTCTATGGCTGTCTAGACTCCTCCTTGTCAATCTTTCATTCAAATTCAGAATCATATGTCCCATTAAAATCAAGATTAAAAAAGTTAGAAATCACATCTATACTCTTGAATGATCGAATCTCCATGGGCATCTTCATTGCTTGATCAAGAGAGAAAACCACATCTTCATTATCCATCCATAGTCTAAGCTTTCCTTCTTGAACATCAGATACAACGTTCTGAATGGAAATAAGAGCCGAATGACACCACTTACCTCCCTCTTGACCTGATTGATCTAGTCGAGCAGGGTGAAAATGGTCAAGCTGGGTACCTGTAATCTGGTTCTGGATGTTCAGATCCACAGACGTCCGCTAGACCTAGATGGTTTAGTTGAGCGGATGCTTCTTGGTCGAGCGGAGACCCTGTAATCTAAATTTGATTGTTCTGCTCCATAGGTGGCTGCTCGACCGTTGCTCGACCTAAAGGTTTGGCCAAATGATCATCGAGCGGGGACACTTCATCTCTGTTTTCGCCCACTAACATCATTGAACTTTCGTACTCTGTTCCTGACCTCAATGTGATGACTTTGCACTCTTTCGGGTTCATTATGCTGTGAGACACATTCTTTTCTCTAACGTTTGTGCCTATTGATTCACGTTCCCGGCCATCTGCCCCATTATAAAGGTAAGGTCCTTCAACTGCTTAGATAAATCTGCATGATTAGCATTGATTTTATCTTCGATACGGTCAACCCTTGCATAATTCCTTGCCATGTATCGATTGAAGCTATCTTCTACACTTCACTTCATGCTGCTGTATACTAGGCCCCCTTTGTGTCAACTCTGTGATCTGCTTCTGCTGGGATTCTAGTAGCTAGTTGATATTAGCTAGACTAGAGACGATCTCATCATCCCTATTGGTCTTCACCACTTGTTGTTCAACCTGCGCCACCTTACCAAGTACATATAATCCTCTTACTTTTTCTATAGGCTAGTCACGTGAATTCATAGAGATGTCTTCAAACAATTTTCTACTTCAAGTGCTGTCTTAGATAACAGTGCTCCTCCTGATAATGCATCAATAAAAACCCGCGATTCATAATCCAATCCATAGTAGAAGATGCTTATGTACTCAGCCTTAGACATCCCATGTGGGCACCGCCTAAGCATATCTTTGAACCTATCCCATGCCTCATGAAATTTCTCACCCTGATTCATAACAAATTGGGTGATGTCTCGCTTCATTCTAAACACCTAAGAGCGTAGCATGTATCTCTCCAAAAACTTCTGCTACAGTTAGTCCCATGTAATACAATTTGTGGCATCGTGGGTCTCATACCAAGCTTCTGCCCTATCAATCAAAGAGAACTTGAATAGGGCGATTCATCTAGCATTATCATTAACTCCAATACCCATCTGAGTGTTTGCATAACCAGGGAATCTTCTGAGATGCTGATATGGATCTTCAAAGAAACCTCCAGAAAAGGAATTCTTCTCTACCATGTTGATAAGAGCGGGATGTTTCTCAAAATCATTATCTTCCCCCTTGCTTCTATCAACGCCATGTTGACAATCCCATAGTTCGTGAAAATTTCACGTATGGCAACATTATCCGGATTTTGCCTTGCTCCAGTCATATCTAGCTCAATGTGTTATTCCTTCTTTTCTTTCCTCTCCTTTTCCTAGTGCACAAGTACTTCAGAAAATTTTAAGGTTAGATAGAAATAAATAATCACAAATAGAAGTCTTAATCAAACTAGAAATAATAAACAAATAATAACAGCCTTCCCCGACAACGGCACCAAGAACTTTATGCGTGTTTTCTTTGCACGCAAAATTAATCCCCAAGTATTAAGGATATCAGTTGCAGCTTAAACAAGCGAACAAGTTAAATATCGAACCCAAATGATGGCGTATTATCAATTTAATTATTTACTGATTAATTAAGAAGAATGGCAATAAAAGTTAGGATTTTAATTATCAACTACTAAACAATTACTTTAAATAACAAATAAAATAAATAAGAAACTAGGAAAATATGAAAGTGAATCAAGTAGGAGAATAGGTAGCTCTAGGATAATCCAGTTTCACTCATTAATCTTCCTTTCGTGTATCAATATCTGACTCTGCATTGTGGAATATGAACGTATCACTAAACTATGCAAATCTACTCTGTAGACACAAGTAAATATGCATGTAACACGTGTGAATAACCTTGGAGTAAGAGATACAATTTCACTCCTCTTTCTAGGTACTATCAACATTAATTATTTCCCTGAGCAATTGGTAATCTAACATGATATGATCTCCCTTTATAGGTACTATAAAATTATCCTCTTTATCCTACTTACTAACCCGAATTCATTTCAATTAATAATTATTCAATAAGATAGTTCTAATGAAGCTTCGAACTTCCCTCACTTAGAATCATAACATGGAATCCTGCTCAGCAGTAAACGCACTCAATCAATAACCAAGATATGTATTCAGAATCTACATAATAGTTAATGATGCACAAAATAACTCTGAGTATGAATTAAAAAAGTATAGTCTTATATAAAATAAATCCACAAGTAGTGTTGTACGACGTATACACACAAAAGTTCAATTAATTCATAAAAACCTTCAAAACTCTAGATATACCAAAATGGTTCTAGCCCACGATATTGCGAAGAACAATCATGGGGGTTGGATAGATCATACCCATATGTCTGGAAAATCACAAGATAAATTAGGAATGAAATAAACCCTAATGTGGGCGTCGTCACGTCCTTCTCCATCTTGAATCCTCCTCTTGGTTCTCATCTTGATTCCACACACGAATCTTCAAAGTGATGGATGGATAGAGGAAAGGATGTGGATGATGGTTGGGGGATGATCCCCCTTGTGGGGTGTAGAATGATTATGTTGTGTCGTATCTGAATAATGATGCGATCTGCATTCCCTTTTATACTTGTAAGCTCTCCTTATTGACCTTGGATGGGCTTTTTCTTGGAAAACACGAAAATATACGCTACTAGGAGTATGGAATTACAAAAAATAGGATTCCATGTCCCCACTCCACCAAACTGCTCCAGGTCGAGTGGGATTGACCTTGGTCGAGCGGCAGTGCGCAGTCTCACCTTTTCGCGCATAACTTCCAAATTCGATCTTCGATTTGAATGATTCTTGCGCTCATGCGATCCTGTCTTTCTTGTCATTCTATAAATATAAAGAACCCACAGAAACTCTAACATTTGAATGTATAACAAGTCATACAAATTGGTATAGTCATGCTGAGTAGAAACAGCTTGCGCGACATCACCATTTTGATCATAACTTTCTCGTTTGGAATCCGATTGAGGTATTTCTTACGCCAAAATGATCCTCTCTTCTATGGATTTCCAACCAAGTATCACAATTCTAGTTCAAAGATCCACATGAACATAGAAAAATTACACAAGTTGGACTTACTTTTTTAGCATTCCTACACAAGTTGCACCTTTTTCTCCGACTTTGCACTTTTGATCCTTTTTCTACCTAAAACACTATAAAACACCTCAAGTTCACTTTTTTCTTACATATATCAAATATAAGACACTTGTGCTAATATATGACAACAATTCCTATCAAAAAGGTGTTAAATTGGACACTAAAACACGCTTATTTTCACTCTCATCAACAGACACGCCGTTCGACCTCAGTTCGACCAAGAGGTCCTGTTTGACCACTCCTAGTCTGGTCGAACGGCAACATATCAGCTTTGAAATATCAAGATTTTACCTCTAGTACATGCATGTGCGTGTTTTCGATGAAAAAGCACTGTAAGTGTCCATAAGGAGAAGTAACAAGTATAAAAAGGGGTGCCGATCACAGCAAAAAGAGAGTTAGATTCCACTCCATCCTACACCACATCCAAACCCTAACTCCATCCGCAGGAGCGGTAGAGAGAGATTCGTGCAATGAATCAAGTGAAAACCAAGTAAAAATTCAAGACAGAGCGAGAAGCGACGGGGCCCATCTCTAGGGTTTACTTCGCAACTTAATCTTTCTTATAATTTTCAAGACTATGGGTAAGATCTATCCAATCACCATTAATGTTCTTCAAAACCTCATAGGCTAAAACTGCTTTGGTAGTTCTAGGGTTATGAAGGTTTTTATCTAGTTAATTAAACTTCCGGTGTATATTTCGTACAACACTACTTGTGGATTATTTTATATAAGACTATGCATTTTTAATTCATACTCAGAGTTGTTTTGTGCATCATTAACTGTTATGTAGAGTCTAAATACATATCTTGGTTATTGATTGAGTACGTTCACTGCTGAGCAGGATTATATGTTATTATTCTAAGTGAGGGAACTCCGAGATTTCATTATAACAATCTTATATGAATACTTATTAATTGAATTAAATCCAGGTTAGTAAGTAGGATAAAGAGGATAATTGTATAGTACCTAAAAAGGAAGATCATATCGGGTTGAGTACTTAGTGCACGGAAAATAATTGATACCGATAATACCTAGAAAGGGGGGAGTAATTATATCTCTTGCTCCGAGGAAATTCATACGTGTTACACGCTTATATGCTTGTGTCTATAGAGTAGAATTATATGACTTAGTGATGCATCCATAATCCACAAGGCAGAGTTGGACATTGACATACGGAAGAGAGATTAATTAGTGAAACTGGATTACCTGAAGAGCTATCTATCTTCTCACTTGTCAAACTCTCGTTTATCTCTACTGTCTTTATTTTATTTGCTATTTTATTATTTGTTCATTAGTTTAATAATTACTCTCAACTTAAATTGTCAACAATAGTTTCTCTAGTTTAGATAATAATAAATTGACAATCAACCGTCCTTTGGGTTCGATAAATATAACTTGATCACTTATCTATGCTACAATCACATCCTTCATACTTAGGGTTAAAATTGTATGTTGAGAAAATGCCCAAAAAGTTTCGGGCGCCGTTGTGGGGGACGGTTGTCTTTGTCAAATTTATTGTTGCTCTTTTATTTGAAACTATTTTATTCTTATCTTAATCAAAGACAGGATATTTAGAACCTTTTGATCTGGAGATCGGTGCATCTTCGAGGAAGAAAAAGAAAATCAAGAACAAGAACGTGGAACCAACTGAAGCTTTTAATTTAGGAGGTAAAGTTGATGAGCTGAACTTGCAAGTGATTGAAGCAGAATCAGAGACATATCAGAAGCAGAAGCAGTCAATATGGCAGTGATTCCTGATAATCTTGCCATCCGTGAAGTTTTTAAGAACAACGGAGGAGGCAATGAGGGGTTGTTAGGAGCAAGAGGGGTCGGAGTTGATTTTGATTTTCACCCTACTCTTATCAGCATGATTGAAAGGAGTCCCTTCTCTGGGGAACCTTTGAAGATCCTCAGCAAATCTAAATAAGTTCCTTGGTTATGCTAGTACACAAAAAGATGCAGGAACTCATGAAGATGCAAGGAGGATCATCGTATTTAAGTTCTAGCTTACTGAAAAGGCTAGAGATGATACGATACTCTTAATGTTGCTGAATGCACTACCTGGGAGCAATTGAAATTGAAATTCTTGGAGAGATACATGCCACCTTCAAAGGTGTTTAAGATGAAACAAGAAATCAATCAATTTGCTATCGGTGGTAATGAGAAGTTTTATGAAGCATGGGATAGATTCAAGAACATGCTCGGGAAGTGTCCACAACATGGGCTATCCAAAGCTCAATACATCAGTATTTTCTTCAATGGATTAAACTGCAATTCTTGAGTTTTACTTGATGCTTCGTCGAATGGAGAACTGCTTACAAATTCATCCATGGAGGCCGAAAAGCTCTTTGAGGATATTTATATGAATTCAAGAGATTGACCAACTGATTGAGTGAGAGGCACTTATATCATTGGAAAAGTAGCACAAGTTGAACATACGATGGTGAAGTCGAGTAGAGAAGATGAGATCGTCTCGAGCTTGGCTAATATCAACAAGCTACTTGAAACCCAACAAAAGCAGATTACTGATTTGTCACTAAAAGTACCAATGATTATGCAGCGGGATGATGGTGAAGAAAGACCGATCCAAGAGGATTTTGAAGAATCAAGCTATGCCATGGGATAAAGTATTCAAGGAACGAATTATCCGAATAATCAAGGAAATAGGAATTACCAAAGGAACTACAACAATCGTGGTGCCTTGGGTAACTATCAATAACCAATGAGGCAGGAATTATCATGGAGCAATCCGAATGTGGCTATACAACCTCCGGTTGGTGTTAATCCTGATGCTAAGACGGAAGAAGGAAAACCTAGTTTGAAGGATACGATGAACCGTTATGTGGCTAGGAGTGATGCAAGGGTGGATCATATTGAGATAAAGATAGATTCGAATCATGAGGAGTTGTCTAAGCAGATAAAAGATCTTACATTGTTGATGGAGGACATGGCAGGGAATGTAAACAAGTTGAATCAAACTATTGAGAAGGGTAAGCTCACATCTCAAAGTACTACGAACCCTAAGTCTTGTAATGCCATCACATTTAGGTTCGGGACATAGTACGAAGGTCCAATGAAGCCGGTGGGCGAAAACGATGGAGGCAGGAGCCCCGTTCGACCAACCCTACCCAGTTTGACCAGACCTATTGGTCGAACTAAGGTTGAACAGTTTTTGGAAAAATAGAGTTATGACGCTCTGTTTTCTATCCCGCCGTTCGACCAAGGCCATACTGTTCGACCAAACCATTTTGGTCAAACCATGGTCGAACAGGCACCTGCGGAGAAGAAGATTCAAGTTCAGTTTATAGGGCCCCCGTTCGACCAGACTTATCCCGTTCGACAAGATTATTCTGGCCGAACTATGGTCCAACAGGCACTTAATGAACTGAACCCGTTTACAGAGTCCTCATTCGACCACACTTATTCTGTTCCACCAGACCATTCTGGTCGAACAGTGGTCGAACAGCTTCATGCACCTCCCGTTTCGATACTAAATGCTACACCTATTGTTCAAAACACTCCAAAGCCATCACAAGAGCAGAATACTGAGCTTATAGTAGAGAAGAAATGGAAAAAGCCAAGAGATTGAAAACCGTGAAGTATAAAGCGAAAGAGGTTGAACGTGATGAATGGGGAATTCCAAAAACAAAGATACCTCCTCTGTTTCCTTTTAGGATAGTGAAGAAGGGATTGGAAGATAAGTTCAAGAGATTTCAAGAGATAATGAACAAGATAAGCTTGCACATTCATTTTTCCGAAGCAATTATGGAGATGCCATACTACGCCCGATTTTTGAAAGATATCATATTGAAGAAGAGAAGTTTGAACAAAGTAGAGATAGTTAATCTTTCAAAAACTGCAGCTCGATAATTTAGAGGAAGCTACCATAGAAGTTGAAGGATCCGAAATGCTTCACTATTTTATGTGAGATTGGAAAGGAGCCGGCACGAAAAGTTTTATGTGATCTTGGTGCAAGCATCAACTTGATGCCCATATCTATATTCAAGAAGCTAAGTTTGTGGGAGCTCGCTCCCACAACAGTGGCTCTACAATTGGCGGATAGGTCTATGACTTTTCTGTAGGGTGTGATTGAGGATGTACTTGTAAAAGTAGACAAGCTTATCTTTCCTGTGGATTTTCTTGTGCTAGAGATGGAAGATGACAAGGATAATGTCCTCTTATTTTGGGAAGGCCATTCCTTGTCACAGCTGGAGCTATGATTGATGTCCAAAAGGAGGAGCTTAGATTGAGAATGGATAAAGAAGAGGTAATATTCAACCTCGATAGGGCAATGAAGATGCCAATAGAGATGCAATGTTACAGCATCGATGTGGTGGAGGAGATCGTGAAGGAAGATATGTTCTTGATCCTATCGAAGGATCCCTTGGAGCCATGCTTGGTGGAGTCTCTTACTTTTCCCACCACGGAGCTAGATGAGCTCTCTAATGAGGTATGTATTGAATTTCTTGAAAATTTACTTGCCTTAGGTGACAACAGGTATGAATCTACAAGAACCATGCTTGAAGCAGTCAAGTGCACTAGGCAGTACCTCCCACTGGATAAGGAAAGCACACCGAAGGAAGAAAAGAAGGAGGAGTTAAAACCACTACCGGAGCACTTGAAGTATGCCTATCTTGGCGACAATGAAATTTATCCGGTAATTGTATCTTCTTCCCTTACTGATGATCAACTTATAAGGTCGCTTGATATTCTTCGAAAATATAAGTCTGCTATAGGTTGGACTCTTCATGATTTGAAGGGTATCAGTCCATCATATTGAATTCATAAGATAAGGTTGCTAGACGAAGCTAAGAGAAGCATTTAGAATCAGCGGAGGGTCAACCCGCGATTCAAGAAGTGATTAGGAAGCAAATCCTAACGTGGTAAGATACAGGAATTATATATCCCATAATTGATAGTCCCCATGTGAGACAATTGCATGTTGTAGCTAAAAAGGGGGCATGACTATTGTGAAAGCCGATGATGGATAGACCTTAGCCATTAGGATTCCTATGGGATGGCGTGTGTGTACGGATTACAGGAAATTGAATGAAAATACATGCAAACACCATTTCCCTCTTCCTTTCATGGATCAAATGCTTGACCGTCTAGCAAGTTATGAATTTTATTGTTTATTGGACGGGTACTCGGGTTATAATCAAATCAAAATTGCTCTCGAGGATCAAGAAAAGACCACTTGTACTTGCTGCAAATAATTAAAATTTACGTCCAATTAAATGGTGACACATTGATTTTCTTGATTAAATATCAATTATTAATTATTTTGAAATTTAAATAAATTAATTCCTAAAAATAGATAATAAATAATTGATAATTAATTTAAGCCCAACAAATTAAATGTTGCTTAAATTAAATAAGGCCTGGCCCAAGTCAACAAGGTCAAATCAAATGAGGCATGACTTAAGTCAAACAAGCCCATACAAATTAAATCAGGCCCAAGCAAAATAGGTATGATTACAGTCCAATCAAGTTAGAATCCCTAGCCCGCAGGATATGGCCCAAATAGTTCTGGACCAATCAGAATGCAGACATTTATGGGGAGATCTTCACCTCTCACCTATATAAAGGGGTCCTCCTTTATTCATTTAAAGACACATTCAAGCACCAGAAGATGAAGACGCTCTAGAGAGATTGAAACACGAGCAATGCTCCACAAGATCTTCAAGCATCTTCAAGTCAAGAATGGTATACAATTCGGGATCAAGGTGCTAAGCCCCCTAAATCAAGCGTTCTTTATACACTAAGTTCTTCAGTGTTCTTCGAGTCAAGAACAGCATATGACTCGGGATCAAGGTACTAAGCCCTCCAGATCGAGTGTTTTCACATCAAGTACGTTTAATCCAAAAAAAGGCTCAAGGCCTCTGGATCAACATTATAAAGCCCCAAATTCGAATTTGGAAAAGCTTCAACTGAAGATCCAACTCAACACACAAAGTCATCGCAGTCAACATATACTGCAACTCAATAGGCATAGTCAGCACGATCAATACAACCAATCAAAGTCAAAGTCTGAATTGCTTCCAGAGAAGAATCATATGATAGATAGAGACAGTTTCCTAAATTATCATGTTTAATCCGTCTGGATTATTATTGTAATTCTTTTGTATTTATTTTATTACAAGTAAAAAATTTATTTTTACAAATTTTGGCACGCCCAGTAGGACCATCTTTGCCTCTCATCTCTTCTCTCTACAAGCTCAAAAGTACAAAATGACTCCTGTCAAGATCACTGTGGGAAGGAATGCTGCTTCTAAGTTCTTAGAGTCATTGAATGAATATGTTGCTGTTGTAAAAAAGGAGCATGTCACAAAAAGCTCGGTCAGAAGCTTCATCTGGATCCAACCCTTCGATTGAGGAGGCTTCGAGAAAACAACTACCTCTTAAAGAAGATAGTGATAAAGATTCCTCATCCTCATGCTCATCTTCAAGCTCATCATCTAGCTCAATTGCTGCTCCAGTGATGACAACAAACACTACAACTGTTGAGGGAAAATTAGCAAGCATAATGAAAGCTATCGAAGGGCTCACAAAACACGTAGAAGCTCAAGATTCAAAGATCTCCAAATTGATGGAAGGAAGGGACATCACGGAGACTAGCTGTGCAAATGGAAAAGGAATTGTGGATGAGAGTGAGGTGGAAGAGTTCACAAGACACCAAACTAATGAAAATGAGCAAACTCAAGGAGCATTACAACTTTTAACTGATGGAATACTCCAAGTCCATCAATTGAATGATATTATACTTGGAACAATAAAAGAAAGGTTTGAAGAGAATTCCAAGCCCACCGTCACTTATGTCAAGCCATTCACGAAAAGAGTGGACAACTTGAAGTTGCTACCAACCTCCCAAGTTCAAACAATTTGATGGCAAGGAAAACCCGATGCAGCACATAGCACACATCATTGAGATGTTCAATGGCACTAGTACTCATGGAGACCATATGGTGAGGCAATTAGTTCGCTCTCTCAAAGGAAATACCTTTGATTGGTATATCTACTTGAAAGCTGAATCCATTGATAGTTGTTCAAAAATAGAGCATGAGTTCCTTAACCATTTCTATAGCACGAGGAGAACCGTTAGCATGACTGAGCTAACTAATACTCATCAATTGAAGGAAGAGCATGTGATTGATTATATCAATCGATGGAGGAATTTAATTTTAAACTGCAAGGACCGATTATCTGAAGAGTCCTCTATTGAGATGTGTATCCAAGGGATGGAATGGAATCTCCTTTATATACTCTAAGGAATTCGACCTAAGACTTTTGAAGAGTTGGCTACTAGGGCCCATGATATGGAATTAAGCATGGATTCTAGTGGAATCAAACATTCACCAATGTCAGATTCATATAAGTCCAAAGATAAACAAGATTTAAAAAAGGGGGCAAACCCTATGCTAGAAACTCCAATAAAGAATCAATGGCAACAAACGCCACTACTGTCAAGGTTCGAAAGAATGGAGATGACTAACCCCGAAGGAGATGCAAGAAAAAGAGTATCCATTCCTGAACTCTGATGTTTCTGGCATATTCGATGATCTGATTAAAGACATACTCATCGAAATCCCTGAGATGAAATGCCCAGAGGAAGCCAATCGAACTAATGACCCAAAATAATGCAAGTACCATAGATTAGTGGGTCATCCCATCCATGATTATTTCATCTTCAAGGAAAAGATCATGCAGCTGGCCAAGGAAGAAAAAATCATGTTAGAGGATAAAGCAGCCGCAAACTTCACTTCTATAAAAGAAGGTTGTGATGAAAGCCCATGTCATGTGGTGAAAGAGTAAGGCAGCGAAGGTGAACAAATTGAGACTAAGGTAAAAGCTTACCCCATAAAGGTGACCTTTACAGATGAAGATATGTTGTTGGGTTCACAACCTCATAACCGATCTCTATTTGTAACCGGTTATACACAAGGACTGCGAGTAAATCGTATACTTGTTGATGGAGGATCAGTAGTGAACATTCTATCTTTCAAAATGTTGAAGAAGTTATAAATACCGGTTGATAAACTCAATCATAGTCAATTGATGATCCAAAGGTTCAACCATGAAAGGCAAAGAACCCTCGACACGATTGTTCTTGATGCAAAAACTTCGTACAACATGCTTTTGGTCGACCATGGCTACATAAGAATGGTGTGATCCCTTCCACATTATACCAGTGCTTCAAATATAGCGAAGGCAACAAAGTGAAAAGGGTGTTCGGTGATGACAAGCCATTTACAGAAGCTAAAGTTTACTTTGCAGATGCAAAATATTTCTTCAAAAATACAAAGGAAGTGAAATGTGAAGTAGCCCCAGCATGATGGGGTCAGAAAACAAATAAAGGAGGAAGGTAGCACATCATCTGCCACTCCCAAGAAGAACAAAGGCAAAGAGCTTGAGACCTTGGAAGAGTTGACGTTACCTTTAACAAAAATTGATGCAAGTAAACCTTCTTCTCCACCACCCAAAGGATTCACACGTCCTATTGAAGGAACAAAGACTGAACATGATGAGGTGTGCAGAAATAGCCAAGTCTTATGGTCCACAAGCTTTCGGACTCCTCAAGAAGGCTGGTTATAAATCGAAAGAAAAATCGATGAAAAGCAAGTTGCCTCAAGAGACTATCAACCCATCAGAACATGGGCTCAATGCCACTCAGAAAATGTTGAAAAACAGTGGCCACACTGTCAAGAATGTTAAGCCATGTTTGGGATATGTCCCTCAAAAGCCAGTCCGTATTGCAATTAGAAGAACAAGTACAAACTATATCACCGAGGGAGAAATTTCATCCATGGAATATATGTTTGATGAATCACTGTCTTCGAAAGGCTTGGAAGTGTCTTTGGAAGGCTCGAACCCTGTGAGAGGAACAAGTGTGCAAAGAAAAATAATAATCGTGCTCAGCAGTGAACGCACTCAATCAATAACCAAGATATGTATTCAGACTCTACATAATAGTTAATGATGCACAAAACGACTGTGAGTGAGAATTTAAAAAGCACAATCTTATATAAAATAAACCACAAGTAGTGTTGTATGGAGTTTACGCATGGAAATTTAACTAACTCATAAAACTTTCATAACCCTAGAACTACCGAAGCAGCTCTAGCCCATGATTGATCTAGGAACAATCATGCTTAATTGATATGATCTTACTTGACTCGCCAGACAAACCTCTCTTCACGACTCCTTGGGATGATGGTAGGGTTTCGGTAGTGGATGGATGATGAATGACTTTCGTTTCTTGCGAAAGCTCTTCTTTTCTACTCGTGGAACCTCCTTACGGGCTTAGGATGGACTTTTCCTTGAGGCACACATCAAATTTGGTAAAAGACATCTGGAATTACCATAAATAGAAGCAGCGAGAATCCATTCGACCACGCCGTGACTGGTCGAGCAAGGCCTCCTGGTCGAGCAATGGTCGAGCAAGCCTTCTGTAAGTTTTTGCATATTTTGTTCAACTTCACTCATCTGCTCGACCAAGATGATATTAGTCGAGCAACATCTCTTGGTCGAGCAAGCTCTCTGGACGAATATGCGTATTTTTCTCGACTTGACCACCTTGTTCGACTAAAGTGATGATGGTCGAACAAGGTCCTGAGGTCGAACAGTCTTCAAAAATCGCCTCAAAAATCGTGTCTTCCAATTCCAAGTCCTTTTGATCTATTTTCCTGAACAAATATGCTCAAAAAGCCCTAGTATCCTCTGATTCGTGACTTTTCCATGAACATACCGTTTCGTCTCAATAAAAGACTTAATCGTACTCAATTTTCACACAAATCAGAGCCTAAAATACTTGAATTTATACTCTCATCAAACCCCCAAACTTACACGTTGCTCGTCCGAGGCAACAAAAATCAAAACAACTCCAGAGAGTGTAATCACGAGATCAAGCACAACCTATCCTAACACATGTAATTGTATCAATTTCAAAACATGCAATCCATCCTACCTTTCATTCATACAAAACATCAATCAATCACAATACTTCTACGAGTGCTAAATCATCTAGCTCACGGGTAAATGTTTACTCTCTCTCTCTCAAGCGTAAAAGATGTACTTTATGGGTTAATATAAACACTCAATTTCAATTCATATACTCGCGTAACCATAAGCTTGACAATGGTCTCAAAAATCCATCTATAACTATTTCAATACTAGGATCACAAAGGACTTGAATTTAGATTGTAACGTTGGCTCCTTAGTAAAGGTAGGAGAATATAGATAAGTAACTAAATTTGCTAGTAAAGAAGTACCATGGAGATTTGCTTCTCAACAGCTTCCATCTTTCCTCCTTTGTTCTTCTTATGATCATCTTAATTCACGCCTTCTCCATCTTTTCATAGATCAACATCTTTTCTTCGCAGTAGAATTCCAATTCTAGTGTTCTTCAAGTATAAGGGTACCAGTTTCGGCACTATCCTTACAAGCATTAAGGATACCAGTTTCAGGCACTATCCCTTGCAAGATTTAACCTCTCGTCTTTTGATTCTTATTACACCAAATCTCTCCTCCCTATTCTTCATCAAAGCTTCATAGAGCATCATTTACCTCCACTCTTTACTAGTAATAGAAGTTCAAGGCTCACAAGGTAAATGGCTATTTTTCAACGGCTTGCCGAAAAAAAACTTAAATGCTTAAAAGGACTTCCAAAGATAATCATGTAATAAGGTAGGATAAATTTGGCTAAGTGACTTAATCAACAACAATGGCCTAAGATCATTTCCTATCATCTATCAATTATAGACTTCAAACAAGACTCCAAATCAAGTTCTATAAATACGAGTATACAAATGTCTCTCAAGAATAAACTATCATGCTCATAGCATGATCAAAAGGCTTAAATCCTCACATGATTAATAGAATCTTAAGCACTCTTCAAAGTATGCAATCAACAACAATTTTCTTTTGAACTACAAGTAAAAATAGAACATGCTCGTAATCAACAAATCAACATGCATCAAATAACGCGTATGCATAACATGAACAATGCTCATAACTAGACAATCAAAAACAAATCCTATAAACACTTTCTACCAATCAATCACCCAATCATCATCAATATTATCAAATGCATGCCACTCACACCACAAATACCCAACCTGTAGAGATAAAAGAGAAGGAAGATGAGATGAAACAGACGAAGAAAAACCTGATGCTCTCTACTCCTCCGGAGCATCATCATCACTCGCACCCTCTTCGTAATCACCATCGCCCATCTCCAAGCGCAACCGATCTACATCTCTATAAAGAGCATTAATCTTTCTATCCAACTAGCGCTCGTCGGCATGCATTCTCCCTAACATCTTATCCATATCAACATAGTTGCCCTGCAGCGTGTTGTACCTCGCATCAAGTGCGGCATAATTTGCATTCGCCAATCCCAGCTGCCTATTAATCTCCTGCTGATTCGTATTCATTGTGGCGAAGTGTTCATTCATCAATCGGAATTGCTCCTGATAAAATTGATCCTGAGCTCGCCAAAAATCTGGCTGCTGCTGTGGCAGTGGCTCATAAAACTCCTGCTCATAAGGCTGTGGCTATGGAGGCAGCACCGGAGGAATACCCATCTCCAGATATACAAAAGCTGGCAGCGGCTGTGGCTCTTCCTCTTCAAGGTCGGCTGGATCTCCGATCAAAACCATGTCCTCATCTAAGACGATCCCCTGATCGCACATATCAGCAAGAAGTCTCCAATCTCCTCTCCCCAAACAAGTCTATGAGATCACCTTGTGCTCCGTTGTATTCATCAATAAATTATTATTGACCCTAACGGAAGTGAGATCAACAATCACCAGTGGAAATCAGAATGTACTAGGATTCTTTCCTCGGATAAACATCCAAGTACCATCTAGCCGCTCAATCAGCCGCATCCTCACACAAGTTGAAATCAAGTTTGGATCCCCTCGTGTAGGCCTATGCTTGCTCAAATCGACTCTATAATACTCAGCTATCAAGGTAATGAGCCCTCCGATGTTCACACGCTGAAATCCTTGGGTAGTAAACTTGTGAAGCTGCTAGAAAAAGTATGCTGCTACGTTAAACAAACTCCATGTAGCATGCACCAAAGCATGTACAGCTCCCCCCTTGGAATACAACTCCCCTCGGACCTTACAAACAGCGTGTTGCCCAAAATCCTGTCCATATATGCTAACATGGGATTGCGGATGAAAGCAAACTTGGAAGTATTCGTATTATATTTCTCCTGCCTTCCCGTAATAACTCTCCATAACTCATCCGGCTTGAAATCATCATGCTCAACATCCGTCTCATTCTCACAGCTAATCAATTCATTAAACTCTCGGGCCCACATCGTCTGCTCCTGCCCGCCAATCTGCATCCGAATACCATAAGCAAGGTATCAGTCTCCACGCTCTATCCTCAACCTGCATAAAACCTCCGCAATGATATAAAAATAGGTCTCTTTCTTCATCTCCATAAACTGAGAAATGCCCACTTGACCGAACATCCAACGAATATCATTGATAATGTTCATCTCCCTCATCGCATGATCATCCTGATACCGCGTCCTCATGATCTTTTGTGATATTGCAGACCACATCTCCTTCTTCTCCTCCCAATTTGGAATTTTGATGCCATAATCGGACGGCCTCCTCTTCTCCATCCTTATTTTCTTCACTATTTTACCAAGCGAAGGCGACCTAGGTCCCTTCCTCTTGGATGAAGAAGCAATCTTTTTTCCTACAAGAACAATACTTCAATATATACCAACGAGATATAACCAACATACCCATCTAAAGACTAGCATAAATCCTACTCAAGACTTCGAATTCATGTGCTTCAAATAACTCAATCTCAAGTGTTCATTCAATCATAATTGCACTATACATCAACACCTTCAATCAAGAATAATGAAAACTCTCTTAGTCTTATCACTACTCCACACAAACATGCTTTCATGTCACATAAACTTCAACCAAAAATCTAGCATGCTCATCTTCCACCCTCAATTGCACCACAACAATACTCCAATTCACTGAGCCCATACCTATAAATCAAATTAACCTCAAGCCCATACTATACACACCATCAATTTCACAAAAATTCCACAATTCAACGTAAATCGAACCATGAAAATCAAGTGCGATTTCAAATAAGAACTTCAACAATTCAACCATCAAATCCAACCAAAACTATGTTTAATTCACTCACCCAATCTTTACTAAGCATAATCACTTTAATTCTAGAATAAAAAGTGAGGAGAAACGTACCTTTTCTTGACATGGTGTGCGTGTGGTGTAGATGATGAAAACCCCCCAAAAATTCGAGTGTATAGCCCTAAATCAGACTTGAAACCCCTCAAATTCGAATGTTAAAGTGTGTGGAAGGGTAGATTAGGGTGTAGGGAAGAATTTGAAGAGAAGACTTACGGGTTGGAATCGGTGCTCGAGAGAAGGTGAAGGGAGTATGTCGAACGGAATGAGAAACTAATTACCTTTCAAAACTGACTCCGGACTTTGTTCGACTTGAGAGGGTTAGTCGAACAAGAGGTGAAAGTCGAGTAACCAAGAATTACCATTTGAAATTGGAGTTGTTCGACCTCCATTCGACCAAAAGATCGTGGTCGAACAAGTTCTGGAAGTCGAGCAAACTGCCTAGTCGTGCCACCTGTTCATATCTGTCCTGCTCGACCTTCATTCGACTTGAAGTCTCTGGTCGAACAACCCCTTTTTAGTCGAGCAAACTCTCTGTAAGTTTGCACATTTTGTTCGACTTCCATTTGAGTTCCCAGTGTAGTCGAACAACTTTGTCCAGGTCGAACAACCCTATTGGAAGAATTTAGCATTTTCTTTGACCATTGCTCGATCAAACAACATGGTCGAACAACCTCCTGGAAGTCAAACAACCTCTCAAACTCTATAAACATCGTACTTTTCTCGTATTTCCCTGCAACAATTAAACTATAGGACAACATCAAGTATCAAGATAGCAATTTCTAAGCTCAAGAACCAATTTAGACCATAAAACATAAAGTGTAACTTTGCAATGACACTTAAAAATAAAACACTAGGCAAATTGCAAAAAATCGATACATCAAAACCGGTTTAAGTTTTAATATACAGCAAAAAATCAACTCCCCTAGAAAACGTTACAAAGAAAAGATTATACTCTCCGTGCTATGATGAGGTGAGTACATCACACCCCCCAAACTTAGTAAAAACTATAGTGGAAACTAAGTTTGCAAAGAGATGTAATTTCCGAATAATAAGCACATCATATATAAAAATTTCTTACTCACACTAATGAAAATAAAGCAATAAAATGAGAGGGAAAGCCCCCAACAGGTGCTCTTGTTTAAAGTCGTAGAGTCACGACGGTACCAATCGATGTCCATTTGCCGCTATGATGTCTCCATCTTTGTCCATAAGCTCAAAACTCCCCCCTCCGCAGACTCTATGGATAATGAATGGCCCCATCCACTTTAATTTCAATTTCCTTGCGAAGAGCTTCAAACGAGAATTAAAAAATAATATCTCATCTCCTTGCTTGAACTCCTTGTATTAGACTCCTTGTATTAGATCTTTGAATCATGCCATTTCTTCATCCTCTCCTTAAAGATCTCTAAATTCTTGTAAGCTCGATTTCTGAACTCATCCTTTTGATCCTTAAGAGACAATTTCAAACTCCTTAAAGCCCAAAAAGCTTTGTGTTGAATCTCCACGGGTAAGTAGCACGGCTTTCCATAGATAATTTGATACGGTGACATATCCAACACCGTCTTATACGCAGTTTGGAACCCCCATAAACATCATCAAGCTTCATAGCCTAATCCTTCCTATTGATTCCGACTACCTTTTCCAAAACTTGCTTCACTTGTCGGTTGGATACTTCAGCTTACCCATTCGCTTGAGGGTGATAGGGTGTAGTAATCCTATGCTTAACACCGTAATCCTTAACCACCTTTTCAAGAATCTTATTGACAAAATGAGACCCTCCATCACTCTCTAGTGCTCTAGGAACTCCATAGCGGGCAAATATATATTTCATCAGGAAAGATAAAACAGTCCTTGAATCATTCATGCGAGTGGGAATGGTTTCCACCCACTTAGAAACATAATCTACTGCTAAAAGGATGTAGAAAAATCCATTAGATGGGGAAAAGGCCCCATAAAATCGATCCCCCACACATCGAAGATCTCTACAACAATGCTCAGCTGAAGTGGCATCTCATGTCTCCTACTTATGTTCCCCATCCTTTGACTTCTATCGCATATCGCCACATAGGTTTCACAATCTTTAAACAAAGTAGGCCAATAAAGAGCGGATTGAATTACTTTTGTTGCCATCTTTTGAGCTCCAAAGTGCCCCCCATTAGGTTGTACATGGCAAAAATAAAGAACGCTCTCCATCTCCATCTCAGGCACACACCTACGGACTATGAAATTCGTACATATCTTGTAGATAAATGGATCATACCATATGAATGTCTCAACATCCCTTTTGAATTTCGCAAGTTGATATCGGTAGAGATCTCTTGGAATTTCTCCTAAGGTAATGTAATTCACATAATCCGCATACCATGGATCCATCCCTTGGGCAGCCACCACACATGCTCTTTCTGCTCCTTCAACAAACACCGCCATGATCTTCTCATCAGGGAACATCTCTTCTATGTAATCAAAAAAATCATCACAGTGCTCTCTTGTCTCTAACCTTGATAGGTGATCCGCCAAAACATTCTCCGTACCCTTCTTATCTCGGATCTCCATATCAAACTCCTGCAGAAGAAGGATCCATCTTATGATCCTTGGCTTCGTTTCTTTCTTCTCCATCAAGTATCGGATCGCAGAATGATCCGTGTATACTATCGTCCTCATGCCAACCAAATACTTTTGAAACTTATTGAATGCATACACTACAGCTGGAAACTCCTTTTCAATCACTGTGTAGTTCTTTTGTGTAGCATCAAAAGTCTTACTCGCATAGTAAATGGCACAGAACTTCTTTTCCCTCAACTGCCCAAGAATTGCTAAGTCACTTGCATCACACATAAGTACAAACAGTTGAGTCCAATCTGGTGTGATCAAGATAAGTGCAGTATTAAGCGCCTCTTTCAAAACCTAAAAAGCCGTTAGACACTCTTCATCAAAAACAAAAGGAACATCCTTTTCAAGTAAATGAGATAAGGGCTTGGAGTATTTCGAAAAGTCTTTTATGAATCTTCTATAAAAATCGGGGTGTCCAAGGAAGGACCGCACTCCCTTTTCATTAGTAGGTGGAGGAAGCTTCTAAATTGCCACCACCTTTGCTCTATCCACCTGCAATCCCTTAGCCGAAATATGATGGCCAAGAACAATCTCATCTCTTACCATTAAGTGGCACTTCTCCCACTTCAAGACGAGATTAGTTTCTTGACATCTCTTCAAAATAGTAGCAAGATTAGATAAACAAATATCAAAGGAGGAACCCAACACAGAAAAATCATCCATAAACACCTCCATGATCTTTTCTATCAATCCATCAAATATGTCCATCATGCAAAGCTGAAATGTAGAAGGTGCATTACATAATCCAAAAGGCATCTTTCTAAAGGCAAAAGTTCCATAAGGGCAAGTAAAAATAGTCTTTTCTTGATCCTCGGGTGAATCATGATTTGATTATAACCCGAGTACCGAATGGATGGAGGAAAGGATGTGGATGATGGTTGGGGGTGATCCCCGATTGTGGAGTGGTGTATGATGGATGTGGCTCCTCTCTAATTAACTCAATCTCTATTCTTCTCTCTTGGTGTGATCTACATCCCCTTTTATACTTATAAGCTCTCCTTATGGACCTAGGAAGGGCTTTTTCTTGGAAAGCACGAAAATTCACGAACAGGGGATAAAAATACCGATTCAGCATTGTTCAGGCTTTTGGTTCGACCACGACAGTGGTCGAACCACTCGTGTCGTGGTCAAACCACTCGTGTCGTGGTCAAACTATGGTCGAACTGCAATAATTAGTCTCACCGTTTCGCATATAACTTCCACATACGAGCTCCGATTTGAGTGATTCTTACGCTCACGCAATCCTCTCTTTCTTAGCTTTCTGTCCATATAAACAAATCTTAGAAACTCCAACATTCGAATATGTAACAAGTCATGCAAAGTAGCATAGTTGTTCTGTTCGGCATAGCTTGCGTGGTGTCACCATTTTGATCATAACTTTCTCGTTTGGATTCTGATTGAGTTGTTCTTTATGCCAAAACGACCCTCTCTTCAGTGGCTTTCCAACCATATATTACACCACTCGTTGAGAGTTCCATACAAACACAGAAAAATTACACAAGTTGGACGTGCATTTTTCAATATTCATACACAAATTGCACCTTTTCTCCAAATTTACATTTTTGATCATTTTTCCACCTAAAACATAATAAAATACCTCAAGTGCACCTTTTTCTCACATATATTGAATATAAGACACTTGTGTTAATATATAACAATAATATCAATAAAAAAAGTGTTCAATTGGACACTAAAATACGCTAATTTCCACTCTCATCAATCCCCCAAACTTACCCGTTGCTCATCCCGAGTCAACAAAATAAAAATAAAGAGAAAGAGAGAATGAAAATTAGCAGGGAAACAAGGACATACCAATACCCCCTTCAAAATACAATTGTCCTCAACTTAGATCATACAACTCTCATTATATGTAATAATCAATTCATAGCATACAAGTTAAGACAATCACCACCAATTCAAATATGTTCTCACGGGAAGTATATATCACTAGCACTCAAGTGTAAAAGATGTACACTTATGGGTTAAGGTGTTTACGCTCAGATTCAATTCAAGTGCATGCGTAACCATAAGCTTGTCAAACGTCTCAAACTCTCCACCACTTAAAAGTATGATTCGACAATGGGATCAAAAAGGACTTTTAATAGGATGTAATGTCGACTCTTTGGTTAAGGTAGGAAATATATAGATAAGCGACTCAAAAGTCAAATCAATCAACCGTGCACACCATCATGATCTTTCGTTCTTCTTACTCACTTCAATTAAGCACAACATCCTTCTCAACACTTTTACTTTTTTCAAGCACAACATTTTTTTCCTTTTCTTTTTTTTTTCTCAAGATACTAATTTTGGGCACTACCTCTAACATCTAGGGGTACCAGTTTTGGGAACTACCCCTAAGCATCTTATTTTTCTGCTCATATTTTTCATCTCATAATCACTTGTACATCTCCAAATATTTTATTTCTTCCAAACTCCATGAAGATCAATTCACACACTTTGACAATATTTAATTCTCCACTAAATATAGGAATTTCAGGCTCAAATAGGATATCAAAGTGGCTATCTTCGTAGGTTGCCAAAGAAATAAGGCTTTTAGGCTCAACGGGGCTAACTACGGATAAACATCATTCGGTAGGAAATTATTTGGCTAAATGACTCTTAAATTCAAGGATGGCCTAAAATCATCTCTCATTATCTAAAATAACATGCAGTCTCAAGTAAGATAAGAGGCAAGTTCTAGAATACACACACAAGAACGATACTCACCAGAAAGAAATATCATGTGATTATGTAACATGATCAACGAGGCTAAAAATCTCACATGGGTTTTTAACAAATAACAGAGCTCCTTTCATGGTAAGTAATATCTCAAAAGTACACATAGAACTTCATATCAAAATGTAACTCAAGTACACTTCCTATATCAATTTCAAGAGCATATGAATTTCAGACACAATTTAAAAATATAAGTTCATGTGTAGCATAACCATAAACTAAATCCTTCCACTCTTACTAATTTAAAGCACACATAAAAATTAGAATAAGAAAATGAGTGCACCAGATTTCTCCTTCGAAACATTCACGAGCTCCTCGAGTTGTTCAGCTCGATCAGGTCAAAGCCTCAGTTTACCTGTTTCTATCATCAAAGCTCAAACACACCTCATCATCACAGATTCATCAATAATAAAATAAGAGAACTATAAGAAAGACTCAATTGACTATCTAATCGACTCCACACACTAGACACACCACTGAACACTAGGCAAATTGCAAAAAATCAACACATCAAAATCGATTAAAGTTTCAACATACCGCAAAAAATCAACTCCCCTAGTAAACATTACAAAGAAAAGATTATACTCTTTGTGCTTCACTGAGGTAATAACATCACACCCCAAAACTTAGTAAAAATATACGTTGAAACTAAGTTTGCAAAAAGATGTAATTGCCGATTAGTAAGCACTTAAATATAAAAATTTCTTACTCACACGAAAGAAACAAAGCAATAAAACGGAAGGGCAAGCCCCAAACAGGCGCTCATGTTTAACGTCGGAGAGTCATGACGGTTTACCGCTTTTGAACTACTGGATCAGATGGCGGTCTTCTCGCATCCTCACCTTCAAATACTTTCTTTCCCTCTTCTTGTCGACACTCAGCACCTCACATTTCTTGGTCACAAATATATGATCCTTGGAATTTCATTCCTCCCATGGCTGTCTAGACACCTCCATGTCAATCTTCTATTCAAATTCAAATCATCTTTCTTGTTAAAATCAAGATTAAACAAGTTAGAAATCACATCTATGCTCTTAAATAATTGAGTCTCCATGGGCATCTTCATTGTTTGATCAAGAGAGAAAACCACATCTTCATTATCCATCTGCAGTCTAAGCTTTTCGGCTCTCAACCTTTTTCCTCTTTCCCATTTATTTTCCGCTATAAGCTCAGTATTCTGTCCTTGGGATGGCACGAGAGTAGCATTAACATCATGTAAAGCATTCGGTGTGGAAAAAGGTGCCGAACAAGGCGGTTCAACCTCGGTTCGACCATGAGTGCTGGTCAAACCAGGTGTGTAGTGGTCAAATCGGGCTTTAGAAATTGCGTTCTCCACCGGACAAGTCTGTTCGACCACAGATCGACCAAGAGGGCTGGTCGAACCATGGTGATCATGGTCAAACCGTGCTTGACGTGGTTCAACCAAGGTTCGACCAACAGGGCTGGTCAAACCGTGCTTAACATCATAGAGCACTTCTTAAAGGGTGGTTCGACCAAGGTTCGACCAACAGGGCTGGTCGAACCATGCTTGACGTGGCCAAATCACACATCAGATAAAACAGGGGGTCTCGAATTGGCTGGTTCGACCACGATTCGATCAACCGAGTTGGTCGAACCATGAGGGTCTTGGTCGAACCGGTCGGCTGGAAGCTCCGGAAGTTGCCCAAGTGCTTGGTTCGACCTCCATGATATGATTCGACCTGTTGGCTTGGTCAAATTGAGGTCGAATCATGCTCCTGGAGCTTCAAAATTTGTTTCCGGCATTATCAGTCCCTCATACTGTGTTCTAGACCTCAACGTGATAGCTTTACACTCTTTTGGGTTCGTTATACCTTGAGACGGGAACATTTCTTTCTCCAATGTTTGTATCAATTCATTCACATTCCTGGTCATTTGCCCCATCATCAAAGTAAGGTCCTTCAACTGCTTAGATAAATCTGCATGATTAGAGTTCATAGTAGCTTCAAGATGATCAACCCTTTCATCATTCTTAGCCATGTATCGATTTAAGGTATCTTTAACACTCTTCACTTCTTGCTGCTGGAGGCCCCCTTAGTGTCAACTCTGTAATCAGCTTCTCTGGGACTCTAGTAGCTTGTTGATGTTAGCTAGACTAGAGATGATCTCATCATCCCTATTCGGCTTCACCACTTAATATTCAACATGTGCTACATTTCTAAGTGCATATGATCCTCTATCTCTCTCTACAGGCCAGTCACATGAATTCATAGAGATGTCTTCGAACAAATTTTCTGCTTCAAGTGTTGTCTTAGATAACAGCGCTCCTCCGGAGGATGCATCAATAAAAACACACGACTCACAATTCCATCCGTAGTAGAAGATGCTTATGTACTGAGCCTTAGACATTCCATGCTCCAAGCTTCTACCTTATCAATTGTCTCATACCAAGCTTCTGCCTTATCAATCAAAGAAAACTTGAATAAGACAATCCGTCTAACATTATCATGAGCTCCAACACCTTTTTGAGTGTTTGCATAACCAAGAAATCTTCGGAGATGCTGATATGAATCTTCAAAGCAACCTCCAGAAAAGGGATTCTTCTTTACCATGTTAATAAGAGCGGAATGTATTTCAAAGTCATCATCTTCCCCCCTTGATCCTATCAATCCCATGTTACCAATTCCATAGTTAGTGAAAATTTCACGTATGGCAACATTATCCGGATTCTCCCTTGCTCCGGCCATGTTTAGCACTATAAGTTATTTCTTCCTTTCCTTCCTTTCATTTTCCTAGTGCACAAGTGCCTAAGAAAAATTCAAGGTTAGATAGAAATAAATAATCACAAATAAAAATCTTAATCAAATTAGAAATAATAAAATAATAATAACAACCATCCCGGCAACGGCACCAAAAACTTGATGCGTGTTTTCTTTGCACACAAAATTAATCCCCAAGTATTAAGGATATCAATTGCAGCTTAAGCAAGTGACCAAGTGAATATCGAACCCAAAGGACGGCGTATTATCAATTTAATTATTATCTAAATTAATTAAGACGATTATGGTAATATAGTTTGAGGTTTAGAATTATTAAACTACTAAACAAGTAATTAAAATAACAAATAAAATAAAGTCACTTGAAGAATATGAAAGTGGATCAAGTAGGAGAATATGTAGCTCTAGGGTAATCCAGTTTCACTCATTAATTTCCCTTCCGTGTGTTGATGTCCGACTCTGCCTTATGGAATATGGACGCATCACTAAACCATGCATATCTACTCTATAGACACAAGTAAGCATGCGTGTAACACGTGTGAATAACCTCAGATCAAGAGATATAATTTAATCTCCCTTTCAAGGTATAATCAGTATCAATTATTTCCCTGACCAATTTGTACTCTAACCTGATATGATCTCCCTTTATAGGTACTATAAAATTATCCTCTTTATCCTACTTAATAACCCGAATTCAATTCAATTAATAAGTATTCATATATGATATTTCTAATGAAGCTTCGGAGTCCCCTCACTTAGAATCATAACATAGAATCCTGCTCAGCAGTGAACACACTCAATCAATAAACAAGATTAATATTCAAACTCTACATAACAGTTAATGATGCACAAAACGACTGTGAGTATAAATTTAAAAAGTGTAGTCTTATATAAAATTAACTACAAGTAGTGTTGTACGGAGTTTACGCACGAAAGTTTAATTAATTCGTAAAAACCTTCACAACCCTAGTTCAACCAAAAAGGCTTTAGCCCATGATGTTAAAAAGAACAATCATGGGTGTTGGATAGATCTTAACCAGATATCTGGAAAATACAAGATAAATTATGAAACGAATAAAACCTTAGATGTGGGAGTCGTCGCGTCCTTCTCCGTCTTGAATCCTTCCCTTAGTTCTCCTCTTGATTCCACATATGAATCTTCAAAGTGATGGATGGATGAAGGAAAGGATGTGGATGATGGTTGGGGTGTGATCTCTCCTTGTGGGGTGGTGTATGATGGATGTGGCTCCTCTCTAATTCACTCAATCTATATTCTTCTCTCTTGGTGTGATCTACATCCCCTTTTATACTTATAAGCTCTCCTTATGTACCTAGGAAGGGCTTTTTTGGAAAGCACGAAAATTCACGAACAGGTAGTAAAATTCCCGATATTGCGCTATTCAGGCTTCTGGTTCGACCACGACAGTGGTCGAACCGCTCGTGTCGTGGTCGAACTGCAGTGCGCAGTCTCACCGTTTTGCATATAACTTCCACATACGAGCTCTGATTTGAGTGATTATTGCGCTCACGCAATCCTCACTTCCTTAGCTTTCTGACCATGTAAAGAACTCTTGAAAACTCTAATATTTGAATATGTAACAAGTCATGCAAAATGGCACAGTCGTTCTATTCGGCACAGCTTGCGCGGCGTCACCATTTTGATCATAACTTTCTCGTTTGGATTCCGATTGAGTTTTTCTTTACGCCAAAATGACCCTCTCTTCAGTGGCTTTCCAATATCACAACATGAAATGGACTCACATAGGGACTATCACTAATGGTATAAATAATTCCTGCATCTAGCCACATTAGGATTTGCTTCCTAATCACTTCTTGAATAGCGGGATTCACCCTCCGCTGATTCTGTATACTACTCTTGGCCTCATCTAACAATCTTATTCTATGCATGCAATATGAAGGATTAATGCATTTTAAATCATCAAGAGACCAACCAATCGTAGACTTATACTTCCTAAGCACATCTAACAATTCCTCAAGTTGATCATCATCAAGAGAAGAAGATATAATTACCGGATATTTTCCATTGTCATCTAGGTAAGCATACTTCAAGTGCTCCGGTAGCGGTTTCAACTCCTCTTTCTTCTCTTCTTGAGGTGCACTTTCTCTATCCAATAGTAGGTACTTCCTAGTCCACTTCACTTCTTCCATCTTGGTCCTTTTCGACTCATGCCTGTCATCACCCAAAGCAAGCAAGTTTTCAAGAAATTCAATATATACCTCATTGGAGAGTCCATTTAGCCCCGTAGTGGGAAAAGTAAGAGACTCCGCTAATCATGTCTCAAGACGATCATTTGAAAGGATCAAGGACATATCTTCCTTTACGATCTCCTCCACCACGTCTATACTGTGACATTGTATCTCCATTGGCATCTTCATTGCTTTGTCAATTTTTAATAAGATCTCTTCTTTAACCATCCTCAGCCTTACCTTGCCCTTTTGCACATCAATCATAGCTCCTGCAATCGCAAGGAAAGGTCTACGTAATATTAGAGGGATATTATCCTTATCATCTTCCATCTCGAGCACAAGAAAGTCCACAGCAAAGACAAGCTTCTCTACTTTGACAAGAACGTCTTCAATCACACCCTTCGGAAAGGTCATAGACCTATCCGCCAATTGTAGAGCCACCGATGTGGGAGTTAACTCCCCCAAACCAAGCCTTTTAAAAATGGAAAAAGGCACCAAATTAATGCTTGCCCCAAGATCACACAAGGCCCGTCGTGCTAGCCCCTTTCCTATTTCACACAAGATAGTGAAGCTTCATGGATCTTTCAACATAGCTGGCAGCTTCCTTTGTATAATCGAGCTGCAATTCTCTGATAAATTCACTGTTTCAATTCCGTTTAAGCTTCTACTCTTCAAAAGTATATCCTTCAGAAAACAGGCATAATACGACATCTCCAAGATCGCTTCAGAGAAAGGAATGTTCAAGCTTATTTTGTTTATGTAATCTTAAAACCTCTTGAACTTCTCTTCCAAAACCTTTTTTACAAGCTTGAAAGGAAACGGTGGTGGCATCTTTGTTTTTGGAATACCCCATGATGCGCATTTTCTTTATACGCAAAATTAATCCCCTAGTATTAAGGATATCAATTGCAGCTTAAGCAAGTGACCAAGTGAATATCGAACCTAAAGGACGGCGTATTATCAATTTAATTATTATCTAAATTAATTAAGACGATTATGGTAATATAGTTTGAGGTTTAGAATTATTAAACTACTAAACAAGTAATTAAAATAACATATAAAATAAAGTCACTTGAAGAATACGAAAGTGGATCAAGTAGGAGAATAGGTAGCTCTAGGATAATCCAGTTTCACTCATTAATTTCCCTTCCGTGTGTTGATGTCCGACTCTGCCTTGTGGAATATGGACGCATCACTAAACCATGCATATTTACTCTATAGACACAAGTAAACATGCGTGTAACACGTGTGAATAACCTCGGAGCAAGAGATATAATTTCACCCCCTTTCTAGGTACTATCAGTATCAATTATTTTCCTGGTCAATTGGTACTCTAACCCGATATGATCTCCCTTTATAGGTACTATGAAATTATCTTCTTTATCCTACTTAATAACCCGAATTCAATTCAATTAATAAGTATTCATATATGATAGTTCTAATGAAGCTTCGGAGTCCCCTCACTTAGAATCATAACATGGAATCCTGCTCAGTAGTGAATGCACCCAATCAATAACCATGATATATATTCAGACTCTACATAATAGTTAATGATGCACAAAACGACCGGGAGTACGAATTAAAAAGGCACAATCATATATAAAATAAATTCACAAGTAGTGTTGTACGGAGTTTACACACGAAAGTTCAATTAATTGGTAAAAACCTTCACAACCCTAGTTCTACCAAAAGGCTCTAGCCCATGATGTTGCGAAGAACAATCATGGGTGTTGGATAGATTTTACCCGTAGTTCGGAAAATACAAGATAAATTAGAAAATAAATAAACCCTAGATTTGGGAGTCGTCGCGTCCTTCTCCATCTTGAATCCTCCTCCTGGTTCTCCTCTTGATTCCACAGTCGAATCTTCAAAGTGATGGATCGATGGAGGAAAGGATGTGGATGATGGTTGGGGGGTGATCCCCCTTATGGGGTGTAGTATTGTTGTGGCCTCTCTTATGGCTCTTTTGTTTTTTTTTTCTTTTAATGGTGTGATCTACACCCCCTTTTATACTTGTAAACTCTCCTTATAGGCCTTGAAATGGGCTTTTTGAGTGATCACACGCATTGAGGGTGTAAAAATACGAATATGGAAAGTTTCCGCAGGTCAATTCGACCACGAAGCTAGGTCGAATTCACCTCCCTTGGTCGAATTGCAGGTCGAATCACCCTGCTGGAAGCTTCAGACACCGGATTCGATCTTCAGGTTCTGGATTCGACTAGCACAGCAGGTCGAATTGCTTCTTTTGTCGTCCAATTCGAACAGGATTCGGCCACATGGTCAGGTCGAATTCAAATGTTGTGGTCGAATTGTCTTGCGCAGTCCCACCGTTTCGCGTATAACTTCCACATCCAAGCTCCACTTTGAGTAATTCTTGCACTCACAAGATCCTCTCTTCCTTGGCTTTCTATCCATATAAAGAATATAAGAAAATTCTAATATTCGAATGTGCAATAAGCCACGGAATATAGCACAGCAATTCTGTTCGGCATAGCTCGCGCGACGTCACCATTTCGATCATAACTTCCTCATTTAGAATCTGATTGGAGAGTTCTTTACACTAAATCAACCCTCATTTCAGTGGCTTGCCAACCATGTATCACACCAATAGTTTTGATCTCCACAACAACACAGAAAAATTACAAAAGTTGGATGTGCATTTTTAGCATTCTTGCACAAATTGCATCTTTTCTTCAACTTTGCACTTTTCATCCTTTTTCCACCTAAAACACAATAAAACACCTCAAGTGCACCTTTTTCTCACATACAATGAATATAAGACACTTGTGCTAATATATAACAAGAATTTCCATCAAAAGGTGTTAAATTGGACACTTAAACACGCTAATTTCCACTCTCATCAATCCCTCAAACTTACATGTTGCTCATCTCGGTGCAACAAAATAAATATAAAGCAAGAGAGTAAGAAAATTAGTGGGGAAACAAGGACTATGACCAATACCCCATTCAAAATACAATTTTCATCAACTTAGGTCATGCAACTCTCATTACATGTTATAATCAATTCATAACATACAAGTTAAGACAATCACCACCAATTCAAATGCTCCATTGACATATTCTCACGGGAAGTATATATCTCACTCAAGTCTAAAAGATGTATACTTATGGGTTATGGTGTTTACACTCAGATTCCATTCAAGTGCATGTGTAACCATAAGCTTGCCAAATATCTCAACTCTCCACCACTAAAAGTATGATTCGACAATAGCATCAAAAAGGACTTTTGTTAGGATGTAATGTCGGCTCTTTGGCAAGGGTAGTAAACATATGAATAAAGTAACTCAATTAGTAGAGAATTAAAACCGGAAATCTTTTGTACTGCAGATTTTTACACTTCAAGGTTATCCAGCTTCATGCTCTTGTAATTTTCTTTTCTCTCCTTTCCTTCAAGCTCAACATACTTTTTCTTTCCTTCTTTTTTTCTTGAGGTACCAGTTTCAGGCACTACCTATAACATCTCGGGATACTAGTTTCGGGCACTACCCCTAAGCAACTTAATTTTAAGCTCATAATCACTTGTACAGCTCCAAATATTTTATTCCTTCCAAACTCCATGAAAATCAATTCACACACTTTGACAGCATTTAATTCTCCACTAAATATATGAATTTAAGCTCAAATAGGATATCAAAGTGGCTATCTTCATAGGTTGCCAAAGAAATAAGGCTTTTAGGCTCAATGGGGCTAACTACGGATAAACATCATTTGGTAAGGAATTATTTGGCTAAGTGACTCATAAACTTAAGGATGGCCTTAGATCATTTTCCATCATCTAACACACATGTAGTTTCAAGTAAGACAAGAGGCAAGTTCTAGAATACACGCACAAGAATGATACTCACCAGAAAGAAATATTATGTGATTATGTAACATGATCAACGAGGCTCAAAATTGCACACGAGTTTTTAACAAATAACAGAGCACTTTTCATGGTAAGCAATATCCCACAAGTACACATAGAACTTTATACCACAATATAACTCAAGTACACTTCCTTCATCAATTTCAAGAGCATATGAATTACAAGAACAATTTAAACATATAAGCTCACTTGGATCACCAAAAATATAAATGCAATCCTTCTACTCTCATGAATTATAAGCACACAAAAAATTTAGAAAAAGGAAATGAGTGCACCTGATTTCTCCTTCAAAACATTCACGAGCTCATCAAGTTGTTCAACTCTGTCATCATGCCGCTCTTCTACCTTTTTCTATCATCAAAGCTCAAACAAACTCATCATCACAGGATTCATCAATAATAAAATAAGAGAACTAGAAGAAAGAATCAATTGACTATCTAATCGACTCCACACACTAGAAACAACACTGAACACTAGGCAAATTGCAAAAAATCGACATATCAAAACCGATTAAAATTTCAACATACCACAAAAAATCAACTCCCCTAGCCAACATTACAAAGAAAAGATTATACACTTGGTGCTTCAATGAGGTAATAACATCACACCCCCCAAACTTAGTAAAAACGTGAGTTGAAACTAAGTTTGCAAAGAGATGTAATTGCCGATTAGTAAGCACCTTAAATGTAAAAATTTCTCACTCACACAAAAGAAATAAAGTAATAAAACGGAAGGGCAAGCCCCCAACAGGTGCTCATATTTAACATCTGAGAGTCATGACGGATGTAACCTTTTAAACTATTTGATTGGAGGACGGTCTTGTCGCATCCTCACCATCAAATATTTTATTTCCCTCTTCTTGTCTACACTCAACACCTCACCTTTCTTGGTCATTGGAATTTCCTTCCTCCTATGGCTGTCTAGACACCTCCTTGTCAATCCTCCACTTAAATTCTGAATCATCTGCCTTAGAAAAATCAAGATTAAACAAGTTAGAAACCACATCAATGCTCTTGCACGATTGAGTCTCCATGGGCATCTTCATTGAATGATCAAGAGAGAAAACCACATCTTCATTATCCATCTGTAGTCTAAGCTTCTCGGCTCTCAACTTCTTTGCTCTTTCCCAATTCTTCTCTATTGTAAGCTCAGTATTTTGCTTATGTAATGGTACTGGAGTAACATCAACATCATGTGGAGCATTCGTCACGGAAAATGGTGTAGAACAGTTGGGTTCGACCTGGAATCAACCAGGGCTGCTGGTCGAATTGGGTATGTAGTGGTCGAATTGTGCACTTGGAAGTCCATTCTCTTGTTGTCTGCTGGATTCGTCCTGTAGGTCTGGTCGAATTGAAGTGCTCATGGTCGAATTGAGCTTCTGTATGAATTAGGTCATTCAATTCAACTTGGATTCGACCATGAGGTCTGGTCGAATTGGATGCCTTCAGGTCGAATCGAACTTCTTAGAAACGGAGTGCTCCAGAGGGTGGAATTCGACCTGAATTCGACCAGAGGGGCTGGTCGAATTGAAGTATTTCTGGTCGAATCAAGGCTCTGTTGCTTCCAAATCACGTCCAGATGCCTCATTCGACCTTCCCTGCTGAATTCGACCTGTGGTTTTGGTCGAATTGGGGTCTAATTGAGCTCTCGATGTCTCTAATTTTAATTCTGGCCTCATCAGTCCCTCGTACTGTATTTCAGACGTTAACGTGATGGCATTATTCTCCATTTTTTAGTCAGTTGATTCACGTTCTCGGACATCTGCCCCATAATCAAAGTAAGGCCCTTCAACTGCTTAGATAAATCTGCATGATCAACATTCATGGTATCTTCAAGACAATCAATCCTTGCATCATTCTCAGCCATGTATCGATTGAAGGTATCTTCAACACTCTTCACTTCAGGCTGCTTCATACTAGGCCCCCCTTAGTGTCAACTCCTTAATCTGATTTTGTAGGTACTCTAGTAGCTTCTTGGTGTTAGCTAAACTAGAGATGATCTCATCATCCTTACTCGGCTTCACCACTTGATGTTCAACTTGCGCTACCTTGGCAAGTTCATATGATCCTCTATCTCTCTCTGTAGGCCAGTCACGTGAATTCATAGAGATGTCTTCAAATAACTTTTCTGCTTCAAGTGTTGTCTTTGATAACAGCGCTCTACCTGATGATGCATCAATAAACATACGCAACTTACAATCCAATCCATAATAGAAGATACTTATGTATTCAGCCTTAGACATTCCATGCTGTGGTACCTCCTGAGCATGTCTTTAAACCTATCCCACACCTCATAAAATTTCTCACCCTGATTCATAACAAATTGGGTGATATCTTGCCTCATTCTTATGATCCTTGAGGGTGACATGTATCTCTCCAAGAACTTCTGCTGCATTTGGTCCCATGTAGTGTAATCGGCTGCATCAAGAGCCTCATACCAAGCTTTCACCTTATCAATCAAAGAGAACTTGAGTAGGGCGATCCGTCTAACATGATCATTAGCTCCAGCACCCTTTTGAGTGTTTGCATAACCAAGAAATCTTCGAAGATGCTGGTATGGATCTTCAAAACAACCTCCAGAAAAGGGATTCTTCTCTACCATGTTAATAAGAGCGGGATGTATCTCAAAATCATCATCTTCCCCGCTTTCTCCAATCAACCCCATGTTGCCAATCCCATAATTCGTGAAAATTTCACGTATCGCAATATCATCCGGATTCTGCCTTGCTCCGGCCATGTCTAGCTTAATGTGTTATTCCTTTCTTTCCTTCCTCTTCTTTTCCTAGTGCACAAGTACCTCAGAAAAATTCAAGGTTGGATAGAAATAAATAATCATAAATAAAAGTTTTAATCAAAATAGAAATAATAAACTAATAATAACAGTCGTCCCCGGCAACAGCGCCAAGAACTTGATGCGCGTTTTCTTTGTACGTAAAATTAATCCCCAAGTATTAAGGATATCAATTGCAACTTAAGCAAGCGTCGAAGTGAATATCGAATCTAAAGGATGGCGTATTATCAATTTAATTATTATCTAAATTAATTAAGACGATTATGGCAATATAGTTTGAGGTTTAGAATTATTAAACTACTAAACAAGTAATTAAAATAACAAATAAAATAAAGTCACTTGAAGAATACGAAAGTGTATCAAGTAGGAGAATAGGTAACTCTAGGATAATCCAGTTTTACTCATTAATTTCCCTTCCGTGTTTTGATGTCCAACTCTGCCTTGTGGAATATGGACGCATCACTAAACTATGCATATATACTCTATAGACACAAGTAAACATGCGTGTAACACGTGTGAATAACCTTGGAGCAAGAGATATAATTCCATCCCCCTTTCTAGGTACTATCAGTATCAATTATTTCCCTGGCCAATTGGTACTCTAACCCGATATGATCTCCCTTTATAGGTACTATGAAATTATCTTCTTTATCCTACTTAATAACTCGAATTCAATTCAATTCATAAGTAATCATATATGTTAGTTCTAATGAAGCTTCAGAGTCCTCTCACTTAGAATCATAACATGGAATCCTGCTCAGCAGTGAACACACTCAATCAATAACCAAGATATGTATTCAGACTCTACATAACAGTTAATGATGCACAAAATGACCGTGAATATGAATTAAAAAGGCACAATCATATATAAAATAAATCCACAAGTAGTGTTGTACGGAGTTTACACACAAAAGTTCAATTAATTGGTAAAAATCTTCACAATCCTAGTTCTATCGAAAAGGCTCTAGCCCATGATGTTGCGAAGAACAATCATTGGTGTTGGATAGATCTTACCCGTAGTCCGAAAAATACAAGATATATTAAAAAATAAATAAACCCTAGATTTGGGAGTCATCGCGTCCTTCTCCGTCTTGAATCCTCCTCTAGGTTTTCCTCTTGATTCCATAGACGAATCTTCAAAGTGATGGATGGATGGAGGAAAGGATGTGGATGATAGTTGGGGGGTGATCCCTCTTGTGGTGTGTAGTATTGTTGTGGCCTCTCTTATGGCTCTCTTGTTATTTTTTCTTTTAATGGTGTGATCTATACCCCCTTTTATACTTTTAAACTCTCCTTATAGGCCTTGGAATGGGCTTTTTGAGTGATCACACGCATTGAGGGTGTAAAAATACGGATATGGTAAGTTTTCGCATGTCAATTCGACCACGAATCTAGGTCGAATTCACCTCCCCTGGTCGAATTGCATGTCGAATCACCTTATTGGAATCTTCGGACATCGAATTCGAGCTTTAGGTGTTGGATTCGACAAGCACAGCCGGTCGATTTGAGGTGTAGTGGTCGAATTGCTTCTTTGCCATCCAATTTAACCAGGATTCGATCACATGGTCAGGTCGAATTCAAATGTTGTGGTAGAATTGTCTTGCGCAGTCTCACTGTTTCGCGTATAACTTCCGTATCCGAGCTCCAATTTGAGTGATTCTTGTGATCACGTGATCTTTCTTCCTTGGCTTTCTATCCATATAAAGAACATAAGAAAACTCTAAGATTTTAATGTTCTACAAGCCACGGAATGTAGCACAACAATTCTGTTCGGCACAGCTCCAGCAACGTCATTATTTCAATCATAACTTCCTCATTTAGAATCCGATTGAGGTGTTCTTTACACCAAATCAACCCTCATTTCAGTGGCTTTCCAATCATGTATCACACCAACAGTTTTGATCTCCACAACAAGATAGAAAAATTATGAAAGTTGGATGTGCGTTTTCAGCATTCTTGCACAAATTACACATTTTCTCCAACTTTGCACTTTTCATACTTTTTCTACCTAAAACACAATAAAACACCTCAAGTGCACCTTTTTTTCACAAACAATGAATATAAGACACTTGTGCTAATATATGACAAGAATTTCCATCAAAAGATTGGACACTCAAACACGCTAATTTCCACTCTCATCACCCCACTCATCACGTTCAACCTTCTCCGCTTTATCCTTTTTGGCTCTCAATCTCTTGGCTCTTTCCCACTTTTTCTCTACTGTAACCTCAGTTTTATGCTCATGAGATGGTGCCATGATGTTCTGTTCAACGGGTGTAGCATTTGGGATCGAATCGGGCTCTACTCGAAACTGCTCGACCTCTGTTCGACCTAACTAGTTTGTTCGAACAAACTGGGGTTGGTCTAGCAATCTCTCTGATCTCGAGCTCTGTACCTTTAAGTGTTGCACGACCACCATTCGACCAAGATGGTCTGGTCAAATAGGACTGTCTTGGTAGAACAAATTTGCAGATCGAGAAATCATATTCTCCAGATGTTGTTCGACCTTCGTTCGACCAAGATGGTCTTGTCGAACGGGATGGCATTGGTCAAACGGCAAGTCTAAAAATAGAGTTTCATAATTCTGTTTATCTGGAGTCTACTTGACCTCTATTCGACCAGCATGTCTGGTTGAATAACTGAAGTTTGGTCGAGCAACGCCCCTGCTTCCTAAGTTTTTGCTCACCAGCATCATCGGACCTTCATACTGCATTCCCGATCTCAATGTGATGGCATGGAAAGACTTTGGATTCTCTATACTTTGAGATGGAAACTTCCCCTTCCATGAACATACCGATTCGTCTCAATAAAAGACTCAATCGTACTCAATTTCCACACAAATCAGAGGCCAAAATACGTGAATTTACACTCTCATCACCTGTCATCGCCCAAAGCAAGTAAGTTTTCAAGAAATTCAATACATACCTCATTGGAGAGCTCATCTAGCTCTGTGGTAGGAAAAGTAAGAGACTCCGCTAAGCAGATCTCCAATGGATCCTTTGAAAGGATCAAAGACATATCTTCCTTCACGATCTCCTCCACCACATCAATGTTGTGACACTGCATCTCCATTCGCATCTTTATAGCTTTATCAAGGTTGAATAGAATCTCTTCTTTATCTATACATAGCCTTAGCTCCCCTTTTTGAACATCAATCATCCTCCAGCAGTAGCAAGGAATGGTCTCCCTAAGATGAGGGGAACATTATCCTTGTCATCTTCCATTTTGAGCACAAGAAAATCCACAGGAAAAACTAGTTTCTCCACTTTTACAATAACATCTTCAATTACACCATTCAGAAAAGTCATTGACCTATCCGGCAATTGTAGAGCAACCGTTGTGGATGTTAACTCCCCCAAACCAAACCTTTGAAATATTGACAAAGGCATCAAATTAATGCTTGCCCTAAGATCGTACAAGGCTCGTCGTGCCGGCCCCTTTCCAATCTCACATAGAATGGTGAAGCTTCCCTGATCTTTTAACTTAGCTGGCAGCTTCCTCTGTATGATCGAGCTGCAGTTCTCAAACAAATTTACAATTTCAATTCCATTCAAGCTTCTCTTCTTCAAAAGTATGTCTTTTAGAAAGCGGCATAGTATGTCATCTCCAAGAGTGCTTCAGAGAAAGAAATGCTCAAGATTGTCTTGTTTATGATATCTGAAAACTTCTTGTACTTTTCTTCCAATCCCTTCTTAACTAACTTGAAAGGAAACGAAGGAGGTATCTTAGTCTTGGGAATCCCCCATTCATCATGTTCAACCTCTCTGCTTTATCCTTCTCGGCTCTCAATCTCTTTGCTCTTTCCCATTTCTTCTCCGCTATAAGCTCAGTATTTTGCTCTTTGGATGGTACTGGAGTAGCATCAACATCAAGTAAAGCATTTGGCATGGAAAACGGTGCCAAACAAGGTGGTTTGACCATAGTTTGACCATGAGTACTGGTCGAACCAGGTGAGTAGTGGTCGAACCAGATGAAAATGTTTTCACACCCGAACAGGCTGGTTCGACCACAGTTCGACCACAGTTTGACCAACAAGGTTGGTCGACCTATGAAGGTTGTGGTCGAATCGTGCTTCAGACAAAACAGGGTGTCGTGGACAGGCTGGTTCGACCATGGTTCAACCAACAGGGTTGGTCGAACCATGAAGGTCGTGGTCGAACTGTGCTTCCGATAGAATAGAGTGTCTTGGACAGCCTGGTTCAACCACGGTTCGACCAACAGGGTTGGTCGAACCAGCCAGCTGGAGCTTTCAAAATCATTTTTAGCGTCATCGGTCCTTCATACTGAGTTCCAGACTGCAATGTGATGGCATTGCACTGCTTTGGGTTTGCTATACTTTAAGATGGAAACTTACCCTTCTCTATGGTTTGCGTCATTTGGTTAACATTCCCGGCCATCTGCCCCATCGACAATGTCAAGTCCTTTATCTGCTTAGATATATCCTCATGATTTGCATCAGTCTTTGCCTCAAGCTTTGGCTCTAAGCGATCTACTCTTGCTTCATTCCTTGCCATGTACCTGTTCACCGTATCCTCATAACTACGTTTTCCTTCTTCGACCTTAGCACCCGGATCAACACCAACAAGAGGTTGTACTGCTGTATTTGGATTACTCCATGAAAACTCCAGCCTCCTTGGTTGTTGATAATTACCAGGGGGACCACGATTGTTGTAATTCCATTGATAATTCCAATTTCCTTGATTTTAGAAACTCGTTCCTTGAATACTTTGACCCATGACATAGTTTGCCTCTTCCAATTCCTCTTAGCTAGCTCCTTCATTTTAAACATCCTGCTGAATCATTGGTACTTACTGTGCTATATCAGTAATCTACTTTTGCTGAGACTCAAGTAACTTGTTGATACTAGTCAAACTAGAGGCGATCTCATCTTCTCTACTTGACTTAACCATTGTGTGCTCAACCTACGCTACTTTTCATAAAACATATATGCCACTCACTCGATCAGTTGGTCAATCTCTTGAATTCATCGAAATATCCTCAAAGAGCTTTTCGGCCTCAACGGATGACTTTATAAGCAATGCTCCATTCGATTAAGCATCTAGTAAAACTTGAGAATCACAGTCCAATCCGTTATAGAAAATACTGATGTATTGAGCTTTAGATAGCCCATGTTGTGGACACATCCTTAGCATGTCCTTGAATTTGTCCCAAGCCTCATGAAACTTCTTATTACCACGGATAGTAAATTGATTGATTTCTTATTTTATCTTAAACACCTTCGAAGGTGGCATGTATAGCTCCAAGAATTTCAATTTCAATTGCTCCAAGGTAGTGCATTCAGCAGTATCAAGAGTATCGTACTAATCCCTCGCCCTTTCAGTAAGCGAGAACTTAAATAATATAATCCTCCTTGCATCTTCATGAGTACATGCATCCTTTTGTGTACTTGTATAACCAAGGAACTTATTCAGATGTTGCTGAGGATCCTCAAAGGTTCCCCCAGAGAAGGGACTCCTTTCAATCATGCTGATCAGAGAAGAGTGAAGATCAAAACCAGCTCCGGCCCTTCTTGCTCCTAACAGCCCCGCATTGCCTCCTCCGTTGTTCTTAAAGACTTCACGGATGGCATGATTATCCGTATTCGCCGCCATGTTGACGGTTTCTGCTTCCAAGTTGTCTCGGTTGCAGCTTCAATAGTTTGCGAGTTCTGCTCTTCAACTTCAACTCCTAAATTAAGAGTTGTAGTTGGTTCTACATTCTTATTCTTCTTCTTCTTCCCCTTCTTCTTCCTCGACGATGCTAAAATCTCCGTATTATAAGGTTCTAAATCTCCTACCTTTGATCTAGTGAGCATACACCTAAGAAAAATAAGCGTTAGAAAATAAAGACAAGAATAATATAGTCTCAATTAAACAAGAAATAATAAACTAATAATTAATGTCGTCCTTGGCAACGGTGCCAAGAACTTGACGAGCGTTTTCTCAACACACAATATTAATCCCAAAGTATGAAGGATGTTATTGCAGCTTTGATAAACGACCAAGTGTTTATCAAACCCAAAGGACGTATTATTAATAATTTAATTATAATCTAACTTATTAAGACTAATATGGCAATAACGTTGTGTGATTAAGTAACCAATACAAAAATAGTTAAAAGAACAACTAAAATATACAAGCAATTGAGATTAGACGAAAGTGAATAAGTGAGAAGATAGGTAGTCCTTCGGGCCATCCAATTTTACTCATGAACTTCCCTTCCGTGTATCAATGTCCAACTCTGCCTTATGGAGTATGGACGCATCACTAATCTGTGCAAATCTACTCTATAGACACAAGTAAATAATCGTGGGACACGTGTGAATATCCTTGGAGCAATTGATATAATTCACCCCCCTTTCTAGGTACTATCAGTGTCAATTATTTCCCTTGCACTAATTGCTCTAACCCAATATGATCTCCCTTTATAGGTACTATGAAGTTATTCTCTTTGTCCCATTAATTAACCCGAATCATATTCAATTAACAAGTATTTATATAAGATAGTTCTAATGAGACTTTGGAATCCCCTCACTTAGAATCATAACATAGAATCCTGCTCAGCAGTGAATGCACTCAATCAATAATCAAGATATGAATTCAGACTCAACATAACAATAATGATGCACAAAACAACTCTGAGTATGAATTAAAAATGCGTAGTCTTATATGAAATAAACCACAAGTAGTGTTGTACGGAGTATACACACAGAAGTTCAATTAACTCATAAAACCTTCATAAACCCTAGAACTACTGAAGCGGTTCTATCCCATGATTGATCAAAGAACAATCATGGTAGTTAGATAGATCTTACCCATAGTCTTGAAAATTACAAGATAAATTAAGATGCGAAGTAAACCCTAGATGTGGGCTCCATCACATCTCTCTCCATCTTGAATCTTCACTTGGTTCTCACTTGATACGACAGACGAATCTCTCTCCACAGCTCCGTGGATGATGGTTGGGTTTTGGATGTTGTGTAGAACGAAGGTGGTGGTGAACGTCCCTTTTCAGCTGCGTAAGGTCTTCCTTTTATAATTGTAAGCTCTCCTTATGGATCTAGTAAGGGCTTTTTGTGCGAAAACATGTACTGAAGGTGTAAAAATATGGATATGGAAGTTTCTCGCAAATCGGTTCGACCAAGGACCCTGGTCGAATCAACCAAGGCCTGGTCGAACCGGCCTGTAACAACTTGGCAGGCTCCAGGTTCGACTCGAATGACTGGTCGAACCTCATCTGCAAAAAGTTATGTTTTTGGTTCGACCACGATTCGACCAACACGTCTGGTCAAACAACACTGTCGTGTTCGAACCATACTTCTACCAACTTCCGGTGCCTGGTTCAACCAGGGGTGCTGGTCGAACCATTCCCCATTTGGTTGGACCGGGTGCCTACAACACCCCTTCTCTGGTTTCAATCACTTCTATCCCGTTTTCCTTCGAAAATCTGCTCAAATGGCCTCAAACACACCTGATTGGTGACTTTCCACTATATATCTCGATTTATCTGCACTTACGATAAAATCATACATCATTATCACAAGAATCAAGGCTTAAAATACTTGAATTTACACACTCATCAAACCCCCAAACTTACATGTTGCTCATCCCGAGGCAACGAAATCAAACCATAAGAGTAAGTGTAAATCTCACAAGTCCATCTAGTCAAGTATAATTCATACCTACACATGCAATTCTATCAACTTAAAACAAGTATCACTCGCATTATATATTTCATTCACGCAAAACTTCACTCAATTATAATGCACTTCGGAGTACTAAGTCATCTAACTCACAAGATAAGTGTTTACTCTCGCTCTCAAGAGTAAAAGATGCATACTTTAATGGGTTAGTATATACGCTCAATTTCAATTCATACTCTCACGTGACCATAAGCTTGGCAAGGGTCTCAAAAATCAACTTATAATCACCTCGTTACTAGGACCACAAAGGACTTGCCTTTGGATTATAATGTTGGCTCTTTGGTAAAGGTAGGAAAATATAGATAAAGTAACTAATTCACTGGTAGAGAATTACCTTGGAATTTTGCTTTTCAACAAACAGTTTTATCTTCTCCATCTTATTCTCATGATCTTTGCAATTCCACTTTTCTTTCTTCATGTTGGCATCAACATCTTTATTTCTCCTTTCTTCAAGATACAAGGTACCAATTTCGGGCACTACCCTTCAAGCAGTCGGGGTACCAGTTTCATGCACTACCCTTCAAGCAGTCGGGGTACCAGTTTCAGGCACTACCCCTAAACAAGATTTAACCATTTTTTTTTCTTTCCTTCATATCGCTCAACCAAAAATTTCCTTCCTTTTCTTCAAATTCAAACTAGCATTTATTCACCTCAACTCTCTACTAATGAATATGATTTTCAACAAGGCTCAAACAAAAGATGAATAAGGCTTTTTATCAAGGCTTGCCAAAGAAAAAGCTTTTAAAGGCTCAACAGGGCTTCCAATGATTTATACAATATAAGGGAAGGTAAAATTTAGCTAAGTGACTCAAATAAACAATAATGGCCTAAGATCATGTCCCAATAAGTAATTAATCATAAGTCTCACACAAGACTTCAAGCCAAGATCTTGAATATGGTCATATGAATGATTCTCACAAGAATAAACTATCATACATTGATGTAGCATGATTTCATAAGGCTCAAATTCACACATTGGTAATAGATTCCTAAGCACTCCTCAAAGCATGTAATCAAGATCAATTCCACAATAAACTCCACATATTTAACAAGTTATACATGCTTTTCATCAACAAAATCAACACAAGCAAAATACAAATGCAACATACTTTGCAAAGAATCCAACATATCAATCAAAACAAGTATCACCAACCAATCCAACCTCAAGTATCAAGTATCACACCTCAATCCAATCTCAAGTCATTATACCAATATACGTACATGCTGCTCAAACCACAAATACCCATCCTGTAAGAGATAAAAGATGGGGGATGAGATGAAACAGATAAGATGAAAAACCTGGTGCCCTCTACTCCTCCGGAGCATCATTATCATCATCATCTTCACCCCGTGCCAATCATCGAAGTCTCTCTGTAGGGTATCCACCTTCCTATCCAGAGCTTCATAATTATCATTCAAATCAAATAGTCTCTGATCCATCGCCACGTAGTTAGCATGTAGTGCGTTGTATCTCATATCGAGCGCGGCATAACTAATGGTAAGCAAGTCCAACTGGCGGTTCGTCTCTTTCTGATTGTTGTTCAGGTTGGCAAAGTGCTCATTCAGGACTGCCCCAATACTGCTGTTGTGGCCATGCTGGATATGGTGGTGGTGGCATCTCATGCTGCTGCGGAATATCCATCCCAGGATGGATAGGTTCCTCCTCATGCATCTCAACATGCTCTTCCTCGTGCTCTCCGTGATGAGGTTGCTGCTGCTGCGTCTCTAACTGCCTTTGCTGCTCTTGCTCTACAATCTGTTGCAGCTCCTGATATATCCCTGCAGCATACAGATCATAAGCAGACCTCCAATCTCCTCTTCTCAACCACGTTGTTGACATCACTTCATGCGCCAAAGTGCTCATCAATCGATTGTCATCATTCCATATCGTAGTCAAAGCCCTCGCATCATATGGAAACATGAAAGAAAACAGTTTAGAACCCCTCGTGTAAAGCCAGTCTCCATCTTGATGATAAGCAAATCCAGCTTTAACACATGCACTCACGACTAGATCCGGATCCTCCGAGATGGGTGTAATGCCAGTGAAATCCATGTGGTACGACTCAGCCACAGGAGTAAGCAATCCTCTAATATTCACTCTCTGAAACGTGGAACTCCTGAATCTGTAAAGTTACTGAATAAAATACGACCCCACATTGAACTTCACTCCATTTAACATACACCAGAGAGCATACAACACTCCCCTAGACACACAACTACACTCAGATCGGGCAAATAGTGTGTTGTCCAAAACTCTATTCACATATAGAACAATGGGGTTTCGAATCAATAAAGTACGAGCATCCTTCATCCTAAAATCCATGTCCTCTCCGAAAATAGATATCCAAAAATCATTCAGCCTAAAGTACCTATTTTCGTGCCTAGAGATCTCCCTAGGAGTTTCAAATAACACATTGAAATCCTCAGCTGTCCAAGTTCACTTCTCGCCTCCCAGCTGGAATGAACACTCGTAAGGAAGGAAACTAGAACCCTTCTTGATGGTGATTGAACATAAAACCTCCGCAGTCACATGAAAGTACGTCGGCCTCTTCAACTCCATGAAACGACGGATGCCCACTTGATCGAACATCCACATAACATCGTCATGGATATGCATTATAATCATGGCTCCATCATCCTGGTACCTTGTTCGAGCAACCTTATCAGACATATCGACCCATCGATCCTTTATCTCTTCCCAATTCTCCATTTGAATCTTAAAATCCCAAGGCAGCCACTCCTTAAGCCTCAATTTCTTAGTAACCTCGTCCTCACGAGGCTGCCTATCATGTCTCTTCTTAGAACGAATTTCATTCACCTTTCCTTTTCCGACAAAACAATATTTCAATACCAAACAGATAAAAGAAAAGCAAACTAAACCTAGTTCAAGACTAACTATACATGAAACTCTACTCAAGATTTCAAGTTAAACACGTATAATCAATTCCAGGTCTTCATGCTTCAATTCTACTTCACATTCAACTCTTCAATAAAAACTATCAACAATTTTAACAACCACGACACTTCCCCAAGCATGCATCTATCAAATTCAACTTAAAATTCAACATGCTACACTTCACCACTTCAATTATTCAACAATTTCACGTAAACATCAAGGACTAACAACTAATCAACAATTAAAATTGGACCCATCACTTGTGCATATGAGATTTAAAATAACAAATTCAAATTGCACCATGAATCTATATAAAACGAGTTCAATCAACTTACACATTTAAAATCAAGTAAAAGAACTTCAATCCTAGGGTAATAGAGTCCAGAGAACATACATTTTGATCCAGCCATGACTTTTATGAACAAATTATGAAAAATTCCCAAACTGGAATAAAGAACCCTAGTTTTGCATTAAAATGCTCCAAATCCGTGAGAATTCGAATATGGGAAGGATGTAAAGTGACTTAATCAGAGTAGAATGAACCCAAATCAAAGTTTAGAAGATAGGGGTTTTGGTTCGGAGAGGATTCGAGTGAGGGTGGTGTGAAGAATGTACGAAATAGGGGTGAAAATCATAATTAAAACCCGACTTACATGTGCGGTTAGACCCGAACCAGGTGGTCAAACCACCTCATCGTGGTCGAACCAGGCTTCTGGACAACTTCAGCACTTGGATTCGACTAGAACCACTGGTCGAATTAGAAAGTTGTGGTCGAACCAGCCTATAACAAACTTTTAGGTGGCTAGATCGACTCGAACTCTTGGTCGAATCACACCACTCTTGATTGAATCGACCTGTAACAATTTCTTTGGTCTTTAATTTGACCTGAACTGCTTGGTTCGACAAGCCTCCCTAGTCGAACTGAGCTCCTGATCCTTCAAAATCGATTCTTTTTCGTCCTCTGCAAACTTCAAGCTAAAAAATGATCATTAGGTACCAAAATCGAGCAATTCTAAAGCTAGAGAACCATAGACTTAATAATCAATGTATATATACTCTGCATACAAATTAATAAATAAAACACCACAAAATATTAGGCAAATTGTAAAAAAATCGACAATCAACACCGATTAAAGTGTTAATATACCGCAAAAAAATTAACTCCCCTAGCTAACGTTACAAAGAAAAGATTATACTCTCAGTGCTACGATGAGGTAAGTACATCACACCCTCCCAAACTTAGTAGAAACTATAGTAAAAACAAAGTTTGCAAGAAGATGTAATTTCCGATAAGTAAGCACGTCAATTATAAAAATTTTTACTCACACTAATGAAATAAAGCAATAAAATAGGATGAAAAGCCCCCAACAGGCACTCTTGTTTGACGTCGGAGAGTCACGACGATACCAAATCAATGCAAGGTATCCTCAAAGACGACGTAAGCATCATCCAGCGACTTGTAATACTTCAATCGATGCCCATTCGCCGCTATGATGTCTCCGTCTTTGTCCATGATCTCAAAACTCCCCCCTCCACAGGCTCTACGGATAATGAACGGTCCCGTCCATTTTGATTTCAATTTTCCTATAAAGAGCTTCAAACTAGAGATAAAGAGTAATACCTCATCACCTTGTTTGAATTCCTTGTAAGTGATCTTTGAATCATATCATTTCTTCATTCTTTCCTTGTAGATCACTGAATTCTTATAAGCTTGATTTCTGAACTAGTCTAGTTGATTGTTTTGAGTCAACCTCAACTCCTTTTGATCCTTAAGGCACAAATTCAAACTTCCTATTATTCCCGACTACTTTCTCCAAAATTTTGCTTCACTTGTCGGTTAGAGACTTCGGCTTTCCTATTAGCTTAAGGATGATAGGGTGTAGTGACTCTATGCTTAACACCATAATCTTTGAGTACTCTTTCAAGTAGCTTGTTGACAAAGTGGGACCTCCATCACTTACAAGTGCTCTAGGGACTCTATAGTGGGCAAAGACATGTTTCTTCAAGAAAGATAAATTGGTCTTTGAATCATTCATACGAGTGGGAATGGCTTCCACCCACTTAGAAACATAATCCACCACTAGAAGGATGTAGAGAAATCCATTAGATGAGGTAAATGGCCCCACAAAATCGATCCCCCGTACATCGAAGATCTCAACAACAATGCTCGGCTGAAGTGGCATCTCATCTCTTGTACTTATGTCTTCCATCCTTTGACATCTATCGCATGTTGCTACATAGGATTCACAGTCTTTAAACAAAGTAAGTCAATAAAGAGCAGATTGAAGTACCCTTAGCTGCTGTCTTTTGGGTGCCGAAATGCCCCCGTTAGGTTGTGCATAGCAAAAATCAAGGACACTCTCCATATCTATCTCAGGCACACGCTTACTGACGATAGAATCCGTATAAATTTTGTAGACGAACGGATCGTACCAGATGAATGTCTCAATATCCCTCTTAAACATCGCAAGTTGATACTTATTGAGATCTCGTGGAATTTCTCCTACAGTAATGTAATTGACATAATCGCATACCATTGATCCACTTCTTGAGCAGCTACTATACAAGCTCTTTTTTCGCCCCTTCACCAAATACCCCCATGATCTTCTCATTAGTGAACATCTCCTCTATGTATTCAAATGAATCATCACAATACTCCCTTGTCTCCAACCTTGATAGGTGATCCGCCAACACATTCTCCATACCTTTCTTATCTCGGATTTCCATATCAAATTCCTACAGAAGAAGGATCCATCTAATGATCCTTGGCTCGCTTCCTTCTTCTCCATCAAGTACCGGATCGCAGAATGATCCGTGTACACAATGGTTTTCATGCCAACCAAATATTGTCGAAACTTATTGAATACATACACAATGGCTAGAAACTCCTTCTCAGTGACAATATAGTTCTTTTGTGCTGCATCAAAAGTCTTACTCGCATAGTAGATGGCGTAGAACTTCTTCTCATTCATCTGTCCAAGCACCACTCCAAGTGCTTGATCACTTGCATCACACATAAGTACAAACGGTTGAGTCCAATCCGGTGTGATCAAGATAGATGCAGTAATAAGTGCCTCCTTCAAAACCTGAAAAGTTGTTAGACATTCTTCATCAAAAACAAAAGGAACATCCTTTTCAAGTAAGTGAGATAACAGTTTGGAGTATTTTGAGAAGTTTTTGATAAATCTCCTATAAAATCCTGCGTGTCCAAGGAAGGACCGCACTCCCTTCTCATTAGTAGGTGGTGGAAGCTTCTCAATCGCCACCACCTTTGCTCTATCAACCTGTAATCCTTTAGCCGAAATATGATGCCCTAATACAATCTCATCTCTTACCATGAAGTGACACTTCTCCCAATTCAAAACCAGGTTAGTATTAATACATCTCTTAAAAACAGTAGATAGGTTAGTCAAACAGATATCAAAGAAGGAACCAAAAATAGAAAAGTCATACATAAACACCTCCATAATCTTTTCAATCAAGCCATCAAATATCGCCATCATGCAGCGCTAAAATGTAGCATGTTCATTATATAGTCCAAAAGGCATCTTCCTATAGGCAAAGGTTCCATAAGGGCAAGGGAAAGTAGTTTTTTCCTAGTCCTCAGGTGCAATCATGATTTGATTATACCCCGAGTACCCATCCAAGAAACAATCAAACTCATACCCTGCAAGACGATCAAGCATTTGATCCATGAAAGGAAAAGGGAAGTGGTCTTTGTATGTATTTTCATTCAGTTTCCTGTATTCAATACACACACGCCATCCCATTGGAATCCTAGTGGCTAGATTCTTTCCATCATCGGCTTTCACAATAGTCATGCCCCTTTTTTGCTACAACATGTAATGGACTCACATGGGTGATGCGCGTTTTCTTTGCACGCAAAATTAATCCCCAAGTATTAAGGATATCAATTGCAGCTTAAGCAAGCGACCAAGTGCATATCGAACCCAAAGGACGGCGTATTATCAATTTAATTATTATCTAAATTAATTAATACAAGATGGCAATAAAGTTGATGGATTTAATTAACAACTATTAAAAAAGTAATTAAAATAAAAAACAAAATAAAATATCACTCAAAGAATATGAAAGTGGATCAAGTAGGAGAATAGGTAGCCCTAGGATAATCCAGTTTCACGCATTAATCTCTCTTTCGTATGTTGATGTCCGACTCTACCTTGTGGAATATGGACGTATCACTAAACCATGCATATCTACTTTATAGATACAAGTAAACATGTGTGTAACACGTGTGAATAACCTCGCAGCAAGAGATATAATTTCACCCCCCTTTCTAGGTACTATCAGTATCAATTATTTTCCTGGTCAATTGGTACCCTAACCCGATATGATCTCCCTTTATAGGTACTATAAAATTAACCTCTTTATCCTACTTACTAACCCGAATTCAATTCAATTCAATTAATAAGTATTCATATATGATAGTTCTAATAAAGCTTCGGAGTTCCCTCACTTAGAATCATAACATGGAATCCTGCTCAGCAGTGAACGCACTCAATCAATAACCAAGATATGTATTCAGACTCTACATAACAGTTAATGATGCACAAAATGACTGTGAGTATGAATTAAGAAAGCACAATCATATATAAAATAAATCCACAAGTAGTGTTATATGGAGTATACTCATGGAAGTTCAATTAACTAGATAAAACCTTCACAACCCTAGTTCTACCAAAAAGGCTCTAGCCCATGATGTTACGAAGAACAATCATGGGTGATGGATAGATCTTACCCGGATGTCAGGAAAATACAGGATAAATTAGGAAACGAATAAAACCCTAGATGTGGGCGTCGTCGTGTCCTTCTCCATCTTGAATTCTCCTCTTGGTTCTCCTATTGATTCCATGAACGAATCTTCAAAGTGATGGATGGATGGAGGAAAGGATGTGGATAATGGTTGGGGGTGATCCCCCCCTTGTGGGGTGTGGTATGGTTGTGGCCTCTCTTCTCCTCTCTTGTATTGTGTATTGTCTCCCCTAATGGTGTGATCTACACCCCCTTTTATACTTGTAAACTCTCCTTATAGGACTTGGAATTGGCTTTTTGAGTGATCACACGCATTGAGGGTGTAAAAATACGGATATGGTAAATTTTCGCACGTCAACTCGACCACAAATCTAGGTCGAATTCACCTCCCTTGGTCGAATTGCAGGTCGAATCACCCTACTGGAAGCTTCAGACACCGGATTCGAGCTTCAGGTGCTGGATTCGACCTGCACAGCAGGTCGAATTGACGTGTCGTTGTTGAATTGCATCTTTTGCCATCCAATTCGACCAGGATTCGACCACATGGTCAGGTCGAATGCAAATATTGTGGTCGAATTGTCTTGCGCAGTCTCACCATTTCGCGTATAACTTCCACATCCGAGCTCAAATTTATGTGATTCTTGCGTTTGCGCGATTCTCTCTTCCTTGGCTTTCTATCTATATAAAGAACACAAGAAAACTCTAAGATTTGAATGTGAAACAAGCCACGGAAAATAGCACAGCAATTCTGCTCGGCACAGCTCGCGCGACGTCACCATTTAGATCATAACTTCCTCATTTGGAATCCGATTGAGGTGCTCTTTATGCCAAATCAATTTTCATTTTAGTCGTTTTCCAACTAAGTATCACACGAATAGTTTTGATCTCCACAAAAACATAAAAAATTAAGAAATTTGGATGTGCGTTTTCAGCATTCTTGCATAAATTGCACCTTTTCTCCAACTTTGTACTTTTCATCCTTTTTCCACCTAAAACACAATAAAACACCTCAAGTGCACCTTTTTCTCACATACAATGAATATAAGATACTTGTGCTAATATATAACAAGAATTTCCATCAAAAGGTGTTACATTGGACACTCAAACACGCTAATTTCCACTCTCATCAATCCCCAAACTTAGCTGTTGCTCGTCCCGAGGCAACAAAATAAAAATAAAGCAAGAGAGAGTAAGAAAATTATTGGGAAAACAAGGACTATGACCAATACCCCATTCAAAATACAATTGTCATCAACTAAGGTCATGCAACTCTCACTACATGTAATAATCAATTCGTAGCATACAAGTTAAGAAAATCACCACCAATTCAAATGCTCCATTGACATGTTTTCACGGGAAGTATATATCACTCGCACTAAAGTATAAAAGATGTACACTTATGGGTTAAGGTGTTTACGCTCAAATTCAATTCAAGTGCATGCGTAACCATAAGCTTGCCAAAAATGTCAAACTCTCCACTACTAAAAGTATGATTCGACAATGGGATCAAAAAAGACTTTTGTTTGGACGTAATTTTGGCTCTTTGGTATGGGTAGGAAACACTAAGATAAAATGACTCAATTAGTAGAGAATTAAAACTGGAGTTTTTTTTACTGCAGATTTTTACAGTTCAAGGCTATCCAGCTTCATGCTCTTTTAATTTTATTTTCTCTCATTTCCTTCAAGCTCAACATACTTTTTCTTTCCTTTATTTTTTCTCAAGGTACCAGTTTCGGGCATTACCTCTAACATCTCGGGGTACCAGTTCGGGCATTATCCCTAAGCAACTTATTTTTAAGCTCATAATCACTTGTACAGCTCCAAATATTTTATTCCTTCTAAACTCCATCAAAATCAACTTCACAGACTTTGACAACATTTAATTAATCAATAAATATAGGAATTTCAGGCTCAAATAGGATATCAAAGTGGCTATCTTCGTAGGTTGCCAAAGAAATAAAGCTTTTAGGCTCAAAAGGGCTAACTATGGATATAAAATTATTTGGTAGGAAATTATTTGGTAAAGTGACTTATAAATTCAAGGATGGCCTAAAATCATCTCCCATCATCTAATACACATGTAGTTTCAAGTAAGACAAGAGACAAGTTCTAGAATATACACAAGAATGATATTCACCAGAAAGAAATATCATGTGATTATGTAACAGGATCAACGAGGCTCAAAATCTCACATGGGTTTTTAACAAGTAACAGAGCAGTTTTCATGGTAAGTAATATCCCACAATACACATAGAACTTTATATCACAATATAATTCAAGTACAATTCCTTCATCAATTTCAAGAGCATATGAAATTTAAGCACAATTTAAACATATAAGCTTATGTGGATAACAAGCATAAACTCAATCATATCCTTCCACTGTCATGAATTAAAAGCACACATAAAAAATTAGAATAAGGAAACGAGGGCACCTGATTTCTCTTCAACGTATACACCAGCTCATTAGCGTAGAACTCGTCTTGCCACTCTTTTACCTTTTTCTATCATCAAAGCTCAAACACACTCATCATCACAGGATTCATAAATAATAATATAGGAGAACTATAAGAAAGACTCAATTGACTATCAAATTGTCTCCACACACTAGACACACCACTGAACACTAGACAAATTGCAAAAAATCGACACATCAAAACCGATTAAAGTTTTAACATACCGCAAAAAATCAACTCCCCTAGCAAACATTACAAAGAAAAGATTATACTCTTGGTGCTTCAATGAGGTAATAACATCACACCCCCCAAACTTAGTAAAAACGTAAGTTGAAACTAAGTTTGAAAAGAGATGTAATTTCTGATTAGTAAGCAAATATAAAAATTTCTTATTCACACGAAAGAAATAAAGCAATAAAACAGAAAGGCAAGCCCCCAACAGGCGCTCATGTTTAATGTTGGAGAGTCATGACGGATGTAACCTTTTAAACTACTTGATTGAGGACGGTCTTGTCGCATCCTCACCTTCAAATACTTTCTTTCCCTCTTCTTGTCTACACTCAACACCTCACCTTTCTTAGTCACAAAAATATGATCATTGCAATTTCCTTCCTCCCATGGCTGTCTAGACACCTCCTTGTCAATCTTCCACTTAAATTTAGAATCATCTGCCTTAGAAAAATGAAGATTAAACAAGTTAGAAACCACATCAATGCTCTTACACGATTGAGTCTCCATGGGCATCTTCATTACATGATCAAGAGAGAAAACCCCCATCTTCATTATCCATCTGCAGTCTAAGCTTCTCACCTCTCAACTTCTTTGTTCTTTCCCACTTCTTCTCCATTGTATGATCAGTATTCTGCTCATGTAATGGTACTGGAGTAACATCAACATCATGTGGAGCATTTAGCGCGGAAAATGGTGCAGAACGGTTGGATTCGACCTGGATTTAACCAGGGCTGCTAGTCAAATTGGGTGAATAGTGGTCGAATTATGCACCTGGAAGTTCATTCTCTCCCTGTCTGCTAGATTCGATCATGATTCGACCTTGAGGTCTGGTCGAATTGTAGTGCTCCTGATCGAATCGAGCTTCTGTATGATTTCTGTCCTCCGATTCGACCAAGGGGTCTGGTCGAATTGGATTGATTCAGGTTGAATCGAGCTTCTGATGAAATAGGGTGCTTTGGAGGGTGAGATTCGACCTGGCTTCGACCTCCCCTGTTGAGTTTGACCAGCCATGTTGGTTGAATCGGGATCAAATCGAGCTCCTGACGCTTCAAAATTTATTTTCGGCATCATCGGTCCCTCATACTGCGCTCCAGACCTTAACGTGATGGTTTTATCTTCCAATTTTTGTGTCAATTGATTCACGTTCGCAGTCATCTGCCCCATAATCAAAGTAAGGTCCTTCAACTTCTTAGATATATCTGCATGATCAACATTCATCGTATCCTCATGACAATCAATCCTTGCATCATTCTCAGCCATGTATCGATTTAAGGTATTTTCAACACTCTTCACTTCGTGTTGCCGCATACTAGGCCCCCTTTATGTCAACTCTGTAATATGCCTCTGTTGGGACTCTAGTAGCTTGTTGATGTTAGTTTAACTAGAGACGATCTCATCATCTCTATTCGCCTTCACTTGATGTTCAACCTGCGCCACCTTGCCAAGTACATGTAATCCTCTATCTCTCTTCATAGGCCAGTCACGTGAATTCATAGAGATTTCTTCAAACAACATTTCTGCTTCAAGTGTTGTCTTTGATAACAGCGCACCTTCTGATGATGCATCAATAAAAACACGTGACTCATAATCCAATCCATAGTAAAAGATACTTATGTAATCAGCCTTATATATCTCATGCTGTGGACACCTCCAAAGCATGTCTTTAAACCTATCCCACGCCTCATAATATTTCTCATCCTGATTCATAACAAATTGGGTGATCTCTTGCCTCATTCTTAAGATCCTTGAGGGTAGCATGTATCTCTCCAAGAACTTCTGCTGCAGTTAGTGCCATGTAGTGCAATCGGCTCCATCAAGAGTCTCATACCAAGCTTTCGCCTCATCAGTCAAAGAGAACTTGAATAAGGCAATCCGCCTAGCATCATCATTAGCTTCAGCTTCCTTTTGAGTGTTTGCATAACCAAGAAATCTATTGAGGTGCTGATATGGATCTTCAAAACAACCCCAAGAAAAGAGATTATTTTCCACCATGTTAATAAGAGCGGGATGTATCTCAAAATCATCATCTTCCCCCTTGCTCCTCTCAACCCCATGTTGCCAATCCTATAATTTGTAAAAATTTCACGGATTGCAACATTATTCGGATTCTGCCTTGCTTCGGCCATGTTTAGCACAGTGTGTTATTCCTTCCTTTCTTTCCTTTCCTTTTCTTAATGCACAAGTACCTAAAAAAATTCAAGGTTAGATTGAAATAAATATTCACAAATAAAAGTCTTAATCAAGATAGAAATAATAAAATCAATGATAACAACCGTCCCTGGCAACGGCGCCAAGAACTTATGCGCGTTTTCTTTGCACGCAAAATTAATCCCCAAGTATCAAGGATATCAATTGCAGCTTAAGCAAGCGACCTAGTGAATATTGAACCCAAAGGACGGCGTATTATCAATTTAATTATTATCTAAATTAATTAAGACAAGATGGCAATAAAGTTGATGGATTTAATTAACAACTATTAAACAAATAATTAAGATAATAAATAAAATAAAATATCATTCGAAAAATACGAAAGTGGATCAAGTAGGAGAATAGCTAGCCCTAGGATAATCCAGTTTCAAGCATTAATCTCCCTTTCGTGTGTTGATGTCCGACTCTGCCTTGTGGAATATGGACGCATCACTAAATCATGCATATCTACTCTATAGACACAAGTAAACATATGTGTAACACGACTGAATAACATCGGAGAAAGAGATATAATTTCACCCCTCTTTCTAGGTACTATCAGTATCAATTATTTCTCTTGGCCAATTGATACTCTAACCCGATATGATCTCCCTTTATAGGTACTATATAATTAACCTCTTTATTCTACTTACTGACCCGAATTCAATTCAATTAATAAGTATTCATAGATGATAGTTCTAATGAAGCTTCGGAGTCCCCTCACTTAGAATCATAACATGGAATCCTGCTCAGCAGTGAACGAACTCAATCAATAACCAAGATATGTATTCAGACTCTATATAACAGTTAATGATGCACAAAACGACTGTGAGTATGAATTAAGAAAGCACAATCATATATAAAATAAATCCACAAGTAGTGTTGTACGGAGTATACACATGGAAGTTCAATTAATTAGATAAAACCTTCACAACCCTAGTTCTACCAAAAAGGCTCTAGCCCATGATGTTACTAATAGAACCCTAGATGTGGCCATCATCGCGTCCTTCTCCGTCTTGAATTCTCCTCTTGGTTCTCCTCTTGATTCCACGAACGAATCTTCAAAGTGATGGATGGATGGAGGAAAGGATGTGGATGATGGTTGGGGGGTGTGTTGGCTATTAGATCGTTTGGCTCAGCGTGATCCGTTAGGAAACCAGTAAATAATAACTGCGGAAGCTAAATTAAAGTTTACCTTTCTTCAGGGTTGATGTAGAGGATGATCAGTGGTGAGCCATCTCTTGATCTTCTGCTGTATGACCCAAGTCTAATCCTGATGTTGTGTGGGCAACAATCTGCAGGATTCTCTCAATCTGCTTCTCTCCTTTTCTCACGTCTAAAATGGCGCAGGATGTAAGTTTCCAGAAGCTGAGATGACTTATTTATTGGGCTACAGTAGGGACCAGGAGGAGAAATTGGATTGGGCCTCAATTGGACTAAATTAACCAAGCTTAGCCCAAAGCTTATAATTAAATTCAATAATAATAATATAGTCCACTAAAATATTATTACTGCACTACCTATCCAATCCCAAAATTATGTTTTGGGCTCCTTAATGAGCCCGACAGTCTCCTCATGTTTAAGATATACAATGTCCATTAATTAATTAAGTTACTGACAACTCTATTAATTAATATCTCATCCGAGAGTAGTACCACTCAATCATATTATCATGCCGGAATTAATCCACTTGCAAGATTTATATGATAAACCTTATGAGCTCCTCAAGGGGACATCATCAACCTATGTCGGACACGGATTCTTTCTACAATCAACAGCACACCATAGAGACAACACTACTTCCCAACTCACCGAGTATGTTGATTTAATACATGTAAATCTCACCCATTGATGAATCAAAATATATATATACTACCTTACGTGTCGAGGTTATTGTATAGGGATTAAGAGCACGAACATCCATAATAATTGAGATCAAGTTCTCCTATATAGATAGTATAACTCGAACGATCTCAAGCAGTCCTGCTCAATACAAGCTAAGTGCACTAATGTGATTCTATTGTCAAGACAAACTAATAACAAACCACACTACAACCATCCTGATAGATAGTCCCCGTCTATCTCGGTTGTGAGCGTCTGTTTATACTTTATAAGGAAACCGATAATATGATCTTCCGCGTGTTGTCGCACAACATATTATCTACAGTATAAAGTAAATGGACTTTTGCACAAATATATAAATAAATAATTTATAATATGCGAAATGTTTGATCAAATGATTCTCATTTCAAATAAAATTGTTAAAACATTGTTCAATACAAAAGCTAAGCTTTAAGTATATAATCTAACAATCTCCCACTTATACTAAAAGTCTACGCTGCCATATCTGCTAACACACATCTAATCCCCATTCCTTCTACATGCCCATCGAACGCGTTTGCTGGAAGGCTCTTAGTAAAAGGATTAGCCAGGTTATCCTCCGATGTAATCTTAGCGACAATGACCTATCCTTTTTTAATGATGTCTCGTATCAAGTGGTACTTGCACTCAATGTGTTTACTCGCTTTATGGGCTTGTGGTTCCTTCGATTTTGCTACTGTACCACTGTTATCACAATAAATTGTGATCTCTTTGGGCAAATCAGGAATCACATCCAAATCCATTAAAAAGTTCCTGAGTCATACTGCTTCTTTAGCTGCCTCAGAGGCTGCTACATATTCAGCTTCCATGGTAGAGTCCGCAACGTATTTCTGCTTTACACTCCTCCATATTATGGCTCCTCCTCCAAGAGTATACACATAACCCGAGGTGGATTTACTAGCATTCCTATCTGACTGGAAATTCGAATCAGTATAACCCAAAGGTAATAAAGTATCTGCCCGGTAAACCAGCACATAATCCCTTGTCCTTCGCAAGTACTTTAAAATATGTTTTACCGCAGTACAATGCCCTTGTCCTGGATTACTTTGATACCTACTGACCATGCCCACGGCATAACAGATATCTGGTCTCGTACATAACATAGCATACATGAGGCTTCCAACTACTGCCGAAGCATAAGGGACCAGCTTCATTGCCTCTATTTCCTGTTATGTCTTTAGACACATTTCCTTAGATAGAGGTATTCCATGTCTGAAAGGTAGAAAACTTTTCTTGGAATCTTGCATGCTAAAACGAGACAGGATTGTATCAATGTATGAAGCTTGGGATTAGCACAACATTCTTTTCTTGCGATCCCTTATTAATTTGATCCCAAGAATATGTCCGGCTTCTCCTAAGTCCTTCATCTCAAACTGCTTGGACAACCATACTCTTACGCCCGACAATACCTTTACATTGTTTCCAATGAGCAGAATATCATCCACGTAGAGTATAAGAAATACCACTACATTTCCGTCACACTTCTTGTACATACATGATTCATCCGGACATTGAATAAATCCATACGACTGGATTACCTCATCAAAATGGATGTTCCATGATCTTGAAGCTTGTTTCAATCCATAAATGGACCTTTTAAGCTTGCACATAAGATGTTCTTCGCCCTTTGCAATGAATCATTCTGGTTGCTTCATATAGATGTTTTCCTCAAGACTTCCATTCAGGAAAGCTGTCTTGACATCCATTTGTCATACCCCCATAATCCATATGAGTAGCAATAGACAAAAGAATCTGGATTAACTTAAGCATGGCCACAGGCGAGAAGGTTTCCTCATTATCGATTCCTTCTTTCTGAGTATATCCTTTAGCCACAAGCCTTGCTTAAAGGTTTCCAACTTACCGTCAGATCCTCTCTTTTTTTATAGATCCACTTGCATCCAATAGATTTTACACCATTGGGTGGTTCTACAAGCTCCAAACTTGATTAGAATACATTGATTCTATCTCAGATTTCATTACGTTTTGCCATAATTGAGCATCTTTATCTTGCAGTGCCTCGTTGTAATGCTATGGGTCAATATCATGTTTACCTGGGACCAAGTTAGAAGACTCTCCCAATCCCATGAATATATCTGGTTGTCTCACAACCCTCCCACTACGACGAGGCTCCGTAGGCAATTGTGTATCAGGTGTGACACGCGGTGCAGTGTCCTGTGGTATATCCTCTTGTACAGTTGGTACTATGTTTGGTGTTTCCTCTCTTACTTCATCTAGAACAATCTTACTCATGGGTTTGTGGTTCATTAGATAATCCTCTTCCAAAAATCTGGCGTAAGTGCTAACGATCACCTTTTGGTCCTTTAGATTATAAAAAACCACCCTTCATTCCTTTAGGATATCCTTTCAAATAGACAAACTTCCGTACGTGACTCTAACTTATCAGTATCCATCTTCAACACATGTGTTGGAGCAACCCAAATCCAAAAGTGTTTCAGACTAGGCTTTCGCTTAGTCCACAATTCAATGGGTGTGGAAGATACTGATTTAGAAGGTACTAAGTTTAGAATGTAAGCCCCTGTTTCTAAGGCGTATCCCCAAAACGAATTTGGTAATTCCGAATAACTCATCATTGATCTTACCATTTCCAAAAGAGTCCTATTTCTTTTTTTCGCTACACCATTCTGTTGGGGTGTGCCCGGTGTAGAAAATTGGGATTCAATCCAATTCTTCGATAAATAATTTCTAAACTCTCCCAAGAGGTATTCGCCACCACGATCACATCGTAGTGTCTTGATATATTTTCCTAGTTGTTTTTCCACATCAGCCTTGTACTTGAATTTATCAAAGCACTCAGACTTGCGGCGCATCAAAAAAATATATTCATATCTAGAATAATTATCAATGAAAGTGACGAAGTATTCATAACCACCTTTTGCCTGGACAGACATAGGACCACATAAATCAGAATGAACCAATTCCAACAGATCCTTGGCTCAATACCCCTTTGCCTTGAAAGGCCTTTTGGTCATTTTTCTTTCCAAGCAGGATTCGCAAATTGGATAATTTTTCACTACTAATGAACTCAGAGGTCCATCAGCTATCAACCTTTGAATCCTACTCAAGTTAATATGACCTAGTCTTAGATGCCAAAGATATGTTTGATTCATTTTAGAAGGTTTTTTTCTCTTATTAGTAGATGTATCATTCATTTCAATTTGTTAAATCGTGGGAGAAATTGGATTAAGACAAATTATCTATCAATGCACCATCACAGATAATAATTATATCTTTCTTTATAACAACCTTGCCATTAAAAGAAATAGAATATCCATCCATAAACAATTTAGAAACCGAAATTAAATTCTTTCTAAAATAAGGTACATAAAGACAATTCCTCAAAACAAGAGTTTTATTCTTATTGAAAAATAAATAAATGTCTCCTACTACAACAGCTGCTACTCTTCTAGCATTCCCCATGAGTATGGTAATCTCCCCATCACTAAGCTGTCGGGTTTGGTGGAACCCTTGCAAAGAATTGCTGACATGGTCAGTGGCTCTCGTATCTACACACCAAGTGTCAGCAGATACAACCGCTAAACACGATTCAACAACTAGTATAAAAGGCTTACCATTCTTGTTTCCCTTCAGAAGTAGGCGGTCAGCCTTTTAGTGTCTCGGCTGCTTGCATTTGAAGCACTTGCCTTTAGGCTTCTTGACCGCACCAGCCTTTGCTTTCACTTGGTTCACCGGTGCTGAATTTCCTTACTTCTTCTTATTCCTACCGCCTCTCGGCCTAGGATGAGGAGCATTTTCAGCAAGATGAACCCGAGGAGGTCTACGAAACAGTTCTTCCGCCGCCACAAGTTCTGTCAGAAGCTCCGCCAAAGTGTACAAATGTTTGTTAATATCGTAGTTCAGGCGAAACTGCTCAAAACTCCTAGGCAAGCTTTGGAGTATGATATCGACCTGGGTTTCCCCATCAATTTCAGCTCCAAGAACTTCCAACTCATTGAGCTGACCCATCATCCTAAGGACATGCTCCCTTATGGGAGTGCCCTCAGCCATTTTGGTGTTCATTAGAACAGATATGCCCTTCGACCTAGCAGGACGACTCTGATGCCCGAAGAGTTCCCTAAGATTATGCATCATATCATAGGCGGTGTCCATAGCTTGATGCTGAGTCTGAAGCACATTTGACATAGAAGCCAAAATATAGCACTTAGCCATCCTATCAGCTTTGACCCACCTATTATAAGCAATTCTTTGCTCTTCGGTAGAGTCATCAGTAGGTCCTGGAGGACATTCCTCAGTGAGAATAAAAATATAATCTTCAGCAGTTAAAACAATATCCATGTTTCGCTTCCAGTCAACATAATTAGTGTCAGTAAGTTTATGCTCTTTAAGTATAATAGAAAGTGAGTTGAGTGTTATTTGAAAATCCTGAGAATCATAAATAATAAACAGATCAAACAGTTTGAATTTATCAATTTATATTAAATCCCTCAAAATAATAAAAAATAAAATTCACCAACATCTCAAGCACCGTGAATTTGCATGCCACGTTAGGGTGGACGTATACAAACCCGAATATTTACAAGAGAAGGTTTCACCCATTAATTTCATTTGTCAACCTAACTTTATGACAAAATAATTAATAGTCGGTTCCTTTTTAGCCATGCAAATAATAGCAGTGACTCCGTTAGGGAGGATACTTATTATCTACACCTAAATGTACACCATTATTTGACCCCAACTCCATTGCGCAAGCTTATGTGCCTTACAGTTGGAAAAGTACACACGCGCTTGGAGAACTTCCTACGATCATCATAAAGAAGTTTGTACCAGTGATCCGTGAATAAACTCATCCGTTGTGTAGGAAGGCATGTTGCCAACACGCAGGTTTACTCACATCACTTACAAACCAATAATGGAGGCATAGGAATTTATTTACCAGTCCCCTCTCCCACTTAGTTATTTAACAACGAGGATTTTTAACATGCATATAATATTTCAATAATAAAATATACATTCTAGCATGCTTCTATTTTAAGTAATTTTAAAAAAATAAATCACATAGAACATGCCACTTATATAACAATTAATTGTCAAATAAAAATAATTAAATTAATTATATATTATGAATGAATTGCATAATTAGTGGATTAATAAAATGGGTCATAGAGCAACAAATAAGCACAAAATGAGCAGCAGACTAAATAATTAATCAAGCCCATTGTCCATGGCCCATATACTCAGCCCAAAATCAAATTTATGAAATTAAGTCCACCTAGCCCATATATCCAGCAATTAAAAAAATTTGCCCAGCAGCCCATTATAATCCACAATTAAAATAAGGCCAGGAAGACATGTCTGCATCAAAACAATCTGCCTATCGTGCCGTCAACGACAACCCACACTCAGCAGACTCCTTACGCTTGGCATGTGCCGTGCGTTGCTCCGCACCCTAGACTTTCCTTCCAGTCCTCCCAGCAGCGTCTTCCTTCCACAACACCGGCTTGCCGGTTGCACGATAGATCGTGCCTTCGACTACCAGAAGTTGTGCCGTCCGGCTGTGCCGACTACGTGCAGACTCCTTAGAAGACTGGTTAGAACTTCGCCAGTATGCAGCGCAGTCCATCGGAACCTATAGCCACTCCATCTTCGTCAAAACACGACCGAAAACTGCCTTAGACCTGCCCTGCCCTATAAAGGACTCGCCCGATCGCAGTCTGTTCTCGCACGGAAGAACTCTACAGACCTGCTCAAACCAGTATCAGACGCGCTCGATTCTATCCACTATCACATCTCACCAGAATGCATCCCATAGTCTGCCATGGCCTCCGTCATGCGTGGCAGTCGTCAAAACCCATTGCTGATCTTCACGGTAGATAGCTACCAATCGTTATTGTTCTGACTTCTAATTTCAGAGATCTCCAAGTTCGAACAAGGCTAGCCTTCAGCACCCCTGTTGTTCAGTCACCACCGCACAACCCATGAGACAAGTTTCCCCTTGTCAGCGCAGCCTTTGTCCATACCATTCACCAACGCCACAAGCGATGTGTTCAAGCTCTCGTCTTCACGGCACTGTTCCAGCCTTCGCCAAGGCTTTCTCCACGTGCAGTCGAGTATTTGTATGATGTCCAGGGTGTGTGTATCGTATTCAGCGAGTTTAATCAAAATGATCACATAGGGCAGATAATTCATATAGGGTTGTATGATAATTCACAATTACACAAACCCTAAAATCATGTTATCCATCATGCGATTATATCCCGATAAAATCAAATAATCATATAACCATATCATACATTCTATTAAATCGACAAACAACACATGTATGGCTCAAAAACCCCACCTAACGTCTCACGTTTCACCACGAAACCAATACTCTGATACCAATTGTTAGCTATTGGATCGTTTGGCTCAGCGTGATCCGTTAGGAAACCAGTAAACAATAACAGCGGAAGTAAAATTAAAGTTTACCTTTCTTCAGGGTTAATGTAGAGGATGATCAGTAGTGAACCACCTCTTGATCTACTGTTGTATGACCCAAGTCTAATCCTGATGTTATGTGAGCAACAATCTGCAGGATTCTCTCAATCTGTTTATCTCCTTTTCTCACGCCTAAAACAGCGTAGGATGTAAGTTTCCAGAAGCTGAGATGACTTATTTATTGGGCTACAGTAGGGACCAGGAGGAGAAATTGGATTGGGCCTCAATTGGATTTAATTAACTAAACTTAGCCCAAAGTTTATAATTAAATCTAATAATAATAATATAGTCCACTAAAATATTATTACTGCACTACCCATCCAATCCCAAAATTATGTTTTGGGCTCCTTCTTATTATGAGCCCGACAGTCTCTCCATGTTTAAGATATACAATGTCCATTAATTAATTAAGTTACTGACAACTCTATTAATTAATATCTCATCCGATAGTAGTACCACTCAACCTTATTATCATGCCGGAATTAATCCAATTGCAAAATTTACATGATAAACCTTATGAGCTCCTCAAGGGGACATCATCAACCTATATCGGACACGGATTCCTTCTACAATCAACAGCACACCATAGAGACAACACTACTTCCCAACTCACCGAGTATGTTGATTTAATACATGTAAATCTCACCCATTGATGAATCAAAGAAATATATATTGCCTTACGTGTCGAGGTTATTGTATAGGGATTAAGAGTAAGAACATCCATAAAACTGAGATCAAGTTCTCCTATATAGACAGTACAAGTCGAACGATCTCAAGTGGTCCTGCTCAATACACGCTAAGTGTATTAATGTGATTCTATAGTCAAGACAAACTAATACCAAATCATACTACAACCATCCCGATAGATAGTCCCCATCTATCTCGGTTGTGAGCATCTGTTTATACTTTATAAGGAAACCGATAATATGATCTTACGCAGTTGTCGCACAACATATTATCTACAGTATAAAGTAAATGGACTTTTGCACAAATATATAAATAAACAATTTATAATATGCAAAAAGTTTGATCAAATGATTCTCATTTCAAATAAAATTGTTAAAATATCGTTCAATACAAAAGCTAGGCTTTAAGTATACAATCTAACAGTGTGATTCCCCCTTGTGGGGTGTGGTATGGTTGTGGCCTCTCTTCTCCTCTCTTGTATTGTGTATTGTCTCCCCTAATGGTGTGATCTACACCCCCTTTTATACTTGTAAACTCTCCTTATAGGCCTTTGAATGGGCTTTTTGAGTGATCACACGTATTGAGGGTGTAAAAATACGGATATAGTAAGTTTTCGTACGTCAATTCGACCACGAAGCTAGGTCGAATTCACCTCCCCTAGTCGAATTATAGGTTGAATCACCCTACTAGAAGCTTAATACACCGGATCCGAGCTTCAGGTGTTGGATTCGACCAGCACAGCAGTTCGAATTGATGTATCATGGTCGAATTGCTTATTTTGCCGTCTAATTCGACCAGGATTCGACCACATGGTGAGGTCGAATTCAAATGTTATGGTCGAATTGTCTTGCGCAGTCTCACCGTTTCGCGTATAATTTCCACATCCGAACTCCAATTTGAGTGATTCTTGCGCTAACGCGATCCTATCTTCCTTGGCTTTCTATACATATAAAGAAAACAAGAAAAATCTAAGATTTGAATGTGAAAAAAGCCACGGAAAGTAGCACAGCAATTCTATTCGGCACAGCTCGCGCGATGTCACCATTTCGATCATGACTTTCTCATTTGGAATCCGATTGAGGTGCTCTTTTCGCCAAATCAATCCTTATTTCAGTGGCTTTCCAACCATGTATCACGCGAACAATTTTGATCTCCTCAATAATACAGAAAAATTATGAAAGTTGGATGTGTGTTTTCAGCATTCTTGCACAAATTGCACATTTTCTCCAACTTTGCACTTTCCATCCTTTTTCCACCTAAAATATAATAAAACACCTCAAATGCACCTTTTTCTCACATGCAATGAATATAAGACACTTTAGCTAATATATAACAAGAATTTCCATCAAAAGGTGTTAAATTGGATACTCAAACACGTTAATTTAAACTCTCATTAATGGGGACTATCACTAATTGGATATATAATTCCTGCATCTATCCATGTTAGGATTTGCTTCCTAATCACTTCTTGAATAGCGGGATTTACCCTCCATTAATTTTGAATGCTACTCTTGGCTTCATCTAACAATCTTATCTTATGCATGCAATATGATGGACTAATACCTTTTAAATCATCAAGAGACCAACCAATTGCAGACTTATACTTTCTAAGCACATCTAATAACTCATCGAGTCTATCATCAGTTAGAGAAGAAGATACAATTACAGGGTATGTTTCATTGTCACCTAGATAAGCATACTTCAAGTGCTCCGGTAGTGGTTTCAACTCCTCTTTCTTCTCTTATTTTACTGTGCTTTCTCTATCTAATGGTAAGTACTTCCTAGTCCACTTCACCACTTCAAACTTGGTCCTTTATGATTCATACCTGTCATCGCCAAAGCAAGTAGATTTTCAAGAAATTCAATACATGCCTCATTAGAAAGCTCATCTAGCTCTGGGGTGGGAAAAGTAAGAGACTCCGCTAAGCATGTCTCCAATGGATCCATTGAAAGGATCAAAGACAATCTTTCTTCACGATCTCTTTCACCATATCAATGTTGTGACATTGCGTCTCCATTGGCATCTTTATTGCTTTATCAAGGTTGAACAGAACCTCTTCTTTATCCATGCGCAGCCTTAGCTTTCCTTTTTAAACATCAATCATCGCTCCAGCAGTAGCAAGGAATGGTCTCCCTAAGATGAGGAGAACATTATCCTTGTCATCTTCCATTTCGAACACAAGAAAATCCACAGGAAAGATTAGTTTCTCCACTTTTACAAGAACATCTTCAATTACACCCTTCAGAAAAGTCATAGACCTATTAGCCAATTGTAGAACAACCGGTGTGGAAGTTAACTTCCCCAAACCAAGCCTTTGAAATATTGACAATGGTATCAAATTGATGCTTACCCCAAGATCGTACAAGGCCGTCGTGCCGGCCCATTTCCAATCTCATATAGAATAGTGAAGCTTCCTGGATCTTTTAACTTAGCTAGTAGCTTCCTCTGTATTATCGAGCTACAGTTCTCAGACAAATTCACAATTTCAATTCCATTCAAGCTTCTCTTCTTCAAAAGTATGTCTTTTAGAAAGCGGCATAGTATGGCATCCCAAGAGTGCTTCAGAGAAAGGAATGCTCAAGCTTGTCTTGTTTATGATATCTGAAAACCTCTTGAACTTTTCTTCCAATCCCTTCTTTACTAACTTGAAAGGAAACGGAGGAGGTATCTTAGTCTTGGGAATCCCTCATTCATCACGTTCAACCTTCTCCGCTTTATCCTTCTCGCTCTCAGTCTCTTTGCTCTTTCCCATTTCTTCTCCGCTATAAGCTCAATATTCTGCTCTTTGGATGGTACCGGAGTAGCATCAACATCAAGTAAAGCATTCAGCATGGAAAATGGTGCCGAACGAGGCAGTTCAACCATGGTTCGACCACGAGTATTGGTCGAACCAAGTGAGTAGTGGTCGAATCGTTCTTCAGAAAATGTTTTTACCCCCGGACAGGCTGGTTCAGCCACAGTTCAACCAACAAGGTTGGTCGAACCATGAAGGTCGTGGTCGAACCGTGCTTTAGAAAAAACAAGGTGTTGCGGATAGGCTGGTTTGACCATGGTTTGACCAATAGGGTTGGTTGAACCATGAAGGTCATCGTCGAACCGTGCTTCAGATAGAACAGAGTGTCGCGGATAGGGTAGTTCGACCACAGTTCGACCAACAAGGTTGGTCGTGATCGAATCGGCCAGCAGGAGCTTTAGAAATCGTTTCCGGCATCATTGGTCCTTCATACTGAGTTCCAGACCTCAACGTGATGGCGTTGCACTACTTCGGGTTTGCTATACTTTAAGATGGGAACTTACCCTTCTCTATGGTTTGCGTCAATTGGTTAACATTCCCGACCATCTGCCCCATCAATAATGTCAAGTCCTTCATCTGCTTAGTTATATCCTCATGATTTGCATCAATTTTTGCCTCAAGCTTGGCCTCTTGGCGATCCACTATTGTATCATTCTTGCCATGTACCTGTTCACCGTATCCTCAAAACTAGGTTTTCCTTCTTCGACCTTAGCACTCGGATCAACAGCAACAGGAGGTTGTACTGTTGTATTAGGATTACTCCATGAAAACTCTGACCTCCTTGGTTGTTGATAATTACCAGGGGGACCACGATTATTGTAATTCCATTGATAATTCTGGTTTTCTTGATTTTGGAACCTCATTCCTTGAATACTTTAACCCATGGCATAGTTTGCCTCTTCCAATTCCTCTTGGCTAGCTCCTTCATTACAAACATCCTGCTGCATCATTAGTACTTGCTGTGCTATATCAGTAATCTGCTTTTTGCTGAGACTCAAGTAACTTGTTGATACTAGCCAAACTAGAGACGATCTCATCTTCTCTACTTTACTTAACCATTGTGTGCTCAACCTGCACTACTTTTCCAATAACATACGTGCCTTTCACTCGATCAGTTGGCCAATCTCTTGAATTCCTCAAAATATCCTCAAAGAGCTTTTCGGCCTCAACGGATGACTTTGTAAGCAATGCTTCATTCGATTAAGCATCTAGTAAAACTCGAGAATCACAGTCCAATCTGTTATAGAAAATACTGATGTATTGAACTTTTGATAGCCCATGTTGTGGACACTTCCTAAACATGTCCTTGAATCTGTCCCAAGCCTCATGAAAATTCTCATTACCACTGATAGCAAATTGATTGATTTCTTGTTTCATCTTAAACACCTTCGAAGGTGGCATGTATCGCTCCAAGAATTTCAATTTCAATTGCTCTCAGGTAGTGCATTCAGCAGCATCAAGAGTATCGTACCAATCTCTCGCCGTTTTAGTAAGCGAGAACTTAAACAATATAATCCTCCTTGCATTTTCATGAGTTCCTGCATCCTTTTGTGTACTTGCATAACCAAGGAACTTATTCAGATGTTGCTGAGGATCTTCAAAGGTTCCCCCAGAGAAGGGACTCCTTTCAATCATGCTGATCAGAGTAGGGTGAAGATCAAAATCAACTCCGGCCCCTCTTGCTCCTAACAGCCCCGCATTACCTCTTCCATTGTTCTTAAAGACTTCACGGATTGTAAGATTATCCAGATTCGCCGCCATGTTGACTGCTTCTACTTCCAAGTTATCTCTGGTTGCAGCTGTAATCGTTTACGAGTTCAGCTCTTCAACTTCAACTCTTAAATTAAGAGCTGTAGTTGGTTCTACGTTCTTATTCTTCTTCTTCTTCCCCTTCTTCTTCCTCGACGATGCTCCAATCTCTGGATTATAAGGTTCTAAATCTCCTACCTTTGATCTAGTGAGCATACACCTAAGAAAAATAAGCGTTAGAAAATAAAGACAAGAATAATATAGTCTCAATTACACTAGAAATAATAAACTAATAATTAATGTCGTCCCCGGCAACGGCGCTAAGAACTTGATGAGCGTTTTTTCTACACACAATATTAATCCCCAAGTGTGAAGGATGCTATTGTTGCTTTGATAAGCGACCAAGTGTTTATCGAACCCAAAGGACGTATTATTATTAATTTAATTATAATCTAACTAATTAAGACTAGTATGGCAATAACGTTGTGTGATTAAGTAACCAATAAACAACTAAAATAGACAAGCAATAGAGATTAGACGAAAGTGAATAAGTGAGAAGATAAGTAGTCCTTCGGGCCATCCAGTTTTACTCATTTTCCCTTCCGCGTATTAATAAGTATACAAATAAATAAGCATGCGACACGTGTGAATATCCTTGGACGCATCACTAAGCCATGCAAATCTACTTTATAGACACAAATAAATAAGCATGCGACACGTGTGAATATCCTTGGAGCAAGAGATATAATTCACCCCCCTTTCTAGGTACTATCAGTATCAATTATTTTCCGTGCACTAAGTACTCTAACCCGATATGATCTCTCTTTATAGGTACTATAAAGTTATTCTCTTTGTCCTACTTATTAACCCGAATCATATTCAATTAACAAGTATTTATATAATATAGTTCTAATGAGACTTCAGAGTCCCCTCAATTAGAATCATAACATAGAATCCTGCTCAGCAGTGAACGCGCTCAATCAATAATCAAGATATGTATTCAGACTTTACATAACAATTAATGATGTACAAAACAACTCTGAGTATGAATTAAAAATGCATAATCTTATATAAAATAAATCACAAGTAGTGTTGTATGCAGTATACACACGGAAGTTTAATTAACTCATAAAACCTTCATAAACTATAGAACTACCGAAGCGGTTCTACCCATGATTGATCGAAGAACAATCATGATAGTTGGATAGATCTTACCCATAGTCTTGAAAATTACAAGATAAATTAAGATGCGAAGTAAACCCTTGATGTGGGCGCCATCGCGTCTCTCTTCGTCTTGAATCTTCACTTGGTTCTCACTTGATTCGATAGACGAATCTCTCTTCACAACTCCGTGGATGATGGTAGGGTTTCGGATGTTGTGTAGAATGAAAGTGGTGGTGAACGTCTCTTTTCAGCTGCGTAGGGTCTTCCTTTTATACTTCTAAGCTCTCCTTATGGACCTAAGATGGGCTTTTTGAGCGAAAACATGTACTGAAGGTATAAAAATACGGATTTGGAAGTTTCTCTCGCATCGGTTCGACCAAGGACCCTGGTTGAATCAACCAAGGCCTGGTCAAACCGGCCTCTAACAACTTGGTAAGCTCCTGGTTCGACTGGAACGACTAGTCGAACCAGAAGCTTTGTGGTCGAACCTCACCTGCGAAAATTTATGTTTTTGGTTCGACCACGGTTCAACCAACACGCCTAGTCGAACTGTACTGTCGTGGTCGAACCATACTTCTACCAGCTTCTAGCGCCTGGTTCGACCAGGGGTGCTGGTCGAACCACCCCCATTTGGTCGAACCGGGTGCATACAACATCCCATCTCCAGTTTCGATCACTTCTATCCTGTTTTCCTTCAAAAATCTGCTCAAACGGCCTCAAACATACCTGTAATATTCTGCTTAAAGATCAGTGATACAATATAGTGTAAAGCAGAATTGTATTATGTTACATATTTTAAATCTCGAAATCTTAGATTCTGCTAGTCATATTGAGCTTGTTTATCACAACGTTCCTTCAGGGATTGTCATAAAATAACAATATCTTTTCTATTAAAAACTCTTTTTTTAAAAGGTCTTTTGTTCCGATGATGACAAATAAATTTTTAGTATTTTTGGCCTTCTATGCCGGAGTACATTCAACTTTTGAAAATAATAGTTTCACTTAAATCTCAGGAGATGAATTTCAACGTCTAAAGCTACTTTAGACTAAATAGGTATTGACATCAAAGGCTTGCTCGACATATTTTCTTTTAGTGATGTCAGATATTTTTAATGAATTACAATTATTTAAAAATAAGTGCATCTTATAAATTTATATCAAATTTCATGTGTACATCAAGAAATAAATATTCATGAGATTTGCTTCTCAATTGCTTGGAAAATATATATTATCATCATATCATAATCATGAGATGCATATAAATAATTAATGATTTTCATAACATATAAAAAATATTTGGCAGTATACAAAAAGTTTAATCATATAATAAAGTATGATTTTTAAATTAAAACTATTTTCCATAAAAAAAAATTTGAATTTTGAATTGGTATCAAAATTCTGCCAAATTAATGATTTCACAATCAAAATATTGATATATACAACAACTTTAATCACATGTCGTATGATTTTTAAATTAAAAAATTTCTATACATGGAAAAATCTCAATTGGAATTGAGGACCAACGATGAGTGAAAAAATCTTTCATTTATAGAAAGAAATAAGGAAATATGTTATGTGAAATCTACTTATGATTTTTTACTTTTTAATTGTATTATCATCATAAATTAATCAATCAATATATTTGTAAATAGCAAATAAGCAGACTACCAATAATTAACACATGTATCACATAAATATGGGTCATCCATTAAAACACTGATGTAAACAATATCCGGTATTAATATATCAAGGCACTTTTGATATTCATTCATGAAAATCTATTGTTTCACTTAAATATGCAAATATTAAATACCCAAAATTTACGTACCAAGCAAACGAATTATTTGGTAGTATCATTATCAATCATATATCCAAGGAAATAGTCAATTTAATACGAAATCAAATAATTTCTCAATCAAATACATTAATTTAGGAAACACATCCATCAAGTCAGCTATATACATTTATACTAAATAATAATAATAAATATAATAATAACAATTTAAATCATGTGTTTACCTAAATATTGTATGTATCAGATAATAAAAATTATGAGTACAATATGAAAATTTGTTAATGAGTGATAATCATTCAAAGGCCAAACAATGGGACATTGATCAGAAGCTTTCTATTGTAAGTGTGCACTCAACAATTTAAAAAAAAATATAACCCACTTTAAAATTATCTATACGTAAGTCTCTAAAAAAATTACTTTAACATTCTTATATCGATATTGACAGATTCATGACTACGAATGTTGTGCACAATAATAATAATAATAATAATAATAATAATAATAATAATAATAATAATAATATAAATGGACTCAATGACTTTTATCTCATTAATTAATCCAATAAGATGACTCTAGAACATGAAAAAAATCGCAGATCCATGATTTTGAACAATTCCATTAAAATAAATTATTTGGACAGATTCATCACTACAAACAATTTTGAATTATTATGAATCTATATAATTTGGACGCATGTTTATATTTTATTGAAATAATTGTGAACATTAATAAATCATAAAGATCATCGAATTACCTCACAGAAAAGACACGATTCTTTTCTATGGTCTCTTCCAACTAATATAGTGACTTCCCCCTCGATTCTCCTTAATTGATAGATCATTAACTCAGTTGGCTAGTGCGTGCTGATAACGTGTTGTAAACTATTTAATAAGAACAATAAGACAAACATAAAAGAAGGAGAAGAGAAGAATACAGAGGGAAGAGAAAGGGAGATTTTTTATTAACGCCGTAGTGTATGAATATATACAAAACCTTAATATTCACACTCTTTATATAGAGAAGATAAATGGTACAATGATAAATAAACTATCTTCATATCATAATGATATAAGGAGTAATGTTCATATAAAATATATCACAACACATTTAATATATTATAATTTAATTTAATATATATAATACATATGGTTTTCCTTAACATTAATATATCAATCAATATTCATTTATTATATTATTATAATTTTATTTAATATACATAAGACATGTGATTAAAAATCAACATAAGCAAATAATTTTTTCTTCTCTTATTTTTCTTCCTTACCCAGTAACCTTTTGGATTTGAACTTTTTTTTATTGGATTTGTTTGCTATAGACTGACATTTTCCATTTGTTGGGGGTCTGATTTACATGTTGAACGTGATGAAGGAATGCAATTTCCCTATTCTGATGGTATTATTCTCTCAAATGTCATGATTCTTTGTCTGATCTTAGCAAAATAAATAGTCTTGGTTATTCAAATTTATGCAATGTTTTAAGGTTTTATTTGCTTTCAATTTCATGAATAGTTCTCTAACTTTATTTCCCCAGAAAAATGCTGAGCAGAGATGGTTAGAGCGAAATGCTGAGTCAGTTAAATTGATTTTGGAAGACGATGATAGTGAGGAGGACATATTGCAGAGATCCAAGCAAAACACGGCCCAATTGAAAAAAATGTAGTAATCGTAGTAGGTCTGGATTAAAGAAGTGTTTAGATTGTTTTATTTAATAATCTTATGTCAACTTTTGAAAAAAATTGCAGCAATTACAACGTGGAATGAATAGCTTTTTAAGACATGCCTCTAATAAATTTGCAGGAGCTGAACACACTACTTTCCAGACCCATTACAACCTAAAACATTTTCAAAGTGCTTTTTTGCTAGGGTAAATGCATGTACTTACCCAAATGAACTTTAGAATGTAGGATAAGTGAATCTTATTATTTGAGAATTCTACCAAATGTAGTGCGAGGACCAACATATTATGAAGATTTCCATAAATTTGGGAAAGAGGCATGTAAAACTTTTCAAGAAGCATGTTATGCAAGAGGATTGCTCGAAGAAGACAAGGAATATATAGACGCAATTAAGGAATGTGCCTCATTATGGGCTTCCGGTAAGCTATTGAGAAACATGTTTGTAAATTAATTAATTTCTGGAAGCATAAGCATGCCAAAAACTGTGTGGGATGCATGTTGGAAAGAATTATCTGAGGATATATTATACAACGAGAGAAAAAGATTGAGACACCCAAGTATGACACATTAACATGTGAAATAAGCATATTTACGTATTTATTATTTAAATGCATATTTACATTAAGATTTTAATATTATTTCAAATTGCATGTTTAGTGATGTCTGATGCAGATATAATGACTGCGTGTTTGTTTGGATAAATCATGCATTGATATCTATGAATAAAAATTTAAGAGATTTTGAAGGGATGCCCATTTCAGATCCTGAAATGAATCATCAGCATAATAACAGACTGATATCAAATGAAATGAAATGAGGTATAACAGATCACTACAAAAAGAATGTCTTGATTTGTTGAAGAAACTAAATGAGGATTAGAAGAAGGTGCATGATAGGTGATGGAGAGCGTTGTCTCTGGAAGTGGCAAAGTTTTCTTCGTATATGGATACATAGGCACCGGAAAAATATACATATGGAAGACGATATCAACTTCCATTAGATCAAAGGGGAACATAGTGTTGAACGTAGCATTGCATCCTTACTTTTGACAAGGGGCCGAACAACAAACTCGAGATTTCGTACTCCACTTTCGGTGTGCAAGGATCCAACGTGCAAATGCAAGGCAGGGAAGTGATAACAACATAAATAAAAAATAATATTACAAAAAAAAAATCTAACCATACCAAAACCGGACAAGACAAACTCATACATATCGTTGAGATCAAACTATGAAAAATAAATAACAATAATTTTATTATAAAATGCTTAAAAATTATTCGCAAAAAAGTAATTATTTCCGTGCAAAACAAATATGAGATAATTATTAAAATAAATAAAAATAATAATATGATAACAAAATTCAAACCATACCAAAACCGGATGAGAGAAGGTCAAACATATTCATACATAAACATAACACTGTTAAACAAAAACAAAAAAAAAATTACAAACGATCCTATAATAAAATGTTCACCGTGCAACGCACGGATGAGAAATACTAATAAAATAAAACGTATAGATATAGATGTACATGAAGCTGTTAATAAAGGTGGTTTTAGTTTTCAAAACTTTAAACAGATTTTAAAAATCCACATCAACATCAAAGTTTGTATAATAAATTCAAAATTAATAACTTTCTAACTTAAATTCAATTCAATATTTATTTTTTGATAAATATTTGTGGGTTTGTAGTTTTATAAATTCAAAATTAATAACTTTCTAACTTAAATTCAGTTCAATCCTTAAGAAGTAACATATCGTTATTCTGAACAAGGTGGGCTAGCTCAGTTTGTCACTGGACTTGCTTGCTTACTGAGTTTAGGCTTTTTTGTTCTCCTCATTAAAGCGAGTGACACAGGTTCGATTCCCAACGAACTTGGAGAATGGGGTGTATGAGTGCTTCGTGTAATTACTAATTATACTAACATTTACTGATAAAAATTTTTTTTTCGTATTTTTGTGCTTAATAAAAAAAAAATCGTTTTTGTGGGTTTGTAATTTAAATATCTTAATTTTATATCTGGCCCACTTGAACAAACAAAATGAAAGGCCAACCAAAAGCCCATAAAAACAAAATGAATGGCCCACCGAAAAGCCCATAGAATAATTTTATTTTGCCCCAAGGCAATAAGAAACCCTAGCCCTAGGTTTATATTCTGTTCCCAAGTAAGCATCTCTCTCATTTCACTGAAGGAGAAGTTTCAGAATCCTCTGTGTATCCCGCCGCTGCGCTCCGCTTCTCCGGTAATTTGCAAATTTCAGTCTGATTTTTTTTTTTCTAGTGAAGAGGTTTGATTATCACAAACTCTGTTTATTCGATCGTTGAAGCAGAGAAAAAGCAGCGGATCATAATGGCGTACGCAGCGATGAAACCGACAAAGCCGGGTTTAGAGGAACCCCAAGAGCAAATCCACAAGATTCGAATTACCCTCTCTTCGAAAAACGTCAAGAATCTTGAGAAAGGTATGCGTGTATATGCATTTAAATTTGGCGTACATTTTTATTAATAGTCTTTTATGAATCGCTTCTCGTTAGATGTAATGATTTTTCAGTAAAAGCATGCTTATATGTAATTACTCTCGCTCACTCTAGGAAACTGTAATTGTTAATATAGTTTTTATATGCAAAATTAGTATTATACAGATTCATGGAAGCTTATACTGACTAGAAATTTACTTCAGAAGCAAGATTAAGTTTAGAGTTGTCTGTTGGTTTCAAATCGTGCAGAGTTCAAAATCGCTACTGCTGTTTCAGTTTTTAGTCTGGGATTAACCCTCTTTACATTTCCAATGATTGAAGAGTTAAATTTTCATTTAAAAATATAACAACTTAACAAGATTTGAAATGTTTTGTATAAATTTATATTCTTAATTATCTTACAATTTTTCCTTTTGGGTTATCTGAATTATAAACTCTGTGAGTGTAATGCAGTATGTGCTGACCTTGTACGTGGTGCCAAGGACAAAAGGCTCAGGGTTAAAGGACCAGTGAGAATGCCAACTAAGGTTCTTCTTATTACTACTAGGAAGTCTCCTTGTGGTGAAGGTAAAAATCATGCTTTCTTCTATTTGGATTATGAAATCTCTTTCTGTTCTGTAATTAGATTCATTTACTTGAAAGTTTACTACTTTGGCATGGTTTGTGAATTATGTTCATCTTCCATATATCTGTACCCTAAACCCCGTCATCAGAGGATTTTTAGTCCATTTTTGTTGTGGAGATCCAATGTCTTGTGTAGATGAATTCTCAAGTTGTTTCCTGCCTCGGCAGCTCTCAAATTTTATTGTAGAGTACTTTATAATTTCTTAACTTCTCAACATGTACGCAATGAGGGATGTAATTTGTTAGGCTAATGTGTTTTATAATAACCTGGCAGCCAAAGATCATTACTTATCAAGTGTTTCCTCTTTTTCAACCATTGCTTTAATGTTTAAACAGTTAAACTGTTTGTAGATTTTACATTTATATGGATTGCGTCACAATAACTTCCTAATCTCAATCATTAGAATCATAACTTCCTAATCTCAATCGTTTGTTTTTTGGTTTTAAACCATTAATATCAAAGATTTGACAGTTTACTACAGCTTTTATGTCCAGACGTCTCAATTTCATTTAACTTTTTTGTCGAAATTCAGGAATAATTTTTGTGCATGTCTGACTAAATGTATAAACTTGATTTGTTTAAAATAGGTACTAATACTTGGGATAGGTTTGAGCTTAGAGTTCACAAACGAGTGATTGATCTTTTCAGTTCACCAGATGTTGTGAAGCAGATTACTTCAATTACTATAGAACCAGGTGTAGAGGTTGAGGTTACCATAGCAGATTCTTAGACATATTCAATGTTAATCCTGTTTTACTTTTGTTGCTTTCTATTGAAGCCTGACGCGGTGAGTCGTGATATTATTGGCTGGTTTCATACGAGTTTTGCTTCGGTTAACAATTTTTGGATTGTATGACCAAGACTCTAGTTGGTGGACAATGTTAAATTATGTTGGATGGGATATCTTTATATGTGATGTGAGCTTTATTAAGTGGTTTTTTTCTTCTGTGTTGCTGCACAGTCTACCCTGAAGAAGTCTAATGAACTTTTTTTTGTAAATTTTGTCTAATGTGTCATTTTCTTTCTTACCTTGTAGTTGCTGTAGATTCATAATTAGTTTCTATTTGTCAAAACTTACAAGCTCTGTACAAGCCTAAAGCATATATTTTCAATTAAGTTTTTCGAGAAATCTAAGAAATTATAGTATTTTGTTGTGAATTTGGTTTGTCACGACAAACGATTGCCACGATGAAGTATTTCACACTTTTTTTTTTCTTTATTTGTTTAACAAAGTATTTCAGGTTTTACTTTTATTAAAATTTTTATAAGATACCTTATAATATTTACTTATTTTTACATATTTTTCAACTCAAATTTTCACGCATTTTAAAAAATTTATACAATTTTTTTATTATAACTAAAATATGTGTTTTATTTTCTTTTTTATACATTAAAAAAATAAAATTTTCTTGAACACTGCACATATGTGAAATATACCACTCGCTTCAAAATTCGAATGGCTCGGCTAGCTAATAACAACCTTTGTTGAATAACCTACTAAATAAAATCTAAATATGTACACTTGAAGCTTGGGGGAAAAAATTGAGAGGATAATGGAGTATTTTGTACTTGTGGGTCTGCAAAATAAAGTAATTTGGAGAAACGTTGAATGTTAAGTAATTTTAAAAAAGGGACGGCTACTTTCAATCTCAAAATTATTATATATACCCAAAAAATATATAAATTAATAATTAATTAATAAGATATAATTATCCATATAAATCTTATATTTGTTCGGTTGCAACAACCGAATAGAATTAGAATTCATCTATCTTATCTGTTCACTTACAACAATCGAACAGACCAGAATTGTGATTTTTCCTTGGCAAGAATTGCTATCAACCAGTTGATGGCAAAGTGGTTCCTAATCAAATGAATGCACAAATAGATCATGCAATAATTTCATTAGTTTAGATGTAAGAACCATACCTCTTGAGTTCCTTCCTTCAGCACAATAGTTAAGCAATCCCACTAAGTTTTTATATCGTACTCTCCCTATTACTTCTACTTCAACTTCAACCTTAAATTCTCTCTCTGCTTGACCCCTGAATACACGAACACTCAATTCTTAAATTGAACAACCTTAATTTCCTCAATAATCGCAGAATTCAGACATGCTAAAGAACAAATAACATTCATGGATTGAATATCTTTGTTGAGCAAGTTTTGACAGCCACATTCATATTATCATCCAATTCGTATAACGTTGCCATCATGTTAAGGAAAAATCACAATTTTGAGTTTGATCAGTTATTGCAATCGAACAAATAAGATTAGATGAATTTTGATTTTGTTGAGCAAGTTTTGATAGCCACATTCGTATTATCATCCAATTCGTATAACGTTGCCATCATGCTAAGGAAAAATCACAATTTTGAGTCTGTTCGGTTGTTGCAACCGAATAGATAAGATATATGAATTCTGATTCTATTCTGTTCGGTTGTTGCAATCGAACAAATACAAGATTTATAAGGGTAATTATGTATTATTAATTAACGATGATTTAATCAATATATTTTTGGGGTATGTATAGTAATTTTGGATGTGCAAATAGCCGCCCCCTTTTAAAAAATAATGTTCATTTGAATCTTTTAAAATTAGGGTGAGTTTTAGGTGAAACAATCTCATAAATGTTACGTGAGACGAATATTCTTTACCCGTTAAGCAATTCAAATATGCGCTGGAAGACCGACTAAATCATCTAAAGTACTTGTTTTCAACGTTAATTTACTTTCCCTTATTACCTTTTTTTTTAATGTTGTTCACTTTTTACAATTTAATTATATTAATTAATTTATAATCAATTTTTTAATATTTAAATTTATAATTATTTGAATATAATGATATTTTGAGGTAAAAAATATTATTTATTATTTTTAATTAAAATGTAAGATAAAATTTTAATAAAAATTAAAATAAATAAAATTAAATATTTTTAAAAGAAATAATTTAATTAAACGAAAAAACTTTTTGTTTATGGGATATCATTATTTATTAAAATTGTTATCATTTTTTATCAACTAATAAATTGTTCACATAAAAAATAGTTTAATTATGATTGTAATTTTTCTTTATTAGGTATTTACTTTTATTAAAAAAATATTATCACTTTTTACTTTTCTACTATTTAATGTTTATGAAATAATTTAATTGGACGATTATCACTCTTTCATGATCAAGAGTCAATTAATATTGAAAATATTACTGTTAAGAGTGGAACTTCAAGTATTTTATGTATCCACATTACACAATTTTTCTTAGGGAAGTCATTGTTTTTGCATGAAATTGTGTATATTTTAGTACTTGCACGATTTTAAGGTTATTATGGTGTTTTTGTGAGTATTGAAGGCCTAAAACTAGGGAAATCGGATCAGAATCGAAGCAGCATGGAACATGCACAGAAGGGGCAGCTCGGGGGTCTGCTCGGCACGGTGGTCAGGTCGAGCCGACCAGGGATTCAGGGGGTCCTACGTGATGTCAGTGTCCGAGCCATGTGCCGCTCGCCTGCAACTCGCCAAGTTAAAACCCAGCTCGAGTCGAGCTGGATGTTGAGCGGTAATTTTTGAAGCTGAATCATGATCTGTTTTGTCCATAATCGTATTTTACACTTCCCAATAAGTACGTGTTTGTGCGTAGAAACAGTCCAGAGTAAGACACAAGTATAAAAGGAGATCGCGACACACAAGAGAAGGGATTCGAATCCAATTCACAACTCCTCTTCCATATTTCACGTCTTTCACATCCATCCCATCGTCCATCCACACTGAAGAAGTTTTAAGTGCAAGTTGAGAGAGATCAGACAATTGGAGAGACGAAGAAGGAACGCGGAACGACGCCGACACTAGGGGTTTTTTTTTCTATCTTTACTTTTCTTTTGTCAAGACTTCTGGTATGAATTCTATAGCCATGAGTGTTGCCTATAACCTCATAGGCTAATTTCGTTATAGTTTTAAGGTTTGAAGTATAGATTTAATTTATTTGGAGACCTAGATCAATTTTGTGAATTCATGGGGATGATATTCTGATTTATTGATTTATTCAGACTTTGCTATTCTGCTTCGTAACGTCTTCATATTAAATTCACGACATTTCCCGTGATGCTTGATTTATCATGTTAGCTTGTGTGCATTCATGAATTGAATTATCTATCTATTGGGGATTAAGGTTGATTGCCCGTGAACACATTAATTCTAAGAAATGGTAAATCAGATGTTTGAATTGATTAGTGGAACAATGCAATTAGACATTCAAGTAGCATAATGCATAGAGCCTTGTAGTACTTTCACAGAATTCTTGTTAGTCAAACTTGTCATCCGGAGGTTTTGCGTTTGCTTTGTTAGTATCTAGGAAAGGGCCGGACTTGGTTATATTCACGCACCTAAGGATAAACTAGATCATACTGTTAGCTTTGAATTGGATCATATCGGATGGAAAAATAGGGTTATGTGGTGTGTTTTCATAAAGTTTGAATGAATGAACAATTGAAAGTGTAGGGATTCAGATTGATTAATCTATACCAGATTACCTTAGAACTGTTGATTTTTTTTATTTAAACTTTAATATTTCTTCTTTGATTTTATTTAATAGTTATTTAATATTTTTAGTACTTTAGATAATTAAGTTCTAAAAAATGGGAAAAGGTTACTATCTTAACTAATTTGGTAATTATTATAAAATAGATAATTAACTATCTTGTGGGTTCGATAATCAAACTTGATCGCTTGCCACTACAATTGATATTCTTAATACTTGGGGATTATTAGTGTGTAGGATAACGCGCAACAAGTTTTTGGCGTCGTTGCCAGTGATAGTTTTTATTCTTTTCTTTTCTTTTATTGCTAATTTGATTAGGATATTTGAGTGTTAAAAATTATTTTTCTTTAATTTGAATTTTTCTTACAGTTGCATGCACACCAGATCAAAAAAGGGAGTGCAAGATCTTAAATTTTTGATCCGGAGATTGAAGCATCTTCTAGGAAAAGAAGTGGAATAGGGAGAAATCTTAACACACTCCTAGAGTTGCTAAGGGTCCACCTCCGAAGAAGAAAATGGATATCCCGAATCCTAAAGCGATTGTGAAGGAATAAGAGAAAATAGAAAATCAGTGCTTGGCAGAAGAGAAGAAGATAGGTTGAAATAGAAACTGAAGTAATGGCAGAAAGAGCACCACATGAGGATGATATCATCATCCTGGATACTTTCAAGTCCACCAACATTGGAGGATAACGAGTTGTTTGAGCCGTTCCTGCAAACGAGATGAACGACATAATGCCAGCCTTAATTAATATGGTGAAGAAGAATCCTTTCACCAAAGGAGTTTTTGATGAGCCATATGGATATCTAAAGCCATTCAACAGTTACATGGACACTGTGAAGGTCTCTGATGCTACAGATGATACATGGAAGATGAGACTATTCCAGTTTTCATTAGCTGATAAGGCAAAGAGTGGTACAATAACATGGAAGGAGGAAGTTGTGCTATCTGGACTAAACTGCAGCAACTTTTATTTGATCGATTCATGCCACCAGGTAAGATTCTTGCTTTGAAAAAGGAGATCAATAAGTTTTAGCAGTGGAGAAATGAGCAGTTTGGAGAAGCGTGAGAGAGATTCAGAGATACGTTGAGAATATGCCCACATCATGATTTTAAGAAGTCTAAGCTCATTAGTGTCTTCTACAATGAGCTTCATAACGATGCAAGGGTGTTAGTAGACACATCTACTGGAGGAATAATTTTTAGCAAGACGTCAAGAGTCGTAGTGAAGCTGTTTGACAATATTTCTATGAACTCTTAGGATTGGCCCTCTTAAAGAGTTCGTGGAAGTTATGTACTTGGAAGGGTTGCACAAGTGGAGAAGAGGGTTGCTGAAGCTAATAAGATTAATAGGGTTGCTACTCAGTTGGAAGAGATGAACAAGCACTTGAGTAATCTGTACTCGGGTAATAATGTGGGATGCAACCAAGGGAATACAAGTAAGGATAGGGTCATGAACCTTCAATAAGATGATGATGAAAATTAGACTATGGGGCAAAGTCTTCAAGGTACAAGAGTACCTCAGAGTTGGCAAGGAAATAGAAACCTCAAGGAAATTCCAACTTTAGGAATATCTAAGGGGGAAGTCCTAATAATCAAGGAGGGAATTGGCAGAATCAGTGGAGTCATGAGGACTTCTCTTATTCTAATCCGAATAATGCAGTTCTATATCCACCTAACTCTTATCATGGAGCCAAACTAAAGAAGGGAAATCTAGTATTGATGATGTATTGGCCAAGTATATGAGTAAGAATGATGTTGATATCAACAAGATCAATAGCTGCATTGTACTCATAAATTCCAACATGACAAGGCAGAATGAGGAAGTAAATATGCAGTTGCAGAATTTCACTTTTACTATGGGTCAGCTTTCAATAACGGTCAATTAGCAACAACATCAATTCCAGAAAGATAAATTTCCATCCAACACGGAAACTTACCCGAAAACCAACTTAACACGATCAACTTGTAAACCTATAGCAGAACACATGATTTCCTAGGACTATCCTGTCTTTCACCATGAAGTGGCACTTCTCCCTGTTTAAAATGAGATTAGTCTCTTCACATCTCTCCAAAATAAATAGACAAGTTAGGCAGACAAGAGTCAAAGGAAGAACCAAAAACAGCAAAATCATCCATAAAAACTTCCATGATTCTCTCAATCAAACCCTATAAAATATCTATCATACATCTTTGAAAAGTCACAGGTGCATTACATAAGCCAAAAGGAATCTTCCTAAAGGCAAAAGTGCCATAGGGGCAAGTGAATGTTATCTTTTCTTGATCCTCCGGTGCAATCATTATCTGATTGTAACCAGAGTACCCATCCAAGAAGCAATAATATTCATAACTTGCAGGTCTATTCAACATCTGATCAGGAGCATTTGAGGTTCCCTCTCTTCTCCACAATTGTTTCTTGGAATATTAATTGATTTATTAATTTGACATATTAAAAATCTGATCCTTTTTTTTAAAAAATTTAATCTGTCTCCTTAATTTGATGTTTCCTGTCAGATGTGCTTACTCGCCGAGGGAGAGGAGGAAATTATGCTTTCTTTTGATGCATTTTTTCTTCTTCTTCGTCGATTTATTTGGGGATATAAACGGGTAGGGTAGGGTACGGGTTGAGTAAATTCATATACTACTGGCTACCCAATTATCCTACCCTTTTATCCTAAATTTCAGTATCGAGTTGGATACGGGTATAGCTGTCTGGTACATGGTTAACTGATGAGAGTGAAAATAAGCGTGTTTTAGTGTCCAATTTAACACTTTTTTTATGAGAATTATTTCATATATTAGCACAAGCGTCTTATATTTGATATATGTGAGAAAAAAGTGCGTTTGCGGTATTTTAATGTATTTTAGGTGAAAAAATGATCAAAAGCGCAAAGTTGGAGAAAAAGTGTAACATGTGAAAGAATGCAGAAAAACACAGGTCCAACTAGTATAATTTTTCTATGTTCATGTAGAGTTTTAAACTAGAATTGTGATATACCATTGGAAATCCACAGAAGAGAGGATCGTTTTGGCATAAGGAACACCTCAATCGGAATCCAAACGAGAAAATTATGATCAAAATGGTGACGTCATGCAAGCTGTGACAAACAAAACAACTATGGAAATTTTTATGACTTTTTACACCTTCAAATTTTGGATTTTTGGGAGTTCTTTATATGGATAGAAAGCCAAGAAAGAGAGGATCGCGTGACCGCAAGAATCACTCAAATCGGAGTTTGGATGTGGAAGTTATGCGCGAAATGGTGACATTGCACATGCAGTTCGACCGTAGTTCGACCAAGCCATTTTGGTAGAACTACATCATTCAAGTCTAACTGGAAATTTCAACTTACAGACATCCAGTTCGACCAAGGCCTTCCAATTCGACCAAAACCACTTTGATCGAACTGGGACACGCAGATATGTTTTCGATGGATTTTACACCTCTAGTGCGTGTATTTTCGTGTTTTTCAAGAAAAAGCTCATCCAATATCCATAAGGAGAGCTTACAAGTATAAAAGGGGATGTAGATCACACCAAGAGTAGAACCGCAACACAATTATCCTACACCCCACAAGGGGAGATCACCCTCCCACCATCATCCACATTTTTTTCCATCCATCCATCACTTTGAAGATTCATCTGTTTAATCAAGAGGAGAACCAAGAGGAGGATTCAAGACGGAGAAGGACGTGACGACTCCCACATCTTGGGTTTCTATCGTTTCCTAATTTATCTTATATTTTTCAGACTATGGGTAAGATCTATCCAACCCCCATGATTGCTCTTCACAACATCATGGGCTAGAACCGTTTTGGTAGATTTAGGGTTTTGAAGATTTTATGAATTAATTAAACTCTCTTGTGTGTCCTCCGTATAACACTAGTTGTGGATTGATTTAATATATGATTGTGTTTTCTTAATCCATATTCACGGTCGTTTTGTGCATCTTCAATTGGTATATAGAGTCTGAATATATGTCTTGGTTGTAGATTGAGTGCGTTTACCGCTGAACAGGATTCCATGTTATGATTTTAAGTGAGGGGACTGCGATGCTTCATTAGAACTGTCATATATGAATGTTTATTAATTGAATTGAATTCGTGTTAGTAAGCAGGATAAAGAGGGTAATTTTATAATACCTATAAAGGGAGATCATATCGGGTTAGATTCCAGACGTGTGAAATAATTGATACTGATAGTGCCTAAAAAGGGGGGCTGAAATTATATCTCTTGCTTCGAGGTTATTCACACATTTTACACGCATATTTACTTGTGTCTATAGAGTAGATTTGTATGGTTCAGTGATACTTCCATAGTCCACAAAACAGAGTCGGCCTGCACTTGAGAAGGAAGTTAAGAAGTAAAATTGGATTACCTTAGAGCTATCTATTCTCCATTATTTGTTCACTTTCGTATTCTTCTAGTGCTTAATTTATTTTATTTGTTTTTTTAATTATTTGTTAGTAGTTGATAATTAATTTCAAAACTTTTATTGCCAATTAGTCTTATTTAATATAGTAAATAATTAAATTGATAATACGCCGTCCTTTGGGTTCGATATTTAACTTGGTCGCTTATCAAAGCCACAATAACATCCTTAATACTTGAGGATTAATTGTGTGCTGAGAAAACGCTCATCAGTAACCCACGGGTATACAGATACCTGCAAGAAATAATGAACGAATATCTAAAACGTGTATAATAATACAGATACCCAGAGTAACTTAAACCTGTCTAACCCTACCCGACTCGACCCGCACCTTCCCCATAACAATTCTTCTCCTTCACAATTAGTACAAAAATATAAAAATAAAATATAAATACATAAATATAACATAAAGTATAAAAATAAAATGCATAATAAAACGACGATGGTGTGACCGTGTGAGAGAGGGAGGCCTAGAGGCGAGAGAGATAGAATGGGTGAACAGAACGGCGGTGCTCTAACTCTAAAATAGGAATATAAGATGGGTAGCAGCTATGCCGGGGTTATGTTATATTATAAAAAAAGATTAATATTTATTTAGTTTTTAAATAAGTAATATATATAAAATATAATATAATGTATTAATATATATATATATATATATATAATATTATATAGCGAGTAATCGGGCCGGGTATGCGGGTATAAAAGGAGAACCCGTACCATACCCTTACCCACTGATTTTTTTCGGGTACGGGTATTAACTCTACCCGATTTTGCCTACCCTATCCTTACACAATCACCCCGGTACCCGTCGGTAACCTGACCCGGCGGGTAAAAATTACAACCCTAGATTTACCGTCTTTTTGGATTTATCATTGGTTTTCTCGGAGTAGGGTAATTTTCCCGTCAATTTTCATTTGATGAATTATTTTGCATTCTTATTTTCTTATATTTTGAATTGTTAATTATTTGAAACTCCGCACACAAAAAAGTTAGATTTTCTAATTTTTTGTGTGCTCGTGTTATTGATTTTAGCTTTGGGAGAATTTCTTCAGAAGAGTTTACCAGGATCGAACTCGCTTTCTTTGGAATTTGAGATTGCCAAAGGCCGAGGTTGAACACCAGCCTTCCGTGAATAAGGTTCAGTTTATATCCTGTGCCAATGATTTTTTCTACCTTTGTGTTGTTCCTAATTGGTATATTTTTTTCATGATGTTGTCAGGTTTTTTGCGTTGTTATCTATCAATTGATGTTCAACTATGTTTTAGTTTTCGTATACTTCACTGGTTTAGTTTTGTGGTTTGTTTTGTGCTATGTTTTAATTTTAAGTAAAAAATATTGAGCTATACGAATTTTACGTGAGCTTATTATTGAATTTTTGTAAAACGTTCTGCTAAATTTCTTTACGTGTCCTTTGAGTTGGTAGAGTAAAGATAATTGAATTTGAATTGATGAGGATTTCACTTATATTCAAAACGAAATATTCCAGTTACATATTTCAGTTTTTGCGTTTGTTAATGTTAAATAATATAAACTACAGTATGAATTTGGTAGGACCCATTAGGCTGGGCCCACAAGCCAGGAAATCATATTACACGGCCCAAAGGGAGTTAATACCCGCCTTCCCTACTGCCCATGGCCACGGAAGTCCTACGAGCTTCGTAGAGTGAGTGGACAACACGAGCCCGGAGCCGAGCGAGTGGGCGTCACATGCCCATCACATCCCAAGCTCCAAAAGGAGGAAGTGATAATGTCTTTCTCCCTACATCTCTCTCTTGAGCTCTCCCACAGCCCAAGTGCTCCACTTGGGCCTGACACCCGATGAGCCTATTAGATATCCTCTAAGATATCTAGAAGTCGGATTAAATAAAACATATCTTTTAATAGCCTAATATGACTATAGTGCCTATAGTATTTGTAATAAATGTGATGTGACTTGTCGAAAGATCCTCGGATATGGATGACGATGGCCACACACATTATAAGGAGTTCGCTCCAACAAGGAATACACACATATAATTTCCACCTCCAAAAGGCACACTAGCCTAGAGGGAAGTCTGGGCAGCCACTTTATTCCATTAAGTGTATTGTGTTAGATTAGTACGGAAAATCCACTTCATTTTACTAAAACAAACATATTAACATCCAATTAATGGAGGATAAAATCCCGCTATCTATATTTGACGCTAGATGAAGGGCCCCGCCTTGGAAAAGCTTCAAGGTCAGCCTTTGCAGTTACCCTTCTTGTGGGCTGTGCAAGTCAGCTGCCATGACAAACGGACGAGACGAAGCTCTGCCGAGTAAGCCCGTAGGCGTAAATAGCCAACAACATGGGACACCTAACCCCCCTCAGACAGTCGAGAAGGAAATTCCAATGCAAGACGTGAGTTCGAGTGACGACTAGACGGAGGTTGATTTTCGTGAAAAATACTTTGACCTCCTCAAGCAACTAAAAGAAAAGCTGACGGACGGAGAGAAAAACACTAGCTGGAAGTTAAGCTTTGTCCTAGAAGAGGACACCGCAAACCAGGTAGATGAGCGGCAGCGCGAGCAGACTCCGCCAAGAAAATCAGTGCACGAGCGGATGGGGTCGAAAACAACCTTAAACGAGCTCAAAAGGCCCAAAAGGTCGTGGATGAAGGACGAGAAAGGAGGCGTGCAGCAAGCCAAGCCAACTCCATCGTCAGTGCGGCCCAGACGCACATGTCCGGTTGGGGAAGCGCTAAGGACCGCCTCAGCCCCGAGCTAGCAAGGTCGTGCCAGGAATAAAAGGTGTAAAGCACGGGAGAAGATGCCCTAGCCAGGTTTAAGTGGCAGTAGGAGTTGGAATGAGAGGCCATCATGAAGCGCCTGGGCGAGATGGAAAGGAAAAACAACACCGGACTGCATAACATCCTAGACCCACAGGTGGGAAGAACCCCTTTTACAACCAGGATCATCGCAGTCCCCTCATACAAGAAGATCCGGATACCTTAGATCCCCCAATACGCGAGCGAATCCAACCCAATGACACACCTCAACAAGTACGTGGGCTGGATGCTGGCCCAAGGGAGCTCGGAAGAGGATTGATGCAAAATGTTCCCTTTAATGCTGGGAGATAGAGCGCACTCTTGGTTCGAATCATTACTAATCAACTCAATCGACTCAGCTAGAAATATCCTTCTCATCTCACTTTGCTTACCTCGGGCAAGGAAAAGAGCCGAAGTAGAAGCTAGCCTTCCTACGACAGGGGATAAAAGAATCACTCAAGGATTTCATGAAAAGGTTCAATGAGCAGCGTGCCAACACGGAGGAGATCTTGGACAAAACATCCACTATCTTAGTAGCCGCATCACTCATTTCGAGATCCTCGATGTGAACAAGCTGCCAGCAAAGGCTACCACCCAGCTACGCTGCCTTCATGGCTCAAGCACAGACGTTCATCCACAGTGAAGAGATCCTTGAAGAATACAAAAAGTTAAATAGCGAGAACAAAGAAGGGGAAAAGAAGAAAAAGAGAGAGGACAAGGATTACAAGACCCCATCCTCGTTCAAACCCTTCCCAGAAGATGAAAAGGTACAAGAAATGATGGAAGTCTCGAGCTGAATCCCGAAAAATATTCAACAAAATTCAAGACGCCAACCTACTAGCACCCCCACCAAAGATACGAGCGAATCCCACTCATCTCAATAAAAAGAAGTTCTACAAACCACAAATCAGTGGGGCACGACACCAATAAGTGCAGAGACCTTTTAGCAGAACTGGTAAAGCTATTCAAGGACGAGAAGCTGGACATGCTTGTGATGGGCCCAAAACGTAGGAGGAATCTACCCCCGGCACAAAATGAGCGCCTGAGGAAACCAGACGGACCCCACAGACAAGATGCGCAAGGCGAATGCCTGCCATCTCCACCTCGAGAGATATTCACGATGGAGGAATGCTATGTGGGAACATCTCAACCTATCACCACCCTGTCCCGAAGAAAAAGAAAGGCAGAATCCGGGAGTTAGACAGATATCAATATATCTTGACGGCAAGTCCCTAACCACCCTTGCAGACGACATAATCTTCTCAGAAGAAGACTTAACATGAGTACGAACCCCCTACAAGGACCCCTTGATCATTACCACCACCATCTCGGGAACCAAGGTACACAGGTGCCTGGTGAACACAGGTGTGTACACCAATATAATCTTTAAAAGAGTGTTTGAAGCCATTGGAAGAGTTAGCCATCACAAAGTATCTCAGTGTGCTGACGAGATATGGGGATTCAGCAATGCCATTATGACTCCCCTGATGCAAGCCGATTTGTCGGTCCAAAGAATGGACGAGAAGGAGTTCGCGAAAGCCCAGCACATGCTCGAGTTCAAAGTGGTCGACCTCTTGTCTCCGTATAACTAGATCTAGGGAAGGACGTTCATACATAAATTCAACTCAGTGCCCTCAACACTCCACCAATGCCTAAAGTTCGTGACAACCGACGGGAGAGTCGGCCTTGTCTAAGGAAACCAGAAGAAGGTCAGGGAATGCTCCTTCATCAAGAATGTCGAAGGGCTCAGCTACCATGATCCACACTTCCAACTGTTGGTAGCCGAGGAAGAACTGAGGAGGGAAGCCCCAGACGAGGCTATAGAATGCAACCCTCTGCCGGCAGAATACCTAGAATCCGAAAGTGCTCGTAAACTCCAACCCTTCGGCGAAAAAGTGGTCGACCTGCCCCCGATCACCAATGAAGACCCAAGATCCAAAATGAAAAGAAAGAGAGGGGAACCAATTGAAGAGACCAAAGCCATAAGGATGGAGCCGAGCAACCCGGATCTAAAGTTATACATCAGATTGCAGTTGAGGGAGCCTGAGAGGACGACACTAATTAAATTCTTGAAAGATAATCTGGATGTGTTCGCATGGAAGCTAACGGATATGCCAGGAATAAACCCAAAGCACGCATGCCACCGTCTCAACATGGACCCACAATACCATCCTGTCGAGCAAAAGAAAAGAAAATACAGCCTAGAGAAGTATGAGGTCATAGAGATGGAAGCAAGAAAGCTGCTGGCAAACAACCTTGTGAGGGAAGCTTTATTTTCTTCATGGGTAGCCAACCCAGTCCTCGTCTAGAAGGCCAACAAATCTTAGAGGCTTTGCATCGACTTCACTGACCTCAATAAAGCATGTCCAAAAGACAACTTCTAACTGTCGCATGTCTACCAGATGGTGGACGCAACGGTGGGTCATGAGCTGATGAGCTTTATGAACGCCTACTCGGGGTACCACTAAATCCCGATGCATTTGGACGACATGGAGAAAATGGCCTTTTATACAAAGATGAATCTGCTATGTTGGGTAATGATGTCGTTCGGGCTAAAGAACGCTGGCGCCACGTACCAAAGGTTAGTCAATAAAATGTTTCGAGAAGAGTTGGGTAAAACAATGGAAGTCTACGTGGACGATATGCTCATCAAGAGCATTATCGTAAGCGACCACGTAAGTTACCTAAGCAAAGCATTTAGCATTATACACCATTATGAGATGAAACTAAACCGAAGAAGTGCACCTTCGGAGTCTCGGCTAGAAAGTTTCTTGGATACATCGTGAGAAAAAGAGGAATATAGGCAAACCCGGATAAGGTAAAAGCAATACAGGAACTTGATGCGCATTTTCTTTGCACGCAAAATTAATCCCCAAGTATTAAGGATATCAGTTGCAGGTTAAGCGTGCGACCAAGTGAATTATTAAACTCAAAGGACGGTGTATTATCAATTTAATTATTTACTAAATTAATTAAGACTAGACAATAAGGTTGTGAATTTATTATAAACTACTAAACAATGAATTAAAATAACAAATAAAATAAATTGGGAACTAGGAAAATACGGAAGTGGATCAAGTAGGAGAATAGGTAGCTCTAGGATAATCCAGTTTCACTCATTAATTTCCCTTCTATGTATTGATGTCCGACTCTACCTTGTGGAATATGGACGCATCACTAAACCATGCATATCTACTCTACAGACACAAGTAAACATGAGTGTAACACGTGTGAATAACCTCAAAGCAAGAGCCATAATTCCACCCCCCCTTTCTAGGTACTATCAGTATCAATTATTTCCCTGGCCAATTGATACTCTAACCCGATATGATCTCCTTTTATAGGTACTATAAAATTATTCTCTTTATCCTACTTAATAACCCGAATTCAATTCAATTAATAAGTATTTATATAAGATAGTTCTAATAAAGCTTCGGAGTCCCCTCACTTAGAACCATAACATGAAATCCTGTTTAGCGGTGAACGCACTCAATCTATAACCAAGATATATATTCAGACTCTATATACCAATTGAAGATGCACAAAACAACTGTGAATATGGATTAAGAAAGCACAATCATATATAAAATAAATCCACAAGTAGTGTTGTATGGAGTTTACACATGAAACTTCAATTAATTCGTAAAAACCTTCACAACCCTAGTTCTACCAAAAAGGCTCTAGCCCATGATGTTACGAAGAACAATCATGGGTGTTGGATAGATCTTACCCGGATGTCTAGAAAATACAAGATAAATTAGAAAACGATAAAAACCCTAGATGTGGGCTCATCGCGTCCTTTCCCGTCTTGAATTCTCCTCTTGGTTCTCTTCTTGATTCAACAGACGAATCTTCAAAGTGATGGATGGATGGAGGAAAGGATGTGGATGATGGTTGGGGGTGATCCCTCACCAATCCAATCTAATTCCAATCTAATCTATAATGAAAAACGACCCTCTCTTCAATCCAATCTAATTCCAATCTAATCTATAATGATGTGATTTACATCCCCTTTTATACTCGTTAGCTCTCCTTATGGACCTTGGATGAGCTTTTTCTTGGAAAACACAAAAATACATGCAATGGGATGTAAAACACGTGACACACACTTAGTGCTGTAAAAACAAGCACAAATTCCGAAATTCTCGCTGGCAGCTGCGCGACTTCACGATTTTGAGCATAACTTCCCCTTCAAAACTTCGATTTGAGTGATTCTTGCGCTCACACGATCCTCTATTCCTTGAATTTCTATTCATATAAAGAACTCACGGAAATTCTAACATTTCAATGTGTAACAAGTCATGCAAAATAGCACAGCCGTTCTGTTCGGCACAGCTTGCACGACGTCACCATTTTGATCATAACTTTCTCGTTTGAATTTCGATTGAGGTGTTCTTTATGCCAAAACGACCCTCTCTTCTGTGAATTTCTAACCATATATCAAACTTCCAATTCAAAGCTCTACAAGAACACAGAAAAATTATAGAAGTTGAACGTGCATTTCTCAGCATTCCTGTACAAATTGCACTTTTCCTCCAACTTGACACTTTTGATCCTTTTTCCACCTAAAACATAATAAAACACCCCAAGTATACCTTTTTCTCAAATATATTGAATATAAGATACTTTTGCTAATGTATGACAACAATTCCTATCAAAAAGGTGTTAAATTGGATACTAAAATACGCTTATTTTCACTCTCATCAATGGAACCCTCAAACCATGCTAAAGGAATGCAAAAGCTAACGGGGAGGATAGCATCCCTCAGCCACTTCTTATCCAGGGCCTCAGACAAGTGCAAACCCCTTCTCGACATAATTCGCAAAGAAAAGTTAGAATGGAACCCGGCGGCCCAAGAGGCCTTCAATGGGCTGAAAACGATCCTTGTGAACACACAAAATACTCTCGAAGTCACAACCCGACGAAACGCTCAGCCTGTTCCTAGACACATCAGTGTCGGCATTAAGCGCGGTGCTAGTCCGTACTGAAAATAAGCAGCAGAAGCTCGTGTATTACGTCAGGCAGATGCTCAGCGATGCCTAACTCAGGTACCCTGGGGTAGAAAAACTCGCATACTCTTTGGTGATGAGCGCTCGAAAGCTAAGGCCCTATTTCCTGGGACATCCAATCGAGGTGGTGACATCCTTCCCACTTAGGCAAGTACTCTCCAAACCTGATTCGGTAGGAAGACTGATGAAGTGGGCCGTGGAGCTAAGCCAGTTCGATATCAAGTACGTCCCTAGAATGGCCATCAAAGCACAGGCTCTAGAAGAATTTATAGTCGAGCTCACCATCCCAACCTTGCCGGATGAGATCCCAACCAAACTGTGGCGAATGTCGGTAGATGGGGCATCCACGGCACAAGCAGCCGGAGCTGGAGTGGTCCTCATGACCCCCACGGGTGAAATATTTTGATTGGCGATTAGATTCGGATTTTCCGCAAATAATAACAAAGTCGAGTATGAGGCCTTACTCTCCGTCATGAAAATGGCGCTGACAGTTGGGGATCTTCAACAATTATGAGCTCATAGTCAACCAAATGAAGGGGGACTATGAATCCAAAGATCAGCAGCTCACGGGATACTAGAAGCTAGTCACTGAAATGATCCCGGAGTTTGACCACATAAACATCACACAAGTGCCCAAACAACGCAACACACAAGTAGACACACTAGCTTGACTCGCAACGTCAGAGGACGCCGAACAACTCAGGAGCATTAGTGTTATGAACAAGAGGCCCGAGAGGCAGGATGATCTGGCAAATCGATGGGGAAGAAACGTGGATAACCCCATCCAAGCCTTCCTAAAGGAGGAAAAGGATCCGGAGGACAAATTGGAAGCTAAACGGCTATGCCTCAGATCAGCCAGATACACCTAGTGGATGGAGTATTATACAAGAGGGGATACTCAATGCCACTCCTAAGATGCTTGACCAAAGACAAAGCTATGAAAATCATATTGGAAACACACGAGGGCGTTTGTGGGGACCATTCACGGGGCTAGGCCCTAGCCCAAAAGGTCATCAGGCAAGGTTATTTTTTCCCACGCTCAGAAAGGACGTGATCGAATATGCCAGGGCGTGCAAACACTGCAAGATTACACCCCTCTGATCAGGATCCCATCCACCGAGTTAGTCACGAGGGAAACACCATGGTTGTTTTCCAAATGGGGGATAGACCTAATTGGCCCATTCCCACCCGGCAGAGGAGGGGTTAAATTTGCAATAATTATGGTTGACTATTTCTCCAAGATGGCGGAAGCAGAAGCGTTGGCTACTATCAATGAGGCCATTATGATAGGCTTCATATGGAAGAACATTGTCTGCCGCTTTGGCATACCCAACGCTATAATGACCGATAATGGAAAACAATTCAAAGGGATAAAACTCCGTATATTCTGTGACGGCTTAGGAATCAAGAAATTATTCTCGTCACCATACTACCCTCAATCTAATGGGCAAGTCGAGGCGGCGAATAAAGTGATCAAGCACACCCTTAAAACAAGATTGGAAGGACTCAAGGGGAGTTGGGCTGCACAACTTCCCGGAGTAATGTGGTCATATGGCATTTGGGACGGAGGCGGTTATTCCCGTAGAAGTGGCCCACCCCACCTTCCGAGTGGTCCATCACGAGCAAAGTTACAACTTTGAAGCCCTCGAACTCAACCTAGATATGTAGAGGAACTCCGACTACAAGCCACGGAGAGACACTCCATATATAAATTCAAACAAGAGGCTCACTACAACAAGAAGGTCAACAGGAGAAACTTCACGATTGGAGACCTAGTGAAGAGGAAAATTTGCTAATCAGGCAGTGGTATATTCGTTGGAAAATGGGAATGCCTGTATAAGATAAAAAGGAATCTGGGCAACAGGGTGTACGAGCTCACGAACTTGATGGTGAAAGCATTAAGCACCCATGGAATGCTCAAAACCTAAAGTGTTTCTATGCCTAAGAATGCACAACATTGTTCTCAAATGTTTATTTTGTAAGGGGTGGTGAGGCTATATGAACTTAGTGTCACACTAAAGCCCATATCAAATAAAGTGCGAATAAACAATTTGAAAGAAAAATGCACACTATGCCACAACCTATTACACTTGCACGAAACGCATAATGGACATTAAACAAAAGCTAATACTTCAAAGTTGCCTTATATAGGCTATAACCCAAAAGAGTCCAACATAAAACATCAAAATAACAAACAGAAATACTAAGTGTAGCCTCCTCTGCTTGCACACTCGAACTATCACCATCAGGACCGCCAATTCAAAAGTCACAAAGACTTCGCATCCAGGCCACCTTGGCCTCCAACTGAGTGACACGCTCTCTTTCGCGCTCCAGTTCATGCTCGGTAAGATATCGGGCAGCCTCCAACTGGTGAACTCGGCACTCAGCTAGCTGGGCCCTCTCTATAAGTTTTGGATAGAGCGTTGGCTACAGAGATCAACTGTTCGGCCACCATCTTCTACCGAACCTTCGAAACAACCGGACCCTCTCCAACACGGACTGAAGCACTATCACTAAGGCTGACACAAGGAGGGATGGCTTGACCAGAAGCAGTCAGTAAGAGGAAGTGATAAAGGAAAGTTAGAGCATGGTCGACACTAGCCAAGGCGGCATTTCCAATCTCATGGGGCCCCATGCTCTGGAGCCAGCAGGTTAAGACTGGACTCCAGGAGCGAACGACAATAAAGCCAGCTTCGGACACGCTCAGCTTTATCTTGATCGCTGCCCGAGCCTCTCTAATGTTACGCAGCCGGAATAGATCCTCCAAGGCAACTAACGGCACCCCACCGCCCTTACTGCCCACATCAGCTCGCACACCTTCCTCCACCCGATGATTACGAGGCTGACCTGTTCCCAGTGGAGTCCCCATAGGATCAATCCTTACCCCAGTAGCACGGTCAGACTGGAAGGCAAAGTCGAAGGCCGTGCTGGTCCATGCTCTGTCATCACCCATTGGTGGCTTCCCTTTGTCCCACTAACGAGCACGAGCCATGACATCCTACTCGGAAGAATCCACGTCGCCCGGCTTGGCCCTGCCCGAGGCCTCACTAGCCCTGGCCATCTCAGTCCCCGTAACTGCAGTAGTAACCCCATCGTGAGGCACCTGGTAGCCCTCGACAATAGGGAAAGCATTCTCAGCAGCCACGAAACTGCGACCGATCTCCCGTAAACATCACGGGCCACAAAATGGTAGACAGCCTGAGGATAAAAATACTCATCAAGAGCGGCGTCCCAAGAGGTGAAGTCGTCACTTAATCTCCTGATGAAGCTTACCGAAAGAGCACGAGTAGGATCCTGGAATAGATTTGCCTTGGACAGCCGGGTATCAGATTGCAGGGGCAGAACATCACGAGGAAGCGTCATCTGATTGATCACGTCAAAGGCTCGCCGGAAACCCAAAGATAATTCCTCTTCAGAAAGATGAATGAGAGCTATAACCAAAGAGGAAATAACAGACGAATTAGAACCATGAAGACGAAGGAAGAAAAAAAATAAAAGGAACCAACAAATCAATAAAAAGAAAAAAAACTTATAAGATTATGGAGTCTAGAAAGTACAAGGAATTGGAAGATAATTCCCAATGCGATCTAGGCACTCAAACCCATGGGCTTAGAACCACTGCCGCCTCCAGTGCCAACCACTGATATCGTTCCGACTGAAGATAGAATGAATGCCTCGTTGTACTTGCACGTAGTAATGCCCTTGGTACCCCGTATCGCGAACATACCCACTCTCGCTCAAGAGCATCAGAAGGCTAACCAAGCTAGCTCAAGCTGAGGGTATCAGCTACATTGGGGCCAGACCCCAAGACACCAATACTCAAGCGAGAGTTTGGGCAATCAGAAGTGGCAGGCCTACAACAAACATCCCCGTGTTGAAAGCGACGTGACTAGACGCTCCTCTCCAGGGCCGCTCCCGGCTACTAGGAGTCACAAACCCTATTCTGGGATAATCGTAGAGGTTGAAAGCACTTTCCACATCCTTCTTTCGTATGCTAGTAGCGAAACCCCTCAGGGTGGGTGGAATTAGTAACAGCGCGACCCCGACTAGAAGGGCTGGTTGACTTTCCCAGATCGGCCGAGTCTTCCAAGTTTATGAATGAAGGAGAGGCCCTTCCTTCAATTTTTGCCACTACTCGATGGCGCGAAGATCCCACTACAAGTGGCGTGGATTCACGTGGAAGTTCATAGGGCGGCGGCGGAGGGACAGAACGACGGCCACTGCGCATCACCGGAGGGCTCCTAGCATTGCTAACCTCCTCCTCCTCCTTTTCAGAACCGCTGATGTCCTAGGAAGACCTTGAGTCCATAGCCAGAAGCGGCAAGAGAAAACCTCCAAAGACCAGAAAAAGGAAAGTAATTGTCACCAAAGGAGAAATGATAGCCATTGCGAGATTTTTTTAGAAGTTGCAGAGGAAAGAAAATAGTAAGTGTGGCTTCTCCAACTACATGGCCAACCCCCTTTTATATGAATATGGGTAACTGTTCTCCCCTAGAATTCGAAGGGGTTAGGCTTTGCTTAGATCGGATCGTCGGTAATGGACACGTCGACGCCATAGGTGTAAGTTTAAAAAGTTGATTACAATTGACGCGACGATTCAGAGTGTAGTGGCACGAAGATATCGGGAGATTAAACACATAAATGGTACATTTAATCCACGTCAAAAACTATTATTCATTGCAATCATTACCATTAAAAAACAAAGATACAAACGGGCTAATAGTTTAAAATAGGAAACAACAATACAAAGCTCTCATTCAAAAGCTAAATCCCACCGGCCGATCCAGGAGGATGGAGAGCCGACTCGCAGGGAGCCACTTCAGAAGTTGACGCCATTGACTTTGAGATGCCGCCTGAGTAACAAAATCGAGTGTAGGGAAGAAATCTGACACTAATCCCAACGGGGCCATGTTCATCCTCTCAGACTACCAGTTGGTGCCAGTCGGCAGCCCGGAAGCAGCTATCCGAGCCCACAACATTCGGTGGAAATTCTCTAGAAGGCCTAGTCCACTGCTCTCGCTTACCAACCGCGCCGAATGCGATAGAGCCTCAGCAAATCCGACTATGCCGATCACCTTCCTCTCGAAGTTTAACAAGGCCAAGAAGTCGGTACTAAACCTGCTATTAAGGGCAGCTATCTTGGACTCCTTAGCAACCAACTCCTTTTGACGCCCCGCGGGTAGTGATGAGAGTGATAATTCGCGTATTTTGAGCTCTGATTTGTTTGGAAATTGAGTACAATTTAGCTATTATCAAGGTAAATCGATATGTTTATCGAAAATCTACGAAACAGATGTTACTGAAGCTATTTGAGCATATTTATACAGGAAAATAGGTTAGAAGTGCTCAGAATCATAAAACACGGTTTCGAGACACTGCTCGACCTCGGGAGGAGCCGCTCGACCAGCACTTCTTTTTCGAGCGAGGGTGGAACTGATCGAGCGAGGATCTATATAGAGTTTTAGCAAACAGGGAGGCTGCTCGTCCACCGCTCTACCTGGCCGAGCCCGCTCGACCAGAGTCATCTTGGTCGAGCGAGGACACACGAGTTTATTTTTTGTAATTCCAATCCTACTATGCGTGAATTGATGTATTTTCCAAGAAAAAGCCCAGTAAAGGTATGTAAGTAGAGTTATACAAGTATAAAAAGGGATGCCGATCACATAAAAAAGAAAGTTAGATTCCACATCCATCCTACACCACATCCAAACCCTAACTCCATCCGCAGAAGCTGTAGAGAGAGATTCATGCAGCGAATCAAGTGAGAACCAAGTGAAGATTCAAGACGGAGCGAGACGCGACAGCGCCCACATCTAGGGTTTTACTTCGCAACTTAATCTTTCTTGTAATTTTTAAGACTATGAGTAAGATCTATCCAAAAACTATGAACGTTCTTAGAAGCGTCATGGACTAGAACCACTTTGGTAGTTCTAAGGTTATGAAGGTTTTTATCTAGTTAATTGAACTTCCGTGTGTATATTCCGTACAACACTACTTGTGGATTTATTTTATATAAGACTATGCTTTCTTAATTCATACTCAGAGTTGTTTTGTGAATCATTAACTGTTATGTAGAGTTTGAATACATATATTGGTTATAGATTGAGTGCGTTCACTGCTGAGCAGGATTTTATGTTATAATTCTAAGTGAGGGAACTCTGAAGCTTCATTAGAACAATCTTATATAAACACGTATTAATTGAATTGAATTTGGGTTAGTAAGTAGGATAAAGAGGATAATTATATAGAACCAATAAAGGGAGATCATATCGGATTAGAGTACTTAGTGCACGGGAAATAATTGATACTGATAGTACCTAAAAAGGGGGTATAATTATGTTCTTGCTCCAAGGTGATTAACACGTGTTACGCGCATATTTACTTGTATCTATAGAGTAGATTTGTATTGCTTAGTGATGCGTCCATAGTCCACAAGGTAGAGTCGGACATTGACATACGGAAGGGAGATTAGTTAGTGAAACTGGATGGCCCAAGAGCTACCTATCTTCTCACTTGAACAAATCTCGTTAATTCTCTACTGTTCTATTTTATTTATTATTTCATTACTTTGTTTATTATTTTAACAAAAATCTCCAATACAATTGCCAAATAATAGTTTTAGTTAATTTAGACAATAATAAATTGATAACAAACTGTCCTTTGGGTTCGATAATACTTGGGGATTAATTGTGTGTTGAAAAAATGTCCATCAGGCAGCCCCTTAATGTCGTTCAACTCATGAGTAAGCGACTCACATCTTCCCTCCGAACTCTTCAGTGCCTCTTCGGTGGGCATCAACTTTTCCTTGTGGGGATGGAATCTTCCCTCGGCCAACTTCAGCTCTTCCTTAACTACCTCCAGGGCCGCATCTAGAGCCTTACACTGCTGAGCCACTCTTTCCCTCTTAGCTTCTAGACTCTCCGAGTATTTCCGCTCTGCCATCTCCGCATCCCCCTCACCTGAGCCAACTCCCCTTCATACTGACGACCACGAGCGATCGACTGTGCTACCTCCTAATTTTTCTGGGCCAACAGGAATGATGTCTGGCCCAAATAAGCCAGAGCCATGGAGTGGTAGCCAGTGGCGGAGTAGATCAAATCATCAATGATGTCGCTTTACTCCTGAGTAAAAGAGGTAGGAATCGTTTCCATTGCCCTCTGCATATAGGCGGGGAGATCCGGCTGGGTGAAGTTGTATGAGTTGGATCCATAAAGGCTCTGCAGGACGGAGAGAAGCAGATGAACCTCTGAAGAAGAGGCGCCAACCTTAAAACCCAAGTGGGGAATTTCCATCAGGGGAGCTGCGGGAAGGGGCCCACAAGTGAAGAGACTCAAACTCTCGGCCCGAGCCTTTTTCTTGGGGGTTGGGAAGGATAACCTACAGACAACGTCTGACCCCCTAGAACAACATCACCGGGACCTCCAGGTTTACGCATCATGGACCGCACGAGTGGAGAAGAGCTAACAGAATCGAGAAGGAGATAGTTCTCTTCCTGGTCCTCCTCATGCTCGTCGACCGCATTATGGCCCTCAAGTCCTTCTTGGGTAGAAGGCTCCAGGACGTCCTTTCCTGAATCCTGACAAACAGTCACCCTGCTAAACTGAGTAGCACCCAAATCCTCCTCATGGTCGAGTGAGAGAACACTAGTCGGTGGAGCTGGGGGGCTCGGGTCGATGGGCGAGGCATCGCCTACCTCTACGACCTCTCCTGAGGAACTTGGCTGAACAATCTGAGATCCAACAAGGCAAGCCGGCGAAGCAGAGGGCCCACTTGGCTCAACAACTCGGCCAATAGAAAAATCTTGGGTGGGAGATGACGTCCCTTGTGGCCCAGTGCTCGGCTCAACATGGGCAGCAAAAGTCACCAAAGACAGGGGAGCGGGCGCGTGAGGATCTAACATGAGCCCGTACTTGATGAGGAGCTCGTCCAAAATTATATCCGTATTTTTCTCCTTTGCTCATTTTACCGATGGTCTGAACCAATTCAAAGAAATCCTTAGAAAGAGGAGCCCCTGCGCACTTATCCCTATTTGAAAAGAAAGAAAGAAAAAAATCACATATACGTACACCACAACAAGTTCCCAGGTGCCTGAGAAAATAAAATACTCACGTGAACAAAGAATTTGGAACGCCGAGGGGACCTCGATTTGAGCAGGCTTCCCTTGGCTTGACGCCCAGAACCACCACTCCTTCCAATTCTTGATGGAAGAAGACTTCTTTGAAAGGGACATTCCGGTCTTGACGTTGAGCCTGTAATACCCCCTGCAGAGGGCTCTTCTTTAGGGGACAGGTGCCCATAACCTTTCTCACGAAAGAGGATGATGAGGCCGATCACAGTGGCCCACGCGTTTGGAGTTAGCCGGGTCGGAGCCAGATTCCAATATTCCAACAGAAGGCCCAAACAAAGATAAATGGGAAATGGGAACCATAGCTTTAGCATGAGCCCATTGACGGCTACAAAACCCACCGGTGGCTTCACTCTCACTAGGGATCGGCTTTACAAACCTCACCCCTGGTGCCCCGTACTTCAAGGTCTGTTCATCAAATTGGGCAAGAGGTATCGAACTATCTTGATAGCGGGCTTTCATTTCATTATAAACACCATCGTGCGACATATTGCGCCTTTGGATGTCCGTCGGATCTGGAATGTCTTCCATCGATGGCGGGGGAACGACGTAAAGGAGCAGAACACAACTGGTATCCGACACAAGGAGGAAGAGACCTCACCCTCACCACACAATTCCTGATACGCCCTCTCGAGGGACTCCGAGACCCCTTCCCCTCCACTTACCGCCCGCCTTGGACCTGCTCAACGAATTGAGTTGGGATCGCCGACCTCCCTCATACACGAGCATGATGTTCAGAAGGGAAGAGTGATGAAAGAAGAAGAAGAAGAATAAGAGAGATACAAGGAGATTGTGGAAATTCGCCTACAGAAATGCAAGAGTGGAGAAGCATCAAAGTAGTAGGGGAAATCGCGGAGGAGAGCTTGCCTTTGATCCTGCCTAAGGATCCAGTTGAAAAATGCCAAAGCAAACTTCTTAATTTTATCTCTACTGATTTTGATGACAGGTTTGATGAGTTTTCTAATGGATACCACAAATACTTACATAAATCTGATGATTGTAGGAACTTAGTAAGAATGCTTAAGCTGACTACTGTGAACCGTACAGTTGCAAGTGTAAGAGAAATAAGACCTATAAAGGTGGCAGAGGATGTAGTAGTTGAGGTTGAGAAGAAAGATGAAGAAGGAGGAAGAAGAGATGATGCTTACTTGAAGCCTCCTAACTTACCACCAGATATCCAAAAATTTGAAAATTCTTCTCTAATTGTTTATTTCATGATCTTGACTTTGTTGTGGAGGATGATTCAGAAATTGAGTGGAAGATTGACAGAAATGAGTTTAAAGAGTTTGAGAAAGAAGATACTAATGATCATATCATGGTGACCAAGAAAGGTAAAGTGGTAAGTGTGGACGATAAGAGAGGGAGGAAGTATTGGAAAGTGAAGATGAAAGAAGACCGCCCTCTTTTTCATTAATCTTCAAATTCTGCATTCCGTCATGACTCTCCGACGTTAAACATGAGCACTTGTCGGGGGCTTACCCTCCCATTTTATTGCTTTTATATGTTTGTTTTGGTTTAGAAAATTTTATTAGGTGCTTCTTCGTCTATGATATTCACTTCTTTACAAACTTAGTTTCTCACTTAGCTTGAGCAAAGTTTGGGGGGATGGGGTGAGGTGGATTCCAATGTCTTGAAGCACTAAGGTAAGTTTTCTTTGCTTTGTGTGTGATGTTTGGAGGTTGATTTTTTTAGAATTTTCAGAATTTATTTTGATTTTTTTTGCGATTTTCAAAGTATCTTGTGTGTCTTGTTTGTTTCCTAGATTTGGTGTGATTTAATTTTTTGTTGAATTTTTTAGTTCTCCTAAAATTTTACTGATGAAAAGTGTTCGAGTGGTGATGAAAAAGAAGCGAGTTCTATCTGAGGCCTACGCCTGATCGAGTTGGATAACTCGAGGAACTTGCAAGATATGGAGGACAGATAAATCAGTTGCCTTCGTTTCCTTAATTTAATTTTTATGTGATAAATTATGTTGATTCTTGAGTATTTGAGGAACTTGTTTTTGAGTTTCTGGCTATGTTCTTAGTGTGATTTTAGTTGTTTGTTGATTTCTACCAGAAATTCATATGCTCTTGAAGTTGATGAAGAAATTGTACTTAAGTTATATTGTGATATGAAGTTCTATATGTACTTGTGAGATATTACTTACCATGAAGAGTGCTCTGTTACTTGTTAAAAGCTCATGTAAGATTTGAGCCTTATTCATGTACATACTCACATGATGTTTTTTTTCTGGTGAGTATCATTCTTGTGCGTTTATTTTAGAACTTGCTTCTAGTCTTGCTTGATGGGAGATGATTTTAGGACATCCTTGATTTTTACAAGTCACTTAGTCAAATAATTCTCTACCATATAATTGTTTATCCGTAGTTAGCCCTGTCGAGCCTACAAACCTCATTCTTGGCAACCTATGAGAAATAATCACTTCGAATATCTTAATGATTTTTTTAGCCTTGATTGTCCTTCTATAAGAGAATGAATGGATTTTCAAAGTGTGTTGATGGAGTTTGATAACAGTTTGGGAAGGAATGAAATTGGTGTTGATACAGTGATTGGGCTTGAAATTGCATCTAAAGAAAAATTCATGGAGTGTGCTTAAATCTAGTACTCCATGAAATCAAACACCCTAGGGTAGTGCTTGAATCTTACCCTATAGAGATACGATAGGTAGTGCCCAAAACTGGTACCTCAAGACAAGAAAAAGAGAAGGAAAAATAATGTTGTGCGTGGAAGAGAAAAATTGAGGAGTTAAGGAGGATGATGTGCTTAATTGAAGTGAGTAAGAAGAATGAAAGATCATGATGGATACACACTTGATTGATTCAAGTTTTGAGTTACTTATCCATATATTTTCTACCTTAGCTAAAGCCAATATTACCTCCAAATAAAAGTTCTTTTTGGTCCCATTATCGAATCATATTTAGTGGTGGAGAGTTTGAAATATTTAGAAAGCTTATGGTTATGCATGCACTTGAATTGAATTTGAGTGTAAACACCTTATCACATAAGTGTACATCTTTAACACTTGAGTGCGAGTGATATACTTTCAATGAGAATAAGTTAATGGAGCATTTTAATTAGTGGTGATTGTCTTAACTTGTATGTTATGAATGAATTATTGCATGTAATGAGAGTTGCATGACCAGAGTTAATGACAATTGTATTTTGAATGACCTAGTTGTTATATCCCTTGTTTTCCATTTGATTTACACAATATCTTTCCTATTCTTTATTCGATTTCATTGTTCGGGGATGAACAACATCTTAAGTTTGAGGATTTTGTTTAGTGTGAAAATTTGCATGTTTTAGGCATTATGCCAAAATTGTGCATTAACAACGCTAGAATAACAACGGAGATTTCAATACCTGTTGTTAGAAGTGTAAAATAGAGTTGAAAAGCTATCCCCGTTGTTGTTGCTTAAAAAAAGTGCTCATTAACAACGAAGATTCTATTCGATTGTCGTAGGTCCGTTGTTAAACTATTCCTACCATTTTTATTTTATTTTTTAATTATTTGTAATACTAAAAATATATGGGTAGGTCTTGCACGAGACCGTCTCATGGATTCCTTTAAGTGAGATAGATAATATTTGACCAAATCAAGTATATTTTAAATTAGATTTTAAAAAAATGGAAAAGGCGGGCCCTGTTTGGAGACGTACTAAATTAAAATGAGTTATCAACCTATCTTGTTCGAAGAAGAGCGCATGTCCATCTCTTATGCTGGATCTTGTTGAATTTCATTTAATTACAGCAAAATTAGAAAATTTCCATCAAATGACCATAATAATATTTTTATTATTACTTTATTTTGATAGTATTATTTTATATTAAAAATAATATTATTTTTTATTTATCTTATTAATTGTTTATATAATAATTTAATTAAATGGATATCACTTTTCATTGATCAAATATCACTTTCTATTAAAAATATTATCACTTTTTATCCGTCCTACTAATTATTCATGAAATATTTCAATTCGTCAGTTATTATTTTTCCTCAGTATCACTTTTATTAAAAATATTATCACATTTTATAAATTCTATAAATTCAATTTCATAATTATTTATCACTTTTTATTAAAGATATTATCACTATTTTTCTTAATTGTTATCACTTTTTAATTTATAATATAAACTGTTCGTGCAATAGTTCACATCATATCATTTTTCATCAATTGAGTATCACTTTTCCTTTTAAAGGTTATCACTTTTTATCTTTCTCATGGAAAAAATCATTCGTAAGACAAACACATGAGTCTTTAACATTATGAATTATTTATAACATAATTCAAATGAAAAGTTATCACTTTTACGTTATCAGTATTTTTTTTAATAATTGATTTAATTCACGAACTATTAGTAAAAGTGATAATATTTTTAATAAAAAGTGATACATAGATAAAGAAAAAGTGATAATTATTTAATTAAACTATTTTGTAAATAATACTTAGAATAAATAAAGAGTGATATCATTTTTAATATACAATGATATTCAATTAAAATAAAGTGATAACAAAATCGTTAGAATTATCTAATGAACAATTAATAATAATAATAATAACTAAATAAATACATCATATTTTTTATTAATTAAAACTTAAAAAAATTAAAACTGAAAAAAAATTGATTTAAGATGGGCCGCAGGCTATCAATTGAAGCAATTGTTTTAATCGAATTTGTGTAGTCCCAGTCAGGCCAAAATTGTTAAAGATTCAAAAGGCTTAATTAATTATCCAAACAAGACCCTTCTTTTCTTTAAATTTTATTATAATTTAATATAAAATATATTTATTTGAGTCAGTGGATGATTTGTCTCACGTGAGGAGATTTGTGAGAGACGGTACCTAACTCTGCCAAAATATATTACATAAAATTGACACTTGCCCTATTTCCGCCAAACTCCTCCTCTTCGCTTGTTTCCGGCGCAACCTTTCGACGGCAAGCAACGAAAGTTGTCGCTCGTTTTCGGCGAAACATCCCGACGGCAAGCAGCAATGTTGGGCCCTTCAATTATCCGTCAATCTAAGGCGCCTGTGAGCACAGGTAGTGGTACAGTACTCGTTCAGTTCGAAATCAAACCCAGTAGCAGTGGTTCTTCTCAGCCTGGTCGGTAGTACGGATTACGTCAGGTGAGTGATTCCCCTTTTAATACCCGTCGCCCTTTCGTTTTCGTTGATCTTAGCTATAAAAAAGTAATCAGAATCTATCTACTTCCCCCTATTAATACCCGTCGCCTTTGATTCTTAGATATCACGACATCTACTTCCACCAGTTCTCAGATATTAGGTTTTTACTCCTATTACAATAACCCATGTTGTAATTAAATTTCTCTCAGTCTTTCTCTAATTCACAGTGAATAACGTTACTAGAATCTGCATTCGAGTGTGGGCTCCGATTGATAATCACTCTGGTAGATTTGGAGAATATACTATCTCCCTTTCTTACTGCTCTATTCATGGTGAATTAGATTGAGCAGCGACTTGGATTAGGCAGTTATATTACCCAGAACTTGTTTCCCCCTTCTCCATTTCTCAGACCGAGGTAAGAAAATTTAAAAATATTTTACCTAGTCAAATATTAAGTTTACACTTTAGAATATTATTTTTATGAATATATCCGATTTCTTTTAAAAATATGCCTCACTCAAAATTTTATCTAATAATAAAATATAGGGTGGGTTTTGAACAGACAGAGTTACTTTTAGGGTGAGAAAGGGTCATGAAGTGATTCAACAGGAACAAAAGGTCAGTTTGAAGTTAATTTATTATTTTGTGGATAATGTGCCGCCAGAAACTGATTGCACATTTATGCTTAAGTTTTCATGTTATTCAAACTTGTTTTTATCTATTTATTATGTTGCAGAGTAAAGTAGTACATTAGGTTTAATTATTTGTAGAGTTAGTTCGTTTTTAGATTAGCATCGCTTTATAATGGTTGCTTTATGTGGCTCTTCACTTGAATAATTAAAATACTTGCTACATTTTGATTTGAGAACTCTGTTCATTATTGTTTAATATACATATGAATAGATGATGTTGAAAATGGTAGTATTTCTTATGAAAAATAGTGGACGTAACACCTTTAAAAGTACCTTAACTATTCTTCTAATTGCCAAGTCATGTAAATTTATATGTTCTATTAAAGAGGGTAGATTCTGTATTGAAGTAGTATCGCCTCATCCACTGTGATTTTGAATTTGTCTTGTGTATTTTCATATCTACTATGTATTAACTTCATATTCTTAATTTATTCTCTTCCCTTCTTTCCAGTTTGATAATATTGGATCACATGGAACCAGGATTATAATATATAATCTATGGATGAATGATGAAGGCATTTATGAATTGAGTTTCGATGATGACAAGGAGGTATGCCAAGTATAACTTTTATAATTTCCTGGTCTGTGCAGTTTTTATTCAGACTTTGTGGTTGACCCTGGCGTGAATAGCTCATATTTAATGATTAACAAGCATAATTGCTCTAAATGGATGTTATCAAACATTTTTTTACTTTTTTTTCTCCTTTATATTATGCATACAATCCACAGATTTGCCTTAACTTTCTCTTGATTTTTCTAATTTTCTGTTTCTAACTATTGTGGTAAATAAACTCTATTAAGTAATGCAGTAGACAATGCATATATCTTTCCAACTCTTCAAACTGTATCGTGGATGCTCAATATTTAGAAAAGAAATTCAATTTCTTGTATTCCCAATTCTTGTTTGGTGAATCATAATTTATATCAAGTTTTATTGAAGAAGAAAATATACTGATTACATGTTAAGTTAGGTTGTATGGCCATATACTCTGAAGGGAACGTGAGATTCAACTAGAAGTACCGAAATTTGGAAACCTATTACTCCCTCCATCCTAATTGGGTTCGTGTTTCCTTTGTTTCCTTTGTAATCTACAAAGGAAATGTGAACCTAATTATGGGATGGAGGAAATATATTGTTTTATGTTCGTGAATTTACTAGAAAGTTTTGTGGTTTGTTTTAGGTCCTTACAGACTCTCCTGATTCTATATATTGTTCCCTTTGGGCCTGATTGGCTTTGAGCTTCTTGACCTCACTATTTTCATGAGAAGCGGTTAATTTAATTTAATTTTCTATTATATGGCTACCCATAATATTGTTAACGGGAGTGATTGAGATGGAAAATTGTACCATGTCATGATGTCAAGGTTATAAATATTTTTAGGTAACTGATGCAACGATAGCATAGGTTCCACAAGTTAATGCTTATGCAATATTTTAAAAATTATCTCTCTCTTGCACCTATTTTTAAAAGCTACTTGAGTGATTTCTATGAAATACCTTTATTTTCTTTTTGCTGGCCAAGTATTTTTATAAGTTAGCACTGCACCAAATAGCCAATTATTTATACATTGTTTAAATTATATATTGTGGAAACTTTTAACATTTTAAGATAATTTTTGGCTTATTCAGGATGTGAGATTGAGAGATGAAGCTACCAACACAACCAAAACATCCAAGAAAGCTCTTGAAGAGAAGTCTCACTTATCTTATCGCTTTCGATTTTCATTAAGGGTGAGAATTTACTTATGTCCTCCAGTTATTGTTTTCTTAAAAATAAATGTCTCCACAATATAGATTAGTTCTAGATAATAGTGTAAATATAATAAATACCCCGTAATTGAAATTGATTTCTTCATATAAAAATGAGAAATAAGGCTTATTGTTGCTATATTTGTTTTTACAAGATATGGAAGTTCGACATGTTATGGCATCATTAATTTTCATTTAAAATAAAAAAAGAAGAAGCAGAAGAAGCCATATAATTGGATGGCATGGCTATGTGAAAAGTGGGGGATAAATTTCAGTTATTACTTATTTTCATCATTATTATTATAATTTATTGCTGTTATTATCATCACTTTATCTTAACTTTCTGATGTAAACTCTTAAGTTGTTACAGATATGCTAGAGTTCATGGAATATCTGCATTCTAGATATATATGGGTTCTGTTCTAAGAGCTGTTGAGCCGTTTTTCCTTTTTGTAAGGATCAATTTTACAAATTTTCCTTATATATCTTTTTGCAGGCATATGCATCTATACTATACCTCAATAAATTTACAAACTTCAAAATAATTATAAGATGAAAGCCTGTTGAGCAGTACAGTATTGTGGATAACTTGCAGCACACTAAGATAGTCACATACAGCCAGCCCCCACGCCATTGTGGGATCATAAGGAGTAAATTGTTATATTGCTTTTAAAGTGTTGTATGATGCAGTTTGTGTTCATATTTGGATGTTTGATATGGAAAAATGAAGTGCTTTCACTTAACAATGTGATGTAAAATTTTTGATATGCAAGTTTCATTAAGAACATGAGTTTGTTAGCATTGCCCAGCTTTAGATGACTAAGGAAATTTATGCGTTATGACTTACACCCTTTTAAACCATTTTTACAGCACCTATTAGGCACATTGCATTGATGCTTCAACAATATAACACCAGCCGTGAATAATTTTATGTTCATTCTTAGTTCCTTGGTCTTTAGTTGTTTAACTACTTGTTTTAAACCTATTTTTTCAAAAGTACCTAATTGATATATTAATCTAGGTTCTATCTTAGGAATTGTCCACTTATTAAGTAGATCTAAATTTTCTGGAATATCATATTCTTCATTCCTAATATCCTTAATATTATTATTCTTATTAATCATATTCATGAAATTCATGATAAAACATGTGTTGATCCAAAACATATTAATAATAACTACCATGACTCTGATACTATCTAGGGACAAGATCGCTAACAAGAATCATTGAGGATATTATACAGAATGGAAATAAAACCGACATCTTTAAATAAAATCATACCCAAATAAAACCTCCAACATGCCCATCACAACGCCTTTCAAACGGCTAAAACTGGGACTTACAGGAGCAACATATTTAAGGTATCATTTTATTTTAAGGCCAGTAAATTTCTATCTAACCCATTAGATTCTTATCAGAATATCCTAGCCATAAACTATATAAGTTCCATGCTAGCATAATTAATAGTTATGAATCAACACATGAATAATTTAGCCTATTAGGCTAAACATGAACATAATTAAATTAAAACAAACAATAAAAATAAAAACTGTAAATACTTACAAAGTATATACACTCCGAATGCTTCTTTTATTAATACAAATTTATATTTTACAAAAGAGGGAATGCTCAACACATGAGCTTACAACTTTGATCAGAAGAGAGAAATGAGAGATTTCTGATCGATGCCTCCAAAATGAAAATCTTCTAACCTATTTATACAATAAGAAAACGCGTCCCAACAGTAGAAAACGCGTGAATAAACAGTGAAAAGCCGAAATTTTTGGTCTGCACAGTATAAAGTGCTACAGTAAGTCAAAAGTATACAGTAATTTACTGTTGATAAACAGTAATTTGTCCGGCTGCTTTACTATTTATGAACAGTATCCTGTCTGGCTGCTTACTGTTTATGAACAGTATCCTGTCTGGTTGCTTACTGTTGATGTCGTAAGCAATGACATCATCTTTTCCAGGTATATTATTTTCCTTTGTGAATTGACGATGATGAAGATGCTTCTTTTTCAGGTGTAAATTTCTCTATTAGTGTATCCTGGATTGCCATAAAAATTTCATCTATATCCACATTATTTGGATCTTGTGCATCTTGCATTTGTTCAGAGACCATAGTAGATTCTGATTTATTATCATCTCCAAATTGAGATATCAAATCCTTTTTCATTTCTTCAATATAGGCAGCTATCATCTGCTCTCTTGTCAGATTTTCTGACTTCATTTTGGATTTTCTCAAAATATGATCGAATGGAGAAGGAGTATGAACTTCTCTATAAGTATTACTATACAATTTCAATTTTTTCTCCAAGAGATCCATTGTCTCTATCCCATAAATATGATTTGGGATCTGTACATAACATTTTATCCCAAAATTTAGTGTAAAATGTTCTGTATATGCATGGAATTCTTGTTTCGGTATTACCTACTTCTGGAGACCATTTAAATATCCATGGTATTGAAAATTCAATAAAAAAGTAGCATGAGGCTATACCCTCAATGTATAATTTTAATTCTTGCTTTTTTAAAAGTTGTGGGGATATATCCACCCATCTATTAAATGAAATTTTCATATTTTCTAGTAAAATAATTGAAGTGGGGCCAAAACAATGAAACCAGTGTATAAACCAGTGTGGGATATCATCCTTGTAAACATTTGAACATATCTTTATAAACCAAGTATGTTTCTTTTTATCATTTTCATAATTAAGTACCTTCATAAAGGCATCACAATAGTCCCAATAATTATATTTCATTGGAACTCATTTATTATTCATAACATCTTTTTCTCTCAATGGAGAAATTCCCCAATCTTCCAAGGATATTACCTTTTTAATTATTATTTTACTGAAATTATAAATTTCATTACTAGTTCCTGTAAAATGTGCAATATCACAAGAACCAATTTGAAGTAATATCTGTTCATACAGATATCTTGACTTATAAGTCCTCATTTGCATGGAACTATTATCCATATATCTTAGCATTATAGTCCAGGGTTCATTGATCCATTTTAAATCTCTTTAGCAATAGTAGCATAATTTTTCTGAGAATCATTCTATTTCCCTGAATGAAATCTAACAAGATATGTTTGTTTATTATCCGGATTAATCTGGGTTAATATACCACCATATCCTATATTAGAGGCATCTGTCTCTATAATCTTTTTCCAATTTGGATTACTAATCATTAAGCAAGGTAGAGTTTTAACTCTAGATTTAATCTTTCTAACAACATCAGTATGACTATTAGTCTATGGTTTAGGATTCTTCTTAAGTCTATCATATAAAATAGCTGTGTCCTTAACTAAATTATGATAATAAAGAGCAATATAATTAAGACTTCCTAAAAATCTCTGTAACTGAGTTTTATCAGTTATCTCATCAGGAAATTTATCAACAAAATTAATGCTTCTGTTAATAGGAATAATATTTCCTTTTTCAATAATATGACCTAAAAATCTAATTCTAGTCTGAAATAATTCCATTTTTGGTTTAGAAATTACTAATCCATTTTGAATAATTAATGATTTAAAAATATGCAAATGTTTAAAATGCATTTCAATGGTTTTTGAATATACCAAAATATCATCAATATAAACAATTATAAACTCACTATAAGAGTAAAAATATCATTCATAATCTTCTGAAATTCAGAAAGAGCATTCTTTAAACCAAATGGCATCACATTCCATTCATAATGTCCTATTGGAACATTAAATGCTGTCTTGTATCTATCAGATTTATTAATCTGAATTTGTCAGTATCCTGATTTAAGATCGAATTTCAAAAATATCAGACTATTATAAAGTCTATCCAATAAATCCTTTTTATTAGGAATTGGATGTCTGATCCATTTCAGAACTTTATTTAGAAGTTTGTAATTAATAACCAATCTTTGGTATGACCTTTTCTTCCACATATTTTGCAATATCTATCTTTTTTCTTATTATATCTTTGTCTATAAGACTTTTTATGGAACTTTTCTTCCTTTCTTTTATTCTTTTTCTCAATCTGTCTAGGAGAATATCTCCTATGTTTAGGTTTATAAACCTTTTTATCTCTATTAATTTTGGTTTTACTGGATGAAGGATTATCCAAACCAAATTGGAAGTCAAAATTTATTGATGGCGCGCCTCTGAAACATTCTATTTTTTTCTTTTTTATTTATTTTTGAAAGTTGTTACTTCTATTTTAAAGTGCTAAATGTTTTTATAAGGAGAAGGGGGCAGTTCACTTATAAAATGTATATAAATTGAGAATTAGGGTTAGGGTTTAATAGAACTTTCAAAAGAAAAGAGAGGTGGGCTGCCAGCTACCTTCACCTCCACTCCACCACACCATCTACCGCCGCCGCTGGGATCGCCGCTGCCACCACCGCCACCACCACCGCCGCCGCACATGCCAGAATACCCAACAATGTGTCCACAAAATCACGAGCTTCTTTGTTGTAATCTTTCTTGTTCTGAAGATGATCATTGATGACCCTTTCGAGGAAATCATCGTAAATCTTGCTCAACTTCTTCAACCTACGAGTAGATCCCTGCAGATCAAACCTCCTAAGATATGGAAAATAGTCTCCAAGATTGAAAGCAGCAGCCTCCTCTGCTGTCACCTTCATCACATCCTTAAACCCTATGGTATCATCCAAATCCCTGTCTGAAAACATCCTCCCAAACACATATCCTGAGTTTTGGGCAAAACGCCTTGCGCCTCAGGCGCACTCAGGGGTCCGTGTGCCTCGGTGCGCCTTGCGCTTTTAACAACTATGATTCCATTATAATTTTATTCTGGAATAATTTTAGTTTGTCCTGCTTGATCACCTATTGATTAATATTACTTGGAAAATTTAATGATCTAGTTTCTGCCCAAAGTTGATTTCCAGAAAACAACTCTTTTTGTAGTTGTGACACTTTTCATCGTATGCTTGTTCCGACTCTTATCCTTACTCATTAGTGGAGAAGTCTAGTCATAGTTAAGCATTTAGATATATCTTCCGAGTGCTTAAAAGGGAGTGATAGAAGTTGCTATATGGCTGCATATCTGCAATAATAGATGTGAAAGTGCATTGAATGTGATTGAGGTCTACTTACTATAGATAGAGTGGTGATTAGATGTATGATTTATTGAAGTCTCTCATGGGAGGTATTCTAGTATAAAAAAGAATTAATGGTTTTTATAATATCTTAGCTCAACTAGATATTTTTTAGAAAGCTCAAACTTATTTATTTATTTATTTTGTGGCCCAAAGTTTCAGCCCACTTAAATGGCCTGATATATATAATTATTAAGGCTAAAGTTAAAAAAAAAAGAGAGAAGAACGGGAGAAGAAAAGCAAAAGAGGGGAAAGAAGAGAGTGAAGATGAGAAACCCTTGTTGATCAAATTATCCCTTACAACCCTCATCCTAGGTGGTTTCTAAGTTGTTTTGAGGTAAGTGGTGTGTGAATTATGCTTCCTTCTTCCATGGTTTTGTAATTTTGTGGTGTTTTTCTTTTTGGTATGTGGGTAATTCGCAGACTGTTCGAATTGATTTTGACATAGCTATTGCCCTCGAAAGTTTACAAACTTAATTTCTGTACGTAGCTGAACTCGTTAGCTTTCCGTAGTCACTTGAAACGCCTCAATCCGATTATTCTACAATTATTTATGATTTTTCTCGTAAACTGCCGCTAGCTGGAAAATTTTAGAATTTTTATGTCGAATTCAAATTTATTTTCTATCGTTTCGTTTAGTCAATGTATTGAAACGGGTTATGTGGGATTGGGAACTAATATTAAGGAGTTACATACCATTTTTATTTAATATCGACTTGTTCGAACTCAATTAGGATTTGTTTTTAGCAATGAAAGGGATGTTACCGCTAATAATTAGTTATATTTAATTTGTCTTTAATTGCTCATCTCCTTTCTAGGTAAAGAACCATCGACGAAGGGCAAGGGACCGACTTCAGATTCCGGAGAGAGTTAATCACTTCCTTGTGAGTTGATAATTCGGGAACGCCTTCTCTTGTGGGAAGTGTGGACCCTCGATAAATGTTCATTTATTTTAGTTTTAGTTAATTGATAAGAAAATTATTTGGTATTGTGTTATGTGGTAAAGAGCCTGATTGGCTCGATTGCTCTGGTTAGAGCCCTGTTAGCCATTTTATGAGTATTATTGATTTTAACTTATGTTGTAGAGCCTTGCCGGCTCGATATCTGATAGCATTTATTGTGAATTATTTGAGAATTGATTTCTAATTATTTTTGTGTTCCAATTAAGACTCTAACTTGAGTAGTTATTCATCTTATGATGCATATGCATATGTATGCCTGGTACCAAGGTTAAGTAGCCTGAATTGGTCACGATTCTGGTGAGTTGGAGCGACATTGATTAAGTAGCCCGAATTGTCGCGGTTCGGGTGAGTTAGAGTGACAACCAAGTTGCCCGGGATTGGCAAACCCGGGTGAGTTAGATCTAACGGGGCATCTGTCCATTTGCCAAATACTGATACTCTGGAGGGTGATCGTTAGATGGATCAGTCTATTATAGGCTCAGTCAACGTCACCGGTGTGGGACATGCATGTCATATATGTTTATATGTTTGATCATTTCAAGTATTCACGTCGATATTGAATTGTGAACTTTAGCACTTGGCGTGTTGAGAAAGAATATTAATGTGCATTTTATCTAGAGTAACGGTGACGGACTTGGACTGTCTCTCGACGGAGAGCTTAGTTCGAGGAGGATATTGACTACCCACGTGTCTTTTATGTGATAACATGTTGTTTGAACTAATTGTGTTATTCGTAAATGTGCACTAAGGTTTGTATTTTCATTAATATGTACACTGAGTGAGAAATAGTTATTGTGAGACGAAATGTTGGATTTTATATTATGAACCGCGAGTGGGAATACATGCTTCGTATAAGGGTCGGGGTGACCGGATTATCACCTCACTGAGCTAGTGGTTTTGCTCACCCCCATCATTCTTTCCTTTTCAGGCTGTTGATATCGTTTTGATTGGAGGTTTTCCTATCGTTTGCTCGTCATTCAATCCGTGTTTTGGGTACTTTCTCTTTTATGTAAATTGATGGATTCATTGGCGAGATTGTATAGTTTATATTTGGTGACCCCCTTGATGTTCTTTTTGTACCTTCGCGATGTTATATCGTTCATGTATATTTTCTTTAAACTAAGTTACACCGTTGTATTTTGTACCTTTGTAAATCCTTGTTGATACTTTTTGAGATGATGTCCTCGGGTTGTACCCATTGTTATCAGTTGTTCAGCTCTACAGGTACTTGATAGCAAGCCTTACGTTTTCTATAAACTTTATGGAGTGGAGTGCACCCATTCTGTGAAATTTATAGTTAACGTGGCGGTTGTCGCGTTCTGTCTGGGGTCAGGGCATGACAACTTTCTTGGTATCAGTGCCTGGTTTTATGATTCTCGTTCTTTTTGAGTCGAGCCAATAGGTCCAACTTTGTTTCTATGTCATCCTAAGGTATCGTATTGCCTTGACGTTGACCTTGCATTTTCCTTCCTTTCTTCCTTTCAGTCATTATGGCACCTCCAGTTCGTCGTCGAGGTCGAGGACACACTCCTCGTGATTCTCCGAGTCCTCTACTCTCTTCTGTTCCTCGTGGACCTTGAGGACATGTTTCTTCTGATCATGTCATTCCTCCGACGGTTACGGACCCTATCAATTCTGATCATAGGGTGCCAGTTTCCCAAGTAGAGCAACCACGGGCCCAGTTGCGGCTTGAGCACATGATGACACCCAATCAGTACCAATTGTATTATGATCACATTCGAATACATGGTGTTCCACCACCTATAACGGCTCATACAACTACGACTGTCACTGAAGAGGTTCTTCATGCTAATGAATCAATTTGACCTACATTTAATGTACCAGTTATTACTCCCGAAATGGCTTTAGGAGGTTCTACTTCTCGAGGTGCACTTTTTATACCTGATTTGGTGAAAACAGTTGAAAATATGGGAACTTCGAAATTTGACGGTGCAAGAGATGTTTCAAAAGTGGGGGCATGGTTAAAGAAGATTACAGAGACCTTTGACACTTTGATGATTGAAGAATGTTATCGTGTGGTCATTGCAACCAAGCTGTTAGGCCCAGATGCACGACGATGGTGGCAGAATCTAAAAGAGACATCTTCGGTTACTATTACGTGTGCTATCTTTGTGGAACCATTCAAAGATCGATACTTCTCTCAGTACATCAAGGATCAGAAGAGAAAGGAGTTCTTCAACCTCTTTCAAGGCATTATGTCGGTCGTGGAGTACGAAAGCAAATTTTTGGAATTGCGAGAATTCGCTCCTGAGTCATATACGACGAGAGACTTATGCAAGAGATTTGAAGATGGTCTTAATTTAAATATTCGAGATCGCATCAAGTCCGGAGACAAGTACGAGAGTCTTGACGATCTCGTAGAAGAAGCCCTGAGGGTAGAAGGTTTAGTTCAGGCGAGACATAAGCTTGCAGAACGATCTCAAAAGAAAAGGCAAGGGAGCGCATTTCCAGAAAATGCATCGAAGGTGTATAGGGGTGTGGGATCTTCGCGTGGCGCACCAAGTTCGGTACCTATTAGTTTTCCTCAACCTCGGGAGCAGTTTAGTAGAGGCGGGAGCAATATCTCGGGATCGGTTGGTGAAAATCGCAAGTGCCAGAATTGCTTAAAATATCACGACGGCCCCTGTAAGGCTCCTCAAGTATGTTTTCAGTGTCGACAGCCGGGGCATATGCGAAGTTCTTCTCCTCAGCTTATGGGAGCGAGCAGTCAGGGTTCTGGTCAGCTTCGTGGTAAACTAACATATTCTACACCTAGAGATACTCGATCTGCAGTTACCAGAGTGCCCGATGCCTCAAGCGGCCCTTGTACTCAATCACCTATACAAGGAAGGAAGCAAACTAGAGTATTTCATATTTCCCAGGAAGAGGCTCGCTCAGATCCGAAGGTTGTGATAGGTAATTTATAATCTGAGTATTTTCACATACTAGATCTAACCTCGCCTTATTATGCCACTTGATTATGAATAAAACATTCGTAAGAAATTCTATCTTTCCGAATTTTTAAATCACAATCTCACCTAATATTACTTCTTTAGGCCATGTGTTTGTGGGAGATCATCAGGTCTACGCTTTATTTGACCCAGGTTCTGATAGGTCTTATATCCGGGATGATCTTACTGCGATCTTAGATTATCCTATCTCTCATTTGTCACCTGGAATCATCGTTCATACCCCTCTTGGAGAGCGTCTAATTCGTGATTCGGTATTCCTTGGTTGTCCATTGAAGATCAAAGATGTCATTTTAGAGGCTGAATTGATACCATTGCCTTTGATTGATCTTGATGTTATTCTTGGTATGGATTGGCTTTCTTCTCATCATGCAATTCTCGATTGCCATGAGAAACTTGTTATTTTTCGTAGACCAGGATTCTCAGAACTTGTTTTTGAAGGTAAACTTCAAACGAGATCTCTCTATTTTATTTCAATGTTGACTGCGCATAAATTAATGCGTAAGGGTTGTGAGGCATTCTTGGCATTTGTCATCGATACTTCTCTTTCTGAAACTAAACTAGATGACATCCCGATCGTGAATGAATTTCCTGATGTCTTTCCCGAAGACTTACCAGGACAACCTCCGAATCGAGAGATTGATTTTTCCATTGACGTACTTCCTGGAATCACACCTATATCGATTACTCCGTATCGAATGTCGCCTGCTGAGCTCAAGGAACTCCAGACACAACTTGGGGAATTATTGGAGAAGGGGTTCATACAACCTAGCACATCTCCGTGGGGTGCTCCAGTTCTTTTTGTCAAGAAGAAAGATGGATCACTTCGCCTATGTGTCGACCACCGTCAATTGAACAAGGTGACAATCAAGAACAAATATCCTCTTCCAAGAATCGATGATCTGTTTGATCAATTGCAAGGAGCAACTGTGTTCTCAAAAATTGATTTGCGATCCGGTTATCACCAACTCAAGATTAGGGAATCTGATATCCCTAAGTCTGCTTTTCGAACCAAATACGGTCATTTTAAATTCTGTGTTATGCCTTTTGGACTCACAAATGCTCCTGCAGCTTTTATGGATCTTATGAATCGGGTCTTTCGGCCGTACTTAGATAAGTTTGTCATCATCTTCATTGATGACATTCTTATTTATTCTAAATCGGACGACGAGCATTCTCATCATCTAAGAATTGTTCTGAACATTCTCAAAGAAAATCAGCTTTATGCTAAATTCTCGAAGTGTGAATTTTGGCTTCGTGAGGTAAGCTTTTTGGGTCATCACATTTCTAAAGAAGGAATCTACGTCGATCCAGTTAAGATTCAAGCTATACTAGATTGGGAGCGTAAAAAGAACGTGACAGAGATTTGTAATTTTATGGGATTAGCTGGATATTATCGACGGTTTGTCAAAGACTTTTCGTAAGTTGGCTTCATCTTTGACTAAATTGACTCGGAAAGGGGTAAAATTTGAATGGAGTGAAGAATGCGAGGAAGCATTTCAAGAATTGAAAAGACGACTCGTTTCAGCTCCTATTCTTGCTTTGCCAGACCCAGCGATTGGAGAATTTACCATTTATAGCGACGCCTTGAGACAAGGATTAGGATGCGTTCTCATGCAAGAAGGAAAGGTTATTGCCTACGCTTCAAGGCAATTGAAGAAGAACGAAGAAAATTATCCTACACATGATTTAGAGTTGGCTGCAATCGTCTTTGCATTGAAGATCTGGAGGCACTATCTGTATGGTGCAACTTGTCGGGTTTTCACTGATCACAAGAGCTTAAAGTATATCACCACGCAAAAGGAGCTCAACCTCAGGCAAAGGTGATGGATGGAGTTGATTAGTGACTATGACTTAGTCATCGATTATCATCCTGGCAAGGCGAACGTTGTTGCAGATGCTCTGAGTAGAAAGTCTTCTACCTCACTTGCTTCGATTCAATCTTTTTATCTTCCTATGTTGGAGCAATTTAAATCTTTACACATTTCGCTCGATTGTGAAAAGTCTAATGATTCTACCTTAATCTCCAAATTCGAGGTTAGACCTACCTTGTTCGAGAAAATTTGAGAAAGACAATCACACGATGTTTATTTACAACAGAAGATGGCGAAGCTAAATCAAGGAAAAGAAACAGAATTTCAAATTCGGGATGATGGACTTCTTACTTTTAAAAATCGTGTTTGTGTTCCATCAGAACATGATGTTCGTAGAGCTATTCTTGAGGAAGCCCATTCTTCAGCCTATGCTATGCATCCTGGTAGTACCAAAATATACAGAACACTTCGGGAGCATTATTGGTGGCTAGGTATGAAACGGGACACTACTGAATTTGTATCAAAGTGCTTATCATGCCAACAGATTAAAGCGGAACACCAAAAACCAGCCGGCATGCTTCAACCACTACCTATTCCTGAGTGGAAATGGGAAAATGTCACAATAGATTTTGTTTCTGGTTTACCTCGAACCCAAAAGGGTCATGACTCAATTTGGGTCATTGTCGATCGTCTGACAAAATCGGCACATTTCCTTCCAGTGCATACCAACGAATCTTTAGAGAAACTTGCCAAGTTATATGTCGATGAGATCGTGAGATTGCACGGAGTACCAGTGTCAATCATATCTGACCGAGATCCAAGATTCACTTCCCGTTTTTGGCCTAGTCTGCAGAAAGCGCTAGGTACAAAATTACTATTCAGTATCTCGTTTCATCCACAGACTGATGGACAGTCAGAGAGAACTATACAGACACTAGAAGACATGCTACGTGCAGTGGTGTTGAATTTGGGAGGTAGCTGGGATAAGTACGTGACTTTGGTGGAGTTCGCTTATAACAACAGTTATCATTCAAGCATTGGAATGCCCCCGTACGAAGCTCTATATGGCCGAAAGTATCGAACACCGCTCTTTTGGGATGAGGTTGGCGAGAGACAAATCGAACAAGTAGAGCCTATCGAAGATGCGAAGGCAAAAATACAACTTATTCGAGACAGACTTAAGGCAGCGCAAGATCGACAGAAAAGCTACACAGATAATAGGTGGCGCGATTTGGAGTTTAATGAAGGAGACAAAGTTTTTCTGAAAGTTTCTCCATGGAAGGGCGTGTTGCGATTCCGCCGTCGAGGAAAGTTGAGTCCAAGGTATATTGGCCCATTTAATATCGTGCAAAGGATTGGTCGTGTCGCGTATCGACTTGAGCTACCATCGGAATTGTCGAAGATTCACGATGTCTTCCATGTCTCTATGCTTAGAAAATATGAACCAAATCCTTCGCACGTGCTCAAAGATCCCCCAGTTGTATTAAAGGAAAATCTATCGTACGAAGTACAACCTATTCAAATTGTAGATCGCCGAGAGAAAATGCTTCGTAACAAATCCATTCCTATGGTGAGAATTCTATGGAGAAGTGATCAAATTGAAGAAGAAACATGGGAACCAGAGTCAGTCATGCATCAACACCATCCAAATCTCGTTTCATCTCTAGGTACGTTTATGTTTCGAGGACGAAACTTTTTAGAGGAGGGGATACTTTATAATATCTTAGCTCAACTAGATTTTTTTTAGAAAGCCCAAACTTATTTATTTATTTATTTATTTATTTATTTTGTGGCCTAAAGTTTCAGCCCACTTAAATGGCCTGATATATATAATTATTAAGGCTAAAGTTAAAAAAAAAAAAGAGAGAAGAACGGGAGAAGAAAAGCAAAAGAGGGGAAAGAAGAGAGTGAAGAGGAGAAACCCTTGTTGATCAAATTCTCCCTTACAACCCTCATCCTAGGTGGTTTCTAAGTTGTTTTGAGGTAAGTGGTGTGTGAATTAAGCTTCCTTCTTCCATGGTTTTGTAATTTTGTGGTGTTTTTCTTTTTGGTATGTGGGTAATTCGCAGACTGTTCAAACTGATTTTGACATAGCTTTTGACCTCGAAAGTTTGCAAACTTAATTTTTGTACGTAGCTGAACTCGTTAGATTTCCGTAGCCACTTGAAACGCCTCAATCCGATTATTCTACAATTAGTTATGATTTTTCTCGTAAACTGCCGCTAGCTGGAAAATTTCAAAATTTTTATGTCGAATTCAAACTTATTTTCTATCGTTTCGTTTAGTCAATGTATTGAAACGGGTTATGTGGGATTGGGAACTGATGTTAAGGAGTTACATACCATTTTTATTTAATATCGACTTGTTCGAACTCAATTAGGATTTGTTTTTAGCAATGAAAGGGATGTTACCGCTAATAGTTAGTTATATTTAATTTGTCTTTAATTGATCATCTCCTTTCTAGGTAAAGAACCATCGACGAAGGGCAAGGGACCGACTTCAGATTCCGGAGAGAGTTAATCTCTTCCTTGTGAGTTAATAATTCGGGAACGCCTTTTCTTGTGGGAAGTGTGGACCCTCGATAAATGTGCATTTATTTTAGTTTTAGTTAATTGATAAGAAAATTATTTGGTATTGTGTTATTAGTAAAGAGCCTGATTGACTCGATTGCTCTGGTTAGAGTCCTGTTAGCCATTTTATGAGTATTATTGATTTTAACTTATGTTGAAGAGCCTTGCCGGCTCGATATCTGATAGCATTTATTGTGAATTATTTGAGAATTGATTTCTGGTTATTCTTGTGTGCCAATTAAGACTCTAACTTGTGTCGTTATTCATCTTATGATGCATATGCATATGTATGCCTGGTACCAAGGTTAAGTAGCCCGAATTGGTCACGGTTCAGGTGAGTTGGAGCGACATTGATTAAGTAGCCCGAATTGTCGCGGTTCAGGTGAGTTAGAGTGAAGTTGCCCGGGATTGGCAAACCCGGGTGAGTTAGATCTAACGAGGCACCTGTCCATTTGCCAAATACTGATACTATGGAGGGTGATCGTTAGATGGATCAGTCTATTATAGGCTCAGTCAACGTCACCAGTGTGGGACATGCATGTCATATATGTTTATATGTTTGATCATTTCAAGTATTCACGTCGATATTGAATTGTGAACTTTAGCACTTGGCGTGTTGAGAAAGAATATTAATGTGCATTTTATCTAGAGTAACGGTGACGGGCTTGGACTGTATCTCGACGGAGAGCTCAGTTCGAAGAGGATATTGACTACCCACGCGTCTTTTATGTGATAACATGTAGTTGAACTAATTGTGTTATTCGTAAATGTGCACTAAGGTTTGTATTTTCATTAATATATACACTGAGTGAGAAATAGTTATTGTGAGATGAAATGTTGGATTTTATATTATGAACCGCGAGTGGGAATACATGCTTCGTATAAGGGTCGTGGTGACCGGCTTATCACCTCACTGAGCTAGTGGTTTTGCTCACCCCCATCATTCTTTCCTTTTCAGGCTGTTGATATCATTTTGGTTGGAGGTTTTCCTATCGTTTGCTCGTCATCCAATCCGTGTTTTGGGTACTTTCTCTTTTATGTAAATTGATGGATTCATTGGCGAGATTGTATAGTTTATATTTGGTGACCCCCTTGATGTTCTTTTTGTACCTTCGCGATGTTATATCGTTCATGTATATTTTCTTTAAACTAAGTTACACAGTTGTATTTTGTACCTTTGTAAATCCTTGTTGATACTTTTTGAGATGATGTCCTCGGGTTGTACCCGTTGTTATCAGTTGTTCAGCTCTACAAGTACTTGATAGCAAGCCTTACGTTTTCTATAAACTTTGTGGAGTGGAGTGCACCCGTTCTGCGAAATTTATGGTTAACGTGGCGGTTGTCGCGTTCTGTCTGGGGTCGGGGCGTGACAGTTTTCCAATCAGGAATCATGTTCTTGTTAGTTTGGATTTATTATTGAAAGTTTCTCTTGTGTAATTTATTTTTAAATAAGTTGATTGCTACATAAGTGGAAATATTTGTTGAAAATAAACTGATCTGGATGCCCTCAGTATATTACAGACTGTGAACCAAAATTCATCGGGTAAATTAGAAATAAAATCTATTCTGTTATGGTTTTGGGAAGTAAGAAAAAAAGCAGTCCTATTCAGGAATTAATCATTAGTTGCTTATTTCTGGTTAAGGTTTCGAAACCTCAAAATATTAATAATATATTATGTTTTCTTAGGTGGTGACTGTGGAGGCCATACTTGGCTTCATTAAGGAAGCTTCTGCATTTACTATATCTGGATTCAATGTCTACCATAAGAATCGTCTTATCAGGGTACTCTTTGTTATTCGGAATTTATATTAATGTTAACTTAAATATTCTAAATAATGAATTGTTTCTTTTATATGGAGCTTATGTTTTCAAAAATATTTATGTATGGAAAAGTGTTCCATTAATAAGTATCTATGTAATGAATGTGCTCAAAAATTTTATTAGATTTTCTACATCATAACAGCTGTAAAGTAATTGGAGATGGCAATAACAAAGGATACAGTGTTGTTGGTATGCTAATGATCCAAAATATCATAACCCCCGTGCTTTGCTGCTAATTTTTGTTATTCAGGAGTTCTTGAGACAACTACATAGAACCTGTACACGACAAGCAGGATTTTGAGAGGTCAGCTCAGTTTGTTAACTGGAGACAAGGTTGAAACAAATGATTCAGGATTGCTGGTATTCATCGAATGCTTTTTTTTTTCCTCCCCTTTTATGCATTGTGATACTTTTCCTCTCACTTGAAATTTTTCTTCTTGCTTCTTGTGGATCAATTATAGATTTCTTTTAGGGGTTGCTTGGTTAGTGGTTACATGTAAGGAAACATATGTGAGAAAAAGATGGATTATTTGTGTTTTTGGTGTTGAGTTGATCTGAATATCTGTTTCGTTTTTTAGCCACCATACTATATTGTGATTGAGTTGTTTTGTTTCTTAATATGAATGTTTCTTCATGAGTTGGTAATATTTAAGTCAGCAACTTGAATTGTGGGACTGCAATTTGTCTATTGTTATTACCATTCTTGCTGAACAAGAGCTTCTTTTTGTTTGGCGCAGATACTGTTCAGCCGAATTTAGGGCCTAAATTTGTAAGTCTTGCATATTTCCTTCCTCCGTGTGTGAATGTTTTTTCTTTGCGCAAAATTTCTGTAGCCTGGAATTATTGTTCTAATCAGATTCTTTGAGAATAACTTATACGATTGTGCTAACCTTATCTTATGTCTTCTTTACCAGCCTTAATAAAATGACTAAAGTGCGTCAGAAGAAAAGCAGAACATGATGAGCGGTTTGTCGTTTATGTTTATGAGAAGTCAATATTTGTCGATCATGGATACATTAGATTTATTTTAATTATTGTATTGATGTTGGTTTTTGGTATTTGGACTTCAATTTAATTTGAATGAATTGATGTAAAAGTTAGTTGTGTTTTATTGAAGATCAAGGATTATGACTATTTTATTATTTTCATATTAAATTATTAAACAGGTTAAAAATTTGTTATAACAACGGGGTTATAACCTATGACAACGGGCATGAACTGTTGTGAAATAAAGCTACAACAGTTTGAATACCGTTGTTAAATGTGTGGAACATTTAACAAGTCCCGATTTGAAGATGGAGATTCAGGGCTACAACAATGGGGAGTACACGTTGTGGTAGTTAAATACAACAACAGGGATGAAACTAACAACGGTGAGAAACTGTTGTTAAAAATAATATATACTACAACGGGCAAAATTCCATTTTTAAAAGTAAGGAACTTTAACAATTCCCGAATTAAAAATGGAGATTTTGAGCTACGATAACGGGTATTCCCCATTGTCCTAGCTAGTTACAACAGCGGGGATGTCACTAACAACGGAGATACCCCGTTGTGAAAACATACATACGACAATGGGTCAAAAATCGTTGTTAAAGGGTTGATACCTTTAACAACTCCCGAATTGACAACGGAATTTCAGACCTATTACAACGGGGATTCTCCGTTGTCTTAGATGTCTACGACAACGGGAATTCCCCATTGTTAAAACATATTTTTGTGGCCACCACAATGTTTAACAACGGATATTAATAGCCACACAACGGGATAACCCGTTGTTAAAAATTAGGTGCGACAATGGGTTATTTTATGTTGTTAAAGGTCTGACTTTTAACAACTGCGCCGGGTTAACAACAGAGCTGGAGGGGCTACGACACGGGGATTCCTCGTTGTCTTTACACAATTTTAGCATGAGGGTCCAATTTTAGCACACTTTTGTAAAATTTATGTTCTTATTTTGGCACTAAATGGTTGGTTTTCGTACATATAAGATAATAGTACATTTGAGGTGTTATTTCGTGTTTTAGGTGAAATAGGATGAAAAGTGGAATTTTAGCACCCTTTTGTAAAATTTATGTTCTTATTTTGGCACTAAATGGTTGGTTTTCGTATATAAGATAATACATTTGAGGTGTTATTTCGTGTTTTAGGTGAAATAGGATGAAAAGTGGGAAAATAGAAGGATCTTGTGCATTATGTTCTGACCAATCGCGTGAGAACGGTCATCATCGTTCATTGAAGAAGGCTGAATGAACGATCACAAGCATGAAAAGAATCATCGTGTGTTTGCCTTGAAGAAACGCACGATCATGAAGGATCACGTGCGCTCCAACAGTGGAGAATGCACGGGAACATACTAGAAAGCTCATATTCGTGAATTTTCATTCTTTTTAATTAAGCCCAGGTCGTATTTTTTTAAGAAGACCTAAGGAAGGGGTTTACACACCTATAAAAGAGGCACTTGAGATTCATAAACAATAACTCTCTATAACTCTTCATCACGTTTCACGTCCTTTCCCTGCCATAATACCAAAATCAAGATTCACCATCCCATCCACCCATCCCGCCATTGGATAGTTCATCAGTGTTGCTTACTTGAGAAGGAGAACAGATAAGGTTCAGAATTACGGAGGAAAGAAAGGAGAATCACGCCACATCTAGGGTTTTCTTTTTCTATCTTTCTTGCTTTTGAATAATAGACCTATGGGATTGTTTTGATAGCTAACCATGGGTGTTGCTTGTAACACCATGTGCTAGTACTTTTCTAGATAGTTCTAGGTGTTGAAGGTTTGAATTGGATTGAATTGATGACCTAGACTAGGTTATGTATTTCTGCAGTATATTTATTCCATTATTAATGCTTTTAATAGAGACTAATATTTTTGTCTTATATGATTTGTCCTCATTCATTATATGTCATTGTCTTATTCATGTATATGATTGTTGCTTGTGTCATAGAGTGATTATATTAGTCTATCTATTATGGGCAAAGGGGATCAAACCATATAACATTTATTCATTAGAATAATTAATATTGGAAACTTAATATATGTATTAATTACCATGCTAGAGGATTTGATTTCTTATATTGATAGGTGAGAGCTGAGGTTTACTTCTTAAGTACCTATAAAGGGAAGTTTAGTACTCTAACCTTTAATGGAATTTTGCATGAAGTACCTAGAAATGGAGTAGGAATTTTCTTCTACATATGAGGGTTTAAACATTATGTGTTAAGTCTACTTTAAAAAGGGATTTAATATAGTTATGTGATTGCTTTCATAAAATCTGCAGGAGTTTTAACTTATTTTTTAGTGATTTAATTGGCCAATTTAAATTGGATTTCCTAGAGTTATCTTGTCTTCTCTCTAGAACACTTGCGTATTATTTTTATTTGCTATTTAATTATTTTTAGTATTTATTTTCTGCATCAGTATTTTAATTTATTCTCTTAAAAATATCCAGATTTGTGGTGTTTTATTGTATTTTAGGTGGGAAAATGATCAAAAGTGCAAAATTGAAGAAATGGTGTAACATGTGAAAGAATGCTGAAAAATGCACGTCCAACTTGTGTAATTTTTTTGTATTTGTGTGGAGCTCAAAGCTTGAAGTGTGATATATAGATGGAAAGTCATCGAAGAGAGGATCATTTTGGTGTAAGAAAATCTCAATCGGAATCCAAATGAGAAAGTTATGATTAAAATGGTGACGTCGATCGCGCAAGTTGTTCCTATTCAGCACGACTGTGTCACTTTCCATGACTAGTTACACATTCAAATGTTGAATTTTCAGTGAGATCTTTATATGGATAAAATTCCAAGAAAAAGAGGATTTCGTAAGCGTAAGAATTGCTAAAGTCAGAGTTTGGACAAGGAAGTTATGCTCAAAATCATGAAGTCGCGCAGTTGCCAGCGAGAATTTCCGAGAATTTTCAAAAATTTTCAAAAATTACCTATTTCTTGGAGCACAATTAATCTCCTTATCAGATAATCCTCTATGATTCACCCATATCTTTTATTTCCTTATTTAATTCCCTTCTCACACCTATATATATTTTACATCATTATTCATGTGAGAAGCACCACAACACAATCATCCTACACCCCACAAGGGGGGATCATCCCCCAACCATTATCCTTTCCTCCATCCATCCATCACTATAAAGATTTGTTTATGGAATCAAGAGAAAGATTCAAGATGGAGAAGGACACGACGACGCCCACATCTAGGATTTTTATCGTTTTCTAATTTATCTTGTATTTTCCAGATATATGGGTAAGATATATCAAACTCTCATGATTGTTCTTCGCAACATCATGGGCTAGAAATATTTTGGTAGATCTAGGGTTTTGAAGGTTTCATGAATTAATTAAACTCTCTTGTGTGTCCTCCGTACAACACTAATTGTGGATTGATTTTACATATGATTGTGCTTTCTTAATCCATATTCACAGTCATTTTGTACATCTTCAATTGGTATATAGAATCTAAATATATATCTTGGCTGTAGATTGAGTGATTTCACCGCTGAAGAGGATTCCATGTTATAATTCTAAGTGAGGGGACTCCGAAACTTCATTAGAACTATCATATATGAATGTTTATTAATTGAATTGAATTCGGGTTAGTAAGCAGGATAAAGAGGGCAATTTTATAGTACCTATAAAGGGAGATCATATCGGGTTAGATTCCAGACGTGGGAAATAATTGATGCTGATAGTACCTAGAAATGGGGGGTGAAATTACATCTCTTGCTCCAAGGTTATTCACACGCGTTACACACATATTTACTTGTGTCTATAGAGTAGATTTGCATGGTTTAATGATGCGTTCATAGTCCACGATGCAGACTCGGCCTGCACTTGAGAGGGAAGTTAAGTAGTAAAATTAGATTACCTTAGAGCTACCTATTCTCGATTCTTAACCCACTTTCGTATTCTTCCAGTATTATTTATTTTATTTGTTATTTTAAATTAATTATTTATTAGTTAATAATTCAATCCTCAAATGTTATTGCCTTTCGTCTTAATTAATTTAGTAAATAATTAAATTGATAATACGTCTTTTGGGTTCGATATTTAACTTGGTCGCTTGCTTAAGCTGCAACTGATATCCTTAATACTTGGGGATTAATTTTGTGTGCAAAGAAAATGCGCATCACACGCTGAACTACAACTGATTTCCTATACTTGGGGATACACTTTTAGTGCACGCAAATTGGTAATAACACATAGATAAAGAGATATAATATTTTAATGGATAATGGATTGAAAGATTATTTAATGTGTAGTGAGTGGTTGTATAGTGTTGTGTGTGGGCGCTATTTAATAAAAAGAAAAATTGAAACCTTAATTTGGAACAAACCAAAATAAAAAATATAAACCATAATGCAATACTGAGGAAGTATATGCTTTTTTTTGTATGTAAATTAAGAGATAAAATATTTTAATATATAATGAAGAATTGTATTAGTGTTGTATGTGGATCCATTGTTTTGTGTGTGTCACTTGTCAAAAAGAGAAAGTATACTTTACTTTGTGACAAACCAAAATAATAAAATGTATTCCCTCAGTCCCCTTCAAAGAGGGTCTTTTTTCCATTTTGGGGTCCCATCCAAAGAGTTCCTTTCCTTTTTTACACACATGAGACCGACATATACCCACTAATATAATTAAAATATGGCGCCCACACTCCTACTAATACAACTATCCACTACACATTAAATAATAATACTCCTTGGAGGCTTCTATCAAGATGGAGGAGAGCTAAAGATGTTATACAACAAATGCACTTTCGTGTGAGTCATATATATTGTGAAGCAAACTCTGCTGCTGACGCTTTGGCATCGATTGGAGGAGTGTTTACTTGGCACAATCACTTACCTTCGCACATGGATGGAATCCTTTTTCATGATATGAACCGTGCTTATTTTAGGTTTAAATAGGGTGTGTCCTATATCTTGTTAAAACATCTTTGTACTCTCTAATCTCTGTACTTTTTCTTTTCCATCTTTAGTAATATGAATTATTGGTTAAATAATAATACTCTTTAATAATACTCTCTCTGTCATGAGGTACACTCCATCCCTCCATTATGTAAGTATACTCTCTTCATCCCAAAATAAATTACACATTTGTTTTTTGCATTTAGATTAAGGGATAAAATATTTTAATGTGTAGTGAGTATGTATTAATATTGCCCCATGTAAGAATATTAATTGTTTTGTTCAGGTTTCACTTGTCAAAAATATTTATACACATTTAAAAGTGTTGTATTAGGTAATGTATTAACACATTTTACTTATAACCACATTATTTTTTTGTGTGGTCCATTTTGGGGTGGGGATAGGTAGTACCCCTATTACCGCACTTTAAGGTGTGAATAATTATAATATAATATCACACTTATTATATCTATTAATACACTTTAAAATGTTAATAAAATTGACTTATTAATACAATTTTAAATGTTACAATAAAGTAATACTAAATACAATAAAATCTGAATAATTTTATGAGATCTCTATTTTAAGTTAGAAACTATTAAACTATTAGTAATTTTTTATAAAAAATAATATATATACATAGAATACATAATTAAATTTTAATACTGAATTTTATAATATTGATTTTATAGATCAATTTAATAGGTATAATAAATTAAATTTAAAATTTTTATTTAAATTATAATATAAATTTTATTTTATTTTAAAAATAAATTTATAGTAATATAAAAAAACATATATAAATAGTTATTTTAAAATTAAATAATTTAAAAAATTTATAAATAATATTATTATCTTACATTTTTAACGTAAAGGATTTTATTATTAAAATAAAATAAATATTATTTTCTAAGTCATTAAATTAATTAAAATAATTATTATTATAAAAAAATTACCTTTTAAGAAAATAAAATTAACAGCGAAGCAATTATTAATTTAAGTAAATACACTTTTAAGTAAATAAAATCTAAATAATTATTAATTTTATTTTCTTAATTTTAAAATTTAATTTAACTTTTTAATGAAATAAAATATTTATATTTTAATATTTTAACAGGGAAACAAAAATTAAAAAGATAATTCATTTTAATGATTAGTAATTATTTTTAATATATGTGTGTGGTAACAGAATAATATTTACACATATACTTTTAATTATTTCTAAAGAGGCCATACGGACCTTTTTTGTGTGTTAAAAAAGGTATAACAAAAGTGTTTCTAAAGAATACATAAAAGGAGACTTTTTTTTGTGTGTAAAAAATGTGTAGCAATAGATAAGTGTTTCTTTTGAAGTGTGGTGATAAGATAAATATCAATATACCATTTTATTAAGTGACTTTATAGATCACATATTAACACCTCTAAAAATATAATGTATCAATACAATACCTATTATCACATTGATTTTAAAATGACATAAAAAATAAAAAATGAGTTGTAATATATATTTTTTCTTGAAATGAACGTAATACAGGGACAAACTAAAATGATAAAAATGTATATCATACCTAGAAACGGAGGGAGTATTATTTTTAAAAAAATATAACATTTTGATTTTTTTTTTAAGTCTCTTTTCTTTATGTGATAGTACATAGTTGAAAAGAAATGGAATTATATTATTGTGTCTAGGATCATTCTGTTAGAAATGGAAGGAGTATTATTTTAGAAAAATATCACATTTTGATATTTTTTATTTATTTTTTAAGTTTTTCGATAGTATATAGTAGCAAAGAGATGCAAGTATATTATTGTGTGTAGGATCATACATACATGTATGATTGTATGCATGTAAAATAAATTACGACGAAATTCTACGTGTAGTATGCATGTAAAATCGCATTACGAAATTGTATGTGTTGCATGTATGATTGCATAAAATATTGCAACATTGATAATCTAAAATTTATAAAAAGTTAAATTTAAAAAAAAAATAAAAAATGTGTCGCCTTTATACAAATGTAAATAAGCCGGCCATACCATGATTCATGATGTTTGAAATTTGAAATGTGAAATGTGAGATTTCACTAAATTAATTTAGTGCTCCCTCCGTCCTGAACTCGTTGTCTTAATTATTGTAGATATGGAGTTTAAAATGTTGGCGTTTGGATCTTTTGGTTATGAACCGTTAGGGTTCCATTCAATTATATCGCAGTGGAAGCATAATCATAGAATTGTATTACCTTTTACCAGGGTTTGATGTAGAGGTTGAAGAACAAACGACCTTCCAATCTTCTGTTGTATTCCTAAGCCGCGTCTTGACGTTGTGTGGGCATCAATCTCCAAAACGAACTAAATCTACAATCACTCTCTCTATCACACGATTTTAGGCATGTAAAAGTGATAATCTGGACTGCTGAGATTGGCTATTTATAAGCTACAATACGGACCAAGAGGAGAAATTAGGGTTGGCCTCCTATTGGGCTTAAGCATCAAAATTTAGCCCAAAACTTATACTTAAATCCAATAATAATAAATCAGACCACTAAAGAAATATTATTGCACTGTCACCCTAATCGCAAATTACGTTATGGACTTCTTATTATGAACTCGTCAATCTCCCCGTGTTTAAGGTTCAATGTCCATTAATTAATTAAGTTACTGACAACTCCATTAATTAATATCTTTGCCGAGAGTAGTATCACTCAACCTTATTATCATGCCGAAATAAATCCACCTGCAGGGTTTACATGATAATAATTATGAGCTCCTCAAGGGGACATCATCAACCAATTCCGTTAGGACACAGATTCCTTCTATAATCAACAACACACCATAGAGAAAGCACTATCTCCCAACTCACTAAGTTTATTAATTTAATAATTAAATCTCACCCATTAATGAATCAAAGAAATAAATACTGGCTTACGTGTCGAGGTTATTATATAGGAATTAAGAGTACAAACATCCATAAAAACAGAGATCTAGTTCTATTATATAGTCAGTATAAACTGAACGATCTCACCGCGGTCCTGCTCAATACACATAAAGTGCAAAAGTGTAATTTTATAGTCAAGACAGACTAATGCCAAATCACACTACAACCATACTGATAGATAGTCCCCGTCTATCTCGGTTGTGAACATCTGTTTATACTTTATAAGGAGGCGATAATATGATCTTCAGTGTGACGCTGCACATCACATTATCTCGGTTGAGAATTTAAGAAACAATCTCTATCTATCCTCTGATTTTTCTCTCGAACCAATTTAGACTTTGATTGGTTGTGTTGACCGCGCTGATCGCGATGAATGTGTGTGTTGTGTCGGATCTTCAGTTGAAGCTTGTCCGAACTCGGTTTGGGACCTTATAATGTTAATCCAGAAGCATCGATCCTTTGTTTAGATTAAACGTACTTGATCCTGAAACACTCGATTTGGGGGGCTTAACACCTTAATCCTAGGTCGTATGTTGTTCTTGACGCGAAGAACACTGAAGAACTTAGTGCATGAAGAACGCTTAATTTGGGGGCTCCGCACCTTGATCCCGAATCGTATGCCGTTCTTGACTTGAAGATGCTTGAAGATCTTGAGGAGCGTTGCCCGTGTTTCAATATCTTCAGAGCGTTAGTGTCTTCAGGTCTTTGAATGTCCTTGAAATGAATGAAGGAGAGCTTCTTATATAGGTGAACGGTGAGGAATCCCCATAAATAACTCGCAGTTTGATTGGTCCAGGGCTGATTTGACCTGATTCTACGGGCTTGGGTCTTTCACTTGCTTAGGCTTTAAGTCAGACTTATTTGATTGGATCTGGCCTAATTATCAATTATTTACTCATTTATTTTAGGAATAGATTTATTTAAATCTCTTAATAAATAAATAATTAATTGATAATTATTACATTAATTTGTAACATATTTTTCTTTAATAGGCAATAAAATTCATGTGCCTACAAATGCCCCCTCACATTTTGTTCACGGATGCCTTTGTGTTGAAGTGAACAAATTGCGATAATCCATTCTTAATCAACATGATTGAATTTTATTGCTTGCCTCACCAACTTGATATGAATAGCCTGAATTATGATTGAACTTAGCAGAGTACTAAGCTGCCTACGTACCTCTTTGAAGAGGATCAAGTCATAACGTAGTTCAAGGAACATGATTTGGTTTGAATGGGGGTGCCGTACACATTTTATACTCATGCTGTCCAAGAGTAACATGCAGTTTAGGCTCGTGCATTATAGAACGTTGAACTTGAATTTGTTAACATTTTATACTTGTGTCAATGAGTCTTGAATTTGAACTTGTAGACTATTTATACTCGTATCAATGAGCCTTGTGTGGACATTTTTTACTCGTGTCGAGGAGTATTGTGTGAACAATTTTTGCTCATGCCGAGGAGCATAATGTTTAGAGAGTTTATTCTCTTCCAAAGAGATTTGATTTGATGTGTAGATAGTTTATACTCATATCAAGGAACATTATGTGTAGATAGTTTAGCTCATATAAGAGAGTGTAACTTGTAGAGATTTTAGATAGTTTAAGCTCATATCAAGGAGCGTAATGTAGACAGTTTTAAGCTCGTGTGGAGGAGCATAACATGTAGGAATTTTAGATAGTTTTAGCTCATATCAAGGAGCATAAAATGTAGACAGTTTTAGCTCATATCAAGGAGCTTTGCATGGAGATTGATAGTTTAGACTCGTATCATGGAGTTTTAACTTGAAGGATTTTTATTTTTTTAAGCTCATATCAAGGAGCGTAATTTGAGGGTTTTAGATAGTTTAAGCTTGTATCAAGGAGCGTATTGTAAACAGTTTTTGCTCGTATCAAGGAGCTTTGTCTTGATTTATCAACAGTTTACTACCCCCAATCTTGGGATGCACTATTTTCTCTTACTTCAACTTCATTTCTATTAATCTTTATAGAAACTGCAGCCTTTGTTTGTGGTTCCTCTTCCAAGGGCTCATCAAAGGACATGTATTCAAAATCATAAGAGTCTTGAATATAGGGCATTCGATGTCATTTGATGTCAGGCTTAACTCCATGTTGTGAGCTCTTGAAGCCAACTCTTCAAAAGTTTTAGGCCGAATTCCTTGGAGTATGTAGCTAAGATTCTATTGCATCCCTTGAATGCACATTTCTATAGATGAAGTTTTTGATAGCTGTTCTTTGCAATTGAGGCTTAGACTCCTCCATCTATTGATATAATCGATGACATATTCTTTATCTCTTTGACAAGTGTTTGTTAGCTCCATCATGCTAACAGTTCTTCGTGTGCTGTAGAAACGATTGAGGAATTCTTTTTCCATTTGCCCCCAACTGTCAATGGTGTTGGCTTTCAAGTCAATGAACCAATCAAAGGCATTTCCTTTCAGAGATCGGATGAATTGCCTCACCATATGATCCCCATAGGTCCCAGAATCATTGCGTGTCTCGACGAAGTACGCCACATGTTGTCTTGGATTGTCTTTGCCAACAAATTGTTGAAACTTAAGAGGTTGGTAGTCAGTTCGCATCCACAAGTTATCAATCCTCTTTGTATATGGCTTGGCGTAGGTTGAAGAAGATTTGGAGCTCCTTTCAAACTTATCTTTTATCGTATTTATCACGATATTCTTTAGTTGGTTGATAGGAAGCATTCCGTCAGTTGAAACTTGTATCTTATCCTCAACTGGCTTTTCTTCAGGTGAATGATGTTTCGTTGAGTCTTCCTCCTCGTGCTCATCCTCAACTTATTTCTTATTTTTACGGCTTGTCTCCGCACTCTCCATTTTCTTCATAAGTTCGGAGATTTTTAAATCTTGAGCTTCCATGTGCTTGTTGAGCCCTTCCATGGCTCTCATCATACTTGCGAGTTGATCCTCAATGGTCATGGAACTTGTCGTCATCACTGCAGCTTCAGTTGAGGCATGTGGTGAGCTTGGCGTGGAGCGAGGAGTTGAGCAGACAGAGTCATCATCACCATTTTTATAGCCCTGCAATGGCTCATTGAGAGTAATCCCCACCACATGGTTTGTCTTTGAGGAGCCTTTGGACATAATTCTTGTAAAGTCTTCAACCTTGACAGTTTGCAACTCTTGAGATTTTGATGCAATAGGTCTTCTTATCGCAAACTATAATGGAGTCATCATTTGAGTCTCACAGCGTGCAGCTCTGAAGGCTTTGAGATAGATGACCTTTTGATCGCGATCCTAAGAGGAGTCATTATTTGTGCTGCAGACAGAAGAGATGAGAAGTAGAGACGGTCCCACTGGGCATGCCAAAATTTGTAACAATAAATTTTTTATATTTATAATAAATTAACACAAAAGAATTACAATAAGAAGTTAATCTAAAATTTGGGACCTTATAACGTTAATCCAGAAGTGTCGAGCCTTTGTTTAGATTAAACGTACTTGATCCGAAGAACACTCGATCTGGGGGCTTAGCACCTTAATCCCGGGTTGTATGCTGTTCTTAGCGCGAATAACACCGAAGAACTTAGTGCATGAAGAATGCTTAATTTGGAGGGCTCCGCACCTTGATCTCGAATCGTATGCCGTTATTGACTTGAAGAAGCTTGAAGATCTTGAGGAGCGTTGCTCGTGTTTTAATCTCTTCAGAGGATTAGTGTCTTCAGGTCTTTGAATGTCTTTGGAATGAATGAAGGAGGGCTCCTTATATAGGTGAAGGGTGAGGAAGCCCCATAAATAAATGGCAGTCTGATTGGTCCAGGGCTGATTTGACCTGATTTTGCGGGCTTGGGTCTTTCACTTGCTTAGGCTTTAAGTCAAACTTATTTAACTGGATCTGACCTAATTATCAATTATTTACTCATTTATTTTAGGAATAGATTTTTTAAATCCCTTAATAAATAAATAAATAATTGATAATTACTATATTAATTTGCCACATATTTTCCTTTAATAGGCAATAAAATTCATGTGCCTATAGAGGGTAAAATTTTCCAAACCATTTGGGGTGTTTTTGGATTAACTACATCATTAGTGTTAATCTAAAAAATTACCAAAAAAAATAAATACAGAAATAATTCCAGAAATTTTTATCCTACTAAAAATATGAACTGTTGATGCATACATAACATCCTCCAAAAAAAACTTGTCGGTCATTTCCCAAGGAACGGAGACCGGTGGATCCACTGTTTCAGGAAAAATCGGAGCGAGATCTACAGAGAGAGAGCAAGGGATGACTGTATCCTCAGTAGAATCACCGGAAATGGGAACCATCAACATAAGATCTAGGCTGCCGATGTCAGAATCGACCGCATCGGGCACCAACAACACTGGATCTAGCCGATCAACCACTCCATCGACCGAATCGGGAACCATCAACATCGGATCCAAGCCGTCGATATTTGCCTCGGAGAAATCAGGAACCATCACCGTAGGAAACACACTATTAAAGGTTCCGTCAGATGAAACCATGACGGTGGCTGAGGGTTCCACCCCCGAAGACTCCTGGACACTGGGTCTTGGTTGGAATCCATCGGGAAAGTTTCGCCGAGTGAGAAAACCACCATGCTCAAAGGACATAGAGTGGCGGAAGGTGTTTTCTAGGGTTCTTGCTTAAGAATCCAAGAGAGAAGAGAGGGAGGAGACTGACAGATGAGAGAGGGAGAGAGAGAGAGTTAGGGAGTGATTAGTGATTAGGGTTTGTGTCTCAGTATTTGTGTGTGTGTGAATGATCCGTGTGATGTGTGTGTGTGTTAGTAGATTTAATTAAGTGTATTGTTTTAATTAGATAGGTTAATTAATGTTTAAGTGTTTTAAGTGAGTTAGGTTTTTTGAAAGTTTAGGATATGAGGGGGTATTTTAGGAATTTTTTTTTAAATAAGATAATTAGTTTGGGACGGACAAAAACAGAAAGTAAGACAATGAGTTTGGGATGGAAGAATAGTATTTTCCCTCCAAAAGTAAAAATGTGCCGCCTTTTACACTTGCGATTCATTTCTTTCTTATAATATATATGATTACATTAATTATTTTCATTAATTATGTGACGAAAGTATTGAAATATCATGTTGTCCACGTAAACATGGGTAGGGGTGTGCACGGTGCGGTTATACGGTTTTTTTTATATAATTTAAATTGCATTATCATATACGGTTCGGTTTAGTAATCAAATTTAAACCGCGGTTTTTCAAGTAATATTGATTATGCAGTTTTAAACGGTTTCGATCGGTTTTGATGCGGTTTGATGGTTTTATTAATAGATTAGCCTACATAAATATCGATCCGGATCTCTTATTTTACAATTGTACTACACTTCGTATTTTACAACTTATTTTCGAATAAAAAACCTATTCCATAAGTAACGATCATTGCATCCTTGTACATTTGGCGATAATTTATTTAGCCATGATAATAACACATGTCAAACATTTAATATGTAGAATAGGTGATGAAACTTATAAATATAATAGGTGATCCTATTTACATTAATATATAAACAGAAACCTATAATCATGTGAACCCTTGATCTAATAATACATAGGAGATTAGACTAGTTGATTAGCTTATAGTTGGGATTCTACATAGATGTATGAGAGAAATAATAAAGATAAGAAGTACTCCATTGAAGTAAAAAGAAAAGAATCTAGGACACATCTATAGAGTGAAGATAAAGACAACAACATTAATAGAATTTATTTTTTATTAGAAGAGTGAGTGAATAACTAATGAGTAATGACTAAACTACATAAATACTAACATGTATACACATATAGTAATATAACCCTAATAAAAACTAGCGGTGAGGTTTGTGCGGTTTCGACCATAAAAATGAAACCGCACCATAAAGTGCGGTGCAGTTTTTCCTTAAATTATAAATTGCGGTTTATTTAAATAATTGTATATAGCGGTGCGGTACAATTCGGTGCGGGTGATTTTTGCGGTTTTCAAATTTTTTTGCCAAGCCCTAAACGTGGGGTAATTATATTTCAAGAAAAGTTAATCATTTCTTAACTTGATTGGAAAGAAAAATATGGAGTATATATTTATTGCAAAAAATTATTTAGTTTTACAGGAGTATAATGTTACTGAAATGAAAGAAAAAAATTAAAATTAAAATTGACTCTCCCTACCTCCAACTCGTTTCTATAAACAAATTCAAATTTGCTATTTTTTTATTTATTATTATTATTTTCATGAATAAGTTCACACCTTCAAAAATTCAAATTTACTAGTATATATATATATATATATATATATATATATATATATATATATATATATATATATATATATATATATATATATATATATATATATATATATTACAACTCACATAAGTTAATATATTTTTTTTCTATAGTCATGAATAAGTTAATATCCTCAGATAAGAGAAAATAACACACAATTAAATATTCCCACAATATAGTTTATTTATAAAAATAATTCATATCTTTACAACTCACATAACTTACTTTATAATTTACTTATTATTTAAAAATATCAAACTACCCCGAAAAATAAATAATAAAATAACATTTCTATAACTCTATATCAACATTCCCTTTGCATTTCATTATGCGACGAGATAGTAGTATTTTTGAACACTTTTTATTTTTAATTGATCCATATAAATCTATTCAATAATAATAGCATTTTACAAAATTAATATCCATAGAAAATCACAATATTACAAAAATGACGTTACTTACGAAAGATTGTCTTAAAATTGTTTTTACATATTATAAAAGGGAAAACATCAGAATTGGTTTTTCATGATTGATGTAATCCAAATTCAGTTCTCAAGTTTGCTAAATTCGCAATTTTGATAATTTAGTGTCCGATTTTAGTCATATTTTTCAAAATTTAGTCATTTTATCAAATTTAATCCAATATTTTGTTCAAATTTAGTCATTTATGTTAGAATTTGTCTAGATTTAGTCCTTTATGTTAGAAATTTGTCCAATTTTGATCTAAAATTATAGGACCGAATTTAATAGAAGGACTAAATTTGAATAAAAATGACAAAAATCGGACACTAGAGGATCAAAATTGCGAATTTAGCAACTTGGAGACTGAATTTGAATTACGCCAAATATAAAGGACCAATTTTGATACTTCCTCCGTCCTAAAAACAGGTATACACTTTTCATTTTGATTCGTCCCAAAATAAAGTATACATTTTCTTTTATAGTACATGCATGGGACCTACACAAAATAATTATTATATCCATATAGACCCCACACTATACTAATACAACTACTCATTACACATTAAAATATTATTTCTCTCATTTCACTATACATTAAAATATTATACTCCATAGACGTGCAAAAAACAAATGTTTACCTTATTTTAGGACGGAGGGAGTATTTTCCTTTTTATAATATATTTATCTTTTTTTAATAAAAATATTATTACTTTTCATTAAAATGTTATAACTTTTATTTATACTACAAATTATTTATAAAATAATTCAATTTACCATTGTCAATTTTCATTAATTTGATTACTTTTTATTAAAATATTATCACTTTTTATTTGTTTCATAAAATCTTCTTGTTAGATGATCTTACGAAGAGTTTATCTTAAAAAATACTACCAATTTTTTACTCCATATTTTATTAATTCAAATCCAAGAACTTCATTATATTTATCTCTTCTTTAATTATCGAGCGTCGATGACCATTAAATATGCTAATATATAATAGTAAAATACTCCCTCCATCCCGTCACAAGAGTTATATTTTATTCCCTCCGTCTGCCCCGAAAGAGGACATTTTACTTTTGTGCATGTTGATTAAGGAGTATTGTTATTTAATGTGTAGTGGGTAATTGTATTAGTAGGAGTGTGTGTCCCATATTTTAATTATATTAATGGGTGTGTGTGGGTCTCATGTGTGTAAAAAAAGAAATGACCCTCTTTGGGGCGGACGATTAAAATAAAAAAAAGACCATCTTTCGACTGTACGGAGGGAGTACTAAATAGGGAGTCTCGCTACAAGAGTTACATTTCAATTTTTAGTAGATGAGATCCACATAAATCAATCACTTTATCTTCATGGGGTCCACACATAACACTAATACAACTACCCACTATACATTAAATTATTATATTTCTCAACCCACTACACATTAAAATATTATATTTCTTAATCTCATTGCAAACAGTAAATGTAACTCTTTTCATGAGATCAAAAAACTTGATGAGCGTTTTCTCAACACACAATTAATCCCCAAGTATGAAGGATGTTATTGTAGCTTGGATAAGCGACCAAGTTAAATATCGAACTTAAAGGACGGCGTATTATCAATTTAATTATTTACTAAATTAATTAAGATGAAGGCAATAAGATTGAGGATTGAATTATTAACTACTAAATAATTAATTAAAATAACAAATAAAATAAAATATCACTGGAAGCATAAGAAAGTGGATCAAATAGGAGAATATGTAGCTCTACGATCATCCAGTTTCACTTATTAATCTCCCTTTCATGTATCAATGTCCGACTCTGCCTTGTGGAATATGGATGATGAGCATTTTCTCAACACACAATATTAATCCCCAAGTGTTAAGGATGATATTGTAGCTTTGATAAGCGACCAAATGATTACCGAACCCAAATGACGTATTATTATCAATTTAATTATATTCTAACTTATTAAGACTATTATGGCAAAATAGTTGTGTGATTAAGTAACCGTTAACTAAATAATTTAAAGAATAATTAAAATAAATAACAGTAGAGATTGAACGAAATTGAATAAGTGAGAAGATAGGTAGTCCTTCGGGCCATCCAATTTTACTCATTAATTTTCCTTCATGTATGAATGTCCGACTCTGCCTTGTGGAGTATGGACGCATCACTAATCCTTGCAAATATACTCTATAGACACAAGTAAATAAGTGTGTGACACATGTGAATATCCTTGGAGAAAGAGATATAATTCACCCCCTTTCTAGGTACTATCAGTATCAATTATTTCCCGGGCACTTAGTATTCTAACCCGAAATGATCTCCATTTATAGGTACTATGACGTTATACTCTTTGTCCCACTTATTAACCCGAATACTATTCAATTAAAAAGTATTCATATAAGATAGTTCTAATGAGACTTCGGAGTCCCCTCACTTAGTATCATAACATGTAATCTTGCTCAGCAGTGAACGTACTCAATCAATGATCAAGATATGTATTTAGACTCCACATAAAAATTAATGATGTACAAAACAACTCTGAGTATGAATTAAAAATGCATAATCTTATATAAAATAACCACAAGTAGTGTTGTACGGAGTATACACACAGAAGTTTAATTAACTCATAAAACCTTCATAAACTCTAGAACTACCGAAGCGGTTCTAGCCCATGATTGATCGAAGAACAATCATGTTAGTTGGATAGATCTTACCCATAGTCTTGAAAATTACAAGATAAATTAAGATACGAAGTAATCCCTAAATACGGACGTCGTCGCGTCTCTCTCCATCTTGAATCTTTACTTGATTCTCACCTGATTCGACATAAGAATCTCTCTCCACAGCTCCGTGGATGGTAGTAGGGTTTTGGATGTTGTGTAGAATGAAGGTGGTAGTGAACTCTCTTTTCCCATGTGTAGGGTCTTCCTTTTATACTTGCGAGCTCTCCTTATGGACCTAGGATGGACTTTTTGGACGAAAACATGCACTGAAGGTGTAAGAATATAGATCCAGATGTGTCCAGCATAACGGTTCGACCAAGACCCTTGGTCAAACCACACTTCCCCTGGTCGAATCGGCCTATAAATCACTGGTGGGTCCACGGTTTGCGTCGAGCGCTAGGTCAAATCAGAAGCGTCGTGATCGAACTGCATCTGCGAAAACTTATGCTTTTGGCTCGACCACGGTTCAACCAACACGCCTGGTCGAACCACACTGTCATGGTCAAACCATAAATCTAATAGCTTTCGGTGCCTGGTTTGACCATGGGTGATGGTCGAACCACTCTCCTGCTGGTCGAACCGGGTGCCTCCAATACCCTTTCTCCGGTTCCAATCATTTCTATCACGTTTTCCTTCGAAAATTCACTCAAACGGACTCAAACACACCTAATTCATGACTTTCCACTATACAACTCGATTTATCTTGACTTAATATCAAATCATACATCATTATCACATGAATCAAGGCTTAAAACACGTGAATTTACACACTCATCAAACCCCCAAACTTACTTGTTGCTCATCCCGAGGCAACGAAATCAAAACGTAGGAGTAAGTGTAAATTTCACAAGTCCATCTAGGCAAATACAAGTCATACCTACACATGCAATTCTATAAACTTAAAACAAGTATCACTCGCATCATATATTTCATTCACACAAAACATCACTCAATTATAATACATTTCAGAGTACTAAGTCATCTAGCTCAAAGGATAAGTGTTTACTCTCGCTCTCAAGTGTAAAATATGTACACTTTAATGGGTTAGTATATACGCTCAATTTCAATTCATACTTCTGCGTAACCATAAGCTTGGCAAGGGTCTCAAAAATCAACTTATAATCACTTCATTACTAAGATCACAAAGTACTTGCTTTTGGGTTGTAATCTCTCCGTCTTATTCTCATGATCTTTGAGATTCAACTTTTCCTTCTTCACGTTGGCATCAACATCTTTATTTCTCCTTTCTTCAAAGTACAAGGGTACCAATTTCGAGCACTACCCTTCTAAGCAGTTGGGGTACCAGTTTCAGGCACTACCCCTAACAAGATTTAACCATTTTTTTCTTTTTCTTCATATCGCTTAACCAATTTTTCTTCCTTTTCTTCAAATTCAAGCTAGCATTTATTTACCTCAACTCTCTACTAATGAATAGAGTATTCAATACGGCTCAAGTAAAGGATAAATAAAGGCTTTTTTTCAAGGCTTGCCAAAGAAAAAGCTTTTAAAGGCTCAAAATATTTCCAATGATTCATTTCAATATATGGAAAGATAAAATTTGACTAAGTGACTCAAATAAATAATTATAGCCTAAGATCATGTCCTAATAACTAATTAATCATAAGTCTCACACAAGACTCCAAGCCAATTTCTATGAACGATTCTCACAAGAATAAACTATCATGCATGGATGTAGCATGATTTCATAATACTCAAATTCTCACATGGGTATATAGAATCCTAAGCACTCCTCAAAGCATATAATCAAGATCAATTCACAATGAACTCCACATATTTAACAAATAATACATGCTTCTCATCAATACAATCAACACATGCAAAATACGAATGCAGCATACTTAACAAAGAACCATCATAACAATCCAAATCAAATATCACCAACCAAACCAACCTCAAGTATCAAGTATCACACCTCAATCCAATCTCAATATACGTATATGTCACTCACACCACAAATAGCCATCGTAAAGAGAAAAAGAGAAGGGAGATGAGATGAAACAGACAAAGGAAAAACCTGGCGCAACCTACTTCTCCAGAGCATCATCCTCATCATCATCATCACTCATCTCCATGCGCCAATGATCAAAATCTCTGTGGAGATTATTTAGCTTCCTATAATCTCACGTTTATCGGCTTGCATCTTTCCCAATCTCTTATCCATCTCCACGTAATTGGTATGCAACGCGTTATATCTCATATCAAGTGCAATATAACTAGTGGTAAGGAGGCCCAGCTGGCGGTTGATCTCTTTCTGCTCATTGTTAAGGTTGGTAAGATGTTCATTCATTAACCTAAATTGCTTCTTGATGTACTCATCAGGACCGCTACAATATTACTGTTGTGGCACTGCTGGAATTGGTGGTGGTGGCATCTCATGCTGCTGTGGAATATCCATCTCAGGATGGACCTGCTCCTCTCCATGCTGCTGCTGCTGTGGCTCGAACTGCCCATGCTGCCCTTCATTGACAATCCTTTACAACTCCTGGTGCATCCCGGCAGCGTACATCTGAGCCATGGTCCTCCAATCACCTCTCCTCACGCACGTGATAGATATAGCCTCGTGCACCAACGTGTTCATCAACATATTACCATCATTCCGGATCGTAGTCAGACCACTCATATCATCTGGAAACATGAAAGAAAAGGGCTTAGATCCCCTCGTATACAACTAATCTCCATCGCGATGATAAGCAAATCTAGATTTTACACACGCACTCATGACTAGATCCAGATCCTCCAGGATGGGTGTAATGCCAGTAAAATCCATGTGGTACGACTCAGCCATAGGAGTAAGCAATCCTCCTATATTCACTCTCTGAAATGTGGAACTCCTAAATCTGTAGAGCTACTGAATCAAATACGACCCCACATTGAACCTTACTCCATTCAGCATATACCAGAGAGCATACAACTCTCCCCTATACACGCAACTCCCCTAAGACAGGGTAAACAATGTGTTACCCAAAACTCTATCCCTAAATCGAATCACGGGGTTACGAATCAAAGAAGCACAAGCATCCTTGGTCTTAAAATACATGTCCTCTCTAGAAATAGCTCTCCAAAAATTGTTTGCATTGAAATACCCATTTTCGTTCCCTGAGATTCCCCTTGGAGTCTCAAAAAGCATGTTGAAATCCTCTGCTGACCATGTTCTCATCTCGCCTCCCAACTGAAATGAGCACTCATAAGGTAGAGGACTCGATCCCTTCTTGATGGTAATCGAACACAAAACCTCTGCAGTCTCATAAAAGTACGTTGGCCTCTTTAGCTCCATGAAATGACGTATACCTACTTGATCAAACATCCACATGATATCCTCACGGATATGCATTGTCAACGTAGCCCCATCATATTGGTACCTCGTTCGAGCAATCTTATCAGACATATCGCCCCATCGATCCTTTATCTCCTCCTAATTTTTTATTCGAATTTTGAAATCCCTAGGCAGTCTCTCCTTAAGCCTTAACTTCTTTGTGACTTCATCCTCACGAGACGGCATATCCTGTCTTTTCTTAGAATGAACTTCAGTCTCCTTTTCTTTTCCTACAAAACAATACTTCAATACCAAACGGATACAAGAAAAGCAAACTAACTCTAACGCAAAAACTCTAATAAAAGAAAAGCAAACTAATTATACGTGAAACTCTACTCAAGACTTCAAGTTTTCATGCATAATCATCTTCAAACAAGCATGCTTCTACTCATCATGAATTCAACAATCAATACATTCACATGCTAATTCAATTCCACTTCAAATTCAATTCTTCAATAGGAACTATCAACAATTTCATCAAACACGTCAATTCCATAAGCATGCCTCTATCAAATTCCATAATTCAGCTCAAAATTCAACATGCTTCACTTCACTTCTCAAATTACTCATCAATTTCACGTAAACATCGAGGTCTAGCAACAATTCAACAATTAAAATAGGACCCATCACTTGTTCATATGAGATTTCAATTTAACAATTCAAATTACACCATTAATTCCTATTAAAATAAGTTCAATCAACTTACCCACTTAAAATCAAGGAAAAGAACTTCAATTCTATGGTAATAAAGTTAGAGAACATACCTTTCGATCCAACCATGACTATTATGAACTAAGTACGAAAAATCCCCAAATTGAATGAAGAACCCTAATGTAATTTCCGATAAGTAAGCATGTCAAATATAAAAATTTATTACTCACACTAATGAAATAAAACAATAAAAAAAGAGGGAAAGCCCCCAACAGGCGCTCTTGTTTAACGTCGGAGAGTCACGACAGTACCATATAAATTAAAGGTATCCTTAAAGATGATGCAAGCATCATCCGGCGACTTATAATGCTTCAATCGATGCCTATTTGCCGTTATGATGTCTCCGTCTTTGTCCATGATTTCAAAACTCCTCCCTCCGTAGGCTCTATGGATAATGAACGGTCCCGTCCACTTCGATTTCAATTTTCCTGCAAAGAGCTTCAAACGAGAGTTAAAGAGTAATACCTAATCTCCTTGCTTGAATTCCTTGTAAGTGATCTTCGAATCATGTCATTTTTTCATTCTTTCCTTAGATCACCGAATTCTTGTAAGCTTGATTTTTGAACTTGCCTAGATGATTGATTTGAGTCAATCTTAACTCCTTTTGATCCTTAAGACATAAGTTCAAACTCATCAATGCCCAAAAAGCTTTATGTTGAATCTCTACGGGTAATTGGCACGGCTTCCCATAGATAATTTGATAAGGAGACATGTCAAGCACCGTCTTGTACGCAGTTCGGAACCTCCACAAAACATCATCGAGCTTCATAGCCCAATCCTTCCTATTAGTTATGACTACTTTCTCCAAAATTTGCTTCACTTGTCGGTTGGAGACCTCGGCTTGCCCATTAACTTGAGGATGATAGGGTGTAGTAACCCTATGCTTTACACCGTAATCCTTGAGCACTCTTTCGAGAAGCTTATTGATGAAGTGGGAACCTTCATCACTTACAAGTGCTCTAGGGACTCCATAGCGGGCAAAGATATGTTTCTTCAAGAAAGACAACACGGTCTTTGAATCATTCAAGCGAGTAGGAATGGCCTCCACCCACTTAGAAACATAATCCACTGCTAGAAGGATGTAGATAAATCCATTTAATAGGGGAAAAGGCCCCATAAAATCGATCATCCATACATCAAAGATCTCAACAACAATGTTTGACTGAAGTGGCATCTCATCTCTTCTACTCATGTTTCCCATCCTTTGACATCTATCGCATGTCGCTATATAGGATTCACAGTCTTTAAACAAAGTAGGCCAATAAAGAGCATATTGAAGTACTTTAGCTACTATCTTTTGGGCTCCAAAATGCCCCTTGTAAGGTTGTGCATGACAAAAATTGAGGACACTCTCCATCTCTATCTCGGGCACACACCTACGGATGATAGAATCCGTACAAATCTTGTAGACGAACGGATCATACCATATGAAAGTCTCAACATCCCTTTTAAACTTCGCAAGTTGATATCTGTTGAGATCTCTTGGAATTTTTCCTACGGCAATGTAATTGACATAATTCGCATACCATGGATCCACTCCTTGAACAGCAACCATACAAGCTCTTTCCGCTCCTTCAACAATGATGCACATTTTCTTTGCACGCAAAATTAATCCCCAAGTATGAAGGATATCAATTGTAGTTTCGAAAGGTGACCAGGTGAATATCGAACCTAAGGGACGGCGTATTATCAATTTAATTATTATCTAAATTAATTAATATGATTATGGAAATATAGTTTGAGGATTGAATGATTAAATTACTAAACAAGTAACTAAAATAAAAAATAAAATAAAGTCACTTGAAGAATACGAAAGTGGATCAAGTAGGAGAATAGGTAGCTAAAGGGAAATCCAGTTTTACTACTTCACTTCCCTTCTGTGTGTTGGTGTCCGACTCTGCCTTGTGGAATATGAACGCATCACTAAACCATGCATATCTACTCTATATACACAAGTAACCATACGGGTAACACGTGTGAATAACCTCGGAGCAAGAGATATAATTTTCACCCCCTTTCTAGGTACTATCAGTATCAATTATTTCCCCCTAGGATTGGTACTCTAACCTGATATGATCTTCCTTTATAGGTACTATAAAATTATCCTCTTTATCCTACTTTTTAACCCGAATTCAATTCAATTAATAAGTATTCATATATGATAGTTCTAATGAAGCTTCGGAGTCCCCTCACTTAGAATCATAACATGGAATCCTACTCAACAGTGAACGCACTCAATCAATAATAAAGATATGTATTCAGACTCTACATAACAGTTAATGATGCACAAAACGACTGCGAGTATGAATTAAAAAGGCACAATCATATATAAAATAAATCCACAAGTAGTGATGTACAGAGTTTACACACGAAAGTTCAATTAACTAGATAAAACCTTCATAACCCTAGTTCTACCAAAAAGGCTCTAGCCCATGATGTTAAGAAGAACAATCATGGGAGTTGGATAGATCTTACCCGGATGTCCGAAAAATACAAGGTAAATTAGAAAACAAATAAACCCCTAGATGTGGCATCATCGCGTCTTTCTCCTCTTAGTTCGCCCCTTGATTCCACAAACAAATCTTCAAAATGATGGATGGATGGAGGAATGGATGATGGTTGGGGGTGATCCCCCTTGTGGGGTGCGGTATTGTTGTGGCCTCTCTTATGGCTCTCTTGTATTTTAGATCATGTCTCTACTACTGCATAAGCCTTCTTTTATACTTGTCATTGCACCTCATGGGCCTGGAATGGGCTTTTTAAGTGATCACATGCATTGACGGTGTAAAAATACGGATATGGTAAGTTCCCGAGCTTCGATTCGACCTCAACAATAGGTCAAATTGACCACCACAAGTCGAATCGGAAGTTGAATCAACCTACAATAAATCACAGGCGTTCGATTCGACCAACTGCCCTGGTCGAATCGATGCGAAGAGGTCGAATCTGCATCCCAGCCAATCGATTTGACCTTGATTCGACGTGATTCCCAGGTCGAATCCCCCTGTCGTGGTCGAATTCGCCTTCTGTACAAGTTATGTTTCCAATTCGACCTGAAGGGTAGGTCGAATTTACCTCCTTCAAGTCGAATCAAACTCCTGCTTCACCCAAATGGATGGCTTCGACTTTCTTTCTTCTGTATTCAACACATCCACTCCGATTTCCTTCGAAAAACAACTCAAATAGCTCCATCAACACCTGATTCATGTCTTTTCACAATATTTATCGGTTTTCAACCAATTTCATCCTTCAAACACTCCATAATAGCACAAATCCAGGCGCAATATTCGTGAATTATCACACTCATCAAATCCCCAAACTTACATGTTGCTCGTCCCGAGGTAACGCAATCAAACCAAGGAGTCGTGTATAATTCACGAGATCACCAAGTACAACACAGAAAAATTACAAAAGTTGGATGTGCGTTTTCAGCCTTCTTGCGCAAATTGCAGCTTTTCTCCAACTTTGGATTTTTCATCCTTTTCCACCTAAAACACAACAAAACACCTCAAGTGCACCTTATTCTCACATATAATGAATATAAGATACTTGTGCTAATATATAACAAGAATTTCCATCAAAAGGTGTTAAATTGGACACTCAAACACGCTAATCTTCACTCTCATCAATCCCCCAAACTCACCCGTTGCTCGTCCCGAGGCAACAAAATAAAAATAAAGAGAGAGAGAGTAAGAAAATTAGTTGGGAAATAAGGACTATGACAAATACCCCTCTTCAAAATACAATTGTCCTCAACTTAGGTCATGCAACTCTTATTACATGTAATAATCAATTTATAACATACCAGATAAGACAATCACCACCTATTCAAATGCTCCATTTACATGTCCACACGGGAAGTATATATCACTCGCACTCAAGTGTAAAAGATGTACACTTATGGGTTAAGGTGTTTACTCTCAAATTCAATTCATGTGCATGCGTAACCATAAGCTTGCCAAACGTCTCAAACTCTTTACCACTAAAAGTATGATTCGACAATGGGATCAAAAAGGACTTTTCTTTTGGATGTAATGTTGGCTCTTTGGTAAGAGTAGGAAACATATGGATAAAGTGACTCAATTAGTAGAGAATTAAAACCAGAGATCTTTTGTACTGCAGATTTTTACACTTCAAGGCTATCCAGCTTCATGCTCTTCTAATTTTCTTTTCTCTCCTTTCCTTCAAGCTCAACATACTTTTTCTTTCCATCTTTTTTTCTCGAGATACCAGTTTCGGGCACTACCTCTAACATCTCGGGGTACCAGTTTCGGGCACTACCCCTAAACAACTTATTTTTAAGCTCATAATTTTTTAGCTCATAATCATTTGTACAGCTCCAAATATTTTATTCCTTCCAAACTCCATCAAAATCAACTTCACACACTTTGATAGCATTTAATTCTCCAGTAAATATAGGAATTTAAGACTCAAATAGGATATCAAAGTGGCTATCTTCGTAGGTTGCCAAAGAAATAAGATTTTTAGGCTCAACGGGGCTAACTACGGATTTATAATTATTTGGTAGGGATTTATTTGGCTAAGTGACTCATAAATTCAAAGATGGCCTAAAATCATCTCCCATCATCTAACACACATGTAGTTTCATGTAAGACAAGAGGCAATTCTAGAATACACGCACAAGAATGATACTCACCAGAAAAGAAATATCATGTGATTATGTAATATGATCAATGAGGCTCAAAATCTCTCATGGATTTTTAACAAGTAACAGAGCACTTTTCATGGTAAGTAATATCCCACAAGTACACATAGAACTTCATATCACAATATAACTCAAGTACACTTCCTTCATCAATTTCAAGAGCATATGAATTTTAGAACACTTCAAAAATATAAGCTCACATGGATCACCACTATAAACTCAACCCTTCACTCCATGAATTAAAAGCGCATATAAAAATTAGAAAAAGGAAACGAGGGCACCTGATTTTTCTTCAACGTATGCACGAGCTCCGCAAGTCAAAGCCTCAATGTAGAACTCGTCTTGCCACCTAATTAACCTTTTTCTTATTATCAGAGCTCAAACAAACTCATCATCACAAATTCATCAATAATAAAATAGGAGAACTAAACGAAACGAAAGACTCAATTGACTATCAAATCGACTCCACACACTAGAAACTCCACTGAACACTAGGCAAATCGCAAAAAATCAACACATCAAAACTGATTAAAGCTTCAACATACCGCAAAAAATCAACTCCCCTAGCAGACATTACAAAGAAAAGATTATACTCTTGGTGCTTTAATGAGGTAATAACATCACACCCCTCCAAACTTAGTAAAAACATAAGTTGAAACTAAGTTTGCAAAAAGATGTAATTGTTGATTAGTAAGCACCTTAAATATAAAAATTTCTTACTCACACAAAAGAAATAAAGCAATAAAATGGAAGGGCAAGCCCCCAACAGGTGCTCATATTTAACGTCGGAGAGTCACGACGGATGTAACCTTTGTAGGCTACTTGATCAGAGGACGGTCTTGTCGCATCATCACCTTCAAATACTTTCTTTCCCTCTTCTTGTCTACACTCAACACCTCACCTTTCTTGGTCACAAAAATATGATTATTGGAATTTCCTTCCTCCCATGGCTGTCTAGACACCCCCTTGTCAATCTTCCACTTAAATTCAGAATCATCTGTCTTAGAAAAATCAAGATTAAACAAGTTAGAATTCACATCTATACTCTTGCATGATTGAGTCTCCATTGACATCTTCATTGCATGATCAAGAGAGAAAACCACATCTTCATTATCCATCTGCAGTCTAACCTTCTCCGCTCTCAACTTCTTTGCTCTTTCCCACTTCTTTTCCATTGTAAGCTCAGTATTATGCTTATGTAATGATACTGGAGTAACATCAACATCATGTGGAGCATTCGGTGCAGAAAATGATGCAGGTTGGTGCAATTCGACCTAAATTCGACCAGGGCTCCTGCTCGAATTGGGTACATAGTGGTCGAATTGATCTTCAGGAACACGATTCTCCCTCTGTATCTCTGATTCGACCTGGATTCGGCCAGAAGGTCTGGTCGAATCGAAGTCCCCCAGGTCAAATCGACTCTATGTAAGATTTCTGCCCTCTGATTCGACCTGGATTCGACCTGAAGGTCTGGTCGAATCAACATGGTGTTGGTCGAATCGGGCTTCTGACAAAACAGAGTGCTCTGGACGGGTGGATTCGACCTGGATTCGACAAGGTGCTCTGGTCAAATTGAACTCTCCTTGGTTGAATCGAGGCTCTAATAGAACAGAGTGCTTTGGATGGGTGGATTCGACCTGAGAGCCAGGTCGAATCGACTGGATGTTGATCGAATCGAGGCGCTAGTACTTCCAAATAACGTCCAGTGGGCCAATTCGACCTCCCCTATTAGATTCAACCTATAGTGTAGGTTGAATCGGGATTGAATTGAGCTCTCGACGTCTCGAATTCCGATTCCGACCTCATCGGTCCCTCGTACTGTGTTCCAAACCTTAACGTGATGGCTTTATCTTCCAATTTTTGAGTCAATTGATTCACATTCGTGGTCATCTGCCCCATAATCAAAGTAAGATCCTTCAACTGCTTAGATAAATCTGCATGATCAACATTCATGGTATCCTCAAGACGATCAATCCTTGCAGCACTCTCAGCCATGTATCGATTGAAGGTATCTTCAACACTATTTACTTCTTGCTGCTTCATACTAGGCCCCCTTTGTGTCAACTCTGTGATCTGCTTTTGCTGGGATTCTAATGGCTTGTTGATGTTAGCTAGACTAGAGACGATCTCATCATCCCTATTCGGATTCACTTGATGTTCAACCTGCGCCACCTTGCCAAGTACATATGATCCTCTATCTCTCTCTACTGGCCAGTCACGCGAATTCATAGAGATGTCTTCAAATAACTTTTCTGCTTCAAGTGCTGTCTTTGATAACAACGCTCCTCCTGATGATGCATCAATAAAAACACGCGACTCACAATCCAATCCATATTAGAAGATACTTATGTATTGAGCCTTAGACATTCATGCTGTGGGCATCTCCTGAGCATGTCTTTAAACCTATCTCATGCCTAAAAAATTTCTCACCCTGATTCGTAACAAATCGGGTGATCTCTTGCTTCATTCTTAAGATTCTTGAGGGTGGCATATATCTCTCCAAGAACTTCTGCTGCAGTTGGTCCCATGTAGTGCAGTATGTGGCATAAAGAGTCTCATACCAAGCTTCCGCCTTATCAATCAAAGAAAATTTGAATAGTGTGATTCGCCTAGCATTATCATTAGCTCCAGCACCCTTTTGAGTGCTTGCATAACCAAGAAATCTTCGGAGATGCTGATATGGATCTTCAAAACAACCTGAAGAAAAGAGATTCTTTTCTACCATGTTAATAAGAGCGGGATGTATCTCAAAATCATCATCTTCCCCCTTGCTCCTATCAACCCCATGTTACCATTCCCATAGTTCGTGAAAATTTCATGTATGGCAATATTATTTGGATTTTACCTTGCTCCAGCCATGTTTAGCTCAATGTGTTATTCCTTCCTTTCCTTCCTTTCCTTTTCTTAGTGAACAAGTACCTCAGAAAAATTTAAGGTTATTTAGAAATAAATAATCACAAATAAAGAAAAAAAATCTTAATCAAACTAGAAATAATAAAATCAATAATAACAGCCGTCCCCAGCAACGGCGCTAAGAACTTGATGCACATTTTCTTTGCACACAAAATTAATCCCCAAGTATGAAGGATATCAATTGTAGTTTCGAAAGGTGACCAAGTGAATATAGAACCCAAGGGACGGCGTATTATCAATTTAATTATTATCTAAAATAATTAAGACGATTGTGGCAATATAGTTTGAGAATTGAATGATTAAACAACTAAACAAGTAACTAAAATAACAAATAAAATAAAGTCACTTGAAGAATACGAAACTGGATCAAGTAGGAGAATATGTAGCTCAAAGAAAATCAAGTTTTACTACTTCACTTCCCTTCCGTGTGTTGGTGTCCGACTCTACCTTGTGGAATATGGACGCATCACTAAACCATGCCTATCTACTATATAGACACAAGTAAACATGCGGGTAACACGTGTGAATAACCTCGGAGCAAGAGATATAATTTTCACCCCTCTTTCTAGGAACAATCAGTATCAATTATTTCCCCATAGGATTGGTACTCTAACCCGATATGATCTCCCTTTATAGATATAATGAAATTATCCTCTTTATCCTAATTATTAACCCGAATTCAATTCAATTAATAAGTATTCATATATGATAGTTCTAATGAAGTTTCGGAGTCCCCTCACTTAGAATCATAACACGGAATCCTGCTCAGCAGTGAACGCACTCAATCAATAACCAAGATATGTATTCAGACTCTACATAATAGTTAATGATGCACAAAACGACTGTGAGTATGAATTAAAACGGCGCAATCATATATAAAATAAATCGACAAGTAGTATTATACAGAGTTTACACACAAAAGTTCAATTAACTAGATAAAACCTTTACAACCCTAGTTCTACCAAAAAGGCTCCATCCCATGATGTTGAGAAGAACAATCATGGGGGTTGGATAGATCTTACCCGGATATCCGGAAAATACAAGATAAATTAGGAAATGAATAAACCCTAGATGTGGCGTCATCGCATCCTTCTCGCTCTTGAATTCTCCACTTAGTTCTATCCTTGATTCCACAAATGAATCTTCAAAGTGATGGACGAATGGAGGAAGGGATGATGGTTAGGGAGTGATCTCCCCTTGTGGAGTGCGGTATGGTTGTGGCCTCTCTTATGGCTTTCATGTATTTTAGATCATGTCTCTACTACTGCATAAGCCTTTTTTTATACTTATTGAGGCCTCCCGGGCCTGGAATTGGCTTTTTAAGTGAACACACGCATTGACAGTGTAAAAATACAGATATGGTAAGTTCCCGAGCATCGATTCGACCTCAACAACAGGTCAAATTGACCATCACAATTCGAATCGAAAGTCGAATCAACCTACTGTAAGTCCCAGGCATTCGATTCGACCAACTGCCCTGGTCGAATCGACTCAACGAGGTCAAATCAGCATCCCAGTCAATTGATTCGACCTTGATTCGACCTGATTCCCAGGTCGAATCTCCCTGTCGTGGTCGAATCTGCTTCTGTAGAAGTTATGTTTCCAATTCGACCTGAAGGGCAGGTCGAATCAAACTTCTACTTCGCCCAAACGGATGGCTTCGACTTCCTTTCTTCCGTATTCAACACTTTCACTCTGATTTCCTTCGAAAAACCACTCAAATAGCTCCATCAACACCTGATTCATGCCTTTTCACAATATTTATCGGTTTTCAACTGATTTCATCCTTCAAACACTCCATAATAGCACAAATCCAGGCATAATATTCTTGAATTATCACACTCATCAAACAAACACTGCCATGATCTTCTCATCAGGGAACATCTCCTCTATGTATTCGAACGAATCATCGCAATGCTTCCTTGTCTCCAACCTTGATAGGTGATCCGCCAACACATTCTCTATACCTTTCTTATCTTGAATCTCCATATCAAATTCCTGCAGAAGAAGAATTCATCTAATGATCCTTGGTTTTGCTTCCTTCTTCTCCATCAAGTACCAGATCGTAGAATGATCTGTGTACACAACGGTCTTTATGCTAACCAAATACTGTCGAAACATATTGAATGCATACACCACAGCTAGAAACTCCTTCTCTGTGAAAGTGTAGTTCTTTTATGCTACATCAAAAGTCTTACTCGCATAATATATGGCGCATAACTTCTTCTCATTCATCTGCCCAAGCACCACTCCAAGTGCTTGATCAATGCATCACACATAAGTACAAACTGTTGAGTCCAATCTGGTGTGATCAAGATAGGTGCAGTAATAAGTGCCTCCTTCAAAACCTGAAAAGTTGTTAGACATTCATCATTAAACACAAAAGGAACATCCTTTTCAAGTAAGTGAGACAACAGTTTGTAGTATTTTGAGAAGTTTCTAATAAATCTCCTATAAAATCATGTGTGTCCAAGGAAGGACCGCACTCCTTTTTTATTAGTAGGTGGTGGAAGCTTGTCAATCGCCACCTCCTTTGCTCTATCAACCTGCAATCCTTTAGCCAAAATATGATGCCCAAGAACAATTCCATCTCTCACCATGAAGTGACACTTCTCCCAATTCAAGACAAGATTAGTTTCTTGACATCTCTTCAAAACAGTAGACATGCCAGATAAACAAATATCAAAGGAGGAACCAAACACAGAAAAATCATCCATAAACACGTCCATAATTTTCTCTATCAACCCTTCAAAGATGGCCATCATGCAGTGCTGAAATGTAACTGGTGCATTACACAATCCAAAAGACATCTTTCTAAAGGCAAAAGTTCCATAAGGGCAAGTAAAAGTAGTCTTTTCCTGGTCCTCAGGTGCAATCATGATTTGATTATACCCCGAGTACCCATCCAAGAAATAGTAAAAATCATACCCTGCAAGACGATCAAGTATTTGATCCATCAAAGGAAGAGGGAAGTGGTCTTTGCATGTATTTTCATTCAGTTTCCTGTAGTCAGTACACACATGTCATCCCATAGGAATCCTAGTTACTTGAGTCTCTCCATCATCGGCTTTCACAATAGTCATGCCCCCTTCTTAGCTACGACATGCAATGGACTCACATGGGGACTATCACCAATTGGATAAATAATTCCTACATCTAGCCATGTTAGGATTTGCTTCCTAATCACTTCTTGAATGGTGGGATTTACCCTCCGCTATTTATGAATGCTACTCTTGGATTCATCTAACAATCTTATATTATGCATACAATATGATGGACTAATACATTTCAAATCATCAAGAGACCAACCAATTGCAGACTTATACTTCTTAAGCACATCTAATAACTCATCGAGTTGATCATCAGTTAGGGAAGAAGATACGATTACCGAATATGTTTCACTGTCACCTAGATAAGCATACTTCAAGTACTCCGGTAGTGGTTTCAACTTCTCTTTCTTCTCTTCTTTCACTGTGCTCTCTTTATCCAATAGTAAGTACTTCATAGTCCACTTCACCTCTTCGAACTTGGTCCTTTGTGATTCATACCAGTCATCACCCAAAGCAAGAAGATTTTCAAGAAATTCTATACATACCTCATTGGAGAGCTCATCTAGCGCTGTGGTGGAAAAAGTAACAGACTCCACTAAGCATGTCTCCAATAGATCCTTTGAAAGGATCAAAGACGTATCTTCCTTCATGATCTCCTCCACCACATCAATGCTGTGACACTGCGTCTCTATTGTCATCTTCATTGCTTTATCAAGATTGAACAAAACCTCTTCTTTATCCATGCGCAGCCTTAGCTCCCCTTTTTGAACATCAATCATAGCTCCACAATGGCAAAGGATGGTCTCCCTAGGATGAGGGGAACATTATCCTTGTCATCTTCCATATCAAGCACAAGAAAATCTACAGGAAAGAGTAGTTTCTCGACTTTTACGAGAACATCTTCGATTACACCCTATGAAAAGTCATTGACCTATCCGCGAATTGTAGAGCAACCGTTGTGGGAGTTAACTCCACCAAACCAAGCCTTTGAAATATTGACAATGGCATTAAGTTGATGCTTGCCCCAAGATCGCACAAGACTCGTCGTGCCTGCCCCTTTCCAATCTCACATAGAATAGTGAAGCTTCCTGGATCCTTTAACTTAGCTGGCAGCTTCCTCTAATGATCGAGCTGTAGTTCTCAGACAAATTCACAATTTCAATTCCGTTCAAGCTTCTCTTCTTCAAAAGTATGTCTTTTAGAAAGCGAGCGTATTATGGCATCTCCAAGAGTGCTTCAGATAAAGGAATGCTCAAGATTATCTTATTTATGATATCTGCAAACTTCTTGAACTTTTCTTCCAATCCCTTCTTTACTAACTTGAAAGGAAACAGATGAGGTATCTTAGTTTTGGGAATCCCCCATTCATCACGGTCAACCTTCTCCGCTTTATCCTTTTTGGCTCTCATTCTCTTTGCTCTCTCCCATTTTTTCTCCGCTACAAGCTCAGTATTCTGCTCTTTGGATAGTACTGGAGTGGCATCAATATCAAGTAAAGCATTCAGCGTGGAAAATAGTACCGAACGAAGAGGTTCGACCATGGTTCGACCAGGGATGTTGGTCGAACCAAGTGTGTAATGGTCGAATCGAGCTTCAGAAAGTATTCTCTCCCCCGAACAGGCTGGTTCGACCACGATTCGACCAATGAGGTTGGTCGAACTATGATGGTTGTGGTCGAATCGTGCTTCAGACAAAATAGAGTGCTCTGAACAGGGTGGTTCGACCCTGGTTCGACCAACAGGGTTGGTCGAATTACCTCGATCTTGGTCGAATAGCACTTAAGAGAAAACAGGGTGCTGTGGACAGGTTGGTCGAACCAAGCTGATCGTGGTCGAACCGGCTGGTTGGAACTTTCGAAATCGTTTCTGGTGTCATTGGTCCTTTATACTGAGTTCCAGACCTCAATGTAATGGTGTTGCATTGCTTTGGGTTTGCTATACTTTGAGATGGGAACTTGCCCTTCTCAATGGTTTGTGTTAATTGGTTAACATTCCCGGCCATCTGCCCCATTAACAACGTCAAGTCCTTCATCTGCTTAGATATATCCTCATAATTTGCACCAATCTTTGCTTCTATCTTTGCCTCTAGGCGATTCACTCTTGCATCATTCCTTGCCATGTACATGTTCACCGTATCAACACAACCAAGTTTTTCTTCTTCGACTTTAGCATCCGGATCAACACCAACAGGAGGTTGTACTGCTGTATTAGAATTACTCCATGAAAACTACAGCCTCTTTGGTTGTTGATAATTACCAGGGGGACCACGATTATTGTAGTTCCCTTGATAATTCCGGTTTCCTTAATTTGGAACCTCGTTCATTGAATACTTTGGCCCATGGCATAGTTCGCCTCTTCCAATTCCTCTTGGCTAGCTCTTTCATTACAAACATCCTGCTGCATCATTGGTACTCGTTGCGCTATATCAGTGATCTGCTTTTGCTAAGACTCAAGTAACTTGTTGATACTAGCCAAACTAGAGACGATCTTATCTTCTATACTTGACTTTACCATTGTGTGCTCAACATGCGCTACTTTTCCAAAAACATAAGTGCCTCTCACTCTATCTGTTGGCCAATCCCTTGAATTCATCAAAATTTCCTCAAAGAGCTTTTCGGCCTTTACGGATGACTTTGTAAGCAATGCTCCATTAGAAGAAGCATCAAGTAAAACTCGAGAATCGCAGTCTAATCCATTATAGAAAATACTGATGTATTGAGCTTCAGAAAGCCCATGTTGTGGACACTTCCTAAGCATGTCCTTGAATCTATCCCAAGCCTCATGAAACTTCTCATTACCATAGATAGCAAATTGATTGATTTATTGTTTCATCTTAAACACCTTTGAAGGTGGTATGTATTGCTCCTAGAATTTCAATTTCTCCCAGGTATCGCATTCAGCAGCATTAAGATTATCGTACCAATCTCTCAACTTTTCATTCAGCGAGAACTTAAATAAGATGATCCTCCTCGCATCTTCATGAGCTCCTGCATCCTTTTGTATATTTGCATAACCAAGAAACTTATTCGGATATTTCTGTGGATCTTCAAAGGTTCCCCTAGAGAAGGAGCTCCTTTCAATCATGCTGATCAGAGTAGGGTGAAGATCAAAATCAGCTCCCGCCCCTCATGCTCCTAACAGCCCCACATTGCCTCATCTATTGTTCTTAAAGACTTCACGGATGGCAAGATTGTCTGCATTCGCCGCCATGTTGACTGTTTCTGCTTCCACGTGAACGTTGGTTGCAGCTTCAGTCGCTTGCGACTTCAGCTCGTCAACTTCAACTCCTAAATTAAGAGTCTCTATTGGTTCCACGTTCTTATTCTTCTTCTTCTTCTTCTTGACGATGCTCCAATCTCTGGATTATAAGGTTCTAAATCTCATACCTTTGATCTAGTGAGCATACACCTAAGAAAAATAAGCGTTAGAAAGTAAAGACAAGAATAAAGTAGTCTCAATTAAACTAGAAATAATAAATTAATAATTAATGCCATCCCCAACAACGGCACCAAGAACTTGATGAGCGTTTTCTCAATACACAATATTAATCCCCAAGTGTTAAGGATGCTATTGTAGCTTTGATAAGTGACCAAGTGATTATTGAATCCAAAGGATGTATTATTATCAATTTAATTATATTCTAACTTATTAAGACTATTATGGCAAAATAGTTGTGTGATTAAGTAACCAATAACTAAATAATTAAAAGAACAATTTAAATAAATAACAATAGAGATTGAATGAAAGTGAATAAGTGAGAAGATAGGTGATTGGTAGTCCTTTGGGCCATCCAGTTTTACTCATTAATTTCCCTTTCGTGTATCAATGTCCGAATCTGCCTTGTAGAGTATGGACGCATCACTAAGCCATGCAAATCTACTCTATAGACACAAGTAAATAAGTGTGTGACATGTGTGAATATCCTTGGAGCAAGAGATATAATTCACCCCCCTTTCCAGGTACTATCAGTATCAATTATTTCCCGTGCACTTAGTACTCTAACTCGATATGATCTCCCTTTATAGGAACTATGATGTTATACTCTTTGTCCTACTTATTAACCCAAATATTATGCAATTAACAAGTATTCATATAATATAGTTCTAATGAAACTTCGGAGTCCCCTCACTTAGAGTCATAAGCTCAACAATGAACGCACTCAATCAATGATCAAGATATGTATTCAGACTCTACATAACAATTAATGATGCACAGAATAACTCTGAATATGAATTAAAAATGCATAATCTTATATAAAATAAACCACAAGTAGTGTTGTACGGAGTATACACACGAAAATTCAATTAACTCATAAAACCTTCATAAACCCTAAAACTATCGAAGCGGTTCTAGCCCATGATTGATCGAAGAACAATCATGGTGGTTGGATAGATCTTACCCATAGTCTTGAAAATTAAAAGATTAATTTGGATGTGAAGTAAACCCTAGATATGGGCGCCGTCGCGTCTCTCTCTGTCTTGAATCTTTACTTGATTCTCACTTGATTCGACAGATGAATCTCTCTCCACAGCTCCGTGGATGGTAGTAAGGTTTCAAATATTGTGTAGAATGAAGGTGGTGGTGAACTCTCTTTTCCCTTGCGTAGGGTCTTCCTTTTATACTTGTGAGCTCTCCTTATGGACCCAAGATGGTTTTTTGGACGAAAACATGCACTGAAGGTGTAAAAATATGGATCCGGACGTGTCTATCACATCGATTCAACCAAGACCCTTGATCGAACCATACATCCCCTGGTCAAATCGCTTGACGAATCGGCCTGTAAATCAATGTCAGGTCCACGGTTCAAGTCGAATGCTAGGTCGAATCAGAAGCGTCGTGATCGAACTGCATATGTAGAAACTTATGCTTTTGGTTCGACCACGGTTCAAACAACATGCCTGGTCGAACCGTATTGTCGTGGTCGAACCATACTTCTGATAGCTTTCGGCACCTGGTTCGACCATGGGTGATGGTCGAACCACTCTCCTGCTGGTCGAACCGGGTGCCTCCAACACCCTTTCTCCGGTTCCGATCATTTCTATCACGTTTTCCTTCGAAAATCCACTCAAACAGACTCAAACACACCTGATTCATGACTTTCCACTATACAACTTGATTTATCTTGACTTAAGATCAAATCATACAACATTATCACACGAATCAAGACTTAAAACATGTGAATTTACACACTCATCAATGGACGCATCACCAAACCGTACAAATCTACTCTATAGACACAAATAAATAAGCGTGTAACATGTGTGAATAACCTTGAACCAAGAGATATAACTTCACTCCCCTTTCTAGGTACTAACAGTATCAATTATTTCCCTGGTCAATTGGTACTCTAACCAGATATGATCTCCTTTATAGGTACTATAAAGTTAACCTCTTTATCCTACTATGAACCAATAACCAAGATATGTATTTAGACTCTACATAATAGTTAATGATGCACAAAATAACTATGCGTATGAATTAAAAACGCATAGTCTTATATAAATTAAATCCACAAGTAGTGTTGTACGGAAGACACACAAGAGATTCTAATTAATTCATAAAACCTTCATAAAAATTAGATCTACCAAAATGGTTCTAGTCCATGATGTTGCGAAGAATAATCATGGGTGTAAGATAGATCTTACCCATATGTCAGGAAAATACAAGATAAATTAGGAAACGAATTAAACCCTAGATGCGGGAGTCGTCGCGTCCTTCTCCATCTTGAATGTTCCTCTTAGTTCTCCTCTTGATTCCACAAACGAATCTTCACAGTGATGGATGGATGGAGGAAAGAATGTGGATGACGGTTGGGGTGATTCCCCTTGTGGGATGTAGGATTATTGTGTTGCGGTGCATTCTCAAATGAATAATGATATAAAATATATATAAGTGTGAGAAGGGAATTTAATAAGGAAATAAAAGATATGGATGAATCATGGAAGATTATGTGATAAGGAGATTAATTGTGCTCTAAGAAATAGGTAATTTTCGGAAATTTTCGAAAATTCTCGCTGGCAGCTGTGCGACTTCACGATTTTGAGCATAACTTCCTCGTCCAAACTCTGATTTGAGTGATTCTTGCACTCACGCGATCCTCTCTTTCTTATATTTCTGTCCATATAAAGAAATTATCAAAAGTCTAATATTTGAAGATGTAACAAGTCATGTAAAGTGAAACAGTCGTGCTGAGTAGAAACAGTTTGCGCGACGTCATCATTTTGATCATAACTTTCTCGTTTGGACTCCGATTGAAGTGTTCCTTGTACCAAAACGATCCTCTCTTCTGTGGCTTTCCAACTTGTTTCACACTTCCAGTTTAGAGCTCAACAGGAATACAAAAAAATTACACAAATTGGACGTGCGTTTTTCAGCATTCTTGCACAAGTTGCACCTTTTCTCCAACTTGGCACTTTTGATCATTTTTCCACCTAAAACACAATAAAACACTTCAAATGCATATTTTTTCTCAAATATATTGAATATAAGACACTTGTGCTAATATATGACAACAATTCCTATTAAAAAAGTGTTAAATTGGACACTAAAACAAGTTTATTTTTACTCTCATCAAGGGAGTATGTTTTTTTATAGTTAAAGTATGCTTATAGTGAATTATATTATGATACTTAAAATTATATTTTAATACAATATTTATTATATTTTAGAATAATATGTTTTAATTATTAATAAGTATATTTTTACTATATGAGATGATGCCTTGTGTTGCACAAAGTGTATAATGTTATAATATTTTGTTCTAAATAGTATACAGTTTAATTAATTAATTAATTAGGGTATAATTTTTTGGGTTAATTGCAAAAAAATTCACGAACTTTACTGTTATTACAAATTAATCCCTACTTTTGAGAAATTGCAAAAAAACTACCACCTTTAAGTATTGCTGCAAAATAAACTCAATTTGTGACTAAAAGTATTGGTTTTTTTGGGTGCGTTTTGCAACAATACTTAAAGGTGGTGGTTTTTTTTTGCAATTTCTCAAAAGTGAAGATTAATTTGCAACAGGTGTAAAGTTGGTGGTTTTTTTTTTTGCAATTAACCCTAATTTTTATAATTGAAAATATCGACTGAAATCTGGATGATATAAATGTTAATTAAAGAAACTAAGTTTTTTTCCTTTAAAAAATCAAGAGTATAAGTTCTTATATAAAATTGTATAATATTTAATATTATGGGTATAACTTTCCAAAAGCGTGGGATTTGAGGGTACTGCATCCCTTAAAACACGCAAATTTTAGCATAAGTATAATACATTTTACAATACTTTTTATATAAGTACCCTTCTGAAAGAGATATATATTTGTTTGATGTTTTGAAAATTGAATTCTCGTATTTAAAAGCCATGCATAAAAACTTTTATGAAAGAGCTATATATTTGTTTGATGTTTTGAAAATTGAATTCTCATATTTAAAAGCCATGAACATTTTTGTTGAAATTTAAAACATGAGGCTATATTTACTTGATGTTTTGAAAATTGAATTTGCGTTTAAAGGTCATATACTACAAACTCAATTCACTCATTTTCTTTAATGATCCTTCTTCAATTAAAACTAATTTTCTCTCACCCTCTTATTCTTAGGGATGGCAATTTGGCCCGGCCCGTGCTCGCTCAGCCCCGCGCCGATTGGGGCGGTTCTGCCCCGTCCCGCACAGAGAATGGGACGGATCCGTGATTAGCCATAACTTGTAATCGGGTTGACCAATTCAAGAATTTATCGAACCATAGGGAGGTCGATGCTAGAACTTAAGCGAGATCACGTTTATCGCAATTTTATAGAGACTAAACATCAATGATTGGTTTTTTAAACACAAGTAAATAACAATTACTAAAGCAAGTAATGGTAGCAAATAAAATAGTAAGAGATGAGTGGTTTTTCAAGTTGAGTAAAAGTGAGATTAACAACACTAATGAAGTGGTAATTCAAAGATTCATGCATTAAACTCATATGTATCAAGGGTTAAGATTAAGGGCCAACACATATGTCACCTACACTTCCTCTTGAAATGCATAAGATGTAGATCATTTTCACAATCTCAAAAGAGCTTAAAGGTTAAATCTTAATTAAACTGTTCAAACTAGGTACTAGGTTCAATTAAAGAGTCCCTTCACATAATTAATTGACTTCTCAAACTAATTAATCATATGTTCTATCAATGGGTTCTAAATCCTAAAGGATTTCTCAATCTCTTTACAATTTATAATGAACATGAGGTGTTTGATGAAATGATTCACTCAACTATCCTAAGCATATAATTGATCTCTCAATCTAATCATATATTTAGAACAATCAAACACACAAAACATCATAGATCTCAAGATATTAAGCATATCAATGATAGAAAATTAAATATCCCAATCAACATATGAATTTAATTACATAGATCCACAAATTATCCAACAACTTTCATGTTGCTAATCTAACAAGGGAGATTATCCTACAATCTTCATAAGATCCTTAACATAGACATTAAAAACCTTACAAATCATGGTAAACTATAGGATTAACACAAAATTGGAATGAAAACTCCCTTGGATTGGATCCAATTGAATCTCCTTTCTTCCTTTGGTGATCACCCACTCTTCCTTACTTCTTCACTTGATTTGGATGGAAACTTTATGGTGAGATGATGATGGAGTGATTAGATGGATGAAATTTGATGAAGGATATGGTGTAAAATGAAGGAATTGGTATGTGAGGTGTGTGGACAGCTGAATTTTGGAATCTCTCTCCAAGATATTGAATGAATTGATATATATACCCCTTGGAGACCTTCTAGAAGATGTGTAAAAATTTCCTGTTCTGGCATCGACACGACTGGTGTGCTGCAGCATGAGTCAAGTCGTGTCAGGGTTTGCAAGTCAACTTTCACTCAAGACGGCACACGGGTCGTGTGCTGTAACACGGGCACAGGGTGGTCGTGTTGGATGATTTGATGTCGGCGCACGGTCACTTCTTACATGGCCGTGTTCCGTACATGGCCCGAGTTGGTGCATGTCCCTATTTTTCACATTTTATTTCGGCTCGTCTCCTTCATTTTAACTCCGAATTGAGATTCGTTTTTTTCTATATTTTCCTTATCATAGGTTTAATCTCATTTACACATATTTCAATTAAAATACAAAACACAACCAAATAACACATAAATACGGATAAAATAATACGAAAATGGATATAAAAATGCATTAAAATCTAAGTGAAAATATCACTCATCAGTCCGCCAGCCCTGTACATGGGCCAGGTTGGGTCTGGGTCCTAGCCTTGCCCCAGCCCGCCCCGCCCCGCGCCGTATTTAAATATTAAATTTTTTATTTAAAATATTTATTATATAATATAATTTATTGATATATATTAAATATTATACATATATTTTTATTTAATTTAAATAAAAAAACCATATAAAGTAATTATATATAACTATTACAAAATACTTTAATACAATAATATATCATTAAATATATAATGTAATAAAAAAATTTAAAAATTAAAATAAAATTTAATTATATAATTTAAATTTTAAATTTAATTCATTTTATTTTAATTTAACATTTTCTATTTGAATGTATTATAATAAAAAATAAAAAAACAGGACAGGGCGGGGCGAGACGGACCTGCCCCGCATAGACCCGGGCATGGGCCTTCAATAGCCAATCCGTAGCGGGCACAGGGCGGGGGCTAGTAGGGCGGGGCCTGCGGGGCACCTAGATACCTGCCCGCCCCCGGCCCATTGTCATCCCTACTTATTCTATTATACATATATTTGAAATTTTCTATTCCACCCTCTTTTTCTTCTCATGTTTCAACAAAATTGAATGGGTAACACAATTTGTAAATGAGTGATGTCTCACTCATTCCATCCCTTATGAACTTGAAATGAAATAGGGTTGGAATATACTCTCTCAGTCCAGTTTTGAGGTGTCTGTTTGCTTTTTGCATGTGGATTAAGGAGTATTATTATAATATGTAAAGTAGTAGTTGTATTAGAGGGAAGTATTGAGTCATATTGTGTATGTTTTTACTAAATAGGAAAAATAGATACTTTTGAATCGGATGCCAAAAATAGTAAAATGGATACCTTAGAAATTGACAGAGGAATGACAATTTGTACTCCTTGTACACATCACCATTCACCTTTTAAATATTGATGTGACATCAGATTACATAAAAAAAACATATACTCTCCTAGTTAAAAGGTATTTGTATGTTTTTTTATAAATGGAGTAAGAAATATTATTATTATATTTGCATTGAATAATTGTATTAGAGGTAAATAGTGGATATAAAATGGACTCTTTTATTAAAAAAGAAATATGGATATTTTGGAGTGACCGTCCAAACTAATAAAATTGATATATTTAAACTGAGCGAAAGGAGTATTATTATTATTATTCATAACTTTTAATACCCATTTTCAACCTTATTATTCTTTCCTTTTAAATTATCAAAAAATAAAATTTTACATTACACATTTTAGAACAAATTTCTTTTTACATTTGACAATCAAAAACAAATTTTCAACAATAAAATTTCATGTAACACGGTAATTAGGTGACACGATTTGTTAAACGTTTTAAATTCCACCCCGTAAATATTGTTATATTTTATTAATTAAGGTATTTATAAATATTGTTACATTTCTATTTTTTTTAATAAGATTATACAAAATAATTAATATATTCATATGGGACTCACATACAATACTAATAGATTTATCCACTGTTAGAGTGTCTTGATTAAGTATAAATGATTCCCCTCTCTGTTAGTTTAAACTTTTAGATGAGATAGTCATTTAACATCCACTACATAATATTCTCTCCGACCGCTTTAAAGAGTCTCCTTCTTCTATTTTGGGTGTCCGCCCCGAAGGATCTAATTTTTTTTACACACATGAGAATCACACATATCCACTAATATAATTAAAATATGGGGCTCACACACCCACCAATATAATTACACATTACATATTAAATAATAATACTCCTTAATTCACGTGCAAAAAGCAAATGAGACTCTTTAAACCGGACGGAGGGAGTATCTCTCAATTTACTACATATTAAAATACTACTCCTTCCGTCCAAAGTTAAATTTCACACTTTCCATTTTCATTCATCTCACATTAAACTTCACTATTTAAAAAAAGAAATATCGCATCAATTCCTACCCCTAAAAGTATATTTTAATTACAATTTTACCACTCTCACAAAACATGCATAGTATATTATATTTTTAATTTATTACTTAAAAATACTACATTATCTTCCAAAAATTAATAAATTTAATCAAACAAATATTTTTTTAATTTCCGTATTTACTACTATTCTGAAAAGTAAGTTGTTACTGAGAACTATAACTTTTAACTTCTATACAAAAGTAAGTATAAAAATAATCATGGATGAGTTATAATTTTATTGACTTCATTTGGAGATTATGATATTTGTAGATGTAATTTATAAAGTATTTTATTTATATTAGATGAGAGAAATACTCCCTTCGTCTCTTTGTAAGGGAAGAAAAATAATATTTTAATGTGTAGTGGTAATTATATTAATGTTAAGTGTGAGGTCATGTGTAGTGGTTGTGGGTCACATCAATCCAAAAAGAAAAAATGGATACTTCGTAAGGGGACATACCAAAATGAAAAAATTGATATGTATCAAGGGAACGGATGTGGTACTTTTAAAATTAAGATAATTTTGAGGTTGTTTAATGTAAAATTTTCTTTTTTTCTAACAGTTAAAATAATACTTTTAATAATGATGGTTAATATAAAATTTTCTTTTTTTCAACCGTTAAAATAAATGTTTAGACAGACAAAAAAAATTGTGAAAATAATTGGCGAACGAAAGGTGTATTTTTCAAAAACATTACCCCCTCCAAAATAACCGTTTGCTGTTAGCACGTGAACAATTCTAAAATCTTTATTTGCTTTTTGCACGTGAATTAAGGAGTATTATTATTATATTTAAAAAGTGTAGTTGTATTAGAAAAAAATAATAAGTCATATTATGTACTTTCTTTACTAAATAAAAAAAATTGATACATTTGAAGCAAAGCTAGCAAAATAGATACCTTTTAAGTAGCATAGAATTAATGGTTCAATATTTTTTTAAAAACAAGGTTAGTGTGCTAGATATTTGAATATCGAAATCCAAAGAAACGTTGGGTCCCGCGCATAGAGATGGGAGTACAATAATTGATATTTACTGTGCACATACATGCTACTGTCGGCAAATACATTAACCCCATATGCAACCCACTCAAAATTAATTAATCAAATTTAATTTAATTATAATAAAAGTGCAGAGCAAATTAGGAAAAACTGATGTCAAAATAGTCATGATTCAAAGATGAATGAGATTTACGTACATGGAATGAAATGGAATTGGATTTAGTACAAAAGTTGCTAAAACAAAGCAAAATCTAACAACAAATCCAAGGGAGGGTTTTCTACAGAGGGAAAAGAAGCAAATCCAGGAACTCTTCTTCACCAAATCCCTCCAAGCAATCTATCTCCTGTTGGATGGATCCCATAAATAAAACACAAGACAAAAGTCTCCCAAAGGGTTAAAGAATAGGCTCCAATATAAACATTTGACTTTCTTCATACCCCAAATATAACAAACTAAAATCCAAGACTCAAGAAATTAAGAGATCATTACACCAATCAGAATCTGATCCAGAAAAAAAGGGCAAAAGTGTAGAGCTCCCTTCAATCCAAAGAAGGTTCAAACATGGGTATATGAAGCTCCTCGTTTATGGAAGCCACAAACCCGTCCAATTAGATCTGGATAGGGTTGAGGGATCCATAAACCAGCAGCTTATTCAGCCCCGCAGGATCCTCTATTGGACTTCAAGGAGCTCCACCCAATCATCTTCAACTATACATATATAGACACATTACCACAACCCTAGTCAATCTTTTTGGTTCAAAAAGCAAACCCATGTTGTTAAGAAACATATATAGATGTGCATAAAACCAGTACAAGAAAGTGTTGAAAAGTGAATCCTCAATCAAGAATCCAGGTAAAATGAAAACATAAAACAGCTACAGATCTGGTAAAACATGACAGTTACATACTCAAGATCCATGAGCTAGCATGAGTATAGAAGATGCGTGGTGCACATATATGTTTGTGTGTGAAGAGAGAGGGTGGTGGTGGTGTTGGTGGGGGGTGTTTGGGGGGAGGGGGGGTTGTAAGCATATAGTGGTGAATTCACTGTAGTGATCATGTCTAAAGAAAGGTAGGAGAAAACCTAAATGGAAATGAAGGCTAGAGGGCGTGATGGGGACTATATAAAGGAGTAATTGTGATAAGAAATGGATGAGTTGGCAATTAATCCACCCTCACACTGCTTTCAATGCCAAATGTGGCAATTCAAATAGGGAGGGCGTGGGGGTGGGGGTGGCACCAAATACCAATGGGAGGCGCGCGTGCTCCACACGTGGCGGGTGAGGGGAGGGGGACTCGCATTCCAATTCCCGCAGGTGGGCCCCGCCCTTCTGCATCAGAACTTTTCACTTTTCTTTACCGTTTATATTTCTTACCGTTTTCTTACCATAATAATAATAATAATAAAATACTCTCTCATTCCCACCAAAATAGTCTCTTTTTCCATGTTGAGCTTCCCACCCAAAAAGTTTTCTTTCCATTTTTAAAAACATGGGACCACACATAACTTCTAATACAATTAAAATATAGGGTCTAGACTTCCACTAATACAACTACCCACTACACATTAAATAATAATACTCTTTAATCTACGTGTCAAAAAGCAAAAACTACCCTTAGTATGAGACGGATGGAGTAAAGGTTATTACTTTTTATTCATCCCACAAATACAACTATCCACTACATATAAAATAATAATACTCCTTAATCTGCGCACAAAAAGTAACCGGTGACGTTTGAGCGGGACATAGGAAGTATAAAATAATTTAACAGTTATCAATTTTCTTTATCATATACCACTTTTTTTATTAAAAATGTTATCATTCTTTTTATTAAAGTAAATTGTTCGTGAAATAATTCAAAAAGACTAATATCACTTTTCTTTGATTAAAAATCATTTTTTTAAATAAAAATATTATCACGTTTTATTCATTTTATAAATTGTTCGTGAACCTTTGTAATTAATTATTAATTTTTATTAAAGATGCTATCACTTTTATTTTAAAATGTTATCGTTTTTCTTTTATAATATAAATTATTCATGAAATAATTCAAGCATCATTATCACTTATCATTATTGGATCACTTTTCGTTATAAAAATTATCACTTCTTATCTTTTTAATGGAAGTTATTTTGTTAGACATCTGTTACATGTTTTTGTCATTGTTCATGACATAACTTAAGTGGAAAACTATCATTTTTATTTGATTAGTATCATTTAAAAAGAAAAATACTACTACTTTTTTAAAAAATTATCATATTTTATAAAATTATAATATTTAAATAACAATAAATTAAATAAATAACAAAAAAATTGAACTATTACAAATAATAAAAATATAAATAAATAAGAAAATTCAATTATATGGTGTTTTTACATTCGCTCTTTCATTAAAAAAAAGTAGCAGAAATTTCATTAATAAAGTGTATATATTTTTATTCATTAATATATATATTTTTAATTATAAATGTATAAGTTTTGTAAAGTACTAGTAATACACCAGCGCGATACGCGAAAAAAATATTATGTAGTATAAATTATTATATAAAAATTTATTATAATAATAATAATAATAATATATAAATGTAATAATTAATTAATGCGAGATGATACTTATGTAAGATGAATTAAAGTGTTATTTTTATATAGATAAAATATGTTTATTGATAGTTAATATACTAATTTGTGTAAAGTATGAATCAAATATTAATGTACCAAATATATGTTATGTGAGGTGGTACTTAAATTATTATGAAATGTCTTAAACTATTTTGATCTAAAAAATGTATATTCAATTAAATGTTGAAATGAAAAAAAAATTATAACTGGGTTGTTCAATTTAGACAGTCTCACGCAAGACCTATACATGATAAAAATAAACTATACATCTTACCTAATTTTTACACTTTATTTGTCAATTCTGACAACTTTTATTTATTTATTTTACACTTTATTCATCATTTTCAATAACTTTATTTATTTTTCTCTCCTTATCTCTATTTTTCTTACATTATTATATATTAAAAAAAACAACACTTCTTAATTTTGTACCCATATAAACGGGTAAAAATACCCAAAACTGTGAAAGTAAAATTTTAAAAAAAATCACCACTATATGATACACTTACAAATTACTCGATATTAATCATTAAATTTCTCACATTTTATTTCATACATTCTCAATTAACACTATATTCTCATATCTTCTTTCTCTTCCATTAATATTTCATTTACACAAATTGCCACTATATGTTGACATAAATAAAAAATTTATTTCACTTAAAACAATAAACAAACAAAAATTATCACTACCTAATTATAGTACTAATTTTTACTCTATTATAATCATATATATATATATATATATATATATATATATATATATATATATATACATATATATATATATATATATATTTTTTTTTTTGCCTCCATCTAAGGAATAATGTTACGTTTATTGTTTGTACGAAGATTAAACGATATTGTATTTTAATTTGTATTGAGTTGAGAAATATAAAATTTAAATATATACTCGGTATGTATATCAATGTTATGTGTAAATTTCATGAAAATATATTGATTGTCTTGTATTCATCCTTTCAAAAAAAATAAAAATTATAGAACGTTGTAATAGACTTTTTTTTTCTTAATGTTGCTAAATTTCGTATTGTGTTGTTTATGCAACCCATTTCTGCCATTTTGTGTACTTCAAATAAATGGATAGGAGTATATAACTTTAATTAATTAATTATTATTATTTCAATAAATAATCTTTTTTTTCTCAATATATATGAAATCTATATATTTCCTTCCAGTATGGTAACTTTAATTTTTCATAGCATCAATATTTGTATAAATTTGTAATATAAAAAATTCTAACCATTGAAATCCCTGTATATGATGAAAACAACATTTGAATATTTTTTCCTATATAATAATAAAAAAAACATGGATGTATCGTTGCTCTAAAACAATTCATTTATGGCAAAAGCTCCTGCGCCCCTGGGGAATTGGAGGGATACTCCGTGCCCCAATGTGAATACAACCCTCCCCCTCCAATTCTATTTAAACCTATGTATTGCTAGAGGTTTAAATTGCAAATGAGCATGAAAATTGCAAAGGCGCACAAAATGTGCTCCGTGCGCCCGGGTGTACAGGAGTCTCACTCTTCATTTATTTATCTAAAGTAATGAAATAGTGATAAATCTGTTTCTCATGCTTTTCAATTGATAAACTAATTGAGCTATAAAATGTAGATCCATTGTATTCAAACACAAAAAACCTCTCCAAAGCCAACAAATATCTCTCGTTGAATTGTTCATTTCATTCCTAGGAGAGTCTCACCATTATTATAAATCAATTCAAAGTCACAAATTGACACTTTCAAAAACATAAAGTTATGCAAATTCTTCCATGCCTTATCAAAGATACCTCCTTCCATAAATACTAAGTTCAAGAAATTAATTTCATAAAAAAAGTGTTCAAGAGAAAGAAAGATATAATACCAAATTGAGAGAGTCAGAGTATAATTTGATTTAAAAAAATAAATAATAAAGTGTATGATTTGATTTTAAAGAAGAAGAAAATTAAAGCTCATTTGATTCAATTATTCCTCTTAAACCCTTTTTCCCCTCTCCATAAAAATTTTCAGTCATCCTAACATTGCTCACTTTATTGCAAAATTCCTTCCTTATAGCCTAATTATCTTTTCTTTCCATACTCGAATATTTCTGTTTTTTAAACTGATATACTTTTACTATATAGTAATAAAATTTTAAGAAAATGCATATTTATTATATTTAGCAAACTTGTTTATGTATAGATAGATTATATAATAACCTATTAAAATCACATAATTTCTATTTTTTTGTAGGAAAAAAAAAACTAAATTATGTTCATAACAATAAAATCCTACACATCAACATTACTTTTGCAACATATATTGAAATGAGATTTGCTTTAAATATCATAATTTGATTAAATTATATGCTAAAATAATAGCAATAACGTTCAACTTTTCATGAAGAAATGATCTGTTAATCAATTGTCACTGTTGATGGCTGTTATTTAGCTAGTTAATTTTTGGATTAAGGGAGATGATGGAGTTGTATAACTGAGCTAAGAACGAGCACAATAAAAACAACAAACAAGTAACTATATGAGAGATGAGAAATCAAACCAAAGTCCTTAACCAATTTTATTACTCTCCTCCAGAACAACACTCATAAACCATCTCAATTACAAGTGTAATGTCTAAAGTGAGAATGAGTAAACTGGTTCTCTCTTGTGAGAGAAGTTATTTATACTACCAACAAAACTCTAACAATTGTCTAATCCTGTCATGGTACCTGGACGAAGACAAGCTGCCATAAATGGGGACTGCTGGTACAACAATGACATTTGGGAGCCAGTACAGGGAGCTGTCAGATGTCTTGCAGAGTGTAGTAGGTTTCTTATGTCCTTTGCTTGCTTCCCATTGGTGAACGAAACGGGACGCGCCTGTCATGTGTTGTCTTCTAGTTGAGAATGCTGCCCAAGATATCCCTTCTTACCGTCATCCTAAACCTTTAGCCTGTTGCCACAAGCCATTCTCACAGTCGTGTCTGTACTTTGCCCCGCAGTCCTGATAATTCTTCCAGTCGTCGAATGGGTCAGTTTTTGAGGTTATATTATTTGTCCGAGCTCCTGGATGTCTCTTTCAGCTTCGGAGCCGGGGCGTTCTGCCGAGAGGTCTCGGCCCTCTTTCCTTTTAGTGGGTTTGCTATTTCTTGGCCCTTTCCTGGACCTCGTCTTCTTGGGCTCCTCGACCTTTGATGATGGGCTTATTTCTTTGGCGTCCACCTAGTTCTTTCTCCGAAGTGTGTCTTTTGGGCCTGGGCCCTCTTTTTGGGTTGCCGTCGACCCTTGATTTGCCATTCCTTCCGGTTCCTGTATCTCTTCGTAGTTGGGCCTCTCCCTCGTGGTATATCAGCTTGTTGGGCTTTTGGCCCGTCTTGCATGGGAGATATAATACCCATAACATTAGCCCCTCGAGCCTAGATAATCTTATGGTTTGAGATTATCTAGGGTCGACCCGTATTTTTGTAAGTTATATCCCTCATGCTTCAGTATGCATGATTCCTGTTTCTTCTATTTCAGTTTCTTATCTTGGTCCCCCATTAATCCTGTCCCTTGAATACTGGGGTCGCCAAGATATTCCCGCAAGGTTAAGGGTATTTCCGGTATTTGGTGTTTCCTTCAAATTTCAAATTTCGAAAATTCTGGCAGTTTGCTTTCTTCTCCCATTTCTCTCCCTTCGATTTTTCCTCTTCCATCTTTACTCTTCTTGGTGTCTTTGAGTTCTTCATGCCGTCGTCTAGGATTTCCTTTCCTTTTTTCTTCTGTATACTGTTTCCTCTCCTCCTATACTTTCATGAACATGGACCGCGAGGGTTTCACTTCCCCTTCAAAATTCCCTTCACGAACTACTGATTCTTCAGTCGGGAGTGCTGGGACTCCTTCTCCACGACTAAAAGAGGGTTCAAGTTCTAGTTCCATTTCTAAGTCCGCCTTTGACCAGGTGGTGGCTGACTTTGTGTCGAATTTTAGTTTAGGGCACTGCGCCGATATAGTCGATGCCGGTCTCGGGCTGGTGGCTCATCACGGGAAGCTTCCTGTGTGGGAAGATGGGATTCCCTTTTCTGCTGAAGATTTCCCTTCTGCCATTAACGATCGTTGGTTAGAGAAAAATATCATTATTGCCATCGGTAAATTCCAATGTTGAGATGATATCAAATTTTTTCTCCCCTCTTCCAAGGATCGAATGTGTTTCGCTCTGTTAAATGTTGTTGCAGCCTATGAATTGCAGTTCGAACTCGGTCTTCACTTCCCACTACATCCCTGTATCCGGGATGTTCTTGATTTCTGGGGTATAGCCCTTGCTCAGCTGGCTCCTAACAGTTGGGCTGCTTTGATGGGGGTCTTGGTTCTTTTTCATTTGATGGGGTATCAGTCGTTGAGTACCTTCGAGATCAACTTTCTATATCGGCTTACTCCAAATGCCAGGATAAAGGGGTACTACTATTTGACGCCCCGTCATACCAAATTGGTTGCTTCTTTGCCTAGCTCGATAAAAAATGAAAAGATCACTGGGTTTGGGTTCGTGGGCCGTGGAGGGGGCCTGGTCTTTTTGATTCAGAGAATCCCCAAATTCCTATTGTATTTCCTAGGAGTTCCTTCTTTCGGCCTGATCTCAGACGTGTATGTATTTTAGTTTCCTTCTTCTCCTTTTCCTTTACTAACTTTTTTTCTCTTCTTATGCAGTAAGCGAGTCGTGTACCTTGGAGAGTTTGTCGAGAACTTTATGACAAGGAGGTCATTTCCAGTATGTTCTCATCTGTATCAATCTCTTCACCGTCGATTTTACCTCTTTGACTATACCCATGCCAGATAATTTTTCTACTGTTGTGTCCTTTGTTTCATCCCCTCGATGTTTTTTGTGATGGTTTCTCATACTCCTATCTCTACTTCTCCTTTTATACTTTTATCAGGAGAGGAGAAACTTCTCTTGCGAAATATAGCGAGTATTGCTACTCTTCCTTCCTTCCGCCCGCAGGCAGGCGGTCCTTAACAAAGGAAAGAAAAAAGTTTCTCAAACCTCCTCCAATAAGTTTTTGAAGCCCCCTAGTTGTGCAGCCCCTGAAAGCTATTAAGATCCGTGATTCTTCTGATCCTCCCCCTCCGAGGCGAGATGTTGGTACCATCATTGGGAAGACCTCTGGTGCTCTAGAGAAAGTTTCCAAAAGAGCCCCTAAAGCCCCCAAGCCTAAAAAGGATCATTCTAAGGCCATAATCGCCAAATCCGTTGTCTCAATGAGGAAGTAGACTCTTTAGGATGAAAGTTCCAATGAGGGGACCCACGATAGTACTGCCCTCGTCGTTTGTCCTCTGAAGAAGATTTGGGACGATAGTGCTGGTGGTATGGGCTCTGGCGTACCCGATTCGGTTCCTCGGGAAACTTTTGAAGTTTGTGATATTAGCTCGTCCCCTTCTCTTGATGCTCCTGCCAAATCTCCTATTGGAGTTTTCGACACCCCTGGTACTTCCTTTCGTCTTGCTCCTGAGCTACCGACTAATCCTGATCTGGGTCTTCAAGGTACGTCTTTCGAATGTCTCACGAGAAATCTTGCTCCTTACAGCTCTCCCACTCATTATGGAGCTTCTTTTTCTTCAGAGGTTTAGCGATATTATCAGGGAAAGGCCCCCTTGCGCTCCTGGGATTACAATCGTCTATCGACCAAGATAACCCCTCCTGCTCTTCCTATATTAGAAAAGGCTACTCCCTATCTTCCCGTGGACCAAATAGTCAACCGGGAACTTTCTGAGAAATATGGTGGTCTTGATGAAGCTGACAAAACTTTTTTTCCCAGTCAAGAGCCTCTGTTTAATTTCGATGCTCCTATCTTTTTAGCTCATGCCGCAGTCTTTCCCTTCAAGGGTTGTACTAAAGAGATCCTTACTCATGTTGAGAAAATGTCTGCTAGGGCTTCTCTTCTTAGTGCCGATGGTTATCTGGGTAGGCAAGCCCTTCATGTCTCCAATGCTATTCATCATATCTTTGAATTGGAGAGGCGCAAGTCCCATTTGCAGGATGAGGTCACCTTGCTCCTCAGTAAAATCAAAGATTATGAACGGAAATCTCTTGAAGTGAATACAGCTGAGGCTCAAGTTCGAGGGGAATTAGGGATTGAGCAGGATAAGAAAGCTGATCTTGAGAGTAGTTTTGAGGCTTTGCGTGCTCGATATAATAATCTACTGACAGGTTCCGAGAAAGAGAAGAGTGCCCTTTTCTTGGCAATAAGGTACTTTCAGATAAGATCGCTAAGATGGAGGCCGAGCATAAAGAGGAGATTAAGGTGAGGGATGATCAGTTTCGTGCTGATATGACCCGGATCCAGAATAGCCTCCATACCCTCCAGATGTCCTCCAACAAAGAGGTCGAGGGGATACGTCAAGAGAAAGAAGCTTCTGAAGCCTTGCTCAATCAAAAAATTCAAGAGGCCAATGAAGCGGCGGCTGAAGCTCGGAATGAGCGGGATGAAGCTGTAGCCAAACTGGATCAGGTTAAGGATGAACTTCTTTTATCCCAAGTGGACAATTATTACTATAGGGATGTTATTCTTCCCAAGACCAAGATTTACTGCTTCTGCTCTTCCTCGGCGGCCATGGCTAAGGCTTCCTCCGAAAAACCTTATCTAGACTGTTTGGATGACATGCATGATATTCTCTGCCAAGCTCTTAGTCAAAAGAAGATGCCCCCAGGTGAATCTCTATAAAAACAACTTGATCTAGGGCTGCTTGGCGAATACTCTAAATTTATCACCGATACCGAACTTCCCGAGGAGGATTCTGATGAGGTGTTGGAAGTGGATTCAGACGAGGCCTTTGCCGATGGTATTCTAAAACTTGTTACGACTGATTCTGAGGCTGAGGGTCCTCTCGTGGAACTTTCCACTGAGTCTGTGGCGGTGCCTATTCAGGAACCATCAGCCGAACTCGAGGCTTTTGGATCTGGCATTACTATTGGTGTTCGATCATTTGATTAACGTGAACCGTTAGGATTGCACATATATCTAAATCAGCGGAAGCAAGAAACGTAGAAATGTATTACCTTTCACCAGGGTATGTTGAAGAAGATGATGAATTCTCGCTGGCAGCCTGCGCAGCCTCACCGTTTTGGGCATAACTCTCACATCCGATCTCTGAATTGAGTGATCTATACGTCAAAACGACCTTCTCTTCAGTGACTTTCCAATGTTGTATAACAAGTCTAGTTTGGAGTACCACAAAAGTTTAGAAAAATTATGGAAGTTGATGAATAGCAGCAGCAAACAACCTTCCGATCTTCTGCTGTATTCCCAAGTCCAATCTCGACGTCGTGTGGGCTATGATCTTCGAGATCTTCTCAATCTACTGCTCCTCACCCTCCTCAAAGTATTATGCATGAATTACTTTTCAGTTTTTTATTAGAGTTTCCAGACAGCTGAGATGATTTATATATGTGCTACAGCAGGGACCAGGAGGAGAAATTAGAGTTGGGCCTCCATTGGGCTTAAGTATCCAAGCTTAGCCTAAAGATTATACTTAAGTCCAATAATAATATTATATACCGCTAAAATATTATTACTGCACTACCGTTCTAATCCCATAATTATGTTATGGGCTCCTTCTTATTATGAGTCTGTTAGTCTCCCCATGTTTAAGATATATAATGCCCATTAATTAATTAAGTTACTGACAACTCCATTAATTAATATCTCATCCGAGAGTAGTACCACTCAACCTCATTATCATACCGGAATAAATCCACCTGCAGGGTTTACATGATAATCCTTATGAGCTCTTCAAGGGGACATCATCAACCTATATCGGACACGGATTCCTTCTATAATCAACAGCACACCATAGAGACAACACTATTTTTCAACTCACCTAGTTTGTTGATTTAATTACATGTAAATCTCACCCATTGATGAATCAAAGAAATATATAATGCCTTACGTGTTGAGGTTATTGTATAGGGATTAAGAGCACGAACATCCATAATAACTGAGATCAAGTTCTTCTATATAGACAGTACAAGTCGAACGATCTTAAGCGGTCCTGCTCAATAAATGCAAAGTGCACTAATGTAATTCTATAGTCAAGACAAACTAATACCAAATCACACTACAACCATCACGATTGAGAGTCCCCATCTATCTCAGTTGTGAACATCTGTTTATACTTTATAAGAAAATCAATAATATGATCTTCCGCGTGTTGTCGCACAACACATAATCTACAGTATAAAGTAAGTGGACTATTGCATCGAACAAATAAATAAATTATAAGACGCAATCATTTGATCATATGGTTCTTATTTTAAATAAATTGTTATAACATTGTTCATACAAAAAGCTGGGCTTTTAGCATACAATCCAACAATCTCCCACTTATACTAAAAGACTATGATGTCTTATCCACCACCATACATCTAATTCCCACTCCCACTACATGACCATCAAAAGCTCTCTCCTTAAGGTCCTTGTAAAAAGGGATTTACTAGGTTATCATCCGATGCAATCTAGGCGACAACAACCTTCCCCTCATCATACGATTTCTCATAACAGGTGGTACTCGCACTTCATGTGTTTAATTGCTTATGGACTCGCCATTCCTTCAAATTTGCAACTGCACCATTATCATCACAATAAATTTTGATAACCTTGGGCAAACTTAGAAACGCTTCCAGTCCATCATGAAGTTTCTACAGTCATACAAATACTTTGGCTACGTCAGAGGCTCCAATTTATCATCTTTCCATGATGGAGTCCGGAGTCTGAAATATACTTCTAAATAAAACTCCTCCACATTATGACTATACTTCCTAAAATTAAACACATAACCTTTGAGGTGGATTTATTGTCGTCCCTATCTGATTTGAAAAATCTGAATCTATGTAACCCATAAGAAGTAGTGAATCTGTTCGGGTAAGTCCACATATAATTTTTGGTCCTTTTCAGGTACATAAGTATATGTCTTACCACAGTTCATCATTCTTGTTTCGGTTACCTTGATACTCACTGACTATGCCTTCGGCAATACATATATCCAATCTTGTGCATAGCATTCCTTAGATTAAGCTTCCTTATTCGCCAAAGCATAAGGAACTGCTTCCATCTCCTTTTCTTTTGTGTCCTAAGACACATTTTATTAGATAAAGTCACATGCTAAAACAAGTAGGGATTGTATCACTTCATGAAGCTTGAGACAATCATAACATCCTTTCTTGTGATCTGTATTACCGTGATCAAAAGAATATATTTTGCTTTTCTTAAGTCCTTCATTTTATACTGCTTTAACAACCATACCCATATGCCCGAAAATACTCTTTCATTGTCTCCAATGAGCAATGTATCATCTACGTACAGTACAAGAAATATCACCACGTTTCTGTCACTTTTTTCAATACACAACACACATCCGCGCATCCATATGCCTGAATTTCCTCATCAAAACGGATATTTCATGATCTTGAAGCTTGCTTTAGTCCATCGATGGAAAATTTTAAGCTTACACACAAATTGCTCTTATCCCTTTGCAATGAATCACTCGAGTTGCTTCACATAGATGTTTTCTTCAAGACTTCCAATCAGGAAAGCTGTCTTGACATATATTTGATATACCTCATATCCAATATGAACAACAAACAAATAAAAGAGTCCTATCGACTTAGGCATAGCTACTGGCGAACAGGTTCCCTCATAATCAAATCCTTTCTTTCTGAGTATACCTTTTCGCAACAAGCTTTGCTTCCAAGGTTTTCACCTTACCATATGATCCTCTTTTATTTTGTAAGACCACTTCCAATTGCTTTTACACCATTTAGTGCTCCTACAAGCTCCCAAATTTGATTTAAAATCTATAGATTCTATTTCAAAATTCATTGCAACTTGCTAAGATATCACATTTTTATCTTGTAGTGCTTCGTCGTATCCGTGGGTCAATTCATGTTTACTAGGGACCAAGTCTCACGACTCTCCCAAAACATATATTTATCAGGTTGCAAAACAACCCTCCCACTAAGACAAGACACTACATGCAATTGTGTATCAGATGTGACACACGATGCAGTTTACCTTGTGGTATATCCTCTTGTACACTTGGTACTATACTTTGTGTTTTCCCTCTTACTTCCTTTAGAACAACTTATACATGGGTATGTGATTTATTACATAGTCCTTTTCCAAAAATCTAGTGTTTGTGTTAACAATCATCCTTCAATCTTTTGGACTAAATAAATCAACGCCTTTCATTTTTCTAGGATATCCCACAAACAGACAAACGTTATACGACATGCTGTTTCTAGGGCATATCCATAAAATGAATTTAGTAATTCTAAACAATTCATCATCTATCTAATCATTTCCATAAGTCTCTTATTAGGATTGGAAGACGAGTTGTTAATTACTATTTGTTGCATTCATGGGATAAAAAGGATTTAAGAGTGTACAAATTGTCGCCAACATACCATAACAAATTACAGCTCCATCTTTCATTACTATGACCATGTCATTTAAATGAAATGGAGTATCCATCCATAAATGCATAGAAACTGAAATGAAATTCTTTCTATGAAAACGTACCTAAAGATAATTTTCATATTATAAGATAAATGAACAACTCACACTGCAACAGCCACTACTTTCGTAGCTTACCTATGTATTCATTTATCTCATCATCACATAGTTGCAGGCTTTTAATGATTCTGGTATTTACACACAACGTGTCAGTAGATGCCATTACTAATCATGCTTCAACGACTAGTGAATGAGATACTAGCCTTGTTCATACCTTGATGAAAATGACTTTCCTTCGCCACATGTTTTGTCAGAAGTTCCCCACCATATACAACTTCTTGTATTTCAGATGAAACTTGCTCAAAACATCTAGGTGAAGAATAAAATTGACTTAGGTTTTCCCTTCAATTTCTACTCCAAGTATTTCCAATTCTTTCATCAAGTCAACCATGATCTCTTGCCTTTCAACCTTACTCAAGTATCCAAAGAGTCGCATGAGACCAACATATTTCTATGAACCTCTCACCTCTCCACTAGAGACTTTAATAGGCATAATAGGACATCCTTAGTAAGAACACACATGCATTTTCCTAAGCAGTAAAAATTAAAACCAAGATTCTTTTCTAATCATCTAATTTTGGACAAGTAAATATGTTTCTTTTAGTAGACAATAAGCAAGATAAAACCATTTGAAAATACAGAGAATCAAAAATAAGTACATCGATCAAATCTTTGAATTTATCCATTTATATTGATTCCCTCAAAATAATATAAAAATAAAATTCACCGACATCTCAAGCACCGTGAGTCTGCATGCCATGTTAGTGTGGACATATACAAACCCGAACATTTATAAGAGAAGGTTTCACCCATTAATTTTATTTGTCAACCTAATTTCATGATAAAATAATTAATAGTAGGTTCCTCTTTAGCCATGCAAATAATAGCAGTGACGCCGTTGGGGAGGATACTAATTATTTACACCTAAGTGTACACCATTATTTGATCCCAAGTCCGCTGCCCAAGCTTATGTGCCTTACTGTTGGAGAAGTACACACGCGCTCAGATAACTTCTTATAATCGTCATTTATAAGTTTGTACTAGTGAACTGCATATAAACTCATCCATTAGGGAGGAAGGCACTATAGCCAACGCGCAAGTTCATATGCATCACATTACAAACAATAATTATTTAAAAAAGTCTGTACCAGTGATTCGTGAATAAACTTATCCGTTAGGGAGGAAGGCACTATAGCCAACACACAAGTTTACCCACATCATTTACAAATCAATGGAGGCCGCAGGAATTAATTGCCAATCCCCTCTCCCACTCAGTTATTTAACACCGATGGTTTTTACATGAAAATAATATTTCAAATAAAATACGCAACCTAGCATGCCCCTATTACGACAAATAACATGGTAAATCACAGAGAACATGCATACATATATAACAATAATTATATAATTAAATCAATTATAAACAGTTATTTATTGGCGAATTCGATTGTTTGCCACCAAGCACGAATGCGGGCAATGCAGATGGGGATCGACCTGCCTGGTCAGGTCGAGGGGCTCGGGGCAGCTCCTCGAAACCCAAACAAAATTTTGGAATAATCTTATGTGGAATATTCCTCCAATTTCTTCTCCAATAACCTACCCGCCACCACGATCCACCACCCGACATCACACTCGTCTGCCCATCTCCATGCATAACAGGGCATTTTGCACGTCCTGGTACATGACTCGACTCGAGCTGAACCACATGATATTGTTTGACTCGAGAAAACTCATCAGACTTCTAGCATGCCGCCCGTCCATTCACCCAGTGTCTGATTACCATGCCCATTTCAGCACGCCGCCGTGTGGCATTGCTGGCAATCGTACGCCAGGTACTCTAAATTGTGCACCTATCCGTGCACACCACTCGGTGATTCACGCGCCCTTGTGTGCTCATGCTCGGCAATCATCGTGCCCCAGCATCCGACTCCTCGCGTCCAGCACTACGCATGCCTCTTGCAGCCTTATCCGGCATCAAGCACGACCCGTACATGCCAAGGTGTGAGGCATTCAGCAGCCTGCATGCCCGCCCAGCAACGTAAGCCATAAGCTTACAGGTCGGTTCGACCACGGTTCGAGCAACATGGCTGGTTGAACCATAATGATTATGGTCTAATAGGGCTTTAGATAAAACAGAGTGCTCTGGACAGTATAGTTCGACCTGCGTTCGACCAGAGCTTTTGGTCAAACTGTCCTATTTTTGGTCGAACTGCTCTTCTGCAACCTCTGAGTGTCACCCAAGTGCCTGGTTCAACCTCCCCTGTGTAGTTCAAACATCTGTGTTGGTCGAATTGGGGTCGAATCAGGCTCCTGTCATTTTAAAATTTGATTTCGGCATCATTGGTCCCTCATACTGCGTTCCAGACCTCAGTGTAATGGCGTGACAAGATTTTGGATTCTCAATACTTTGAGACGAAAACTCTCCTTTCTCAATAGTTTGAGTCAATTTGTTTACAGTTCCTGCCATCTCCCTCATCAACAATGTAAGGTCCTTAACTTGTTTAGAAAAATCCTCATGATTGGCATCAATCTTCTTTTCTAACTTGGCCTCAAGACGATCTACTCTTGCATCGTTCCTCGCCATATACCTATTCACCGTATCCTCAAAACCCGATTTCCCTTCTTCAACTTTAGTACCCGGATCAACACCAATAGGAGGTTGCAATGCATTGTTGGGATAACTCCACGAAAACTTCGGCCTCCTCGGTTGTTGATAATTACACGGCGGACCACGATTATTGTAGTTTTCCTGATAATTCTGGTTTTCTTGATTTTGGAACTGCATTACTTGAATTCTTTGACCCATGGCGTAGTTAGCCTCCTCAATCTCCTCTTGGCTTGCTCCTTCATAGCCACCATCCTGCTGCATCATTGGTACTCTCTGAGATATATCCGTAATTTGCTTTTGTTGAGACTCAGGTAACTTGTTGATATTAGCCAAGCTAGAGACGATATCATCATCTCTTTCTGACTTCACCATAGTATGCATAACCTGTGCTACTTTACCAAGAACATAAGTGCTTCTCACTCTATCAGTCGGCCAATCTCTTGAATTCATCGAAATATCCTTAAAAAGCTTCTCGGCCTCAATGGGTGACTTCGTAAGCAATGCTTCGTTAGATGAAGTATCAAGTAACACACGAGAATCACTATCAAACCAAATATACTGATGTATTGAGCCTTAGATAACCCATGCTGTGGATACTTTGGAAACATGTCCTTGAATCTGTCCCAAGCTTCATGAAACTTCTCATTACCATGGATAGCAAATTGATTGATTTCTTGCTTCATCTTGAACACCTTCGAAGGTGGCACGTATCGCTCCAAGAATTTCAATTTCAACTTCTCCCATGTATCACAATCAGCAGCATTAAGACTGTCGTACCAATCTCTCACTTTTTCATTCAACAAGAACTTAAACAAGATGATCTTCCTTGCATCCTCATGAGTTCCTGCATAAGTTCCCCCAGAGAAAGGAATCCTTTTAATCATGGTGATAAGAGCAGGGTGTAGATCAAAATTGGCTCCGGCCCCTCTTACTCCTAACAGCCCCGTATTGCCTCCTCCGTTGTTCTTAAAGACTTCATGGATGGCAAGTGTATCAGGATCGCTGCCATATTGACTGCTTCAGCTTCCAAGTTAACTTCGGTTATAGCTTCAATCATTTGCGAATTCAGCACGTCAACTTCAACTCCTAAATTAAGAGCCTCAGTTGGGTCTATGTTCTTGTTCTTGTTCTTCTTTCTCTTCCTCGACAATGCTCCAATCTCCAGATTATAAAGCTCTAATTCACATGACTTCGATCTAGTGAGCATACACCTAAGAAAAATAAGTGTTGAAAATTAAAGATAAGAATAATATAATCTCAATTAAACTAGAAATAATAAACTAATAATCTATGCTGTCCTCGGCAACGGCGCAAAAAACTTGATTAGCGTTTTCTCAATACATAAAATAATCTCCAAGTATGAAGGATATCAATTATAGTCTCGATAAGCGATCAAGTGATTATCGAACCCAAGGGATGGATTATTTTCAATTTAATTATATTCTAATAAACTAAGACTATGTTGGTAAATTGATTTGTGGTAATTAATTAACTAAATAACAAGTAATTAAAATAACAAAGAAACTAAATAAGTAATAGAGATAATGCGACTGTGATCAATTGAGAAATTAGGTAGCTCTTCGGGTCATCCAGTTTTACTTATTAATCTCTCTTCCATGTGTTGATGTCCGACTCTGTCTTATGGTCTATGGACGCATCGCTAAACCATGCAAGTTCACTCTATAGACACAAGTAAACATGCATATGACACGTGTGAATATCCTCGGAGCAAGATATATAATTCACCTCCTTTCTAGGTAGTATCAGTATCAATTATTTCTCATGCACTTAGTACTCTAACCCGATATGATATCCCTTTATATGTACTATAAAGTTATACTCTTTATCCTACTTATTAACCCGAATATTATTCCATTAACAAGTATTTATATAAGATAGTTTTAATAAGACTTCGGAATCCCTTCACTTAGAATTATAACTTGTAATCCTGCTCAGTAGTGGACGAACTCAATCAATAAACTAGATATGTATTAAGACTCTACATAACAGTTAATGATACATAAAACGACTGTGAGTATGAATTTAAAAAGCACAATCTTATATAAAATAAACCATAAGTAGTGTTGTACGGAGTTTACACATGAAAGACAAACTAACTCATAAAACCTTCATAATCCTAGAACTACCAAAGCGTTTTCTAGCCCATGATTGATCTAGGAACAATCATGGTGGTTGGTAGGATCTTACCATAGTCTTGAAAATTACAAGATAAATTAAGAAGCAAAGCAAACCCTAAATACGGGTGCCGTCGCGATTCTCTCCGTCTTGAATCTTCACTTGGTTCTCACTTGGTTTGACAGACGAACCTCTCTCCATTGCTCCTTTTGATGGCTGTTGGGTTTTTATGATGAAGTTGTGTATGTCTCCTCTTTTCTCCTACGAAAGATCTTCTTTTATACTTGTAAACTCTCCTTATGAGCCTTGGATAGGCTTCTGGAGCGAACAGATGCATTAAAGGTGTAAAAATACGAATATGGTAAGTTTCCGCACCTCAGTTTGACCAACAGGCCAGGTCGAATCACTCTCATCTTGTCGAACTCCAGGTCGAATCGGTCTGTAAATTGGTTGCAGGTTCCAAATTCGACCAGTATCCTGGTCGAACCACATACTCTCTGGTTGACTGCAGTTCATCCCCTTCAGGCTTCTAGTTCGACCACGGTTTGACCAAATGGCTTGGTCGAATGATAATGTCGTGGTCGAACGGCACTCCAGACACTTCCTCTCCATTGGTTAGACCACAGGTGCTGGTCGAACCATCTCCTTCTTGGTCGAACCAAGCACCTGCTTGGTCGAATCGCACATCTGAATCTCCCTTTTTTTCGAATCCGATCACTTCGAACTCGTTTTCCTTCGAAAATTAACTCAAATAGCCTTGAAGACACCTGATTCGTGACTTTCCACAACATACATCGATTCATATCGAATTACAATCATCTAACACACCATTATTACATGAATCCAGGCTTGAAACACGAGAATTTACACACTCATTAACTAGCGTCGCTTGTCGCCCATCCAGCCTTGTCGCTGCGTCTCAATCATGGCAATTGCCCAGCGCCATGTGCTGATGGGTCGCCACTTGTGCGCGAGCCAGTCAGGCCTTCTGACAGTTGTGCCGTGCCACCATTCGCCAGCACGCGGTTGTCCAACGTTCATCGCCCTGCCATCTGCATCCTGATCTGTCGTGCGCACAAGACTTTCATGCCATCAGCCCGTCTGTGCCTGGTCACAGTCTGCCTTGCGGACCAAGCCACCGTCGCCATCACTCTCTGGCTCTCAACACCACCGATGAGCCATCATGCAGTGATGTGTGTGTGGTGTACAATTAAGGTTTCAACAAGAATGAAACTCTAAACCCTAATATCATGTATTCCACTTAAACCCTTGCCTAACGTTTCACGCTTTACCATGAAACCGAAGCTCTGGTACCGATTGTTGGCATTCGATTGTTTGGTTAACGTGAACTATTAGGGTTCCATGCATTTCTAAATCAGCACACCATAGAGACAACATTTTTTCCAACTCACCGAGTTTGTTGATTTAATTACATGTAAATCTTACCCATTGATGAATCAAAAAATACATACTGCCTTATGTGTCGAGGTTATTGTATAGGGATTAAGAGCACGAACATCCATAATAACTGAGATCAAGTTCTTCTATAAAGACAGTACAAGTCGAACGATCTCAAACGGTCCTGCTCAATACACGCAAAGTGCACTAATGTGATTCTATAGTAAAGACAAACTAATACCAAATCACACTACAACTATCCCGATAGAGAGTCCCCACGGTTGTGAGCATCTGTTTATACTTTATAAGGAAACCGATAATATGATATTCCGTGTGTTGTCACACAACATATTATCTACAATATAAAGTAAGTGGACTATTGCATCGAACATATAAATAAATTATATGATGCAATCATTTGATCATATTATTCTCATTTCAAATAAATTATTATAATATTGTTCATAAGAGGGTGTGCCACCCGAAGGTGGCATTCTGAGGTCTATAGGTGTCACCGGTTTCGAAGTTATCCCAGCTGCCAAGTGAACTTTTCGAGACCATGGTTCCGAGCCGAGTGTACTCCTTTGTTTGAGCTTATTATGAATATTCTATGTATTTTCACTTTTTCATCAAATTGTAGGGTTCTTTTATGAATTTCTAACACTGTGTAATCCTTTCCATATGAAATGGAGTATTTGATTTGATGTTGACTAATCTTTTGGGGGTACTCTGGTAATTTTGCTTTTACTTTGAGTGTAACCGCCGTTTTCTGTCGTGGTGTTGCACGTCCTTGATCAGGCGCTATGTGGGTTAATCTAGATCATTTCTTTTTCTTGGAAGTTGTAAAGCCTTGCTTTCCCAACCGTCCGATCTTTGCTGTTTTTTAGTTCATTCTGTCCTTTCAAGGCATGGGGTATATCTCTTTCCACCAGATATCTTTCGATTTCTGTTTTCAGAATTTAAACTTTTTTGATTGATATTGTGTTTTTTCCCTTTAACTCCTTTCCTAAATTTTTGCATTCTCCGAGATTTCACTTATCTTTTCCCTCTGCTAAACCATAATTTTCACGTGTATCGTTGCTGATGGCTAGTGAAGGTACTCCTCCCCCGACTGTCGTTCAAGAGGTCAACACCTCTGATTCCACGTCGGAAAGGCAGGTGCAACCAGGTGTTCGCAGCTCAAATCATCTCTGAAGACAGCCCCGTCCAAATTTAAGGGATTTGTCTACTTCTTTCTCCTTCAGTGGTAACCTACCTCTTGTTTCTTTGCCCGATAGGCTGGGTGTTCCCGTCGTACCTACTGTAGCCACCGGCAGTGTTTTGATATCCAACGATGAAGAATACGACGCTCTCTTGCCCCTGAACCAGCTGGATTACCTCTCGGTACGTCGGGATATTGGCGATAAGGACCGGCTGCCCTTCGTGGCATGGATCAATGTCTTGAGTGGGTGCCGCCCTCGGCTTTTTGCTGAGTGCCTAGACAAAATCCATCAGTTGTTTGGTAATCCCGATATAGTTTCACTTCTTCTAGTAACGATGTTCCTATTATTGAGCCTCCCCCGAGTGCACTGCTTTCTATTTTTCTCTATTTATGGTTGGTTTGTGCCTTCCTATTCCACCTGTTGTTGGTTTGCTGTTGCAAAGGTGGGGCATGGCTATCGGACAGCTGTTGCCTTCTTCCTGACTGCGTTTTATATCTACCATGTCCCTGTTCCATGTGTTAGGCCATACCATCCAGGATCCCTTTGAGTTAGAATTTCTTTTTTTCTATATCGCTTCTGGTCGTTCTGGCGGGTTCTACCACTTATTCCCTCATGACAATTATTGTTTTATTGGGGCTTCCGACGTTATTGACAGGAGTTGGGAACATGTCTAGTTTTGGTTGAAGGGTACCTATCGCCTACGAGTGAATGGTGTCGCAATGTCCTTCCCTTTGTCGGTTCCTTCTGTTTAGCAAGTGTATGTCTCTTATCTCTTTTCTGGACTCTAGACTGCTTTGGGGAATTTCTAACATTCTTTTAATACCTTGTACAGGTCCTTCCTGTCGTCAACTCGTACAGTTAAGTGATGGATTTCACCGCATTTACGAGATCTTATCCTCAAGCAACAATTCTTATCGTGCCTCTCCTCTTCTTCAATAACATATTCTTATTTTTGCCAGGCTGTCTACATTCGGTCGAAGTACCACTGCTGGTATCTCTCCCTTTTATTTTCTTTTGGTTTTATTTTATTTATTGGGATGTTCATTCTGTGTTTCATACTTATTTCTTATCTTTCCAAATGAACTCCGAGGTACTTTATCTCTAGTGGGGTTTACCATCTCTGTTGTCGGCTCATCTTTGACTCGCCACAAACATGTGTATCAGTTCTCTAATGATGAAGCTGATTCTGATTATAATGTTTTATTTTATTCTTTAGATTGTGAGAGCGAGTTTGAGTGAATGTCTTTTGGCTCTAGGGACTTCAAGCTTGAGGAAAGTCTTCGGGATACTTTGTTTGCTTGTGGTAGAGTTTTCCTTCCTTTGTCCCCTTCCCAAGGGCGATCACGTCATTCTACCACAGCTCCTCCTGGGTTTTCTTCCCCGGCTGACTTCGTCGGGACGGCAATGACGTCGTTGCTCGGGAAATGGTGACGAGGTACCTATGAGCACGCGAGTCCTCTCGCCATCCTGGTATCCGTTTTACATCACGCCAACTCCATCTATTGGTGAGTTTGACATCCTTGCTAGAGAGATGAGGGGAATTATTACCTCGGCTCATGCTTCGTTGTCTTCTTCGTGTCCCTTGCATTCTCATCGATGGCTTTCTTTTGTAGATCCCCTTGCCGCCGACTCCGAGAGTGAAGAGGATCCAGAGAAGAATCCCGAGTTGAAATATACTTTGGAGCCTAAGATGGAAAGTGATCCAGAGTCTGAAGACTACGACATGATGTTTGGGCCCACTAGAAGAGCTATTCCTTCGATCGTTCCTGAGAAAGAAGTCGACTCCAGTATTCCCCAATCTGTTCCCCAGGCGATTCCTATCATTCCCACAGTTAACCCGAACCCTAAAAGTTCTGTTGAACTTGCTAATTCCGCTATTGCTGATAGAGAGGCTGAGAGCCGAAAGAGCCCGTGAGTGTGGAAAAGCAATCGCGGATGAGCCCGATTTGGAAGTGTTGGGTAATTTAGGTTTTGTTCAAGGTGTTTCTCGCCCTTTCGACCATCATGCCCCACTAATCATTGATCCAACTTCTCTTTCTCGTAATTCTTTCAGTTTGGTCATTATGACCAGGGCTGCTGCTTCTTCTCTTTCTACCCTATGCATGTCTTGGATCAATATCGTCTATTCGCTGGTCAGGTTGTTCATCTCCGAGGGGTCCTCCGTTAATTTGGAAGAAAGATTAACTATTCTAGATACTGATAATGTTGAATTAGCCTCCCTTGTAGATTATAAGAAGGAACTTCTATAAGTTCTGGACTTTGAATTAAGGTTGGAACAAGCTACTCTTGAATTTGTTAGGATTAGTTTGACAGAGGCAGAAATTGCCAGAGATGCTTCTAGAGTCGAAGCTGCCGAGGATAGAGCTAGGTTGATAGAAGTAGAGGCTCGTGTTAGAGCACTGGAAGAACATGTCATCCACTCCCGAGCTGTCAAAGAGAGGGCAGTTCGAGCCGACGCGCAGTCGAAGGAAATGGAGGATAAGATGGCCGATATCTTCCAATCTTTCAGTGGTCGAAAAAAGACTGACATTTCCTTTTTAGTTTGGCAGGTTGACCCTTTAACTTGTTCTGATCCCCTGCGTGGGTAAAAACTTTATTTATAATGATGGCTTGTAATTATGAATTATGAATTTCTCCTTCCCATCTTCTTGTTATTGTCTGGTAGTTGTTATGAACAATATGCCATGTCTTTATGATTCACGAACTGTTAATTCATCGGTTGCTAATTTGTGATTTCTGATATGTGTTGGTTTGTATTTATAAATTGTTGTGTACCTTTGCCTTGCATGCCGATCATGTGTGTGTTTGTGCTCCTTTCTGAAACCTTCTCTTTCCATTTGTCGCGCCGATGTCTCAATTTCTTTTTTTAGGTGTCTTTTCCGATCTGATACTACCTGTTTCGATCCCCATAATCAATTTCTTTTATCCTCGACACTTTTCTGATTCCTATTACTTCCTTCTCTGGTAGTCCCAAGTCTTTCATCCCGAGGTTGATTCCGATACCCCTATTTATCTTGAAATCCCCTATGTGCCTTTCTGATGTCTTTATTTGCTCTTCCCGATACTGACGTTTGCCCGAAGTTTTATCCTTTTACTTTGATATTGATACATCTCCCGACTATTATTCCAGAATTACCCGGTGGTTCCGATCTGTTCCTTCCAATTATTCCCATACCCCTAAAATTTATTCTTTTGCCTGACACTGATACTTCCGCCATTCCCCTGTATTTCATGCTCCAACATTTGCTCCTTTTTTTGGAGTCAACATTTGTCCCAAAACTCATTCCTTTTATTCTTATATAAACCTTTAATTCTGATGTTATCTTCCGATCCTAGTGCATCTTTCAGAATTATTCCGTATTCTGATACTGTTGTTCTTCCTTTACTCATTCCTTTGTTCCTATTCATTCCTTCCAAGTTTATCTCTGCATTTCCCATACAGCCGTTATATCTCGAAATATATCTTTTTATTCAAATACCGACGTCCATCCCCTTATTTTAGCATGTCTTTATTGAGATTTTACCTTTTTATTCTGAGCCTATCCATTTTACATTTTTTATTCTGTTTTAGCTATTGATATTCCATAATCCCCGTATTTTATGCTATGACATTCCTCCCTTTAGTGCTTCTATTCACATTGTGGCAATTTCTCATGTTATTCAGATTCAAATTTAGTGATTCATGTTCCATGAGGCAAATATCCATAACCACATAACAAGATTTTTCATGCAACTTTCCCCTTTTGATGTTGTAAAAAAACCATTACCCGTCTGGCCTAATGCCTTATTTCTATTCAAGTATGACCTAATGCCTTTATTATAAGCAGTAAGAGGTTGCATCACCAACATCGTTTGTCATGTTATATGGCTCATTGGTAGTACTTCTTTAGGTGCTGGACGTTCCATGGATGTGGCACCTTCTTTCCGTCTACTTCTTTCAGCTCATATTCCCCTTTTTCCAATACCCTTCTGATCATATATGGGCCTTTCTAGTTCTGTCCACTGCTTTGTGCAGCCGGACCTAACACTTTTTAGAGTACATAGTTCACCTCCTTTGAATTGTCTTAGTTTCACCCTTGAGTTGTAGAATCGTTCGGCCCTCTGCTTGTATATTGCGTTATGCATTTCTGCATTCAGCCTCTTCTCTTCTAGTAAATCCAATCTCTCCTGAACCAGTTTGTCATTTCCTTCCACTCTATGGAAAGCAACCCTCGAGTTAGGCTCTCCGATCTCTACTGGGATCACCACTTCTGTACCGAAAGCCATTGAGAAGGGTGTCTCATTAGTAGAGGTCATCGTCGTCGTCTTGTATGACCACAAAACCCCTAGCAATTCCTCCGGCCAACTCCAGTCTAGTTTCTTCAGCCTAGCCTTCAAGGTGTGCTTGATTATCTTTTTTATCGCTTCGACCTGGCCGTAGGACTGAGAGTGATAAGGTATGGAGGACCACTTTTTTATGTTGTAGTCCTCGCAGAACTTCCTCAACTTGGCGTTATCAAATTGCCTGCTATTGTCTGTGACGATTACGCAAGGTATACCGAAACGCACACAAGGTTCTCCAGATAAACTTTTCTACTCGAGCCTCAGTGATGGTTGCCAGGGCTTCTGCCTCTGCCCACTTCGTGAAATAATCCACAGCTACTATGGCGAACGTAACTCCCCCTTTGTTGTTGGGTAATGGGCCTATCTGATCAATTCCCCACTTGGTGAAAGGCCAAGGATGGAAGACTGATGTTAATTACTCTGAGGGCATTCTTGTGATTGGTCCTAAACTTTGGAAAGTAGTGCAAGCTCGTACGTCCTGAGTAGCATCCTTTTTCAATGTCAGCCAGAAATATCCCTGTCTGATCACCTTCTGAGCTAAAGCAATTCCACCTGTATGGTTCCCACATATGCATTCATGTATCTCAGCAAGCACGTAACTCGCCTCATCTGGGTTCAGACATTTCAGGAGTGGTGATAAATATCCCCTCTTATACAGCTTCCCCTAAATCAACACATATCTCGCCGATTTGAGTCTTATCTGGTGGGCTTCATTCTTATCCGGGGGGTTGATCCCGTTTCCAGATATTTCCTGATTGGGGTCATCCACGACACTTCAGACAGTTGGTCAGTTAAAACCCAAACATTGGTATCCGATGGCTTTTTATGCTTCACGATGTTGATGTTGTTGAGGTCTTTTGCGTTTGATGTCATGGCCAGTTTGACTAACGCATCTGCCCCCATGTTTTCCCTCCTATCAATACACTACAAAAATACATGTTTTAATCTTTGTAGCATACCAGCCGCTAATCCTCTCTAGTGGCTCATCTGATCATCTTTGGCTTCGTATTCCCCTCGTACCTGATTCACCACCAATTGGGAGTCACTATATACCAGAAACTCATCGGCGCCCATGGCCAATTGATGAGTGATATTTTAACCTAGATTTTAGTGTCTTTCTAGGTCTCTTTTTTGTGTTATTTTATCCGTATTTGTATGTTACTTGGGGGTTGTTATGTGTTTTTTATGAAATTATGTGCGAATTAACTAAATCATATGTAAAACAAGTAAAAATAGAGCAAAAATGGAGACGGGAGATGAAATAAGGAAGAAGAAACAGGGCAGCATGAACACGACCGGCCGTGTAGGGTACACGAGTCGTGTTGCAGCACACGGCCCGTGTACCGAACACGGGCCTGTAACATTTGGCCGTGTGGAGTCATCAATTTATCCAACATAGCCACCCTTTGGCCGTGTTGCATCACATGACTCGTGTGCCGTCTTGAGTAAAGTTTGATCAAGAAACCCTGACACGACTCAACTCGTGTTGCAGCACATGAGTCGTGTCGGTGCCAGATCAGAAAATTTTTCTACATCTTCTAGAAGGTCTCCAAGGGGTATAAATACCAATTCATTCAACATTTTGATCATATTGGATTCGAAATTCAGCTTCCCACACACCTCACACACCAATTCCTTCATTTTACACCACATCCTTCATCACTTTCATCCATCTATTCACTCCATCATCATCTCACCATAATCTTTCAACCAAGTGAAGAGAAGAAGCAAGGAAGAAAGGAAAATTGCAAGGAAATGAAGGAGATAACCATTGGAGCCAATCCAAGGGAGTTTTCATCCAATTTTTATAGTAAACCTAATTGTGTTATCATGACTTGTATAGTTTTTAATGTCTATGTTAATTATCTTATGATTATGGTAGGCTAATCTCCCTTGTAAGATTAGCAACATGAGAGTTGTTGGTTAATTTTGGGGATCTATGTATTTTAATTCATGTGTTGATTGGATTTATGCTTTTTTATCATTGATTGTTAATTGCTTGATTTGTGTTGTTGAATTGTGTGATTTATTGTCATAGGCATGTGGTTAGATTGAGAAATCAATTATATGTTTAGGATAGTTTATTGAATCAATTCATCATACACCTAAAGTGCATTATAAGTCTTAAAGAGATAGACATATCCTTTAGGATTTAGAACACTTTGATAGGACATCCGATTGGTTTGATCGAGAGGTTGATTGATTGTGTGAGGGGATTCTCATTTAAGCTTAGTACCTAGTTGGAATTGTTTTAGTGAGAACCAATCCATTGAGCTATTTTGGGATTCTTCTTTGGATTCACATTCTATTCATTTCAAGAGAAAGTTTAGAAGAGATTAGTGTTGGCCCTTAATCATTTATCCATGATGTACATGAATTTGATACATAATTCCTAGAGTTAACACTTCTTAATTGTTGTAAATTTCACTTTTGTTTAACATGGAAAACCAATCACATTCATTTTAATTTCGTCTACTTGATCATTGCTTGTTCACTTGCAATGATTGATTTTAATTACTTGTTTGACAAACAAAACTTTGATGATTCATCTCTATAAAATCACAAGAAACGTGAGATCGCTTAAGCACTAGTGCCTACCTCCTCGTGGTTCGATAAATTCTTGAATTGGTCAACCCGACTATAAGTTATGGCTAATCAAATGGCGCCGTTGCCGGGGAGGCAACTATTCCTAGTAGCTTGAAGAAGGATCATTTAAGTGATCTTAATAGAGACATTTTTATTTTTGTTATTTGTAGTTGCTTTTGAAAACTTTGTTCTAACTTCTTTAACTTTGGAAGGTGTATGCAAACAAGATCAAAAGGGAAACAAGTTGAACCTATTGATCTAGAAATTGAACACACTTGCCGGAGAAGGAGAAAAGAGAACAAAACCAAAAATAGTAATCAAATGGCGAACAATCAAGATAATGAACGTGTTGATGATACAAATGATGGAAATGGAGTGCAAAATGCCCAAGTCAATGCAAATCAACAACAAGCTCTACTCCAACAAATGATACACCACGTGCTTCTTCAACAAGGTTTGCAACAACCTTATGCGCCACCACCACCACCTCCGGTGAATCGAGGGCTTCAAGTAGATCCAAGGGTGATCCGGGATTTTTTTATGCCAAGGGCAATGCCATAAATAATGGGACCACCAATCAATGCCAACAACTTTGAATTTAAATAGGGCTTGATTTCTATGGTGAGAGAGCAACAATTTAGTGAAACGCCGAATGAAGATCCTAATGCTCATCTAGCTCAATTTATTGAGATTGCCAACACCATGAAGATGAATGGGGTGAGCGATGATTGTATCAAGATGAATGGGGTGAGCGATCATTGTATCAAGTAGAGCAAGGTACGCTTCTTCCAAATAGTGTTAGTGGGGAACAATGGGCTATGAAAATGCCATGTGTGGAAGATGTACAATACATGCAAGGAAGGAATTACCAAAGTAACTATCAAAATAATTACCAAGGTAATTTCAACCACAACCAAGGACACTATCCACCATGGCAAGGAGGTTTCAATGTTCAAGGTAGTGGAAGCTCATACCCACAACAACAAAGGAGGCAAGATAACTTCTCTTATTCAAACCCGAGCAATGCGATTACTTATCTCCTGGGGTATCATCCGGGAGCTAAAGAGCCAAATAATGAAGGGAAAACAACCACCGAAGAACTCATTGAAAAGTTGATTGCATATAACAACGCTCAAGATGAGACAAGAAGAAAGATTGATGAAGCTAATGATCGAAGATTCAAAGCCTTGGAGCATTCGGTTGGTCAAATTGCTAGTTCGTTGAGCGCGAATGAAAAAGAAAAATTTTCTTCTACCACCTTTGTAAATCCAAAAGAGCAATGCAAGGCAATCACATTGAGGAATGGAATAAACTATGAGGGACCTTCTATACCTACGGAAAATGAAAAGGTAGAAGAGAAGGAGGTTGAGGAAAACTTGGTTGAAGAAGAGTTTGTGAAAGAAAGTGAAGTTGAAGTAAAGGTAAATTATAAAACAGATGTGGTTGAATTTGAAGTTGTTGAAAAGAAATGGCAAAGAACCAAGGCAATGAAAAAGAAAGAGGATGAAGTGGAGTTGGAAAGGGATAGTTGGGGTATACCAGAAACTCAAGTGCCTATTCCTTTTCTGCATAGATACTTAAAGAAGGGCCTTGATGAAAAATTTGCAAAGTTTTTAGAGATTTTCAAGAAAATCCACATCAATATACCCTTTACAGATGCTTTGATACAAATGCCTCATTATGCCAAGTTTTGAAAGACATCATGGAAAGAAAAAGGAGCTTAGTGGAGAATGAGACCATCAATTTGACGGAGAAGTGTAGTGCCATAATGAAAACCCTACACAGCCACCCCTGTGGCCGTGTGCAGTAACACGGGCCGTGTACCAAACACAGCCCTGTCCAGAAGGGCCATGTGCGAGCATCAGAAGACACAACACGACCACCCCTGTGGCCGTGTGCTGCACACGAGCCGTGTAGGTATTGGGATCAGAAAATTTCCAGAAACTTCTAGAAGCTTCCCAAGGGGTATAAATACCCATTTATTCAACATTTGAAAGAGATTCGGTTCCTAGGCCCTGCACACACACATCACACACCATTCCTCCCATTTTACACCACCATCTTCATCCATTCACCATCCATTGGATCTACCATCATCCCACCATCAAAACCTTCAACCAATTGAGAAAAAGAAGCAAGGAAGAGAGGAGAATTGCAAGGGAAGGAATGAGATCACAATTGAAGTACTTCAAGGGAGTTTTCATCCATACTTTGTAGTGAAACCTTATTGTTTATCATGTTTTATAAGGATCTTAATGTCTATGTTGATTTCCTTTTGAATATGGTAGACTAATCTCCCCTGTGAGATTAGCAACATGAGAGTTGTTAGATAATTTTAGGATTTGTGTATTTGAATTCATATGTTGATTGGGTAAATGGATTTTCTATCAATGATGTTTAAGATCTTGACATTTATGACGATTTGTGTATTTAGTTGTTCTAAATATGTGATTAGATTGAGAAATTAATTATGTACTTAGGATAATTGAGTGAATCATTTCATCAAACACTTCATGTGTATTATAAATTGTAAAGAGATTGAGAAATCCTTTAGAATTTTGATAGAACATGTGATTGGTTTGATCGAGAGGTTGATTAATTGTGTGAAGGGGCTCTCATTTCAAGCTTAGTACCTAGTTGGAATTGTTTGAGTGAGAACCAATCCGTTGAACTAATTGAAATTCATATCATATCCATCTCGAGAGGGAGCTTAGGTGAACTTAGTGTTGGCCCTTAGTCTTATACCCATGATTCATATGAATTTGATGCATGTATCATAGAATTTCCACTTCTTAATTATTGTTGATCTCACTTTTATTTAATTTGGAAAAACACCCTTCATCCATCTATTTTTGTTTGATTGATCATTGCTTGCTTGCTTTGATTGATTTTATTTACTTATTTCAACAACCTCCTTTGATGATTCGTCTCTATAAAATTACAAGAAACGTAAGATCGCTTAATCTCTAGCGCCTACCTCCCTGTGGTTCGATAAATTATTTTAATTGGTCATTCCTACTACAAAATGGCTAATCAGTTTCCTCCAAAGCTCAAGGATCCAGGGAGTTTTGTCATACCATGTGAAATGGGTAAGAGTGAAGTTCATAAAGCTCTTTGTGATCTTGGGGGCTAGTATCAATTTGATGCCTATATCTATCTTTAAGAAACTTGGTATAGGGGAAGTAAAGCCTACATCCGTTACATTGCAACTTGCGGATAGCTCTTTGACTTACCCTAAGGGAATAGTTAAGGATGTGTTAGTTAAAGTGGGAAAATTCATATTCCCGGTGGATTTTGTGGTGCTTGATATGGACGAGGATGCGAATGTTCCATTGATTTTGGGGCGTCCATTTTTTGGCCACGGGGAGAGCTTTAATTGATGTGCACAAGGGGGAGTTGACATTGAGAGTAAATGAAGAAGAAGTGGTATTTTCATTCAGGAGTGTGATGAGGCATCCAGATGAGAAGGAAGAATGTAGAAGGATTGAAATGATTAATGAAGTTGTTCAAGAGAATTGGTCATTCTTCTTATCTATAGATACTCTCGAGACAAGCATAAGCCACTCTCTTACTTTATCTCTTAACTCTAACTTTTCTTTCCATTGTCTAGAAGATGATGATATAAATGATTGCTTACATGATTTGAATGCTTGTAGGGAAATGTAAGAAGAGGAAGCTAAGTTGATGTACTATGGAAAGAGAGAATATCTTTCTTTGGAAGTTGAAGGTGAAGAGCAAAAAGTGGAAAAAGGAAAGTGGATTTGAAGCCTTTACCCGATCACCTTATGTATGCATATTTAGGAGACAACAAGACTTTTTCGGTAATCGTGTCATCATCTCTTTCTCCTTAAGAACTTTATAAATTGTTGAAGGTGCTTAGAGAGCACAAAACTGCTATTGGGTGGAGTCTTGCTGATTTGAAATGTATAAGCCCCACAATATGCATGCATCACATAAGGTTAATTGATGAAGATAAGTCATGCATACAACCTCAAAGGCGTTTGAACCCAATTATGCAAGTAGTGGTAAGGAAAGAAGTTTTGAAATGGTTAGATGCTAACATTGTTAATGCCATAAGTGATAGTCCTCATGTAAGTCCTTTGCATGTTGTGGCAAAGAAAGGGGGTCTAACCATTGTTAAGACGGAATTTGATGAAGAGCTTGCTACAAGGGTGAAAACGGGTTGGAGAGTGTGTTGTGATTATAGGAAACTTAATGAAAACACTCATAAAGATCATTTTCCTTTGCCTTTTATTGATCAAATGCTTGATAGATTGGCGGGATACAAGTATTATTGTAAACTAGATGGTCACTCGGGGTACAACCAAATCATGATAGCCTCCGAGGATCAAGAGAAAACAACTTTTACTTGTCCATATGACATGTTTGCTTTTTATAAATTGCCCTTTGGGTAGTGCAATGCCCCCGCCACCTTTCAACATTGTATGATGGCCATTTTTGGGGGATTGATTGAAAATATAATGGAGGTTTTTATGGATGATTTTTCCCTCTTTGGATCTTCATTTGATATACGTTTGGCTAATCTTTCTATGGTTTTGCAGCGATGTCAAGATACGAACCTAGTCTTGAATTGGAAAAAATGTCATTTTATGATTCAAGAGGGTATCGTACTTGGACATCACATTTTGGAGAAAGGTTTGAAAGTTGATAAGGCAAAGGTTGTATCCCTTGAACATCTTGCCCCACCAAAGAATGAAAAAGGGGTTAGATCGTTCCTTGGCCATGCCGGGTTCTATCGATGTTTTATAAAGGATTCTTCTAATATAGTCAAACCTTTGTGTAAGTTGCTTGAAAAAGATGCTCTGTTTGAGTTTAATGATGAATGTCTTGATGCTTTTAAGGTACTCAAGGAAGCTCTAACTTCTTCACCAATCCTTGTCTCTCCCGATTGGGGTAAGCCCTTTGAGCTTCATTGCGATGCAAGTGACAATGCATTAGGAGTGGTGCTTGGTCAAGTAAGAGAGAAGAAGTTTTGAGCTATCTACTATGCATCCAAGACGTTCAATGCAAATCAAAAGAATTATACCATAACGGAAAAAAATTCTTATCTGTGGTTTATGCATTTGAAAATTTTCGTCCATACCTAGTTGGCACAAAAACCATCATTTATACGGATCATGCTGCCATTAGGTATTTGATGAGTAAGAAAGATGCTAAACCAAGACTAATTCATTGGGTTCTTTTATTGCAGGAGTTCGATATGGAGATACGTGACAAGAAGGGAGTTGAAAATGTTATAGCCGACCACTTGTCACGTTTGGAAAATATTGAGGAAGAAGGAACCATGGAGTTCATTAAGGATGTGTTTACGGATGAAGAGTTACTTCAAATTGATTTTCAAAGGATGTATACTTTATGTGAGACTGGGAGGCCATGGTATGCGGATTTTGTGAGCTATTTAGCTTGTGGTCTTAATCCGGATCATCTAACCGAGTCTAGGAGGAAGAAAATCTATCATGATATCAAGAAGTACTTGTGGGATGATCCTCTTCTATTCAAAAATTATCCAGATGGAATCATACGAAGGTGCATCCCGGAAGAGGAAAAGTGAGTGTCATGGAGATGTGCCATAGTTCACCATATGGAGGACACTTTGGATTTCAAAAGACAGGAGCAAAGATCTTACAGTCGGATTTGTTTTGGCCAACTTTGTTTAAGGATTGCAAGGAGTACATCAAGGGATGTGATCGGTGCCAAAGGATTGGAAGTATAGGGCAACGTGATCAAATACCCATGAGGAATATTTTTTAGGTTGAAGTGTTTGATGTATGGGGGATGGATTTCATGGGCCCATTTTCGCCTTCCAATGGTTACCTTTACATATTGCTTGCAGTAGATTATGTATCTAAATGGGTGGAAGCAATCCTGACAAGGACAAATGATGCTCCAGTGGTCAAGACTTTCTTAAAGAAGAACATCTTTGCTAGATTTGGGGTGCCAAAGGCCATGATTAGTGATGGGGGATCTCACTTCATCAACAAGCTTATTGAGAAGCTATTGAATGACTATGGAGTGAAGAATAAGGTTTCTACACCTTACCATCCTCAAACAAATGGCTTGGGTGAGGTGTCAAATAGGCATGTAAAGCTTGTACTTGAGAAAATGGTCAATGAAAATCGAAAGGATTGGTCTTCTAAGCTTGTCCTTTGGGCCTATCGAACGACTTACAAGACCACTCTAGGTTTTTCTCCATACAAGCTTGTTTATGGGAAAGCATGTCTTTTACCCGTGGAGTTGGAACATAAGGCATTATGGGCCCTTCGGAAGTTGAACTTTGATGAGAAAGAATCTGGAAAGAAAAGGTGTCTCCAATTGGTTGAATTGGAAGAGTTTAAAGAAGAAGCTTATTCAAGCTCAAGAATTTTGAAGGAGAAACTCAAGAGATGGCACGATGAAAGGATCAAAACTGGATTTTATTCCGGGGGATAAAGTTCTATTGTTCAATTCAAGACTTAAGTTGTTCCCTGGAAAACTTCGTTCTAAATGGACCGGTCCATACTTGGTAATTGAGACTAGAGATGATGGTTCCTTGAAACTTGAAGGATTAGATGGAAGTGCTTTTGTGGTTAATGGTCAAAGGGTGAAGCATTACCATTCTCCCTTTCTAAGGGAGTTGGTATATGTGGATACCTTCACCTCTTGAACGATCGTATCCTTTTAGTAGTTTAGGTTGTAAATAGTTTCGTATTCTTGTTTTGCATTTTGGTCTTGTAGGTGGATTGTGCTTGTGAGAAGGAGTTTTCAAGATATGAAGGGTACTTGAATTGAAGTGTGTAAGTTCGTGACACCACTTTTTGCAAACTTAATTCGAAACTCTTGTTTAATTTAAGTTTGGGGGGATATGGTGTGGTGTGATATTCTTTTCTTGAAAGCATATATTTTTCGTATTTTTTGGGCTAATTTTGAAAATTTTCTCATAAGTTTTGATGTGATTTTGGTCCGTTTGGTTGTGTTGAAGTAGATGATAATCCTTGTTTTGATAACTAATGTTGAGCTAATGATGTTTAGGAATTGTGAGCATGAATAGGGAGTATTCGAAGCATTAAAACAGGGGAAGACAAGACTTGAAGTTGAAAATTAGAGAAATCAGAACTGCAGGTACACGACCCATATCGCCAACACGGCCCTATAACATGTGGCCGTGTGGCGACATCAATTCGTCCAACACAGCCATCCTTTGGCCGTGTAGTGTTGCACGAGTCATTTCCGCTGTCGAGACTTGAGCCGTGTCACCAATACGGGCCTGTAAGAAACAGCCGTGCGGAGACATCAATTCACGAAACACGGCCACCTTTTGGCCGTGTTACGTGACATGATTCGTGTCGTGTCTGGAGTCAGATTTTAAAACCCGACTGTTAGAACACGGCCAGTCACTCCCATTGTGCATAATCCTTCCTCGTCGTGCGATTTCACTTCTAAACTCCACAAATTATCAACCAAAATCAAAATTGTGTAAGATTGTGCGATATAAGTGTGATACTCAAGGCTTAAACATCAATTTCTTTCCATTTGATTCAAGAACATTCAAGGTATGATCTCTTGTGCCCTAGTTTTCATTTGAAGGAGGTTTTGAATGATGGTATGTTTGAAGCATATTTAGGATTGTGAAACATGAATTTGCAAGTTTAATTTTTGGATTGATTGAAATTGTGCAAGAATTAGGGTTCATGAGGAAATTGAATTTGGGGATTTTTGATGGTGATTGAATTAGGTGCATGTGATTTTAAAAATTGATTAATAATGCTTCTATGATGATTGTATTATTGTGGAATAGATTAGGTGTTGAGGATTTGAGCATGAGGGAATTGTAAATTCTTGTTGAAATAATTTTGAAATATGTTGAATGTCAATTGTTCGATGAAATTCCTACTTGAGTTTTAGAGTTAAACTGAAGGATTTACATGAATAATGAACATTTTTAATACATTGTTGGATAAGTTGTACACATGTGAAGAGAGTATGATGAAATTCATGAAAGAATGGAAGGATAAAGATGTTAAATTTGCTTGATTGGTAGCGAAAGTTGAATAAATTGTTGTGAAGTTGCTTGGATTAAAAATTGAAAATCCTTGAGGAATGTTATTTGTTGTGCTTAAATGCACGCTAGAATTAACACTTAGTTTAATAACTAGTGATGATTCTAAGTAATATGAGATATTTTGCCTCGAATTGAAGTTGAATGTAATATAAAATATGTTGAATATTGCAGATGGCTGAAAGAAGAGTAAGAAAACATAATGAAGACTTCATTATTGTTGAGACAGATATGGAACTATCTAACATTGATGAACAATTGATGATGAAGGAAATACACCCTGTGAATTTCGGAGTTGAGTTCACAGAATGGGAGAAGTATGCATTAAGATGGCAATACATAATCCCCAAGATTAGGCCAACTCGATTCCAGGATCAAGCCACTATGGTTGGTCTTGGTATAGAGGGTGATCTGAGGACCTTGTTCCATCAGGTGGACATGGAAGAGTTCTTCGACAAGAGACCTCCCACTTACCTCCATCTTACAGCACAGTTTATGAGCACCCTAAAGGTTGAGAAGGATATGAACAAGTTTCCTATCTCGATCACATTTTAGCTGAACAATGAATTGTGGGAGAAGATTCCTATGAATGAGATAAATAGGTTCTTTCGGTGTCCGATTATGAGAGTTCATCAGAACTTTCTACCAGGAGGGGGTTTCAATCAATAAAACTGGTGGAGAAAGTTAGTTGACGATGGGACAGAACCTGGTGAGTACATTCCAAGCTCTTCAAAGGGTACAGTTATAAGAAACCCAGTCATGAGGTATCTTGAAATGATTGTATCAAATACCATTCTGGGGAGATTTGAGAGTGGAGCAGTTGGTGAGAAACAGTTGTGCATCATGTACATTTTATATCAGGAGTTCAGAGTGAGTATTGCAGCTCACTTCATTTAGCATGTTGAGAGGGTGGCAAAAAGAGAAAATACTCGAGGGATTATGATTGGAAGAATGGTGACCATAATTGCTCAAGGGTTAGGCATCGACCTTAGAGGTATGCCAGACATGATGGTTAGTGAGGGACTCACTTACACACAACTTATAAAGATGGAGTTCCTATCATTTATAGAAAACATGTATTGCTTGAGGCAAGATAAGGGAGCTCCATTTCCTCTATCTGCTCCTGAGCTCACCACGGTGTCTGGACAATGAAGGCAGCAAAATCTAGCAATGTCGAGTCCCAACCACTCCGCAGTTGTGAGAGCCTTCTACAGACAGAATAGAGAATGAGTGGTGGCAGCGCTCCGACAGATGAGAGTAGAAGAGAATCCGGAGCTAAGAAACTTGAGAGCTGAACCAGTGGACATGGAGGTAGGAGATGAAGAAGAGCAACCTCATCATGTGGAATTTGAAGAGAAAGCACCAGAGCCTCTAGTATTTGAGCAAGAAGAAGATGATGACCAAGAGGAGGAGTTTCAACAACAACAGTTTATGGGACCCGAAGTGGGGAATGCGAGGTGGAATTTTTTAGAAGATGAAGTCAGGGAGATTAGACAGACTCAGCAGTCACGGAGTGTGATGATGAGGGAGATCCATGAGGGGCAGCGTCAGAGGGATTATAATGATGAGCAAGCTCGTACCCACTCGAACAACATGGAGGAGATGTTCAATATGATGTTTAACTTCCAGTTTTCGGGTTCACCTCGTGCCTACAACCCTTGGATAGCTTACCAAAGGACACCACCTCTCCCACCGGAGAATTGAAGGGAGTACTTTTAGTGCTCAACACTTCTTTAACTTATTTCTAGTTAATTTGGATTGTGATGGATTTGATACTTCACTTGTTTTGTTTTCGGATGTTTTAATTTCGTAATTTAGGATTTCTTTTCAATTAAGGATGAGATGAGATGTGACTTATATTGATCATGGATGGGTGGATTTTGTGTTTCATGTCTCTATGTGGTGATTTTTGTTATTATTTGTTTGGTTTCATTTTCTTTTATGTGTGGTCATTTTATATTCTTGTTTAGGAGTCGTTTTGGTAGTTCATTTTTGGGAGGTTGTGAGTCATTTTGAATATGAGAGATGATACATTGTCGTGATAAGTGATGACAAGTTATGATTAAGAATCTCTACACTTTTGAATTGTGACATGTTCTATTTAACTTGTTCAATTTTGAGATGAATGTGGTGTAATAAGTTCCTTAAGGTCCAATGCATAAACTTGTGAGCATTTGAGCCTCAACCATGCATACATGGTTTTTCTTCATGAGTGGATCGATTGTTCGTTGATTAGCTAGAGCTTGCTCAAGGACTACATGAATAAAGCCGATTATTAGAGATTGATGATATGATTTAAGGTCATCCTTGTCATGAAAAGTCATCGCCAAAAATTTCCATACCATGAACATCATCCCTAGTCAACCACTTGGAGCCTATAAGCCTATTTCTTGTGAATTTAGAACATTACAAGCCCTGATTACCCAATGAGCCTTATATATATACCATAAAACGGAAGACGCTCAAGATACAAGTGAGAAAAATGATGAAAAGAGTATGAGAAAAAGATGCATATGCAACCTTTAAAATAAGAAGAAGAGCGAATCAACAAAGACGCTCAAGATATTAAAAATCAAAAGAAGGGAGCATACAATCAATAAATGGAAGAAAAGGAAAAGTGAAGTGATGATTAGTGCTTGAAAGTTACAAAAGATAAAAGGGAAGAAAGAAAGTGGAGGAATGAAAGAAGGTAGCTACCTTTTCGATTACTTACACGTGTTAGTCACTTTTATCTAAATATTCCCTACCCTACCAAAGAGCCTATCATTACATCCTTAATGAAAGACCTTTTTGATCATTGATTGAAAATATGGTGGTTTGTAAATGTAGTCCACGAGCAAGCTTATAGCGTGTCGAGCCAATCGATTGATGAGTATTGATTTACCCTATTTAAAAGAGTGTTGAGAGAAATTGATAGTATATGTGAGGCTTGGACCAAAAGGGACTATATTACACCTTATTCTCTTTGGATTGAACTTGTTAAATTCTTATGCCATGAATCTAATGTTGTAGGATAACTTAGCATGAGTTGTAGTTCTTGTTGCTATCGATGTGTTACTTCTTATGTTCGTTAGTCTTTTCCTAGGTGAAAATCACTCCTCTTGGTTTATCATTTTAGTTGTTCGGGGATGAACAACACTTTAAGTTTGGAGGTGTGATGAGTGATATTTTCAACTAGATTTTAGTATCTTTCTAGGTCCATTTTCGTGTTATTTTATCCGTATTTGTATGTTACTTGGGGGTGTTATGTGTTTTTATGGAATTGTGTGTGAATGAACTAAATCATATGTAAAACAGGAGAAAACGGAGCAAAAATGGAGACGGGAGATGAAACAAGAAAGAAGAAACAGGGCAACATCAACACTGCCCCTGCCGTGTGGGGTACACGAGTCGTGTTGCAGCACATGGCCCATGTACTGAACACGAACCTGTAACATTTGGCCATGCGGAGTCATCAATTCATCCAACACAACCACCCTTTGGCCGTGTTGCAGCACACGATCGTGTGCCGTCTTGAGTAAAGTTTGACCGAGAAACCCTGACACGACTCGACTCGTGTTGCAGCACATGAGTCGTGTCAGTGCCAGATCAGAAAATTTTCCTACATCTTCTAGAAGGTCTCCAAGGGGTATAAATACCAATTCATTCAATATTTTGATCATATTGGATCCGAAATTCAGTTGCCCACACACCTCACACTCCAATTCCTTCATTTTACACCACATCCTTCATCACTTTAATCCATCTATTCACTCCATCATCATCTCACCATAAATCCTTCATCCAAGTGAAGAGAAAAAGTAAGGAAGAAAGGAAAATTGCAAGGAAAGGTAGGAGATAACCATTGGAGCCAATCCAAGGGAGTTTTTATCCAATTTTTGTAGTAAACCTAATTGTTTATCATGACTTGTAAGGTTTTTAATGTCTATGTTAATTATCTTATGATTATGGTGGCTAATCTCCCTTGTGAGATTAGCAACATGAGAGTTGTTGGTTAATTTTGGGGATCTATGTATTTTAATTCATGTGTTGATTAGATTTATGATTTTTTATCATTGATTGTTAATTACTTGATTTGTGTTGTTGAATTGTGTGATTTATTGCCATAGGCATGTGGTTAGATTGAGAAATCAATTATATGTTTATGATAGTTCATTGAATCAATTCATCATACACCTTATGTGCATTATAAGTCTTAAAGAGATAGAGATATACTTTAGGATTTAGAACCCTTTGATAGGACATCCGATTGGTTTGATCGAGAGGTTGATTGATTGTGTGAGAGGATTCTCATTTAAGCTTAGTACCTAGTTGGAATTGTTTGAGTGAGAACCAATCCATTGTTCTATTTTTGGATTCTTCTTTAGATTCACATTCTATTCATTTCGAGAGAAAGTTTAGAAGATGTTAGTGTTGGCCCTTAATCATTTATCCATGATGCACATGAATTTGATACCTAATTCCTAGAGTTACCACTTCTTAATTGTTGTTAATTTCACTTTTATTTAACTTGGAAAACCAATCACATTCATTTTAATTTCGTCTACTTGATCATTGCTTGCTGACTTGCATTGGTTGATTTTAGTTACTTGATCATTTTAATTTTTGGATTCTTCTTTGGATTCACATTCTATTATGGATTCGTCTCTATAAAATCACAAGAAACGTTAGATCGTTTAAGCACTAGTGCCTACCTCCCAGTGGTTCGATAAATTCTTGAATTGGTCAACCCGACTACAAGTTATGGCTAATCACCAATGCCATCATTAACCCGTTCAATAGGGCTTTGTATTCTGCCTTGTTATTGGTAGCCTTGAAACCTAATTTTACTGCGGTTGAGAAGGTCTCTCCAGATAGGGTCTGGATGATGACTCCAGCTCCCGGAGATGATGCAGTAGCGGAACCGTCTACGTGCATGATCAGGGTTTTCTCCTTTCCTCCCCGATTGGTGTAGGAAATGTTAGCTCCACTATGAAATCTGCCATGACTTGTCCTTTGATCGTGTTCCTCGGCAGGTATGCAATATCGAATTGTCCCAATTCTATAGACTATTTGAGCAATCTCCCTGCTGAATCCGGCCTCTGGAGCACTTGCCTCAAGGGAAACATTGTCAGTACCTCTATGGTATGTTCCATGAAATAAAGCCTTAGCTTTCTCGAACTTATAACTAGAGCGTATGTCACTTTCTCCATCACCGGGTATCTAAGTTCTGCATCCCTTAAAGATTGACTAACGAAATACACCAGGATTACAAGTTATAATTCTAAGTGAAGGGATTCCGAAGTCTTATTAGAACTATCTTATATAGATATGTGTTAATTGAATCTTATTCGGGTTAATAAGTAGGATAAAGAGTATAACTTCATAGTACCTATAAAGGGAGATCATATCGGGTTAGAGTACTAAGTACACGGGAAATAATTGATACTGATAGTACCTAGAAAGGGGGTGAATTATATCTCTTGCTCCGAGAATATTCACAAGCATCATACCCATGTTTACTTGTGTTTATAGGGTGAACTTGCATGGTTTAGTGATGCGTCCATAAACCACAAGGCAGAGTCGGACAATAACACCTGAAAAGGAAATTAATAAGTAAAACTGGATGCCAGAAGAACTACCTAATTTCTTACTTGATCACAACCATATTTTCTTTATTGCTTGTCTATTTAATTTGCTATTGAAATTATATGTTATTTAGTTTCGTAACTATTTCAAACCGATATGCCAACATAGTCTTAGTTAATTAGAATATAATTTAATTGATAATAATCCATCCCTTGGGTTCGATAATTACTTGGTTGCCTATCGAGACTACAATTGATATCATTATACTTGAGGATTAATTTTGTGTGTTGAGAAAATGCTTATCAGGGACCACGATTGTTGTAATTCCCCTGATAATTTTTGTTTTCTTGATTTGGGTACCTAGTTCCTTGAATACTTTGACCCATAGCATAGTTTACCTCCTCGATCTCCTCTTGGCTAGCTCCTTCATAGCCACCATCCTACTGCATCATTGGTACTTTCTGAGATAAATCTGTGATCTACTTTTGCTGAGACTCTAGTTACTTGCTAATATTAGCCAAGCTATAGACTATCTCATCATCTCTTCCCAACTTCACCATAGTGTGCTCAACCTGTGCTACTTTACCAAGGATATAAGTGACTCTAACTATATCAGTCGTCCAATCTCTTGAATTAATCAAAATATCCTCGAAAAGCTTCTCGGCCTTAATGGGTGACTTGGTAAGCAATGCTCCATTAGAAAAAGCATCAAGTAACACAAGAGAATCGTAATCCAACCCATTGTAGAATATACTGATGTATTGAGCTTTAGATAGCCCATGCTGTGGACACTTTCGATGCATGTCCTTGAATCTATCCCAAGATTCATGAAATTTCTCATTACCATGGATAGCAAATTGATTGATTTCTGCTTCATTTTGAACACCTTTGAAGGTGGCATGTAACGCTCCAAGAATTTCACTTTCAACTTCTCACATGTATCACATTCAGCAGCATCAAGATTATCGTATCAATCTCTCACCTTTTCATTCAGCGAGAACTTAAACAAAATTATTGTCCTCGCATCCTCATGAGCTCCTGTATCTTTTTTGTGTACTTGCATATCCAAGGACTTATTTAGATTTTGCTAAGGATCTTCAAAGGTTCCCCCAGAGAAAGGGCTCCTTTCAATCATGGTGATAAGAGTAGAGTGTAGATCGAAATCGGCTCCGGTCCATCTTGCTCCTAACAATCCCACATTGCCTCCTTCGTTGTTCTTAAAGACTTCACGGATGGCAAGTGTATCAGGATTCACTATCATGTTGACTGCCTCTACTTCCAAATTAACTTCGGTTGCAGCTTCAATCATTTAAGAATTCGGCGCGTCAACTTCAACTCCTAAATCAAGAGCCTCAGTTGGGTCTACATTCTTGTTCTTATTTTTCTTCCTCGACGATGCTCTAATCTCTGGATTATAAGGCTCTAATGCACCTGTCTTCGATCTTGTGAGCATATACCTAAGAAAATAAAGTGTTAGAAATAAAAGACAAGAATAATATAATCTCAATTAAACTAGAAATAATAAATTGATATTCTACGCCATCCCCGGCAATGGCGCCAAGAACTTGATGGGCATTTCTCAACACACAAAATAATCCCCAAGTATGATGGATATCAATTATAGTTTCGATAGGCGGTCAAGTGATTATCGAACCCAAGGGACGAATTATTATCAATTTAATTATATTCTAATTAACTTAGACTATGTTAGTAAATTTGGTATGAAAAAATTGCATAACTAAATAACATATAATTTAAATAGCAAATTAAATAACAAGCAATTAATAAGATACGACGGTGATCAAGTAAGAAGTTAGGCAGTTTTTTGGGTCATCCAGTTTTACTTATTAATTTCCTTTCCATAAGTTGATGTCTGACTCTGCCTTGTAGTTTATGGACGCATCACTAAACCATGCAAGTTCACCCTATAGACATAAGTAAACATGCGTATGATACGTGTGAATATCCTCGGAGTAAGAGATATAATTCACCCCCCTTTCTAGGTACTATCAGTATCAATTATTTCCCGTGCACTTAGTACTCTAACCCAATATGATCTTCCTTTATAGGTACTATGACTTTATACTCTTTATCCTACTTATTAACCCGAATAAGATTCAATGAACAAGTATCTATATAAGAAAGTTCTAATAAGACTTCGGAATCCCTTCACTTAGAATTATAACATGTAATCCTGCTCAGCAGTGAATGCACTCAATCAATAACCTATATATGTATTCAGACTCTATATAACAGTTAATGATGCACAAAACAACCGTGAGTATGAATTAAAAAAGCACAATCTTATATAAAATAAACCACAAGTAGTATTGTACGGAATTTATACATGGAAATTCAATTAACTCATAAAACTTTCATAACCCTAGAACTACTGGAGCGGTTCTCGTCCATGATTGATCTAGGAACAATCATGGTTGATTGGTATGATCTTACTTGACTTGCCAGATGAACCTCTCTTCACGACTCCTTCGGATGATGTTAGGGTTTCAGTGTTAGATGGATGATAGATGATGTGTGTCATCCCTTTCTCCTGCGAAAGCTCTTCTTTTATACTCATGGAACCTCCTTATGAGCTTAGGATGGGCTTTTACTTGAAGCACACATCAATTTTGGTAAAAGAAATCCAGAATTTCAAAAAATAGAAGCAGCGAGAATCTGTTCGACCAAATCTTGCCTGGTCGAGCAAGGCCTTCAACTCGAGCAATGGTCGTGCAAGCTCACTGTAAGTTTTTGCACATTTTGTTCGACGTCACTCATCTGCTCGACCAAGATGATTCTCGTCGAGCAGCATCTCCAAGTCGAGCAAGCTCTCTGGACAAATCTGCGTATTCTGCTCGACTTGGCCACCTTGTGCGACCAAAGTGATGATGGTCGAACAAGGTCTTAAGGTCGAACAGCCTTCGAAAATTGCCTCAAAAATTGTGTCTTCCAATTTCGAGCCTTTGAGACCTGTTTTCCTATACATATATGCTAAAAAAGCCATTGTACCCTCTGATTCCTACCTTTTTCGTAAACAAACCGAATTGTCTTAATAAAAGACTCAATCGTACTCAATTCCCACACAAATTAGAGCCCAAAATACGTGAATTTACACTCTCATCAATAGACGGGGACTATATATCGGTATGGTTGTAGTATGATTTAGAATTAGTCTATCTTGAATATAAAATTGCACTAGTGCACTTTGTGTGTATTGAGCAGGACCGCCGTGAGATCGTTCTGTATATACCGACTATATAATAGAACTAGATCTCTATTATTATGGATTTTCATACTCTTAATCCCTATACAATAACCTCGACACATAAGCTAGTATTTATTTCTTTGATTCACCAATGAGTGAGATTTAATTATTAAATCAATAAGCTCGGTGAGTTGGGAGATGGTACGGTCTCTATGGTGTGTTGTTTATTGTAGAAGGAATTTATGTCCTAACGGAATTGGTTGATGATGTCCCCTTTGTTGGATTGTATACTAAAAGTCTAGCTTTAGTATGAACAATATTTTAATAATTTATTTGAAATGAGAATCAATGATCAAATGATTGCGTCTTATAATTTATTTATATGTCCGATGCAATAGTCCACTTACTTTATACTATAGATAATATGTTGTGCGACAACATGCGGAAGATCATATTATCGGTTTCATTATAAAGTATAAATAGATGCTCACAACTGAGATAGATGAGGACTCTCCATCGGGATGGTTGTAGTGTGATTTGGTATCAGTTTGTCTTGACTATAGAATCACATTAGTGCACTTCGTGTGAATTAAGCAGGACCGCTTGAGATCGTTCGATTTATACTGACTATATAGGAGAATTGATCTCTGTTATTATGGATGTTCGTGCTCTTAATCCCTATGTAATAACATCGACATGTAAGGCAGTATGTATTTCTTTGATTTATCAATGGGTGAGATTTACATGTAATTAAATCAATAAACTCGATGAGTTGGGAAATAGTGTTGTCTCTATGGTGTGCTATTGATTGTAGAAGGAATCCGTGCCCGATGTAGGTTGATGATGCCCCCTTGAGGAGCTCATAAGGATTATCATGTAAACCCTGCAGGTGGATTTATTCTGACATGATAATGAGATTGAGTGGTACAACTCTCGGATGAGATATTAATTAATGGAGTTGTCAATAACTTAATTAATTAATGGGCATTGTATATCTTAAACACGGGGAGACTAACGAGCTCATAATAAGAAGGAGCTCATAACGTAATTATGTGATTAGAACAGTAATGCAGTAATAATATTTTAGTGGTATATATTATTATTATTGGACTTAAGTATAACTCTTGGGCAAAACTTGGATACTTAAGCCCAATGGAGGCCAACTATAATTTCTCCTCCTGGTTCCTGCTGTAGCCCATATATAAGTCATCTCACCTGTCCAGAAACCCTAACAATATATGCCTAACATTATGAGGAGGGTGAGAGAACAGCAGATTGAGAAGATCTTGAAGATGGTCGCCCACACGACGTCGAGATTGAACTTAGGAATACAGTAGAAGATCAGAAAGTTGTTTGCTGCTACTGTTCGTCAACTTCCATGATTTTTTTAAAATCATGTGGAACTCCAAACTATACTAGAGATACACCGTTAAAGAGTGGACCATTTTGGTGAATAGATCACTCAAATCGAATGAGGAAGTTATGCCCAAAACCGTGTGGCTGCGCAGGCTGCCGGCTAGAATCTTTCTTCTTCAACATACCCTAGTGAAATGAATACGTTTCTATGTCTTCTTGCTTCCGCTGATTATAGAATCATATGGAACCCTAACGGTTCACGTTAACCAAATAATCGAACGCCAACAATGGTATCAAAGCTTCGATTTCATGGTGAAACATGATGGCTTGACGGGACTGTGCTACGACGGCGTTGAGTGGCGGTGGCACGGTGGAGATTCGATGATGGATCACGGTTGGTCGGACGTGCCTAGGGTTAGCGAAACCCACACGATGAACAGGGGCATCGTGTTCACATCGCGACGACAGCGGGCGATGCCATGGACGATGACACGCTACTGATCGGCGGACTATGGTAGGCGGATTCATGGCTGTTTCAACGAACGGCAAGAGCGTGGATGGCCACGACTGACGGTGAGGCGTGTGGCTGCATGAACGAAAAGGTATTCCGGCGAGGGCTTGGAGAAGTTACATTTGTTGGCATCATGAGAAACAGCGGAAGGGAGTGGCGAGTGGCGCATGGTGGCGTCGCGGCTAACGACGGCACAATCAGACCGCCAGTGTATGGCATATACCAGACCGACGGTGGTGATTGCTGATCGCGTCTGAGTGGATAGCGGGCTGCGAAAAGCTTGACAAGCAAGTTTTCGGGCGATCCCTGCATATTTTTGGTCTAGTCCAAGAGCAATTCCGATCGAATCTAATGGGATTTCGGACGGGTCTGACGCCTTTTTCCCGTCGAGTCACAGGTTTTTTTGGACAGGTCTTCAAGAAGGCTAGATCGGTTTTAGCCATGTTTCCGAGCGAGTCGGCGCATGGTAAAAGTCACGACAGGCGCGGTGGCTGGGTGCGTTGGTGGCGTAACTCAAGCACGACCGGTGCATGCGTGACTGGCCAGAAGTCATTGATGGGGAGCTCTCGCTACTGGGTGTTGATGGGTCACTGGATGTATCATCCCCGGCGAGGTTGTGCGCTGGTGGCGCCGGGTGGCTGGGCGCTGCAGTTGGCAGGCGAAAGCCAAATTTATGGTGGTGGTTGACCGAAGGCGGAAGATGACGATGGATGACATCTTCACGGTTGCTGGTGGTGCTGCTAGGGTTGGACTCAATTCCTGTTGAGTCGTAGTGCACACATCATGATGTAAGGCGTGAACTGTATGAAACAGCTCACGGTGTGTAGCACGGGTCGTGTGCTGGTGCAGGTTGCCAGGCTTGGAGCCATGTGATGGGCATGGCACCGGGGAACTGCAGTGTGGTTAAGTTCTTCTGGGTATTGAACACGGTGGAACGGCAGCTTGGCAAGGGGATGTCGAGCAGGGTGCCGGAGTGGTGGAGCAGGTTGGAGGACAAGGAATTGGAGGAATTTTCTTCATGAAATTCTTCTGGAATTTTGTTAAGGTTTCGGGGCGTTGCCCCGAACCCCACAACCTGACCTGGTTAGGTCGATCCTTGCGACCTCACCGGGGAGGTTGAACTCCATATAGTCGCAGCTGTTCCATTTTAAGCTTGGTGGCGAACAATCGAATTCGCTGATATATAACTGCATATAATTGATTTAACTATTTGATTATTATTATATATGTTATGCACTATTCTCTGTGATTTACTGCCTTATGTGCCGTAATAGGAGCATGTTAGGTTGCATGTTTTATTCTTGAATATTGTATGCATGTAAAAACCCACGGTCTTAAATAACTACGTGGGAAAAGGGTATTGGTAATTATTTCCCATGGCCTCAATTATTGGTTTGTAAGTGATGTGAGTAAGCTTGCGCGTTGGCTATAGTGCCTTCCTCCCTAACGGATGAGTTTATTAATGGATCATTGGTACATACTTCTTTAAATAATTATTGTTTGTAATGTGATGCATATGAACTTGCACATTGGATATAGTGCCTTTCTTCCTAACGGATAAGTTTATATGCGGTTCACTGGTACAAAGTTATAATTAATAATTGTAGGAAGTTATCCGAGCGCGTGTGTACTTCTCCAACAGTAAGGCACATAAGCTTGGGTAGCGGACTTGGGATTAAATAATGGTGTACACTTAGGTGTAAATAATTAGTATCCTCCCCAACGGAGTCACTGCTATTATTTGCATGACTAAAGAGGAACCGACTATTAATTATTTTATCATGAGGTTAGGTTGACAAATGAAATTAATGGGTAAAATCTTTTCTTGTAAATGTTCGTGTTTGTATACGTCCATACTAACATGGCATGCAGACTCACGGTGCTTGAGATGTCGGTGAATTTTATTTTATATTATTTTGAGGGAATCAATATAAAAGGATAAATTCCAAAATTTGATCGGTGTATTTATTTGTGATTCTCTGTATTTTCAAATGGTTTTATCTCACTTATTGTTTACTAAAAGAAATCATATTTACTAGTCCAAAATTAGATGATTAGAAAAGAATCTTGGTTTTGAATTTTACTACTTAGGAAAATACATGTGTATTCTCACTAAGGAGGTCTTATGATGCCTATTAAAGTCTCTAGTGGAGAGATGAGAGGTTCATAGAAATATGATAGTCTCATGCGACTCTTTAGATACTTGAGTAAGGTTGAAAGACAAGAGATCATGGTTGACTTGATGAAAGAATTGGAAATCCTTGGAGTAGAAATTGAAGGGGAAACCCAAGTCAATTTTATTCTTCACCTAGATGTTTTGAGCAAGTTCTGCCTGAAATACAAGAGGTTGTATTTGGTGGGAAACTTCTGAAAAATAAGTGGCGAAGGAAATCAATTTTCATCAAGATGTGAACAAGGTTAGTATCTCATTTACTAGTTGTTGAAGCATAATTAGTGATGACATCTACTGACACATTGTGTATAGATACTAGAATCCCTAAAAACTTGCAACTAAGTGATGATGGGATTGTTATGTACATGGGTAATACTATAAAAGTAGTGGGAGTTTATTTATCTTACGATATGAATAAACATTTGATTTTGAGAAATTGTCTTTATGTACGTTTTCATGGAAAGAATTTCATTTCGTTTTCTATGCATTTACGGATGGATACTCCATTTTATTTAAATGACATGATCATAGTAATGAAGGATGGAGCTATAATCTGTTATGGGTACGTTGGTGACAATTTGTACACTCTTAAATCATCTTTATCCAATGAATGCAACAAATAGATTCTTATGGAAATGATTAGATAGATTATGAATTATTTGGAATTACTAAATTCCTTTTATGGGTATGCCCTAGTAACAGCATGTCGTATAACGTTTGTCTGTTTGTGGGATATCCTAGAAAAATGGAGGGTGATGATTTATTTAGTCCAAAAGATCGAAGGGTGATTGTTAACACAAACACTACATTTTTGGAGAAGGACTATGTAATAAATCACATACCCATGTATAAATTGTTCTAAAGGAAGTGAGAGGGAAAACACAAAGTATTTGTACCAAGTGTACAAGAGGATATACCACAAGGTAAACTGCATCGCGTGTCACACTTGATACACAATTGCATGTAGTGCCTTGTCGTAATGGGAGGGTTGTTTTGCAACCTGATATATATATGTTTTGGGAGAGTCGTGAGACTTGGTCCCTAATAAACATGGAATTGACCCACAAATACGACGATGCACTACAAGATAAAAATGTGATATCTTAGCAAGTTGAAATGAATTTTGAAATAGAATCTATGGATTTTAAATCAAATTTAAGGAGCTTGTAGGATCACAAAATTGTGTAAAAGCCATTGGCAGTGATCATACAAAATAAAAGAGGATCATAAGGTAAGGTGAAAACCTTGGAAGCAAAGCTTGTTGCGAAAAGGTATACTCAGAAAGAAAGGATTCGATTATGAGGGAACCTATTCGCCGGTAGTTATGCCTAAGTCGATCCGGACTCTTTTATTTGTTGTTGTTCATATTGAATATGAGGTGTTGAATTTTATACTAAAAGTCTAGCTTTAGTATGAATAATCTTATAACAATTTATTCGAAATGAGAATCATATGATAAAATGATTGCGTCTTATAATTTATTTATATGTCCGATGCAATAGCCCGCTTGCTTTATACTGTAGATAATATGTTGTGCGACAACACGCGGAAGATCATATTATCTGTTTTCTTATAAAGTATAAACAGATGCTCACAACAGAGATAGACGTGGACTCTCTATCGGGATGGTTGTAGTATTGTTTGGTATTAGCTTGTCTTAGCTATAGAATCACATTAGTGCACTTTGCTTGTATTGAGCAGGACCACTTGAGATCATTTGACTTGTACTGTCTATATAGAAGAACTTGATCTCAGTTATTATGGATGTTCGTGCTCTTAATCCCTATACAATAACCTCAGCACGTAAGGCAGTATTTATTTCTTTGATTCATCAATGAGTGAGAATTACATGTAATTAAATCAACAAACTCGGTGAATTGGAAAATAGTGCTGTCTCTATGGTGTGTTGTTGATTGTAGAAGGAATCCGAGTCTGTTATATGTTGATGATGTCCCCTTGAGGAGCTCATAAGGATTATCATGTAAACCCTCCAGGTGGATTTATTCCGGCATGATAATAAGGTTTAGTGGTACTACTCTCGGATGAAATATTAATTAATGAAGTTATCAGTAACTTAATTAATTAATGGACATTGTATATCTTAAACATGGGGAGACTAACGGGCTTATAATAAGAAGGAGTCCATAACGTAATTATGGGATTAGAACGGTAGTACAGTAATAATATTTTAGTGGAATGTATTATTATTATTGGACCTAAGTATAAGCTTTGGGCTAAGTTTGGATACTTAAGCCCAATAGAGGTCCAACTCTAATTTCTCCTCCTGGTCCCTGCTGTAGCCCATATATAAGTTATCTAAGCTATTCTAACCCTAAGAGAGACACACCTAACATGTGAAAGGGTAGATGGAACAGCAGATTGAGAAGATCTCAAAGATCGTCGCACATACGACGTCAAGATTGGACTTGTGAATACAATAGAAGATCAAGAGGTCGTTTGCTGCTGCTATCCGTCAACTTGTACGATTTTTATAAAATCGTATAGACTTCAAAACATGACGTGTGGTATATAAACGGAAAGCCATGGAAGAGAGGATCATTTTGGCACATAGATCACTTGATTCAGACATAGGATGAGAGAGTTATGTCCAAAACGATGAGGCTACGCAGGCTGCCGGCGAGAATCCATCTTCTTCAACATACCCTGGTGAAAGGTAATACGTTTCTTATTTTCATGCTTCCACTGACTGTTAGAAACATATGGAACTCTAGTAAACATGGAATTGACCCAAGAATACGACGAAGCACTACAAGATAAAAATGTGATATCTTAGCAAGTTGCAATGAATTTTGAAATACTCCTTCCGTCCTAGAGAACCGTTCACCTTTCCTTTAACCGTTCACCTTTCCTTTACAAAGGAAAGGTGAACGGTTCTCTGGGACGGAGAGAGTAGAATCTATGGATTTTAAAACAAATTTAGGAGCTTGTAGGATCACTAAATGGTTTAAAAGCCATTGGCAGTGATCATACAAAATAAAAGAGGATCATAAGGTAAGGTGAAAACCTTGGAAGCAAAGCTTGTTGCGAAAAGGTATACTCAGAAAGAAAGGATTCGATTATGAGGGAACCTGTTCACCGGTAGTTATGCCTAAGTCGATCCGGACTCTTTTATTTGTTGTTGTTCATATTGAATATGAGGTACGATAAATAGATGTCAAGATAGCTTTCCTGATTGGAAGTCTTGAAGAAAACGTCTATGTGAAGCAAACAGAGTGATTCACTGCAAAGGGCTAAGAGCATTTTGATAATAAGCTTAAAGGTGTCCATCGATGGACTAAAGCAAGCTTCAAGATCATGAAACATCCATTTTGATGAGGAAATCCAGGTATATAGATTTATTCAATGCGCGGATGTGTCTTGTGTATTGAAAAGAGTGATGGAAACATGGTGGTATTTCTTATACTGTACGTAGATGATATATTTCTCATTGGAGACAATAAAAGAGTATTACCGGGCGTATGGGTATGGTTGATAAAGTAGTATAAAATGAAGGACTTGAGAGAAGCAAAATATATCCTTGCGATCATGGTGATCACAAGATATGATGTTGTGCTTATCTCAAGTTTTATGAAATGATACAATCCTTACTCTTTTTATCATGTGACTTTATCTAAGGAAATGTGTCTTGACACAAGAGAAGATAAAGTAGATGAAAGTGGTTCCTTATGCTTCAGCGAATAAAGAAGCTTAATTTAAGGAATGCTATGCACGAGATTGGATATTTGTTTTACCGAAGGCATGGTCAGTGAATATCAAGGTAACCCGAAACAAGAATGATGAACTGTGGTAAGACATATACTTATGTACCTGAAAAGGACCAGAAATGATATGTGGACTTATCAAACATATTACTGCTTCTTATCGGTTACCTAGATTCATAATTTTCAAATTAGATAGGGTCGGCAGTAAATCCACCTCAAAGTTTATGTGTTTAATTTTAGGAAGTAGAATCATAAAATGGAGAAGTGTTATATAAAAATATATTTCGGACTCCACCATGGAAATATGATAAATTTGAGACTTTGAGGCAGCCAAAGTATTTATATGACTCTAGAAACTTCATGATGGACTTCGAAGTTTTTCTAAGTTTGTCCAAGGTTATCACAATTTATTGTGATAATAATAGTGCAGTTGCAAGCTTGAAGGAATCACGAGCCCAAAAGGCAATTAAACACATGGAGCGCGAGTACCACCTATTACGAGAAATTGTATGATGAGAGGAAGGTTGTTGTCGCCTAGATTGCATCGGATGATAACCTAGTAAATCTTTTTATAAGGACCTTAAGGCAAAATTTTTTGATGGTCGTGTAGTGAGAGTGAGAATCAGATGTATGACAGAAGACATGACAGCATAGTCTTTTAGTCTAAGAGGGAGATTGTTGGATTGTACACTAAAAGTCTAGCTTTAGTATGAATAATGTTTTAACAATTTATTTGAAATGAGAATCAATGATCAAATGATTGTATCTTATGATTTATTTATGTGTAATGCAATAGTCCGCTTACTTTATACTGTAGATAATATGTTGGGCGACAACATGCAGAAAATCATATTATCGATTTCCTTATAAAGTATAAACAGATGCTAACAACGGAGATAAACGGGGACTCTCTATCGGGATGGTTATAGTGTGATTTGGTATTAGTTTGTCTTGACTATAGAATCACATTAGTGTACTTCGTGTGTATTGAGTAGGGCCGCTTGAGATCGTTCGATTTATACTGACTTTATATGAGAACTTGATCTCTGTTATTATGGATGTTCATGCTCTTAATCCCTATGCAATAACCTCGACACGTAAGGCAGTATGTATTTTGTTGATTCATCAATGGGTGAGATTTACATGTAATTAAATCAATAAACTCGGTGAGTTGGGAAATAGTAATGTCTCTATGGTGTGCTGTTGATTTTAGAAGGAATGCGTGTCCGATATAGGTTGATGATGTCCCTTTGAGGAGCTCATAAGGATTATCATGTAAATCCTGCAGGTGGATTTATTCCGGCATGATAATGAGGTTGAGTGGTACTACTCTCGGATGAGATATTAATTAATGGAGTTGTCAGTAACTTAATTAATTAATGGGCATTGTATATCTTAAACATGGGGAAACTACTTGATGCGCGTTTTCTTTGCACGCAAAATTTATCCCCAAGTATTGGATATCAATTGCAGCTTAAGCAAGCGACCAAGTGATTATCAAACCCAAAGGACGGCATATTATCAATTTAATTATTATCTAAATTAATTAAGACAAGATGGCAATAGGATTGAGGTATGAAATTATCAACTACTAAACAATTAAATTAAATAACAAATAAAATAAAATATCACTCGAAGAATACTAAAGTGGATCAAGTAGGAGAATATGTAGCTCTAGGATAATCCAGTTTCACTCATTAATTTCCCTTTCGTGTGTTGATGTCTGACTCTGCCTTGTGGAATATGGACGCATCACTAAACCATGTATATCTACTCTATAGACGCAAGTAAACATGCGTGTAACACGTGCGAATAACCTCAGAGCAAGAGATATAATTTCACCCCCCTTTCTAGGTACTATCAGTATCAATTATTTCCCTGACCAATTGGTACTCTAACCCGATATGATCTCCCTTTATAGGTACTATAAAATTATCCTCTTTATCATACTTAATAACCCGAATTCAATTCAATTAATAAATATTCATATATGATAGTTCTAATGAAGCTTTGGAGTCCCCACACTTAGAATCATAACATGGAATCCTGCTCAGTAGTGAACGCACTCAATCAATAACCAAGATATGTATTCATACTCTACATAACAGTTAATGATGCACAAAACGACATTGAGTATATATTAAGAAATCACAATCATATATAAAATAAATCCACAAGTAGTGTTGTACGGAGTTTACACATGAAAGTTCAATTAATTGGTAAAAACCTTCACAACCCTAGTTCTACCAAAAAGGCTCTAGCCCATGATGTTGCAAAGACACAATCATGGGTGTTGGATAGATCTTACCCGGATGTCCGAAAAATACAAGATAAATTAGGAAACGAATAAAACCCTAGATGTGGGCGTCGTCGAGTCCTTCTCCGTCTTGAATTCTCCTCTTGGTTCTCCCCTTGATTCCACGGATGAATCTTTAAAGTGATGGATGGATGGAGGAAAGGATATGGATGATGGTTGGAGGGTGATCCCCCCTTGTGGGGTGTAGTATGGTTGTGGCATCTTTTATGGCTCTCTCGTTTCTTCCTCCCACGTCTATACTGCTGCATAAGCCTTCTTTTATACTTGTAATCGCACCTCCCGGGCCTGAAATGGGTTTTTTTAAGTGATCACATGCATTGACGGTGTAAAAATACGGATATGGTAAATTCCCTAGCTTCAATTCGACTTCAGCAATAGGTCGAATTGACCACTCCAAGTTGATTCGCAGGTCAAATCGGCACACTGTAAGTCCCAAGTGCTCGATTCGACCAACTGCTCTGGTCGAATCTAAGTGACGAGATCGAATCGGCATCTTCGCCAACTGATTCGACCTCGATTCGACCTGACGCCCAGGTCGAATCACCCCTGTCGTGGTCGAATCCACCTTCGACTCATATGTGCTGCCAATTCGACCTGAAGGATGGTTGAATTGATCTTCAGGTCGAATTGCACTCCTGCTTCGCCCAACGGATGGCTTCGACTTCCTTTCTTCAGTTTTCAACACTTCCACTCCGATTTCCTTCGAAAAACCACTCAAATAGCTCCAACAACACCTGATTCGTGACTTCATACAATATATATTGGTTTACAACTGATTTTGTCCTTCAAACACTCCATAATAGCACAAATCCAGGCGCATGATTCGTGAATTAACACACTCATCAACGGGCTCATAATAAGGAGCCATAACGCAATTATGGGATTAGAACGGTAGTGCAATAATAATATTTTAGTGGTATATATTATTATTATTGGACTTGAGTATAAGTTTTGGGCTAAACTTAGATACTTAAGCCCAATGGAGGCCCAACTCTAATTTCTCCTCCTAGTCCCTACTGTAGCCCATATATAAGTTATCTCAGCTGTCCGGAAACCCTAACTGATTATTCACACCTAACATTGTAAGGAGGGTGAGGGAACAGCAAATTGAGAAGATCTTGAAGATCGTCGCCCACACGACGTCGAGATTGGACTTGGGAATACAGCAAAAGATCGAAAGATTGTTTGCTGCTGCTCTTTGTCAACTACCACGATATTTCTAAATTCGTGTGGAACTTTAAATTGTATGTGTGATACGCGGTTGGAAAGCCACTTAAGATTGGATCATTTGGCGCGTAGATCACTCAAATCGGAGATCGGATGAGGAAGTTATGCCCAAAACCGTGTGGCTGCGCAGGCTGCCGGCGAGAATCTTTCTTCTTCAATATACCCTAGTGAAAGGTTTTACGTTTCTATGTTTTCTTGCTTCCGCTGATTATAGAATTGTATGAAACACTAATTGTTCACGTTAACCAAACGATCGAATGCCAACAGCCTTGAGGTGCTCATAATGATTATCATGTAAACCCTGCAGGTGAATTTATTCCAGCATGATAATAAGGATGAGTGGTACTACTCTCGGTAAAGATAATAATTAATGGAGTTATCAGTAACTTAATTAATTAATGGCAATGAATCTTAAACACAGGGAGATTAACGGGCTCATAATAAGAAGGAGCCCATAACGTAATTTGGGATTAAGGTGGCAGTGCAATAATATTTCTTTAGTAGACTGATTTATTATTATTGGACTTAAGTATAAGTTTTGGGCTAAACTTGGTTGCTTAAGCCCAATGGGAGGCCCAACCCTAATTTATCCTTCTGGTCCCTGCTATAGTCTATATATATAAGCCATCCAAGCAGTCCGGTCATTATGATTACAAGCCTAAAATGATTCTAAGGTGAGAAATCAGATTTCTCATCGGATAAGAGAGAATGCGAGAAAATCATGGAGACTGTGGATTGGGATCGCCTAGCCCGACTAGACGGAGCATAGGAATACAACAGAAGATCGAATGGTCGTTTCTTCGTGCTGTTCAAAATCTACATCAAATAAACCCTAGTGAATGGTAATACAATTCTATGATTATGTTTCCGCTGCGATAGAATTGCATGGAATTCTAACGGTTCACGTTATCCAAAATATCCAAACGTCAACAATTGGTATCAGACCGTATGTTCTATGGCCAAATGTGACACTTTAGGCTAGGGTTTATGTGCCATACATGAAAATAGGGTTTAAAATATTATGATATTTTGTTGGAAACCCTATTCCGTTTACATGGCACACGGCAGCACTGGCGGCCACAACACACTGCCAATGGAGACTTGGACTAGCAGCGGCACGAAATGCGGCGGCGCGCTGGTAGCTCAAGATAACATATGATGCCAACTTGGTCTACACGGCGTGACTTGCGTATGGCATGGATCACTACCCACTTCGCCGGCGGCAGTCAGGGTTTTGTTGATGTGCCGGGCTGGCGGATGACTCCCAACGGCAGCTTGATCATCGACGACGACCAGCACTGGTGGTGTTCTGCCCATTGTATGATGGACTGGAGGGGCACACGATCGACAGAAACGGTGGCATGACGCATGCTAGATTGCTTCAGGATGGATGATGAAGTGCGTACAAAGACCTGACGGGCGCACGTCATGCACGATAGCCAGCGGCCTGCTCCGCAATTAACGACGTGAGGCTTCATGGCCTGAAGGTGCTGCAGCCTGCTGGCAAGCACGCAGATGGGCTGGTGCATGGAAGTCATGCGCACAGCAAGAGGAGATCCGAGGTGAGTCAGTCGGGGCTTGGGCGTGTGTGGCGGCATTCCGATTGGGTCTTTCCATCGTTCTGGGCAGGTCTTGCCATCATTCCGGGCAGGTCTTGCCATCTTTCCTGGTGAGTCGACCTAGAGTTTCGGGTGCTCATGCGGCTGGGTGAAGCATGTCTGTTGATGGTAGCACACATCACGAAAACCGGCGATAGGATGTTTCTGACTAGCGACATAACATGTAGGCCGGAATGCTTTCGTGCATGGCTCCCGGTGGCGTTCTGGAGCACAACAGATCGACGGGCGAACTGCCAGGCAGGGCGCTGGGATTAGCGCCTGATTCTAGCAGAGCGCCGGGCGTGAGAATTCTTTTCTGGGCAAACTGGCAAGTGGATTTCTGGGAGCTGCAGGTGAGTCTCCGAGTGGATAGCCGAGCTTGGGGGCACATTAACATGCTGGGCGCTCGGTAATGTGCGCGGATAGGCAGGCGTGGAGCCCATTTGCATTCACTGTGGGGCTCCCGGTGAAATGCATTGCAGCGGGAAACAGGTGCTCTACAAGAGTCTGAAGGCTTTGGCGCGCGCAGAGGCAGGGCCATTGGCAAGCAGGAAGCCGGGCATGGGAGCCGGTGGCGAGCATGTTTGGCAGGCATGGACGCACGTTTATAGGATGATTAGAGGAATTATTTAATAAAAATCCCGCGGCCTCCATTATTGGTTTGTAATGTGATGCAAGTATACTTGCGAGTTGGCTATAGTGCCTTGCTCCCCATCAGATGGGTATATTTGCAGATGATGAGAGTGTAAATTCACGTATTTTGGGCTCTGATTTATATGGAAATTGAGTACGATTGAGTCTTTTATTAAGATAAATCAGAATGTTTATGGAAAAGCCACGAATCAGAGGATACTAGGGCTTTTTGAGCGTATTTGTAAAGGAAAACAAGTCTTAAGGGCTCGGAATTGGAAACGATTTTTGAGGCAAGTTTTGAAGGTTGTTTGACCAAGATGAAGTGGCTCGACCAACATCACTCTGGTCGAACAGGAGGAGCCAAGTAGAGCAAGATGTGAAAAAATGTCCAGAAGCATTACTCGACCAAACGTGGTCGTTCGACCAGGAGAAAGAGCACCAATAGACTTCAACATCTATTCACCACTGAAACCTTACCACCATTCGAAGGAACAGTGAGAAAGGTTCGTCTGTCGAAACAAGTGAGAATCAAGTGAAGATTCAAGATGGAGAGAGTCGCGATGGCGCACGCATATAAGGTTAACTTCGCTACTTAATTTATCTTGTAATTTTCAAGACTCTGGGTAAGATCCTACCAACCACCATGATTGTTTTTCGATCAATCGTGAGATAGAACCGCTTCGGTTGTTCTAGGGTTCTGAAGGTTTTACGAGTTAATTTGTCTCTCAAGTGTAAACTCCGTACAACACTACTTGTGGTCTATTTTATATAAGATTGCGCTTTTCAAATTCATACTCACAGTTGTTTTGTGCATCATTAACTGTTATGTAGAGTCTGAATACATATCTTGATTATTGATTGAGTGTGTTCACTGTTGAGCAGGATTGCATGTTATAATTCTAAGTGAAGGGATTTCGAAGTCTTATTAGAACTATCTTATATGAATACTTTTTAGTTGAATACTATTCAAATTAATAAGCATGATAAAGAGTATAACTTCATAGTACCTATAAAGGGAGATCATATCGGATTAGAGTACTAAGTGCACGGGAAATAATTGATACTGATAGTACCTATAAAGGGGGGTGAATTATATCTCTTGCTTCGAGGATATTGACACGTGTCATACATATGTTTACTTTGCCTATAGAGTGAACTTGCATGGTTTAGTGATGCATCGATAAACTACAAGGCAGAGTTGGCCATCAACGCATGGAAGATAGGTTAATAAGTAAAACTGTATGACCCGAAGAACTACCTAATTTCTCACTTGAAAACAGTCGTATTATCTTTATTGCTTGTTTACTTTATTTGCTATTTTAATTACTTGTTATTTAGTTATTTAATCACCATAAACCAATTTGCCGGCATGGTCTTAATTCATTAGAATATAATTAATTAATAATAATTCGTCTGTTGGGTTCGATAATAACTTAGTCACCTATCGAAACTACAATTGATATCCTTCATACTTGGGGATTATTTTGTGTGTTGAAAAAACGCCCATCAAGCTCTTGGAGCCGTTGCCGGGGACGACTTAATTATTAATCCATTATTTCTAAGTTTAATTAGGACTATTTTAGTTTTGTTTTCTTTTCTTTCTAAGTTTGAATTTTTCTCAAATGTATGCACACTAGATCGAAGGGAACTAATCTAGAACCTTTTGATCCGGAACCAGAGACATCCGCGAGGAAAATGAACGCTAAGAATAAGAACAAGGAGCCAACTGATACTATTTATCAAGTAGTTGACGTTAGAGAGCTAATTCCGCAAGCAACTGAAGATGCAACTGAATTCAACTTTGAAGCAGAAGCAGTCAACATGGCGGTGAATCCCGATACACTTGCCATCCGTGAAGTCTTTAAGAACAACGGAGGAGGCAATGCGGGGCTGTTAGGAGCAAGAGGGGCCGGAACCGATTTTGATCTACACCTTGCTCTTATCACCATGATTGAAAGGAGTCCTTTCTCTGGGGGAACCTTTGAAGATCCTCAGCAACATCTAAATAAGTTCCTTGGATATGTAAGTACACAAAAAGATGCAGGAGCTCATGAGGATGCGAGGAAGATCATTTCGTTTAAGTTCTCGCTGAATGAAAAGGCGAGAGATTATTACAATAATTTTAATGCTGCTGAATGTGATACCTGGGAGAAATTGAAAGTGAAATCTTGGAGCTATACATGCCACCTTTGAACGTGTTTAAGATGAAGCAAGAAATCAATCAATTTGCTATCCATGGTAATGAGAAGTTTCATGAAGATTGGGACAAATTCAAGGACATGCTTCAAAAGTGTTCACATCATGGGCTATCTAAAGCTCAATACATCAGTATTTTTTACAGTGGGTTGGATTGCGATTCTCGTGTGTTACTTGATGCTTCATCCAATAACGCATTGCTTAAGAAGTCACCCATAGAGGCCGAGAAGCTCAATGAGGATATTTCGATGAATTCTAGAGATTGACCGACTGATAGAGTGAGAGGCACTTATGTTCTTGGTAAAGTAGCACAGGTTGAGCATACTAGGTGAAGTCGGGAAGAGATGATGAGATCGTCTCTAGCTTGGCTAATATAAACAAGTTACTCGAGTCTCAGCAAAGGCAAATTACAGATATATTTGAGCGAGTACCAATTATGCAGCAGGATGGTGGCTATGAAGGAGTTAGCCAAGAGGAGATCGAGGAGGCTAACTACGCCATTGGTCAAAGTATTCAAGGAACTAGGTTCCAAAATCAAGAAACCATAATTATCAGGAAAACTACAATAATCGTGGTCCACCGGGTAATTATCAACAACGAGGAGGGTGGAGTTTTCGTGGAGTAATCCCAACAATGCATTGCAACCTCCTATTTGTGTTGATCCGGGTACTAAGGTGGAAGAAGAGAAACCTGGTTTTGAGGATATTGTGAACAGGTACATGGCGAGGAATGATGCAAGAGTGGATCGTCTTGAGGCTAAGTTAGAAAAGAATATTGATGTCAATCATGAGGATTTGTCTAAACAAGTGAATGACCTTACGCTGTTGATGGAGGAGATGGCTGGAAACGTAAACAAATTGACTCAAACTATTGAGAAAGGAAAGTTCTCATCTCAAAGTATTGAGAATCCGAAGTCTTGCCATGCCATCAAATTGAGGTCGATGAAGCAATGTGAAGGTCCGATGATGCCGACGAGTGAAAATGAAGGAAGCAGGGAGTTGCTCGACCAAACTTCAGTTGTTCGACTTGACCTACTGGTCGAACGTAGGTCGAGCAAACTCCGAAAAAACTGAATTACGATGCTCTGTTTTTAGACCCATCGTTCGACCAATGCCATTTCGTTCGACCAGACCATCTTGGTCAAACAGAGGTCGAATAGCACCTGGAGAATGGGATTTCTCGATCTGCAAAGCCGTTCGACCAAGACATTGCCATTGGACCAGGCTATCTTGGTTGAACGGAGGTCGAACAACTCATGGATAATAGGAGTTCGCGATCAGCAAAGTTATTCAACCACCCAGTCTGTTCGACCAGTTTAGTTCAGAGCCTGATTCGATCCTGATTGCTACACCCGTTGATTAAAACATCATAGTACCATCTCAAGAGTATAACACTGAGGTTACAGTCGAAAAGAAGTGGGAAAGAGCAAATAGGTTGAGATCCGAAAAGGATAAAGCGGAGAAGGTTGAACGTGATGAATGGGGGATTCCCAAAACAAAGATACCTCCACCGTTTCCTTTTAAGCTTGTAAAAAAAGGATTGGAAGAAAAGTTCAAGAGGTTTTCAGATATCATGAACAAAATAAGCTTGAACATTCCTCTCTCTGAAGCAATCTTTGAGATGCTGTATTATGCCCATTTTCTGAAGGATATACTTTTGAAGAAGAGAAGCTTGAACGGAACTGAAACGGTGAATTTGTCGGAGAATTGCAGCTCGATCATACAGAGGAAGCTGCCAGCTAAGGTGAAAGATCCGGGGAGCTTTACTATCTTGTGTAAAATTGGAAAGGGGTCGACACGATGAGCCTTGTACGATCTTGGGGGCAAACACTAATTTGATGCCGTTGTCCATTTTTAAAAGGCTTGATTTGGGGGAGCTAACTCCCACAACGGTTGCTCTATAATTGGCGGATAGGTCTATGGCTTTTCCAAAGGGTGTTATTGAAGATGTTCTTGTCAAAGTAGAAAAGCTTGTCTTCCTATGGACTTTCTTGTGCTTGAGATGGAAGATGACAAGGATAATATTCCTTTAATCTTAGGGAGACCATTCCTTGCGACTGCGGGAGCTATGATTGATGTGCAAAAGGGTGAGCAATGGCTGAGGATGAATAAAGAAGAGATGTTATTTAACCTTGACAAAACAATGAAGAAGCCCATGGAGACACAATGTCACAGTATTGATGTGGTGGAGGAGATTGTGAATGAAGATATGTCTTTGATCCTCTCTAAGGATCCTCTTGAGACATGCTTGGCGGAGTGTCTTACTTTTCCCACCACGGAGCTAGATGAACTCCCCAACGAGGTATGTATTGATTTTCTTGAAAATTTACTTGCTTTGGGTGATGACCGGTATGAGTCGAAAAGGACCAAGATTGAAGAGGTGAAGTGGACTAGGAAGTACTTGTCTTTGAATAGAGAGCGCACCTCAAGAAGAGAAGAAAGAGGAGTTGAAACAGCTACCGGAGCACTTGAAGTATGCCTATCTAGGTGACAATGAAACATACCCAGTAATTGTATCTTCTTCTCTTGATGATGATCAACTTGAAAAGTTGTTAGAGATGCTTAGGAAGTATAACTCTGCGATTAGTTGGTCTCTTGATGATTTAAAAGGTATTAATCTATCATATTGCAAGCATTGAATAAGATTGTTAGATGAGGCCAAGGGTAGTATTCAGAATCAGCGGAGGGTGAATTCCGCTATTCAAGAAGTGATTTGGAAGCAAATCCTAACTTGGCTAGATGAAGGAATTATTTATCCAATTAGTGATAGTCCCCATGTGAGTCCATTGCATGTTGTAGCTAAGAAGGGGGCATGACTATTGTGAAAGCCGAGGATGGAGAGACATTAGCCACTAGGATTTCTATGGGATAGTGTGTGTACCGATTATATGAAACTGAATGAAAATACATGCAAAGACCATATTTTCCTTCCTTTCATAGATCAAATGCTTGATCGTCTTGCAGGGTATGAGTTTTATTGTTACTTGGATGGGTACTCTGGTTATAATCAAATCGTGATTGCACCCGAGGACCAAGAAAAGACTACTTTCACTTGCCCTTAGGGAAGTTTTGCCTTTATAAAGATACCATTTGGATTATGTAATGCACCTGCTATATTTCAGCATTGCACGATGGCCATACTTGACGGGTTGATATAAAAGACAAGGGATGTGTTTATGGATGATTTTTCTGTGTTTGGTTCCTCCTTTGATATTTGTTTATCTAACCTTGCTACTGTTTTGAAGAGATGCCAAGAAACTAATCTTGTCTTGAATTGGGAGAAGTGTCACTTCATGGTGAGAGATGGAATTGTTCTTGGCCATCATATTTCTGCCAAGGGATTGCAGGTGGATAGAGCAAAGGTGGTGGCAATTGAGAAGCTTCCACCACCTACTAATGAAAAGGGAGTGCGGTCCTTCCTTGGACACGTCGATTTTTATAGAAGATTCATAAAAGACTTCTCGAAATACTCCAAGCCCTTATCTCATTTACTTGAAAAGGATGTTCCTTTTATTTTTGATGAAGAGTGTCCAACAGCTTTTCAGGTTTTGAAAGAGTCGCTTATTACTGCACCTATCTTGATCACACCGGATTGGACTCAGCCGTTTGTACTTATGTGTGATACAAGTGACTTTGCACTTGGAGTGGTGCTTGGGCAGTTGAGAGAAAAGAAGTTTCCGCCATTTACTATTCGAGTAATACTTTTGATGCTGCACAAAAAACTCTACACGGTGACAGAAAAAGAGTTTCTAGCTGTGGTATGTGCATTTAATAAGTTTCGATGGTATTTGGTTGGCATGAAGACTTATAATGTATACGGATCATTCTGTGATCCGATACTTGATGGAAAATAAGGAAACGAAGCTAAGGATCATTAGATGTATCCTTCTTCTGCAGGAGTTTGATATAGAGATCCGAGATAAGAAGGGTACAGAAAATGTTTTGGCAGATCACTTATCAAGGTTGGAGACAAGGGAGCACTGTGATGATTCTTTCGATTACATAGAAGAGATGTTCCCTGATGAGAAGATAATGATAGTGTTTGTTGAAGGAGCGGAAAGAGTATGTGTTGTGGCTGCTCAAGGGATTGATCCATGGTATGCGTATTATGTGAATTACATTGTTGTTGGAGAAATTCCAAGAGATCTCAACTGATATCAACTTGCGAAATTCAAGCGGGATGTTGAGACGTTCATATGGTATGATCCGTTTGTCTACAAGATTTGTACGGATTCTATCGTCCGTAGGTGTGTGCCCGAGATGGAGATGGAGAGCATTCTTGATTTTTGTCATGCACAACCTAACATAGGGCACTTCGGAGTTCAAAAGACGGCAGCCAAGGTCCTTCAATCGGCTCTTTATTAACCTACTTTGTTCAAGGATTATGAAACCTATGTGGCGACGTGCGATAGATGTCAAAGGATGGGGAACATAAGTCGTAGAGATGAGATGCCACTTTAGCCAAACATTGTTGTTGAGATCTTTGATGTATGGGGGATCGATTTTATGGGGCCTTTACCCTCATCTATTGGATTTCTCTACATCCTTTTAGTAGTAGATTATGTTTCTGCGTGGGTGGAAGCCATTCCAACTCACGTGATTGATTCTAGGACTGTTCTATCTTTCTTGAAGAAACATGTATTTGCCCGCTATGGAGTTCCTAAAACACTAGTAAGCGATGGAGGAACTCACTTCGTCAACAATCTTCTTAAAAAGGTTCTCAAGGATTATGGTGTTAAGCATAGGGTTACTACACCCTATCAGAGCTGAAGTATCTAACCGACAAGTAAAGCAAGTTTTGGAAAAGGTAGTCGGAACCAATATGAAGGATTGGACTATGAAGCTCGATGATGTTTTGTGGGGGTTCCGGACTGCATCTAAGATGGTGTTGGACATGTCACCGTATCAAATTGCCTATGGGAAGCCACGCTAGTTACCCGTAGAAATTCAGCACAAAACTTTTTGGGCATTGAGGAGTTTGAACTTGTCTCTTAAGGATCAAAAGGAGTTGAGGATGACTCATATAAACCAATTAGATGAATTCAGGAATCGAGCTTACAAGAATTCGGTGATCTACAAGGAGAGAATGAAGAAATGGCATGATTCAAAGATCATTTATAATGAGTTCAAGCAAGGTGATGAGGTATTACTTTTTAACTCTCATTTGAAACTCTTTGCAGGGAAATTGAAATCAAGGTGGACGGGGCCGTTCATTATCCATAGAGCCTACGGATGGGGGAGTTTTGAGCTTATGGACAAAGACGGAGACATCATCGCGGCGAATGGGCATTGTTTGAAGCATTACAAGTCGCCAGATAATGCTTGCGTCGTCCTTGAAGATACCTTGCACTAGATTGGTACCGTCGTGACTCTCCGACGTTAAATAAGAGCGCCTGTTGGGAGCTTTTCCTCCCGTCTTATTGCTTTATTTTCATTGGTGTGAGTAAGAAATTTTTATATTTGACGTGCTTATTATTCAGAAATTACATATCTTTGCAAATTTAGTTTCCACTATAGTTTCTACTAAGTTTGGGGGGTGTGATGTACTTACCTCATCGTAGCATGGAGAGTGTAATCTTTTCTTTGTAACTTGCTAGGGGAGTTGATTTTTGCGGTATATTAAGACTTTAACCGATTTTGAAGTATCGATTTTTTGCAATTGCCTAGTATTTAGTGGTGTTTTGTTTTCAAGTTTTGTTACGGAGTTACACTGATGTTATATGTTCTAAAAGTGGTTCTCGAGCTTAAAGTTTTGTAATCTTGATACTTGATTATGTCCTATAGTAGGAGTTTTGCAGGGAAATACGAGAAGAGTACGAAGGATATGGGGTTCGAGAGGTTGTTCGACCACCAGAAAGTTGTTCGACCACGTTGTTTGATCGAGCAATGGTCGAATAGAATGTGTAATTCTTCTAGTATGGTTGTTCGACCAAAATCCAGGTTGTTTGACTAAGAAAGTCTGGTCGAACAATGGTCGAGTAAAATGTTAAAAACTGACCTTGTTCGACCAAGACCAAGTTGTTCTACTAAATTGGCAAGTCGAACGGAGGTCGAACAAATTGTGCAAAACTTACAGAGAGTTTGTTCGACCAAGCAAGGGTTGTTCGACTAAATACTGCAAGTCGAACAGAGGTCGAACATAACAGAGAAGAGTAGGGGACACGACTTGGCATGTTGCTCGACGTCTAGCACTTGTTCGACCAAGGTATTTTGGTCAAATGGAAGTCGAACGAGGCCAATTTTAAAGGCTGATTTAGGTTGTTCAATCTCAAACCCTTGTTCGACTAATGAGAGCAAGTCGAACGGGCTCCGAACAGTTTTAAAAGGTTAGTTTCTTTGGTTTGTTTGACATACTCCCGTCATCCTCCCTCGAACACCGATTCCGAACCATAAGTCCTTCTTCCCAAACTCTTTCCTACACTTTAATCCTCCATTCCACACACTCGTACTCAATAAAAGACTCAATCGTACTCAATTCCCACACAAATCAGAGCCCAAAATACGTGAATTTACACTCTCATCAAACCCTCAAACTTACATGTTGTTCGTCCCGAGGCAACAAAAATCAAAACAAATCCAGAGAGTGTAATCACGAGATCAAGCACACCTATCCTAACACATGTAATTATATCAACTCAAAACATGCAATCCATCATACCTTTCATTCACGCAAAAACATCAATCAATCACAATACTTCTACGAGTGCTAAGTCATCTAGCTCATGTGTAAGTGTTTACTCTCTCTCTCAAGTATAAAAAATGTATACTTTATGGTTAGTATCGACACTCAATTTTAATTCATATACTCGCGTGACCATAAGCTTGACAAGGGTCTCAAAAATCCATCTATAACTATTTCAATACTAGGATCACAAAGGACTTGCATTTAGGATGTAACGTTGGATATTTGGTAAATGTAGGAGAATTTAGATAAGTAACTAAATTACTAGTAAGAAGTACCTTGGAGAATTACTTTTCAACAGCTTCCTTCTTTTCTCATTCGTCCTTCTTATGAGCACTTCAATTTGTGCTTTCTCCATCTTTACTTGGATCAACATCTTTTCTTCGCATTAGAATACCAATTCTGGTGTTCTTCACATATAAGGGTACCAGTTTCGGGCGCTACCCTTGCAAGCATTAGGGATACCGGTTTTAGGCACTATTCCTTGTAAGATTTAACCACTTGTCCCATGATTCTTATTACACCAACTCTCTCCTTCCTATTCTTCCTCAAAACTTCATATATCATTCATTTACCTCCACTCTTTACTAGTAATAGGTGTTCAAGGCTCAAAAAGGTAAACTGTTGTTTATCAAAGGCTTGCCAAAGAAAAAGCTTATTAAAGTCTCAAAAGGGCTTCCAATGATAATCATATAATAAGGTAGGATAAATTTGGCTAGTGACTTAATCAACAACAATGACCTAAGATCATTTCCTAGTATCTATCAATTATAGACTTCAAATAAGACTACAAGTCAGGTTCTAGAACACGAGTATACAAATGACTCTCAAGAATAAACTATCATGCTTTTAGCACGTTCAAAAGGCTCAAATCCTCACATGGTTAATAGAATCCTAAGCACTCTTCAAAGCATGTAATCAACATCAATTTTTATGAACTACAAGTAAAAATAGAATATGCTCGTCATCAACAAATCAACATGCATCAAAGTAAGGCACATACATAACATGAAGAAGTCTCATCACTAACAATCCAAAACAAATCCAGGTAAAAATCTTCCAACAATCAATCACCCAATCATCATCAATATTATCAAATACATGCCACTCACACCACAAATACCCAACCTGTAAAGATAAAAGAGAAGGGAGATGAGATGAAACAGACGAAGAAAAATCTGATTCTCTCTACTCCTCCGGAGCATCATCATCACTCATACCCTCTTCGTCATCACCATCGCCCATCTCCAAATGCAACTGATCTACATCTCTATGAAGAGCATTAATCTTTCTATCCAACTCGCGCTCGTCGGCATGCATTCTCCCTAACCTCCTATCCATCTCAACAAAGTTGCCCTGCAACGTGTTGTACCTCGCATCAAGTGCGACATAATTTGCATTTGCCAATCCCAGCTACCTATTCGTCTCCTGCTGATTCGCATTAAGCGTAGCGAAGTGCTCATTTATCAATCGGAATTGCTCCCGATTGAACTGATCCTGAGCTCGCTAAAAATCTTGCTGCACCAGTGGAAATCTGAATATACTAGGATTCTTCCCTCGGATAAACATCCAAGTATCATCTAGTCGCTCAATCAGCCCCATCCTCACACAAGACGTCAAAGTCAAGTCTGGATCACCTCGGATAGGCCTGTGCCTGCTAAAATCGACTCTATAGTACTCAGCTATCAAGGTAATGAGCCCTCCGATGTTCACACGCAGAAATCCGTGGGTAGTAAACTTGTGAAGCTGTGGAAAAAGTATGCCGCTACGTTAAAACGAACTTCATGTAGCATGCACCAAAGCACATACAGCTCTCTCCTTGGAATACAACTCCCCTCAAATCTTGCAAACAGCGTGTTGCTCATAATCTTATCCATATATGCTAACACGGGGTTGCAGATGAAAGCAACCTTTGAAGTATTCGAATTATATCTCTCTTGCCTCCCCGTAATAGCTCTCCAGAACTCATTCGGCTTGAAATCATCATGTTCAACATGCGTCTCATTCTCACAGCCAATCAATTCATTGAACTCTCGAGCCCACATCGTCTGCTCCTGCCCGCCAATCTGCATCCAAATACCAAAAGGAAGGTATCGGTCTCCACGCTTTATCCTCAGCGTACATAGAACCTCCGCAGTGATATGAAAATAGGTCTCTCTCTTCATCTCCATGAACTGAGTAATGCCTACTTGACTGAACATCCAACGAATATCGTTGATAATGTTCATCTCCCTCATCGCATGATCATCCTGATAACGCGTCCTCGTGATCTTTTGCGCTATTGCATATCACAACTCCTTCTTCTCCTCCCAATTTGTAATTTTGATGCCATAATCGGACGGCCTTCTCTTCTCCTACGAAAGCTCTTCTTTTATACTCAAATTACCTCCTTATGGGCTTAGGATGAGCTTTTGCTTGAAGCACACGTCAAATTTGGTAAAAGAAATCTGGAATTTCCAAAAATAGAAGCAGCGAGAATTCGTTCGACCAAGCCTTGACTGGTCGAGCAAGCCCTTCAACTCGAGCAATGGTCGAGCAAGCTCACTGTAAGTTTTGCACATTTTATTCGACCAAGCTTCATCTGTTCGACCAAGATGATGCTGGTCGAGCAACATCTCCAAGTCGAGCAAGCTCTCTGTACGTTTCTGCATATTCTGCTCGACTTGGCCACCTTGTTCGACCAAAGTGATGATAGTCGAACAAGGTCCTGAAGTTGAACAGCCTTCGAAATTCGCCTCAAAATCGTGTCTTCCAATTCCGAGCCCTTTTTATATGTTTTCCTGTACAAATATGCTAAAAAAGCCCTTGTACCCTCTGATTCGCGCCTTTTTCATAAAGAAACCGATTTGTCTCAATAAAAGACTCAATCGTACTCAATTTTCACACAAATCAGAGCCCAAAATACGTGAATTTACACTCTCATCACCATGCATTGGAGAAAATCCAATGAGAAGAGCTAAGGCATAACTGAATAATATTGTTCACTGTTAATCTTCTGCACACCTTTTCTATTTGTCATCACAAGTAAAATTAACCATTCATTTTTGGAGAAAATTGAAACACACAAGGCTTTCATACTTCATGAAAGGCATGATTGACTTAAATGGTGTACTGTTCTTGGCTTCTTGGGAAGGTGAGATTGGGACAAAAGTAGATAAGTGGAATTACTGCTAAATCTATACTTTTATGCAATTGCAAGTAGCTTCATAGACAATTTTATATATTAATTAAATTTATTCTGCCCTAAAGTTTTCAAGTTTATTCTTAAGGAAACAAATAATGAATTCATCAAACTAACTGCAGCAATTTACTTTTACTGACCTTGAAAAGTAAGAGGTAGAGATCCTAGAGCTAGTGATTCAAATTCAACAAATTCAATTTTATGTATGGTAATTTGTTCTGATATAATGGGAGTAGCTATGTTTTTTGCCGTCTTGCATATTGCCTAAAGGAAGCATAGATAATTGAAAGAGATGAAAAACATATCTTATAAACAAGAAAACACAATGCCGCACAATAGTTGATTGAGATCAATACATTGTCCAGGTAAGGCCACATAACTTCAATAAACTTACAATTTAACTTCAAAATACGACATCACAAGGAGAAGATCATTTTAAGGTATGACATAGGACATTTCCCTTCCCCCTCCACCAATGTCCGACACATCTACTTGTTCCATTCCAATGGTAATGAAATAAAAGGTGGCTGAAAATGGATACCCAACCAAAATCTTCCTTCCAACAACTCATTTCTCATAAAATTAACAAAGAGCAACAAAAACTACATCTGTACAGTATATAAATTAAAGAATCAAAGTAAAAATTTCACTGCCATGTCATACCCTCGTGGTAACTTCACACTTTACTACATTTTTTTTTGCAAAAACACGACTAAATGAACATCAAAATAATTCACTTTTAAGTAAATTAAATTATTTGAATACGGGGTTCTTGGAGAATTAACCTTACTGTTTTATGGAATTTAAATTAAACCAGATAACTGGGAAAAATAAATTTCTAAAGTTGCTCAAGCTAAAAAAAATAAACAATGAGAAACAAATAAGCTCACTAGAAGAAGATCTTGGGTAGTGATCGACAGCCATGTTGGTTGGTCAGCCCCTCCATGGACAGTAATCACTGCAAGAGAAATAGTAAAAATAGAAATGAAAAATGTAACTAAAATCTGATTTATTTTTTTTTTGTTTTAAACTAGTTCCTGTAAGAAAAGCCAAACCGAATTGCAAAGGTTTTCATTTATTGGAGGTAGGAAAATGTAGTACAATTCAAGTGAAAATCAAATATTAGTGGACAACATGATGTCAAACCTCTTTTGGGAACAATGCCGACTCCATTTTACCCCCCCCCCCCACTCAAAATGTTCATAAAACATCTGTTTATTGTTGAACAAGATTTAATCCTAACTTTGCTTGTTTTTTTCTAAAGTTCACTAGCAACCTTCGAAGTTAGCTTGAGATCATAGTTTTGAACGCAAAGACAGGCTAAGTTTTCTTGAAATCTCCAGTCTACACTCTACATTAACTAGTATCTGAGACGAACAAGAAACTAATGCACTACAAATTGAGACTAGAAAAAGTAATACATAGGGTATAATAGGATTGAAAGGGAGAGAACTTAGGGTGAGAAAAAATCAGGATTCACATAATAAGTTATGTAAAACGGGTTTATAAGAGTGTTTGTGTTTGTTTCATTAACTAATGTTTTTAGTATTGCCTTTTGTCATATCAATTTACTTTTTATGTACTGTCCTACAAACTTCACGCTCTGTGATCTAATGGAAAGCATAAATAAATCACAAGCAAAAATCTCTCTTAGAACTCTCATAAGATTAAATTTTCAAAAAGAGGCATGATTAAGGAATAATTATCCAGCCAAAAGATGTGGTCATTTAAAAGAGTTTCGTCTGCCTAAGAATGAGCAACAACACACAAGAACATGAAAGGCAACACAATTCCCAAGCAATCAATTATAGCATGATTCACACATGTTTCTACAATATTTATCAAATTCAAACTCACAGGATAGAAGAGAATTGGAGATACAAAGGAAGAAATTTTTTTTACCTAAATAAAGAATGACTGTGGAATTATTCAACGCGAGCAAGAACCAGAGGAATGACGATGATAGCTTGGAAATCAATTGGTTGAAAAAGGTGCAAAAATCTTTGGAGAAACGTCCATGTAAGCACTGGAGAGACATCCATGACTTTATAAGAATCGATTGATGTTCGATAGAGAATGAGAGATGTTCTAACAGATGGTTCTTCTTCCAAGATCCGAGTAACACAGGTGACAGGAGTAGCGTTTTTTTTAAGGTATTTAATTTAATTTAATTTAATAATAACACGTACCCCTCAAAGATTATTTCAGCGGTAAGATTATTGAGGAAAGATTACTGGCGGTAAATTTTAGGATTCCCGCTTCTCCTATTCACTTTGGCGCTTTCTCACTTTCTTTTCCAAATATAAATAAATAAAAATAATAAACTTTGTCCTACTTCTCCTTTTTATCAAACATGAAATGTTTGAATATTTTTAACACTATATTCTTTAATTTTATTCATGGTTGAATATTTTTAACACTATATTCTTTAATTTTTAATTAATCAATATTTTTAATTTCATTTAATGAAATACTGATTATATAAAAATTTAATATTCTGCATCAACTAATTAGTTAATAGACATTATACTATGAAACGGTTGATCCATTACTAAATTATGTTAATTTTATACATAAAATATACTACTTATTTATGTTAATTCATTATAATTTTTTATTAAATATGAAATCTATTTTTATATTAAAAATTATTTATCAAATAGTTTTATGTGTGTAATTATCAATTTAAATAAATTAGGTATTACTCCATCCTTCCGGTTCTAAGGTGTCCGTCTGCTTTTTACACGTGAATTTAGGAGGATTATTATCATATGTAAAGTGGGTAGTTGTATTCGAGGGAAGTGGTGTGTCATATTGTGTAGATTTTTACTGAAAAGGGAAAATGAATACATTTGAAGCGGACGCCAAAAATAGTAAAATAAATACCTTAGAAGCGGATGTGGTAGTATTATTTTTTTAAAATGTTAATTATCACTTTTTTATGAATGAGTTCATAGTTTTATACAAGTGTTTTCTTTAAAGAGAAACTCTCTTGTGAGACGGGTTATTTGTGAGACGGGTCAATCCATCATTAAAGTATGCTTATTGTAGAGATAAAGTATGATTATTTGTAGTTAAAGTATGTCAATAATAAATTTTATTATAAGACGCTGAAATCATATTTTAATGCATAATTCAGTCTATTTTAAAAAACATAAGACGCTGAAATCATACTTTAATGCATAATTCAGCCTACTTTAAAAAACATACTTTAACAATCATTAAACATACTTTATCTAAAAAATAGACATACTTTAACACGTCTCACAAACCGTCTCACATAAATAGAGTCTCACAAGAGAATTTGTCTTCTCAAAATGAAAAAAAAAATTAATTAACAATGGACTCTAATTATAATTAAATAACTGATGACTATTTATAATTTTTCTGTTGATCTTATATATTGTCCATAGTAAAAATTCTGACTCTAATTCTAAGGGACTCATTTAGTGATGAGAGAATAGCAATGGACATTTACGGGTTGGATGGGTGTTCTTTTGATGATGGACTATCCAATCTTAAGTATTACTATAAGACAAGTAGAGATTAGAGGTTTCTTAATTTTAAATTCGAGAGGAAACAAATCTACTCACCAATCTGCGAACGGATTTTCTTGGCAGAGTCTTTGAAGCCTTCCTGTTTTTCTTAACCAACTTTCATATATTTCATAGAAGTCTTTGCAAATAACTAAAATCTCAGGTCCTAATATTGGTAGAAAATAACATCAGATATTTTGATTTGATAGTAATTTGTCTGATTGTCTTCTAAAACTGATGTATCCTGCAGGTATACATCTAGATAGATATACAAGCTGACTAGACTCCAGAACAACGAGCTCTTCTTGTGGAATCTAAAAGGTTCAATGGAATTTTTTAATTTATAATATTTAGAAATGAAATAGGAGATGAGGTTTCAAAGAAATACACAAATCATCATCATTTTAGTTTGAAGTGCATTTTTTATAAATAAGAGAGATGTAATTAATTTCCTCAGGCTAAACAATTAGTGCCAACTGCCAAGGCTGCCGTTAAGAACTTCAAGCATAACTAAAATTAAAATACAAAGTTTAATAGCATCTAGATGACTTTTTTGATATTATTTTGTGAATAAAAGTTTGAAGAATATCCCTAACAGTTTTCCTTTACAATATATTAAACTAATACTGCACCAAATATAATATTCTAATAAATAAAAATTTGATCGATAGATTCGTAATTTTGAAATGCACAATTCGTAAAATGCACAATTCGTAAACATATAATAATTTATACGTTTAGCTAACACTTTTTTCCTGTTACATCATTTCTTACTACGTTCCTACATGAACTTCAATTTATAAAGTTAAAGTTGGGTTGATGGTTTATTTATGAGGCAATCTTTTGTTAAATACAATGATTAGAAGAATTTCATTTCATTCAACATCAATTATTGAGGCAAATTTTTAGTAAGTTTGATGTACTCATTGGCCATATATGAATTGGTTATGTGCCATACACATTTTATTTTAAAAAATATATTTGATACTCATACTTAATCACTTAAATTTGGGAATAGGTAATTTTTTGTTGTGAGAATGCTTCGTCATTGTAATTTTCAATCAACTCTAATCTTCAAATTTCACAAAATTTTACTACTATGGTTGAAGGATATGAGTTAATTAGTAAGATCTTTTAGTGCTGTAAAGTTTCCTCTTGATTTTCATATTTTTGAGCTTGGAAAGTAATAGGATTCCAAGTTGGTTCATGAATGCTCCATTTATAAGCTTTTGCAATTATTCTGTTATTGCAGCTTCACAGTTTAATCATTCTGAAGTCATTTTGTGAGGAAGGAGAATGAGAAACTTGATGAACAGACATAAATATTACATTACCGAGTAATATTTTATTTTGTATTGTCGTTTAACTAAATCTAGATACAAATGATTACCGAGTTCAAATCATCTAGTTTATCAGTTCATGCCATAGTAATTGCATTAACATATATATACACACACGTTACTCAAGCAGGTATTATTTATTTGTGTTTCAATTCTCTACTCCTCTTTCCAAGTAACCTAGTGTTCTAAGAATTAAATGAATGCCAAAACACATAATCTTTTATATCTCCCCAAAATAGTATCAGCTTTTGAACATTTTTGTGTTGTCTGCAGTTGCTAGAAGTTCTTGACTGGAAGCTCTTGCATGAATAAGATTGCGAAAAGATTCAGGTGAGTATCTTTTTCTATAAGTTATTGGCTGGTTTTCTTATGCTCATCTCTTTTCATCTATGTGGTGTAAGAAATACCAAAGTGCATTATTGAAAAGCTAACCCATTTCTCTATTATATATGGATTCCTTGCTGGAGTTTGATAGGTTTTTCTTTTGGGCTTGGGAAGTCTATTGCTCTTATGCTTGAGTGCTTACAGTTTTCTTGTGCCTGCTTTACTAGAAGCTAAGTAGATTGGATATTTTGCTTGTTTTGTAAGCTTATTATTTTCAGCTTTGAATTTTGTTTTGTGCTTTGGGCTTTTGAATGGGATTTTCAAATCTTATGCTGGAATTTTGGAGGTATGTGTTTTGCTAGATTTAAAACCTAGATACCTATGAGTGGCTTAGCTGGAAGGCTGGATCCATTGCAGTCGGTTTCAAACTCTTACATTTTTTAAACCGTCTACAACTCTACTATGTTTAGAGGACAAGTAATGACACTCCTTTCATGAACTAAAGAAGTTCTAGTCGACAGATGACTCGGGAATTATATTATAGGCTGTTAGATTACTACAGATTGCTAGATTATTTGGTTCTTATACTGGTCATACAACTAATTATAGTTGTATGTACCTAGACTAGACATAGCTGTAATTCTCGTTGAGATAGTGATTTTTGTATTACTTTGTACTTTGGATGTATTACACCTTGTACATTTAAACTCTGAAATGTATTTACTATTTTCATAAAGTAGTGAGTAAAACAACTCAAAATGAAACTAAATATTTATTCGTTTATTAATTCAATATTGAAAAATAAATTAATTCGTTAATAAATATTTTCTTTTCATGACGGCTCATTCGTCACTATAATATTAGTATAATGAGCATATATTTTCTCATAAAATTTTCATAATGCGATAAAAAAAAATTTCATCATCGTACGATTAATTAATAGTATGACAAAGATAATTTGACATCATTTATTATTAACAATGACAAAATTTTTCGTTATTGTATTTAAATTATTTAATAACTATTTTGTATATCGTTACTAATAATGTATATTCACAATGAAAATAAGTTGTCATCATTTCCACACATTTTAATGACAATAAATATTTTGTCTTATTATCTTATTTCTTAGTGACAAATTATGTTGTTACTGTATAATGCTTTTATTTTGTCATTATTGTTTAACAATTTCACAATGAAATATTTCTGAGATGACAAAATATTTGGTTTAAATATGATAATTAAAGCGACATAAAAAATTGAAGAGATTGATAATATAGTGAAAGTCGTCACAATAATCTAACTTTTTAGTGACAATAAACATTATCGTCATGTTAAATTCAACTTTTAGTGACGAAGTAATACATTTTGTAACAAGAATGGGATGGTAATTGTGACGACTTATTCGTCACTTTAGATTAAGACATATGGTGACGCCAAGTATTTTTGTCACCAAAATATAACATTTGGTGACGAATTCAAATATCGTCAAATAATACCTAATACGACGCACATACTGTGACGATCTTTGTGACGCTCAAAATTTCGTTATTAAAAATTTTTGGTGACGAAAAATTCAATTTTCATGACTAATTTTGTCGTCGCCATTTATCGAATTTCTTGTAGCGCTCAAGTGTGAGATATACACTTTAGGGTAATATGTTTACACTCAGAATTAATTCAAATACACGCGTAACAATATGCTTAGCAATCATCTCAACTCTTGACTAAAGGAATAATTTCGACAATAGAATCACAAAGGTCTTGCATTAGGTTGTAATGTTGGCTCTTTTGGTAAAGGAAGGAAATATATGGATAAAGTGACTCAATCACTAGTAGAAAATCAAAGAAGACTTATAGCTTTTCAAGAAACAGTTTCACTTTCTTTTTTCTCCTTCAATGCTCTTCAACTCTTCTTGCAATTCGAATTCCTCCTTCACTTTCAACTTCCTTACTCAAATCTCTCTTTTTTTCTCTTTAAATTTTTTCAAATAAGGGTACCAGTTTCAGGCACTACCCTTATTCATGGGGTACCAGTTTCAGGAACTACCCCTTTTCAGGCGCTACCCTTTTTCAGGCACTACCCTTTTATGCAATAATTTAACCATTCTCCCCCAACACTTTTCATCACTTTCAAATTATTCCTCCTCTTATTTATTTTTCACAAGACTCTAACTTGATTCGTTCAACTCTCTACTAGGTAGGAATTTTTAAGGCTAGCAAAGGGATCAATTGGCTAATCACGTAGGCTTCCAACAAATAAGGCTTTTAGGCACAAAACGGTTGACTACGGATAATTTCATTAGGTAGGATAATAATTTGGCTAGTGACTAATAAATAGAAAGATGGCCTAAGATCATTTCTAAACGTCTAATCAAACACGTAGCTTCAAGTAAGATATAAAGACAAGTTCTAGAATAAGTGTGTATGAATGACACTCAAAATAATAAACTTAATCATGCAACTTGTCATGATTTCAAAAGGCTCAAAATCTCACATGGATATAAGAATGAACGAGAAATCTTAATAAAGCTACATAGCTAATCTTCCATGCATATAATTAAACTTCAAGCATCTCTATATCAAAGTACAACATCAAATTGCTTCCCAATCACAATCACACATATAATACCATCATGTGTTAAGAAAAATTAAAAAAATCATCATACAGAACTATGAATCAACTAGATCGACACTAGGATCAACACACAATAAATAAACACCAACCATCTCACCTTTCTTTGTTACAGAAACAGAACCCTTTGACTCCTTTCCTCCCATGATTGGCTTGATTCCTTCATGTCAATCCTCCACTCAATTGTAAGCTCAACCTGTGTAGCAAAACAAGGATTAAACAAATTAGAATTTTCAAAACCAATTTTCAAGACCAATATATGAATGAAAATCTGGAGATAAGGTTGGAGGCGTCAGATATGGATCATCAATTTTTCATACAACTAAAAGATTATCAAACATCATATTAGAGTTAGTAGTAGGAAAAGTAAGAGATACGCTTGTTCTTGCGATCTCCTCTACCACTTCAATTCTTTTGCTCTCATCTTTCCCTTACTTAGCAAAAGGCTTCATCTCCTCTTCAACAGTAGACATCTTATTACGATTCACTATGTCAGCAGTGGTCTTCCTTCTCTATGCATCCCTGGAATCACTCAATGCAAGTAAATTTACCAGATAATCAATACATGCATCATTAGATAAACCCTTAAACTCTGCATCATATAAGGCGAAGTCCTCTTCCACGAACTTCATAACTACTTCCATAGACTTGCATTACTGATGATCTATAGGCCACTGGATCTCCTTATTGAATGAAAAGACGATCTCGTTATAATTTACCCTCAATCTCAACTCTCATTTGGACACATCTATGAGAGCTCTTCCAGTTGCAAGGAATGGACGCCCTAAGATCAGAGGCGCGCCATCCATGTCATCCTCCATATCTAAAACAAGAAAGTCCACAGGGAAAGTTAAATTCGACACTTTCACCAGCACATCTTCAATAACTCCCTTAGGGTATGTCAACGACCGATCTGCTAACTGTAATACCACAGATGTGGGTTACAACTCCCCCAAACCAAGTTTCTTGAATACTGAGAAAGACATCAAATTGATGTTGGCTCCTATATCACATAGTGCTTTCCTTGATGGTCCTTTTTTCCAATTTCACAGGGAATGATGAAGCAGCCTGGATCCTTCAATTTTTCTGGTAGTTTCTTCTGAATAATGGAGCTGCAGTTTTCTTTCAAATTCATCGTCTCCACACTGTTAAGCTTTCTCTTCCTTGAGATGAGTTCCTTGATGAACCTTGCATAATATGACATCTCTTCCCAATGCGTCTGAGAAAGGAATAGTGACTTGAACAACCCTCATAACATCAGCGAACTTTCTGAACTTCTCATCCAATTTTTTTTCAAGAATCTCTGAGGGAAATGAATTGGTACCTTTGTTTTCGGAAGTCCCAAACAGTCTTTCTCGAATACCATTTCCGCTTCTCTTAGTTTCTTAGCTCTCTGCCACTTTTTATCAGCGATTTCCTGATCAGATTGGTTCAGTATAAAATTTTGACGTGCTGGAAACCCCAGAGGGCATCTCGGCTCGATTGAGTCACCGAGTTGAGGGCAACTCGACTGGAGCCGGTGTCCACAACCTCACGAACCACATTCTGAACTACTTGACAGCTGCTCAACTACGACTCGGCACTCTTCTGACCCAGCTCAGCTCGAGCTGGTGGCTGAGCCATAGTCGAGCTGCTCTGCTCTATTCTTGTCACCTCCCAAATCAGTATAAGACCTTTGTACTGCTTTTCTGACCTTAAAGAGATCGCTTTGCACTCCTTCAGGTTAATTTCCTTGTCAGATGAAAACTTCCCCTTTTGAATCTGCTACTGTTGTTGATTAACCATAGTTGAGATCTGACACATAGATTATGTGAGACTCTACAACTGTTTATTCACTTCCTCATTCTTCTTAGCCATATTCAAATCCATGAGTACAATTCAGTTATTGATCTTGTCAATATCTCCATCTGTCTTCTTCATATACTTGGTCAACTCTTCATCAATTTTAGCTCTTTCTTCTTCAGTTTTGGCTCCATGATCAAAGTTAGGAGGGTATGAAACTGCATTATTCGGATTTGAATATGCAAAGTTCTCATGCCTCGCTTGATTCTGCCAATTCCCACCTTGATTACTAGGACCTCTCCCTTGGTTATTCCTGAAGTTGGAATTTTCCTGAGGGTACCTATTTCCTTGCCAATTCTACGGTGCTCTTGTACCTTGGAGACTCTGCCCCATGGCCCAATTTGCGTCCTCAAACTCTTGAAGGTTCATGATTACATCCTCAACAAAAGTCCCTTGCTTGACTCCTCCATTCTTACTCGAGATCAAAGTAATCAGGTGTTTGTTCATCTCTTCCAATTGAGTGACAACCTTATCATTCCTATCAGCTTCAACAACTTTCTTTTCAACCTGTGCAACCTTTCCAAGTAGAAGCATCAACTAACACTCTCAATTTGTTGCCAAGGCCATTGTAGAAGACACTGATGAGTTGGAATTTTTTAAATTCATGTTGTGGGCATTTCCTCAAAGTATCTCTAAATCTTTCCCATGCCTCTCCAAACGATTCATCTCTCCATTGCTTGAATTGATTAATTTCTCATTTCAATGCAAGAACCTTACCCGGTGGCATAAATCGATCAACAAATAGTTGTTACAGCTCAGTCTAGTTAAAACAACTATCTCATTCCAAGTTGTCATACCACTCCCTTGCCTTATCAGCTAATAAAAACTGAAAAAGTCTCATATTCCATCTGTCATTAGTAGCATCCGAGACTTTCACAGTATCCATGTAGCTTTTGAAATGATTAAGATGTTCGTAAGGTTCATCAAAAATACCTCCAGCGAAGGTGTTCTTTTCCACCATATTGATCAGGGCTGGCCTTATGTCATTTGGCTCATTGGCTTTAACAGCTCCAGCTATGCTTGATCCTCTTAATTTGGTGGACTTGAATGTCTCTCAAATGACAATGTCATCCTCATATAACGGTCTATCTCCCATAACCGCTGTTTTTGTTTCTGTTTCTGTTTCAATCTCTTCTAGGATAATCGATTTTCTATCTATCATCTTCCTCATCTACGCCCGCGTTAGGATCCGGGATATCCATTTTCTTCTTTGAAGGTGGCCCCTTAGAGACTTTAGGAGGTGCGTTGAGTCTCTTTTCTTTTTCTCTTCTTTTCCTTGCAGAAGCTTCGATCTCTGGATCAAATTTAAGATCCTGCAATCCCTTCTTTGACCTAGTGTGCATGCAACTCAAGAAAAATTCAAGTTAAAGGAAAATAATTCTCAACACAAAAAATATCCTAATTAAATTAGCAACAAAAGAAAAATAAATAACTAAATTGTCCTCTGGCACATGGCGCCAAAAACTTGATGAGCGTGTTTTATGCATTTCAATTAAATCCCCAAGTGTGAAGGATATCAATTGTAGTGGCAAGCAACCAAGTTAAATTATTGATCCCAAAAGGACAGTTAATTATTTATTTCTTCTAATTATTAAACTAATCAGAATCAAATAACCGATATCCAGGAGTTATGAATTTAATTAACTAAGATACTGAAATAATAAATAACTGAATAATTAAAAGTAAGAAAAATAATTCAAGTGTAAATCAAAAGATGAGCAACAGTTCTAAGGTATCAGGAATAGATCAATTAATTTGGATTCCTAAATTTTCAAATATTTATTCATGCAACATCAATGAAAATACACCATATAACCCTGTTATCCCACCAGATATGATCCGATTTTAAGATAATAGTATATTTTGATTTATTTCCTAAGGTGCGTGAATATTACGAAGCCTCATCCTAGATACTAATCAAAGCAAACAACAATACCTCTGGATGACAAGTTCGACTAACAAGTTATTCTCTAAAATTACTACAAGGTTTTATTCACTTCCTACATGAATGTCTAATTGCATTGTTCCACTAAACAATTCAAGTATCTGATTTACCAGTTCATGAAATTAAATTATTTATAGTGGAACTACCTTATTCCCTAACAGATAGACAATACCAATCATGAACGCACACAAGTTAACATAATAAATCAAGTATTATAGCAGATGTCATGAAATTATTATGAAAATGTTACAAAGTATAAAAGAAAATTCTGATTAAATAAATAAATTCAGAATATCAGGTTACAAGCAATTAGAACTGTAAAAAAATTAGCCCATGAGGTTACAAGCAACACTCATAGCTATGCAATTCATACCACAAATCAAGACAAAAGAAAAGGGAAAGATGAGAAATACGAAACCTTAGTGTCAGCGTAGATCTGTGTTCCTTCTTCATCTCTCCAATCGTCTGATCTCTATCAATCAGCACTTGTAACCCCCTTCAAGATGGATGGATAATGAAATATGATATGGATCTGATGTGTGTGGATGTTTGGGAGTGAATTCACGATGGGAATGAATGGGTTCCTCCTTCACTCTGTGTTGTTTTTCCCCTTTTATATCTTGGGCTTTTTTCAGGCTTTTTCACATCGAATTCACGTCAAATCACGATCTGTAAATTAAAAATACACTACTGGATCGAATAGGTCGCGACTGGGCCCAAAAACTCAAAGCTCGGCACACAGCTCGACTCGAGCTGGGTCTGGACGAAGCCGAGCCACTACTGAGTGGGGTCCTGCCCACTTACCACGTCACGTACAGCCCTCCACTCGATAAGGTCTGGCTTCCGAACACTACCAACTCAGCTCGAGTTATATGCCGAGCTAGTCCATTTTGACTTTGTTCAATGCTTCCGATTCTTATCTGTTTTTCCCTGTTTTCAACCTTCAAAACTCACAAAAACACCTTAGTAGCCTCAAAATCGTGTAAATACTCAAATGTACACCATTCCATGCAAAAACATTAACTTTCCTAAGATAAAATGCGTGAAATTTCACTCTCAACGTGGAGGCGAAAGCCCAATAATATAATTGACAAAGATGGAAAATCGGAGGAGGGCGGAGCAGGCGGTAGGGAGAAATGAGAGGGGAGGGAATGGTCTAACAACGACTGGGAGAAATGAATGAGAAGATGTAATTGAATGAAATGAATATAATGTCTTTATTTTGTATGTTGATCCATTTTCTAATGAGTCGATCCGATGGATCATATTATTTACGTACAATAGAGGTACACTAGTGAAAGTATATGATAAAAGATATAATTTTAGCACACTATGTGAGTCGTATATTTTACTGTTAAATAGTACATAATTACAACAATGAGAAGCGTAATTGTAGGATCGTATCAATGTTTACAAGGAAAGAATATATTTTAATAGAAATTAATATAGACTACGTATTATTCTTCACACCCCCTCAAGCTTTGGGTGGGGTGAAAGCAGACGCAGAGCTTGGATCAAAGTAACTCGAAAGCTGGACGAGGTAAACTCTTGGTGAAAATGTCGGCCAGGTGTAGATGAGAGGCACAAACCTAGTTGAAAGTGTTCCTGCAGATATAAAATCATGAATGAAGTGGCAATCAATATCAATATGCTTGGCTTGCTTATGCGAAATCTGCTTCTGATTGAGAAAAACACACTGTTGTTATCACACAATAGAACAGGTTGAGTGGCGACAGGAACTTGAACTTCATGAAGTAGATTAGCAAGCTAAACTACCTCAACAGCGGCGTTAGCAAGAGATTTATATTCAGACTCATAACTCGAATGTGCTACAGTAGGTTGTTTCTTAGCACTCCAAGAAACAAGGCTTCCACCGAGAAATATGGAACATCCATAAGTTGAGCTACACGTGTCAACACAGCGAGCCCAATCGGTATCCGAGTAACCAAGGATAGACAAATCTGGATGATGAGTGAAAGAGAGCCCAAGGTGAATAGTTCCCTTAACGTAGCGAAGATTACATTTCACTGCAGCGAAATGGTCATAGGTAGGGCAATAAAGAAACTGACTTACCTGATTAACAGCGTAAGAAAGATCAGGCCGAGTGATAGTCACATATTGAAGGGAACGAACGATACAGAGAAGGGTCCTTAAAAGGAATGCCATGCCGATGTAAGGATACTCCAGCAACCATGGAGGAGCGACGAGCTTAGAATCTAGCATTTGGGCGCGAGATAAGATATTGTGTGCATATTTTGCTTGACTAATAAAGTGATCATTCGTCTGTAGTGTAATGGCCATTGAAAATGAATGAAAAGAGCATGAAATACCCTAACCGTTGCAGCATTGACAACAGGGCTGAAAGTGTGATGGAAATCCGATCCTTGGACTTGAGTAAACCCTTGAGCTACTGGCCTTGTAACGATCAATGGAGCCATAAGACTTATATTTTGTTTGAAAAACCCATTTCGAGCCTACGATATTTGCATTTGGTGGCAGAGGTACAAGATTCCAGGTTTGATTGGCATGGAGGGCATCAATTTCTTCTTTCATAGCCGAAAGCCAATGTGGATATTTAGCTGTCGATTTAAATCTTCGAGGCTTAGTAGAGGTGGTAGATGCAACCAAGGCATTTAAAAGAGGAGTGGTTGAAAGATCAACTAGGTAGCGTGGTTTGAAAACATCAGCTTTGGCTCGAGTGATCATGGGATGAGTGTTTTGAGGCGTAGCTGGTGGTGGGGGCAATGGTGGCTGATCAATAGCAATTGTAGGCAAAGGAGCTGAGTGAGATATCTCCAAATCTGGTAGACATGAGGTGCAGAAGGGTGTCGTTGTCTGTGAAGAAACCACCAATGGATTAGATCCATGAGAGTTTTCAAAGAAGGATGAAAAATCCAACTGAGCGCAAGGAGTAGCAGAACCAGATGAAACAAAAGGAAAATATGCCTTGTCAAATTGAGCATTGCACATAATATATATGCGAGAAGCAGAAGGATTGTAGCATCGGAAACCCTTATAAACAGAATTGTAGCCCAAGAAAATGCATGGCACACTACACGGAGCAAGTTTGTGAGACGAATAATCACGCAAATTTTGGAAGACCCGACATCCGAAAGGCCTTAAATTTGGATAGTGCGGGACAATACTAAATAAAAGCTCGAACTGTGACTTATCATGCAATATTAGTGATGGCAAATGATTGATGATATAAGTGGTTGTGGCAAAAGCATCGAACCTGAAGATGACTAGAGTATGAGCATGAAAGAGCATAGACGAACCCATTTCTATAACGTGTCTGTGTTGCGTTCTGCTCGTCCATTTTGTTGAGGAGTGTGAGGGCATGAGATGCGATGATGGATGCCGTGAGAGTCAAAAAAGGCACGCATATGATTGTTAACAAACTCAGTTCCGCCATCACTTTGAAATTGTTTAACATGAGCAGAAAATTGATTGCAGATGAATGCATGAAATTTAACAAACACATCATAGAAATCTGATTTAGCTTGTAAGGGATAAATCCATGTAAACCGAGAAAAATCATCAATAAAAGCAGCATAATAACGAAATCCCTAAACATTAGTAACAGGAGCAGGGCCCCACAAATCACAATGTATCAGATCCAAAACAGAAGAAGCACGTTTATCATTCAAAGAAAAACTAAGGTGTTTTCTCTTAGCAAGCTGACATGGAGAACAAAGTCTTGGATTTGGTAATAAAGACGTAACTGATAAATGTCCTGACTTATTGAGCAAAGAAATCACATGAAATGGGGCATGGCCCAAATGAAGATGCCAAAGTTCATAGCTAGCCGTGGAGTGACTAGAATGCACAGCAGCAAGGAAGGTAGATGTTCCATGATCTAGCACATAGAGCCCGCTATCAAGATGTCCCTGTGCGATGGTTTTCTTTGTGATGCGATTCAAAATGACAAATCTACGATAAGAGAAAAGCACATTAACATGATAGTCGTGAGTTAGTTTACTGATAGAGAACTGATTCTTAGTGATGTGAGGCATGACCAAAACATCAAGAAGACGGACATCATTAGTTATCAAAGTAGAGCCAGTATGAGAAATAGATACAGAATTCCATTACCAATAACAACACGACCATTACCATAGTACAGTTGAATGTTGTCAAGAGAGGACGAATCGGACGTCATATGAGTCGACGCACCGAAGTTAATATATGTAACGACCCTAATTATTTAATTGAATATATCATAATTACTTATTTATTTAATTTATTTATTATTCCTTTAAATTTGATTTTTGATTTATCTTTCTATTATTCTAAACTTATTCCCCTATTTTTGTGGGATGTAACTGTTGACATTCGATCGTTTGGTTAACGTGAACCGTTAGGGTTCCATAGGTTTCTAACAGTCAGCGGAAGCAAGAAAACAAGAAACGTATTACCTTTCACCAGGGAGATTGGAGAAGATGAATTCACGCCGGCAGCTTGCGCAGCCTCACCGTTTTGGCCATAACTCTCTCATCCGATATTGGATTTAAGTGATTTATACGCCAAAACGATCCTCTCTTCCGTGGCTTTCCGTCACTATATCTCTTGTAGAATTCTGAGGTCTTTTCAATTTTATGAAAATCGTACAAGTTGGCGGACAACAGCAGCAAACGACCTCTTGATCTTCTGCTGTATTCCCAAGTCCAATATCGACGTCGTGTGGGCAACGATCCTCGAGATCTTCTTAATCTGTTGTTCCATCTACCTTATACACATGTTAGGCGTGTGTTTTCTTAGGGTTAAAACAGCTGAGATGACTTATATATGGGCTACAGCAGGGACCTAGAGGAGAAATTAGAGTTGGGCCTCCATTGGGCTTAAGTATCCAAGCTTAGCTCAAAGCTTATATTTAAGTCCAATAATAATAATATGTACCACTAAAATATTATTACTGCACTACCGTTCTAATCCCATAATTATGTTATGGGCTCCTTCTTATTATGAGCCCGACAGTCTCCCCATGTTTAAGATATACAATGACCATTAATAAATTAAGCTACTGACAACTCCATTAATTAATATCTCATCCGAGAGTAGTACCACTCAACCTTATTATCATGCAGGAATTAATCCACTTGTAAGATTTACATGATAAATCTTATGAGCTCCTCAGGGGGACATCATCAACCTATGTCGGACACGAATTCCTTCTACAATCAACAACACACCATAGAGATAGCACTATTTTAATTAAGTTACTGACAACTCCATTAATTAATATCTCATCCTAGAGTAGTACCACTCAACCTTATTATCATGCGGGAATTAATCCACTTGCAAGATTTACATGATAAACCTATTGAGCTCCTCAAGGGGACATCATCAACCTATGTCGGACACGAATTCCTTCTACAATCAACAGCACACCATAGAGACAATACTATTTCCCAACTCAATGAGTTCGTTGATTTAATACATGTAAATCTCACACATTGATGAATCAAAGAAATACATACTGCCTTATGTGTCGAGGTTGTTGTATAGGGATTAAGAGCACGGACATCCATAATAATAGAGATCAAATTCTGCTATATAGTCAGTATAAATCGAACGATCTCATGGGGTCCTACTCAATACACACAAAGTGCTCTAATGTGATTCTATTGCCAAGACAAGCTAATACCAAACTACACTACAACCATCCCGATAGAGAGTCCCCGTCTATCTTGGTTGTGAGCATCTGTTAATACTTTATAAGAAAACCGATAATATGATCTTCCGCGTGTTGTCGCACAACATATTATCTATTGTATAAAGTAAGTGAACTATTGCATCGTATATATAAATAAATTATAAGACGTAATCATTTTATCATATGATTTTCATTTCAAATAAATTGTTATAACATTGTTCATACAAAAAGCTTGACTTTTAATATACAATCCAACAATCTCCCACTTATACTGGACTATGCTGTCATGTCATCTGCCATACATATGATTCCCACTCCCACTACACGACCATCAAAAGCTCTCGCCTTAAGGTCCTTGTAAATGAATTTACTTGGTTATCATCTGATGCAATCTAGGCGACAACAACCTTCCCCTCATCATACGATTTCTTGTAACAGGTGGCACTCTCGCTCCATGTGTTTAATTGCCTAATGGGCTCGTGATTCCTTCAAGTTTGCAACTGCACCATTATTTTCAAAATAAATTGTGATAACCTTAAGCAAATTTAGAAACACTTCAAAGTCCATCATGAAGTTTCTTGAGTCATACAAACACTTTGGCTGCCTCATAGGCTCCAATTTATCATCTTTCCATGATGCAGTCCGGAGTCCGAAATATATTTCTATATATCACTCGTCCATATTATGGCTTTACTTCCTAAAATTAAACACATAACCTTTGAGGTGGATTTACTACCATCACTATCTGATTTGAATAATCCAAATATATGTAACTCGCAAGAAGCAGTGAATCTGTCCGGGAAGTCCACATATAATTTCTAGTCCTTTTTAGGTACTACAGAATTATATGTTACCAAAGTTCAACATTCTTATTTCGGGTTACCTTTGATACCCACTGTCTATGCGTTCAGCAAAATAGATATCCATTATCGTGCATAGCATTCCTTAGATTAAGCTTCCTTATTCGCTGAAAGAATAAGGATCCACTTTCATCACCTTTATCTTCTTTTGTGTCACAAGACACATTTCCTTGGATAAAGTTACATGCTAAACGAGTAGGAATTGTATCAATTCATGAAGCTTGAGATAATTGCAAGAATATTTCTTGCTTATCTTAAGTCCTTCATGTCACACTGCCTTATTAATATACCCCATACGCCCGACAATACTCTTTCATTGTCTCTAATGAGCAAGATACTATCTACGTATAGTACAAGAAATATCACCACGTTTCAATCAATCTTTTCAATACACAAGCCCCATCCGAACATTGATTAAATCCATGTCACTGGAGTTACCTCATAAAAACGGATGTTTCATGATCTTGAAGCTTGCTTTAATCCATTGATGAACACTTTTAAGCATACTATCAAAATGCTCTTAGCCCTTTGCAATGAATCAATCCAGTTGCTTCACATAGATGTTTCCTCAAGACTTCCAATCAGGAAAGCTATCTTGACATCTATTTGTTATCCCTCATATTTCATAAGATTAGCAACAGATAAAAGAGTCCGGATCAACATAGGCAAAGCTATCGGCGAATAGGTTTTCTCATATTCGACCCTTTGTTTCTGAGAATACCTTTTCGCAATAAGCTTTACTTCCAAGGTTTTCACCTTTCCAGATGATCCTCTTTTATTTAATATGACCACTTCCAATGGTTTTTACACCATTTAGTGGTCCTACAAGCTCCCAGATCTAATTTAGAATCTATAGATTCTAGTTCATAATTCATTGCATCTTGTTAAGATATCGCATTTTTATCTTGTAGTGCTTTGTTGTATCTGTAGGTCTATTCCATGTTTACTAGGACCACGTTTCACGACTCTCCCAAAATATATATCTTACGTGTTGTCGAACAACCCTCCCACTACGACAAGGCACTACACGCAATTGTGTATCAGACGTGACATGCGTTGTAGTTTACCTTGTGGTATATCCTCTTGTACATTTGGTACTAATACTTTGTGTTTTTCCCCTCACTTCCTTTAGAACAATTTATACATGGGTTTATGATTTAATACATAGTCCTTTTCAAAAAATCTAATGTTTGTGTTAACAATCACCCTCCTATCTTTTGGACTAAATAAATCACTCTTTATTTTTCTAGGATATCCCTCAAACAGACAAACATTCATACGAAATACTGTTTCTTAGGGCATATCCATAAAATAAATTTAATAATTTCAAATAACTCATTATCTATCTAACCATTTCTATAAGAGTCCTTCTCATATTAGATTTATAAGATGCATTATTAATTTTAATTTGTTGAATCCGTGGGATACACATGATTTAAGAGTGTCCAAATTGTCACCAAATGTACAACAACAGATTATAGCTCCATTCTTCATTACAATGATCATGTCATTTAAATAAAATGGAGTATCCATCCGTAAATGCATAGAAACTGAAATAAAATTCTTTCTATGAAAACGTACGTAAAGACAATTTCTCATAATCAAACGTTTATTCATATCAGAAGATAAATAAACAACTCCCTCTACAACAGTCACTACTCTCATAGTTTTACCCATGTACTTAATAATCTCATCATCACTTAGTTGCACGCTTTTTAGTGATTCCGGTATCTACACACAACATGTCAGTAGACGCCATTACTAATCATGCTTCAATGACTGGTGAATGAGATATTAAACTTTTTCACATCTTGAAGAAATTGGACTTTCTTTGCCACTTGTTTTGTCAGAAATTCCCCACCATATACAACCTCTCGTATTTTAGGTAGAACTCACTTATCCAGACAAACTTTGTAGAATAAATTGTTCTAGGTTTCCCTTTCAATTTCTATTCCAAGCATTCCCAATTCATTCATCAACTTATCTATGACCTCTTGCCTTTATAACTTACTCAAGTATCTGAAGAGTCACATGAGACCATCATATTTCCATGAACCTCTCACCTCTTCACTAGAGACTGTAACAGGCATCATGTGACATCCTTAGTGAGAACACATTTATATTTTCTTAAGCATTAAAATTCAAAACCAAGATTCTTTTCTAACCATCTAATTTTGGACCAGTAAATATAATTTCTTTCAGTAAACAATAAGTGAGATAAAACTATTTGAAATTCAGAGAATCTCAAATAAATACACCGATCAATTCTTCGAATTTTATCAATTTATATTGATTCCCTCAAAACAATATAAAAATAAAATTCGCCAACATCTCAAGCACAGTGAGTCTGCATGCCACGTTAGGGTGGACGTATACAAACCCGAATATTTACAAGCGAATATTTTACCTATTAATTTCATTCGTCAACCTAACCTCATGACAAAATCATTAATGGTCGGTTCCTCTTTAGCCATGCAAATAATAGCAGTGACTCTGTTGGGGAGGATACTAATTATTTACATCTAAGTGTACACCATTATTTGATCCCAAGTCTGCTGCCCAAGCTTATATGCCTTATTGTTGGAGAAGTACACACGCACTCAGATAACTTTCTACAACCATCAATTATATGAGTTTGTACTAGTGAACTGCATATAAACTCATCCGTTAGGGAGAAAGGCACTATAGCCAACGCGGAAGTTCATATGCATCAACACTTCAAACAATAATTATTTAACAAAGTCTGTACCAGTGATCCATGAATAAACTCAACTGTTAAGGAGAAAGTCACTATAATCGACGCGAAAGTTTATTCACATCACTTATAAAGCAATAATGGAGGTCACGGGAATTAATTACCAATCCCCTCTCCCACTTAGTAATTTAACACCGAGAGTTTTTTATATGCATATAATATTTAGAATAAAATACGCAACTTAGCATGCTACTATTACGGTAATTAAGGCAGTGAATCACAGAGAATCATGCATACATATATAACAATAATCAAATAATTAAACCTATTATTAACAGTTATATATCAGCGAATTCGATTGTTCGCCACCAAGCACTAATGCGGGAAACTGTGACTATGCAAGGTTCAACCTCCCCGGAGAGGTCGCAAAAACGCCCCAAAAAATAAATGAAATTTTGGAAAAATCTTATGTCAAATTTTCTTCCAATTCCTTGCCCGATAGCTTGCTCCACCGCACAACCCCGAGCGCAACAAACAATGATCAACGTGCCTCCTGGCATGCCACCGTGCACGCATTCCACACGGCTAGCGCTTCTCCGAGTGATACAACACACAAACGTGCACACATGCCCAGCTCCAAGCCCGACAACAAGCACGATCCGTGCACACACGCCCGGCATCAGGTCCACGCTCACGCTAACCCCGTGCGCTAATGCAGCATCGCTGGCCATTCTACACACTGGCACGACTCGTGCTAATCCTTGCACGAAGCACGAGTCGTGCCGCTCCCGTGCAGCCCTTTTCACGCCTTCCAGCATTAAGCCCACGCCGACCCTTCCAGCTACACGACTCATGCTGACAATAATAGGCAGTCATGCCAGAAACCCTCAACACTCATGCCACCACACACGCCGTCGTGGTTCTCCAACCGCATGCATCCGTGCGCTACCAGCACACCAACGAGCGCTTGCTCGTCACCATGCAAACCACGCACGCCCAGCTACCCAGAAATAAGCACGACTAGTGCGCTCTGGCCTAGCATCATGCACGACAGCCTCACCCGGTCGCTGCTCAAAGACGTGCATCAAACGCCCAACTACCTGTCTGCCAGCTCACCCACACGCCAACGTGCCACTGCCGTGCACACCTTCTGCCAACTAGCATGCTTCCCGCCAATAGCCATGCACCGCAACCTATCCATCGTTAGCGCTATCCTTCCAACGCCAGCCCCATCCATCGGCTCCACTGCAGCTTTGCTGTCCCAAAGGACTAGGAGGGAGACTCACCCCAAAAAGCACTAATCCCGATCGAAGACACTTGCAGACTCGACCCAGCCCGACGAAGACTCGATTGGAATGGTGATGGGCCCACTCGGAACCATTCCATCAGACCCACTCCAGCCATCTGTAGACTGGACTGGATTCACGCCCAAAACCGCCGTGAACTAGCCTGCAGTCCAACGAACAACAGCGTTTGCTTAACGCTATCTGCTGCAACCGTTTGCTTATCCGTCAAGCCATGGCCTGTTAGCCTCTATTGTGATATATCGCCACCGTTGGAGAAATCCCGACATGTTCCTCCAGCCTCAAGTCCTTGCATCGACGGCCAGCACACCACCGCCGTGCACCAGCACTATACAGTCGTCGCAACACAGCCGCCCAAAACAACATCGTGCTGTCATCCGCATACCACATGCCATGCCACGAGCAACCAGTCACCGTCTCAACTATCTGGTGCTCGCTCACAAGTCACCACCGCTCAACGCCACCGTTGAATCATTGTCCAGTGATCGTGTGCTCGTGTACAATTAGAGTATTCGACAAGAAACTTAATTTTAAACCCTAATCACATATAGCACATAAACCCTTGCCTAACGTTTCACACTTCACCACGAAACCGAAGCTTTGATACCAATTATTGGCATTTGATCGTGTAGTTAACATGAATCATTAGGGTTCCATACATTTCTAACAGTCAGTGGAAGCAAGAAAATAAGAAACATATTACCTTTCAACAGGGTATATTGGAGAAGATGAATTCTCGCTGGCAGTCTGTGCAGCCTCACCGTTTTGGCATAATTCTCTCATCCGATTTCGTATTTGAGTGATCTACATGCCAAAATGATCTTCTCTTCCATGGCTTTCTGTCAGTACATCTTACGTTGAATTCTGAGGTCTGTATGATTTTATAAAAATCATGCAAGTTGGCAGACAACAGCAGCAAACGACCTCTTGATCTTCTGTTATATTCCCAAGTCCAATCTCAACGTCGTGTGGGAAACGATCCTCGAGGTCTTCTCAATCTGCTATTTTATCTACCCTCTTCAAGTGTTAGACGTGTCTTTTATTAGGGTTAGAACAGCTTAGATGACTTATATATGGGCTACAGCAGGGACCAGGAGGAGAAATTAGAGTTGGACCTCCATTGGGCTTAAGTATCCAAGCTTAGCCCAAAGCTTATACTTAAGTCCAATAATAATTATATATACCACTAAAATGTTATTACTGCACTACCGTTCAAATTCCATTATTACGTTATGGGTTCCTTATTATGAGCCCGACAGTCTCCCCATGTTTAGATATACAATGCCCATTAATAATTAAGTTACTGACAACTCCATCAATTAATATCTCATCCGAGAGTAGTACAACTCAACCTTATTATCATGCAGAAATTAATCCACTTGCAAGATTTACATGATAAACCTTATGAGCTCCTCAAGGGGACATCATCAACCTATGTCGGACACAGATTCCTTCTACAATCAACAGCACACCATAGAGACTATACTATTTCCCAACTCACCGAGTTTGTTGATTTAATACATGTAAATCTCACCCATTGATAAATCAAAGAAATACATACTACCTTACATGTCGAGGTTATTGTATAGGGATTAAGAGCACGGACATCCATAATAACAGAGATCAAGTTCTGCTATATGGTCAGTATAAGTCGAACGAACTCATGCGGTCCTACTCAATACATACAAAGTGCACTAATGTGATTCTATAGCCAAGACAAGCTAATACCAAACCACACTACAACTATCCCGATAGAGAGTCCCCGTCTATCTCAATTGTGAGCATCTGTTTATACTTTATAAGGAAACTGATAATATGATCTTCCGTGGGTTGTCGCACAACATATTATCTAAAGTATAAAGTAAGTGGGCAATTGCATCGTACATATAATTAAATTATAGGATGCAATCATTTGATAATATGATTTTCATTTCAAATAAATTGTTATAACATTATTTATACAAAAAGCTAGACTTTTAGTATACAATCCAACAATAACCACCCACAATCCTACGTATTTCCTCCTACGTATTATTTTCTCTATATAAGAGAGTCCTGCATCTTTATTTCTTTTACTTTTGAAAAACCTTCTTCTCTCAATTTTCCAATCAAGTAAGTTTCATCTTCCAACACTTTATTTATTGTTTTTACTGTACGATGTTTTACATCGTCATTGTCATAAGTGGGTTGTTGTGTCTTCTAGTTAATCATAGTAACCTTTCAGGTGCCTGTTTTCCACTCATAAAACCCGCTTGTTGTCTATGGTTATTTTTTGGGTCGGCATACATTATGAGGAATAGGTTGATTAATAAGCCATGGTTGTAGTGACCAATTGCCATCTGGGAACAGGTTGAAACCCATGTTTTCATTCTAAATTTTTTATAACTATTCATTGACAACCTTATACCTTATACAAATATATATTTAATCTTATCCTAGGGTAATTTATATATTATGCAATACGCATTTTTCTTTATATTTATTAATTACTATGTTAGAGTATGGTTCGTAGTTTTCATGTTGTAGAATATTTGATTTATGGATTAGTATAGGTATATTAACTTATTGTAGCCTAATCTCACTATTATATTTATTATCTTTTATTACATTGAGATTTTTCTAATAAGTATGCATATATACATGTAATATTCCTATTATTTTATTATGCCTTAGTTTTAGTTCACACTCTACGTTATCTTTCTACCTATGCAGACTAGACGTCCGTGTTTTGTTTATAATTAAGTGTTATTTATATTTTTACATGTTAATAGGCGACGAGAAGTTCATGAGTTAGAAGTTCTGCTACATCAATATTTTGGATTACAGTCAACTCAGTTTCATTTTAAAGGTGGGGAAATTCCTACTTGTCTTGATTAATTGCTGCTTGTAGTATCTTTGAATTCATGCATGTACAGGTAGGTCTCCTGCCCTTTATAAACGAGACATACAGATAGGTATCATGACCTTTATAAATGAAACTTTTGCTACTTGAATAATTGAGAAATCAGTTATGTAGTGTATTTACATTTATATGATTTATGTTACTTAATTTAGTATTTGCATGTGGTATTTAATTTTGTCATGTACATTTCTCCACTGAGCTTGTGGTTTTGTTCACCCCAAATAATTTATCATTTCAGATGGAGGAGCCGACGTGGTGGGACAGAAGGTTGATGCTTAGCACATTTGCTATTTAATTAAGACTTATTTAATTTAAATTCTGCTAGACTTAAGAATTTATGCATTTTGTTTCAGTAATTACATTTGGATTTTATGTCATTTATTAACTTGGATCTTTTGGATTATAAAATTTTATTTTCTTTAAGCTTCCGCTAAAATATTATTTTACCTTTAAAAATTAAAGTTTTTTAAATAAGTAAATAATTTAGGATGTGATATTATACCAATCTGAAGGACCAAAAACATTGCAAGAAGAATGGAAGGCTTCAGCAAGGTTGGCCAGAGTGGAGTGAGTATGGTCAAGATACATCGGGCATTTATCCTCATAATACTCATCACGATAGATTTGACAATGTGGCTTGCGAGGTGGTAGACCATGACCACCTGAACAACCACACCGGCCACGGCTTGGGCGACCACAATTGCCGGAAGAGCTGTTGTGGTACTGTCGAGGCTGAGATGAGGAGTGGCTGGATGAAGATCTAGAAGCGGAGGCTGTAAAGTCAACTTGAAAAGACAGATCTGAGGGATCCATAGCTTTCGACATTAAGTCAAATTGAATAGCTTGATGTAACAAGACCGAGAAGGACGGAACAAGCTGCACAGACATCCGAGTATCGGCAAAATTTTCAAACTGTGATACGAGACCACGCAAAAACCAGTGGCTCTTGTCCGAGTCATCAACCGATTTACCGATGGAGGAGAGCTGATCGCAGAGACCGTTGAAGCGAGAACCATAATCTTTGACGGAAAGGGAGCCGCGGCGAAGAGAGAGGAGTTCCTCATGTAGCTGATGAACTCGAGAAATAGAAGAGTGAGAAAAGGCAGCCTCAAACATTAACCAGGCTTCGCGTGACGTGGTACACTCGACCACTTCAGCCATGGCTTCTTCGAAAAGCGTCGAGAAGAGAACACCAAGAAGATGCTGATCCGTAAAAAGCCATTTATTATACGCGGGATTTGGAGCGGCTGCACCGGCGTCGAAGGGAATGTAACCGGTGGCGCAACTTCTTTGCCATTGAAGAAACCTAGCAGTTCAAAGCTAGTGAGCATGGAAACAACCTGTTGTTTCCAGAAAAGAAAATTATTAGAAGAGAGTGTAATTTTCACCATGTGAATCATGGTGGCAATGGGAAGGGGATCAACTCATATCATAGTTTACAAGGAAAGAATATATTCTAATAAAAATGAATATAGATTACAAATTATTCTTAACAACTAGATCAACTCATATATATATATATATATATATATATATATATATATATATATATATATATATATATATATATATATATATATATATATATATCAAAATATTCAATATAGTATAATATCTTACCAAAATTTTCAATAAACCTAACATTTAAATAAATTTAGTATTTTTTTACATTTTAAGTGCTATATCATTGACTTTTTTTTAAATTTTTTTTTCAAATTCTAAGTGTGAATCTACATTAATTATAAGGTTGTTGTAAATTATTTAATAAGAATAATAAGAGACACATAAAGAATAAGAGAAGAATACAGACATAGGAAGAAAGAGAGATTTAATTAACGACATTGATATGAAAACACTAATATTCTTACTATTTATATAGAGAAGAGAAAGTGTACAATGGTAAATAAACTCTCTTACTATTCTAATGATAAAAGGAATAATGTCCATATAAAATATTTTACAACACTCCACCGTGGATATTACGACGTTACGACGTCATATGCATGCCTAGTTAAAACCTCGCTAGAAAACCCAATGAGAAAAATCAGTCAAGAAAAGAGTATATGTCTTATTATTTTAATGTTTCATAATAGTTGCCTCATTAAAAAATTTTCAACTAAGGAAATCTCGTAGGAAAAAACTTAGTTAAAGAAAAAGAGTATAGCTTGGTGTTCAGGACTTAATCTTCAGGATTATTTAGAAGTTGTTTCTTCCCCAAGACATTTAACTTATCTATCTCATTAAAAACCTTTAACTAAGATAACCTTAGTAGGAAAAAAAACTAAGTTAAGGAAAAAATAGTACAAATCTTATGATTTTGATGTGTTGCATTAGTTGCCTCATTAAAAAACCTTAGACTAAGAAATTAAATCCAGTTGGAAAAACTTAGTTTAGGGAAAAAGAGTATAACTATTAGTCTTCAGGACTTAATCTTCTAGATTTTTTAGAAAATTACCGCTCCCCATGAAGACAGAGATACATCGTAATATAATTGCTGATCTTCAAGATCGAAATGTTGAAATTTACTAGAAGTTATCACTCCCCCTAAAGATGACATTCTTTTGGGTTTACATAGTATAAAACTACAAGTACATGTTAAAATATGATTTAGGAGTAAATAAAACAAATATAAATAATATAGATTTTTACTTGAGCAAAATAGTATGTATAATATCTCATTGCTCTTCTGGAGCATATAAAATAAATTTATCATGTCTCAAATAATTTATTAATTGCTCATCTATGCAACACATAATTTATTACCTTATAAAAGACTGGGGAAATGTATCTTTCATCATGCCCCATGGGCTATAAAGTTATTATATGAACAATCTTATTCTTACACCAGTTTGAAACTTAAACATTATTAGGGTCATTTAATTATCATTCAAATCAATATGTCAATGTCGCGTTGGTTTTTATAAATAGACAAATTTATTTTGTATCTACAAGATACTTGAGGATATGTTTAATTTTATGTAACTTCATCTTATCAGAGAGTCTTTAAATCTTGCTAGCAATTTCATCATAAGTGCATATCAGGCCTGATACAAAGAATGAGAAAACATTGCTTTAAAAGCACTAAATAGAGGGAATTCTAGCCTAAAATATTCTCATTATATACTTCAAGTATATAGACATTAGTTTTCCACTTCAAGGGATAAAAACGACAATTGGCATACAATATGAATAGATATATTGAAAATTCATCTAATCATCAAATAAATTGACTGGTATTTAAAATTTAAAATGTTCTCAATGTACAGGTTGAGACAACTCTACGGTTTATCTAAATTCTTTCATTTCGAAAAATCCATCATCTTGGCATGAGTTAGCTTATATAAATTTCTTATACATTCCAATCTTAAACCATTTATATACACACAATTTTCATTCTTCTTCAGGAAAAAATAACAAATTAAAATGTAGCATACTCATATTAACTATTTCAAGGTCTTGCAATGACCAATTATTAAAGCTATATATTGTGATATTTTATTCTTATTCTAATTGAGAAGTTTTAATCCTTCGCGGATTTTCATGTAAACATATTATGTTGTGTATTTACTGCATATAAATTAAGTAGCGAAACGTAATGTATAATGGGAGAGTATGTATCATTTATATACTGGGCCTCTGCAAGAACCCTTTGAGCTTTACTGATCACCACTTTATCATTCATATGTCCTTTTGGGACAAATATTTATATCACATAAAAGAACATTCACATAAATATTTAGCGAGTTAAAGCTCGATCTAAATGCTTTTTTCTGTATTACAAAATATTTGTGCTTTTGGCACTTCGATATCAAATATAAGTTCTGAATCCAAATTGTTATTTAAGATAGTAAAAGCAATCAAAGAGGCCATGTGTTGTTGACAACTTTCTATTCAGTTCATTTTTTTCTCCCAAAATCTATAATGATTTCTATATTTCTATATTTATATAAATAGATCCTCGTCATTTCCCAATACGTTTGCATCTAGCCATTTTGCATACCCAGTTATTTTGATTATTTTGATACACGTGCGAAATTACTGGGTATATGTCTTATGGACAAATATATTAAAGAGATTTTTCGTTATCAAAACAAACTCTTCAGATAATTTTGGAAGTGACTATTTATTCTTCAAATTAATTTTCGTGGATATATAATTTTAAATAATGAAACCTTTCCTACTTCTAGCGTAGATAAATAATTATTTAAAGTATTATGACCTTGGGGAACTCCACTTCCAGTGAAGCATTGTTTGCAAATATAAGGGACTTTGTCACCTCATCATGATAGTTTGACAATTTATTTGCTATTACAAATTAATAATCTTTTGAACTTCTGGTTCAGTCAATCTACTGCAAAATAATAGAATTTCTCGGCATTCACATAAATATTGGACTTAAATCTACACCTAATGTCGTGAAATGATCTTCATTAAATGTGCAATTAGTGTAATAAAATCTATATTGATCCCGTATTTTGGGCTTATAGAAATTGACAGGTAATTATCATTAGAATGCCCATTGAAGTACGCTATGATGTTGATTATACTAATTGTGCAATTCATAATATGCAGATGGAAAATGTTAAAGGCTTCTGGCCTTGATTTAGTAGCATTAGTTATAAAAGGGGTATAACAATGATATGTAGGAGCCATATTTTTACATGTAGATTAAAGAGTATTATTATTATATGTAAAGTGGGTAGTTGTATTAGAGGAAAGTGGTGTGCCATATTGTGTACTTTTTTACTAAACAGGGGAAATGGGTACCTATGAAGCGGATGCCAAAAATAGTAAAATTGATACCTTAGAAGCGGAAGGAGGGAGTATATTTTTTTGCATATTTTGATATTCCACAACCAACTGATTTGTGGCCATATATATAAGACCAATGACCCCCTCATCAATATGTATGAATAAGACCTTAATATTTGTTTAAATATTTGACATCTATCGTCTTGTCTGTCTAACTTAAACTACCTCGATCATTTTGATAAGACCTTAATAAGATCAATTTAAAGGCCAATGTGAATTCACTCTTCAACTATAATTATTTTCTTACTCTTCATCTGCTGTTCCACGCGAAATATAATTCTTTTGGAATATATCATATGCTTCAGGCACAAGTTTTGAATCAAGCCTAGCATTGACAATATTATGTTTTTCATTAATAATTGGTTATGTTTCTGCTACCAATAATGCAGAAATAACCTCTGAATGCTTAATATAATTTTTAACTCTGAACTGCTTCTGGAGTATGAGTTTGCTAGCATGGAAGGCGAAAACAGTCTTATCAATCAATTTAATTTCAGCAATGTACAACTTATAGAGTTTCAGTTATGAGACTGATGAGAGTGTAAATTCATGTATTTTGGGTTCTGATTTGTGTGGAAATTGAGTACGATTGAGTTTTTTATTGAGATGAATCGATATGTTTATGGAGAAGTCACGAATCAGAGGATACTTGGGCTTTTTGAGCATATTTGTAAATGAAAATAGATCAAAAGGGCTCGGAATTAGAAGATACAATTTTTGAGGTGATTTTTGAAGACCGTTCGACCTCAGGACCTTGTTCGACCATCATCACTTTAGTCGAACAAGGTGGTCAAGTCGAGCAAAATACGCAGATTCATCCAGAGAGCTTGCTCGACCAAGAGATGTTGCTCGACCAGCATCATCTTGGTCGAGCAGATGAGTGAAGTTGAACAAAATGTGAAAAACTTACAAAAGGCTTGCTCGACCATTGCTCGACCATTGCTCGACCAGGAGGTCTTGCTTGACCAGTCACGGCGTGGTCGAACGGATTCTCGCTACTTCTATTTATGGTAATTTCGGACTTCTTTTAGCAAATTTGACGTGTGCTTCAAGAAAAAGCCCATCCTAAGCTCGTAAGGAGGTTCCACGAGTATAAAAGAAGAGCTTTCGCAGGAGAAAGACATCCTTCATCATCCATCCACCACCGAAACCCTACCATCATTCCAAGGGGTTGTGAGAGAGATTCGTCTGGCAAGTCAAGTAAGATCATACCAATCAACCATGATTGTTTCTATATCAATCATGGGCTAGAACTGCTCCGGTAATTTTAGGGTTATGAAAGTTTTATGAGTTAATTGAATTTTCATGTGTAAACTCCGTACAACACTACTTGTGATTTATTTTAAATAAGATTGTGCTTTTTAAATTCATACTCATAGTCATTTTGTGCATCATTAATTGTTATGTAGAGTCTGAATACATATCTTGGTTATTGATTGAGTGTGTTGACTGCTGAGCAGGATTACATGTTATAATTCTAAGTGAAGGGATTTCGAAGTCTTATTAGAACTATCTTATATGAATACTTGTTAATTGAATATTATTCAGGTTAATAAGTAGGATAAAGAGTACAAAGTCATAGTACCTATAAAGGAAGATCATATCGTGTTAGAGTACTAAGTGCATGGGAAATAATTGATACTGATAGTACCTAGAAAGGGGGGTAAATTATATCTTTTGCTCCAAGGATATTCACACGTGCCATACGCTTGTTTGCTTGTGTCTATAGAGTAAACTATCATGGTTTAGTGATGCGTCCATAGACCATATGGTAGAGTCGGACATCAACGCATGGAAAGGAAATTAATAAGTAAAACTGGAATACCCGAAGAACTACCTAATTTCTTACTTGATCATAACCGTATTTTCTCTATTGCTTATTTATTCAATTCGCTATTTAAGTTATTTATTATTTACCTTCGTAACTATTCCAAACCAAATTTGCCAACATAGTCTTAGTTAATTAGAATATAATTATATTAATAATAATCTATCCCTTGGGTTCGATAATCACTTGGTCGCCTATCGAAACTACAATTGATATCCTTCACACTCGGGGATAATTTTGTGTATTGAGAAAACGCTCATCAAGTTCTTGGCGCCGTTGCTGGGGATGACATTAATTATTAGTTTGTTATTTCTAGTTAATTGAGATTATATTATTCTTGTCTTTAACTTCTAACACTTATTCTTCTTAGGTGTATGCTCACAAGATCGAAGACAGGTGAATTAACGCCTTATAATCCAGAGATTGGAGCATCATCAAGGAAGAAAAAGAAGAACAAGAACAAGAACAATAATGTAGACCCAACTGAGGCTCTTGATTTAGGAGTTGATGTTGATGTCCTGAATTCGCAAACGATTGAAGTTGCAACCAAAGTTAATTTGGAAGTAGAAGCAGTCAACATGGTAGCAGATCCTGATACACTTGCCATCCGTGAAGTCTTTAAGAACAACGGAGGAGGCAATGCGGGGATGTAAGGAACGAGATGGATCAGAGCCGATTTTGATTTACACCCTACTCTTATCAGCATGATTGAAAGGAGTCCCTTCTCTGGGGGAACATTTGAAGATCCTCAGCAACATCTAAATAAGTTCCTTGGGTATGCAAGTGCACAAACAGATGCAGGAGCACATGAGGATGGGAGGAAGATCATATTGTTTAAGTTCTCGCTTAATAAAAAAGTGAGAGATTAGTACGATAATCTTGATGCTGCTGAATGTGATACCTAGGAGAAGTTGAAAGTGAAATTCTTGGAGCGATACATGCCACCTTCAAAGATGTTCAAGATGAAGCAAGAAATCAATCAATTTGCTATCCATGGTAATGAGAAGTTTCATGAAGCTTGGGACAAATACAAGGACATGCTTCAGAAGTGTCCACATCATGGGCTATCTAAAGCTCAATATATCAGTATTTTCTACAATGGGTTAGATTGCGATTCTCGTGTGTTACTTGATGCTTCATCCAATGGAGCATTGCTTACGAAGTCACCCATTGAGGCCGAGAAGCTTTTCGAGAATATTTCGATGGATTCAAGAAATTAGCCAACTGATAGAGTAAGAGGCACTTATGTTCTTGGTAAAGTAGCATAGGTTGAGCATACTACGGCGATGTCGTGGAGAGATGATGAGATAGTCTCTAGCTTGACTAATATTTCCAAGTTACTAGAGTCTCAGCAAAAACAGATCACGGATATATCTTATAGAGTACCAATGATGCAGTAGGATAGTGGCTATGAAGGAGCTTGCCAAGAGGAGATCAAGGAGGCAAATTACGCCATGGGTCAAAGTATTCAAGGAACTAGGTACCCAAATCAAGGAAACCGGAATTATCAGGAGAATTAAAGCAATCGTGGTCCCCTGGGTAATTACCAACAACTAAGGAGGCTGGAGTTTTCTTGGAGTAATTCGAATAATGCGGTTCAACCTCCTATCGGTGTTGATCCGAGAGCTAAGGTGGAAGAAGAGAAACCAGGTTTTGAGGATACGGTGAACAGGTACATGGCGAGGACCGATGCAAGAGTGGATCGTCTTGAGGCCAAGCTAGAGAAAAAGATTGATGCTAATCATGAGGATTTGTCTAAACAAATGAAAAATCTCACGTTGTTGATGGGGGAGATGGCCGGAAACGTAAACTAATTGACTCAAACTATTGAGAAGGGGAAGTTTCCATCTCAAAGTATTGAGAATCCAAAGTCTTGCCATGCCATCACATTGAGGTCGGGAACGCAGTATGAAGGTCTGATGATGCCGACGAGCAAAAATGAAGGAAGCATGGGAGTTGCTCGACGAAACTTCAGTTGTTCGACCAGGCCTGCTGGTCGAACAGAGGTCGAGCAGACTCCGGAGAAATAGAATTACGACACTATATTTTCAGATTTGCCATTTGACCAACGCCATCCCGTTTGACCAGACCATATTGGTCGAACGGAGGTCGAACAACACCTGGAGAATGGGATTTCTCGATCTACAAATTTGTTCGACAAAGACAGTCTCGTTTGACTAGACCATCTTGGTCGAACGGTGGTCGAGCAACACTTGAAGGAATAGAGCTCGCGATCAGAGAGATTGCTCGACCAACCCCAATCTGTTGGACCAAACTAGTTAGGTCGAACAGAGGTCGAGCAGTTTCATAAAGAGTCTGATTTGATCCCGAATGCTACACCCATTGAGCAAAACATCATGGTACCATCTCATGAGCATAACACTGAGGTTACAGTAGAGAAGAAGTAGGAAAGAGCCAAGAGATTGAGAGCCGAGAAGGATAAAGTGGAGAAGGTTGGACGTGATGAGTGAGGTATTCCAAAAACAAAGATACCACCTCCGTTTCCTTTCAAGCTTGTCAAAAAGGGATTGGAAGAGAAGTTCAAGAGGTTTTCAGATATCATAAACAAAATAAGCTTGAATATTCCATTCTCTGATGCGATCTTAGAGATGCCGTATTATGCCCGTTTTCTAAAGGGTATACTTTTAAAGAAGAGAAACTTAAACAGAATTGAAACAGTGCATCTGTCGGAGAATTGCAGCTCGATTATACAAAGGAAGCTACCAGCTAAGTTGAAAGATCCGGGAAGCTTCACTATCTTGTGTGAAATTGGAAAGGGGCTGGCATGACGAGCCTTGTGCGATCTTGGGGCAAGCATTAATTTGATGCCTTTGTCCATTTTTAAAAGGCTTGGTTTGGGGGAGTAACTCCCACATTGGTGGCTCTATAATTGACGGATAGGTCTATGACATTTCCAAAGGGTGTGATTGAAGACGTTCTTGTCAAAGTAGAGAAGCTTATCTTTCCTGTGGACTTTCTTGTGCTTGAGATGGAAGATGACAAGGATAATGTCCCTCTAATCTTAGGGAGACCGTTCCTTGTGACTGCGGGAGCTATGATTGATGCGCAAAAGGGTGAGCCAAGGCTGAGGATAGATAAAGAAGAGATCTTATTCAACCTTGACAAAGCAATAAAGATGCCGATGGAGACACAATATCACAGTATGGAGACACAATGTCACAGTATAGATGTGGTGGAGGAGATCGTGAAGGAAGATATGTCCTTGATCCTTTCTAAGGATCCTCTTGAGACATGCTTAGCGGAGTCTTTTACTTTTCCCACTATGGAGCTAGATGAACTCTCCAACGAGGTATGTATTAAATTTCTTGAAAACTTGCTTGCTTTGGGTGATGACAGATATGAATCGGGGAGGACAAAGGTTGAAGAGGTCAAGTAGACTAGGAAGTACTTACCATTGGATAGAGAGAGCGCACCTCAAGAAGTGAAGAAAGAGGAGTTGAAACCGCTACCGGAGCACTTGAAGTATGCCTATCTAGGTGACAATAGAAATTATTCAGTAATTGTATCTTCTTCTCTTGATGATTATCAACTTGAGGAATTGTTAGATGTGCTTAGGAAGTATATGTCTGCGATTGGTTGGTCTCTTGATGATTTAAAAGGTATTAGTCCTTCATATTGCATGCATAGAATAAGATTGTTAGATGAGGCCAAGAGTAGTATTCAAAATCAGTGAAGGTTGAATCCCACTATTCAAGAAGTGATTAGAAAGCAAATCCTAAAGTGGCTTGATGCAAGAATTATTTATCCAATTAGTGATAGTCTCAATGTGAGTCCATTGCATGTTGTAGATAAGAAGAAGGGCATGACTATTGTGAAAGTAGAGAATGGAGAGACGTTAGCCACTAGCATTCCTACGGGATGGCGTGTGTGTATGGATTACAGGAAACTAAATGAAAATACATGCAAAGACCATTTTCCCCTTCCTTTCATGGATCAAATGCTTGATCGTCTTGCGGGTTATGAGTTTTATTGTTTCTTGAACGGGTACTCGGGTTATAATCAAATCATGATTGCACCAGATAATCAAGAAATGACTACTTTTACTTAGCCTTATGGAACTTTTGCCTTTAGAAAGATGTCTTTGGTATTATGTAATGCACCTGCTACATTTCAGCGTTGCATGATGGCCATATTTGATGGGTTGATAGAAAAGAACATGAGGGTATTTATGGATGATTTTTCTGTGTTTGGTTCCTCTGATATTTGTTTATCTAACCTTGCTACTATTTTGAAGAGATGCCAAGATACTAATCTTGTCTTGAATTGGGAGAAATGCAACTTCAAGGTAAGAGAAGAGATTGTTCTTAGCCATCATATTTCGGCCAAGGGATTGCAGGTAGATAGAGCAAAGGTGGTGGCGATTGAGAAGGTTCCTCCAACTACTAATGAGAAAGGATTGCAGTCCTTCCTTGGACACGCCAGTTTTTATAGAAGATTCATAAAAGACTTCTTGAAATACTCCAAGCCCTTATCTTATTTACTTGAAAAGGATGTTCCTTTTATTTTTGTTGAAGAATGTCTAAGAACTTTTTAGGTTTTGAAAGAGGCTCTTATTACTGCACCTATTTTGATCACACCGGATTGGACTTAGCCATTTATACTTATGTGTGATGCGAGTGACTTAGCACTTGGAGTGGTGCTTGGGCAGTTGAGGGAAAAGAATTTTTGTGCCATTTACTATCCGAGTAAGACTTTTGATACTACACAAAAGAAATACATGGTGACTGATAAGGAGATCCTATCTGTGGTGTATGCATTCAATAGTTTTCGACAATATTTGGTTTTCATGAGGACGATAGTGTTTACGGATCATTCTGCGATCCGATACTTGATGGAGAAGAAAGAAATGAAGCCAAGGATCATAAGATGTATTCTTATTCTGCAGGAGTTTGATATGGAGATCCGAGATAAGAAGGGAGCACTGTGATGATTCTTTCGATTACATAGAAGAGATGTTCCCTAATGAGAAGATCACGGCAGTGTTTGTTGAAGGAGCGGAAAGAGCATGCGTGGTGGCTGCCCAAGGGATGGATCCATGGTATGCGGATTACGTGAATTACATTGCCATAGGAGAAATTCCAAGAGATCTCAACCGATATCAACTTGCGAAATTCAAGAGGGATTTTGAGACATTCTTATGGTATGATCCATTTATCTACAAGATATGTACTAATTCCATAGTCCGTAGGTGTATGCCCGAGATGGAAATGGAGAGCGTTCTTGATTTTTGCCATGCACAACCTAACGGGGGCACTTTGGAGGTCAAAAGACGGCAGCAAAGGTACTTAAATCTACTCTTTATTGGCCTACTTTGTTTAAAGATTGTGAAACCTATGTGGCAATATGCGATAGATGTCAAAGGATGGGGAACATAAGTAGGAGAGATGAGATGCCACTTCAGCCGAGCATTGTTATTGAGATCTTTGATGTATGGGGGATCGATTTTATGGGGCCTTTTCCCCCATCTAATGGATTTCTCTACATCCTTTTAGAAGTTGATTATGTTTCTAAGTGGGTGGAAGTCATTCCCACTCGCGTGAATGATTCAAGGACTGTTTTATCTTTTTTGAAGAAACATATATTTGCTTGCTATGGAGTTCCTAGAGCACTAGTGAGTGATGGAGGGTCTCACTTCGTCAATGAGCTTCTTGAAAAGGTTCTCAAGGATTGTGGTGTTAAGCATATGGTTACTACACCCTATCACCCTCAAGCCAATGGGCAAGCTGAAGTATCCAACTGAAAAGTGAAGCAAGTTTTGGAAAAGATAGTCGGAACCAATAGGAAGGATTGGGCTATAAAGCTCGATGATGTTTTATGGGGGTTCTGGACTGCGTATAAGACGGTGTTGGATATGTCACCATATCGAATTATCTATGGGAAGCCATGCCACTTACCCGTGGAGATTCAGCACAAAGTTTTTGGGCTTTAAAGAGTTTGAACTTGTCTCTTAAGGATCAAAAGGAGTTGAGGATGACTCATATAAATCAATTGGATGAGTTCAGAAATCGAGCTTACAAGAATTCAGAGATCTTTAAGGAGGGAATGAAGAAATGGCATGATTCAAAGTTCTCATACAAGGAGTTCAAGCAAGGAAATGAGGTAATACTTTTTAACTCTCGTTTGGAGCTCTTCGCATGGAAATTGAAATCAAAGTGGATGGGGCCATTCATTATCCATAGAGCCTGCAGAGGAGGGAGTTTTGAACTTATGGACAAAAGTGGGGACATCATAGCGGCGAATGGGCATCGATTGAAGCATTACAAGTTACCGGATGATGCTTGCGTCGTCTTTGAGGATACCTTGCACTAGATTGGTATCGTCATGACTCTACGATGTTAAACAAAAGTGTCTGTTGGGGGCTTTTCCTCCCGTTTTATTGCTTTATTTTCATTGGTATGAGTAAGAAATTTTTATATTCGACGTGCTTATTATTCAGAAAATACATCTCTTTGCAAACTTTGTTTCCACTATAGTTTCTACTAAGTTTGGGGGGTTGTGATATACTTATCTCATCATAGCACGGAGAGTATAATCTTTTCTTTGTAATGTTTGCTAGGGGAGTTGATTTTTTTCGGTATATTAAAACTTTAACCGGTTTTGATGTGTCAATTTTTTGCAATTTGCCTAGTGTTTAGTGGTGTTTTGTTTTTAAGTGTCATTGCGGAGTTACACTTGATGTTTTATGGTCTAAAATGGTTCTAGAGCTTAGAAATTGTTATCTTTATACTTAATGTTGTCTTATAGTTTAATTGTTGCAGGGAAATACGAAAAGTACGAATTTTATGGAGTTCAAGAGGTTGTTCGACTTCCAGGAGGTTGTTCGACCTTGCTGTTTGATTGATCAATGGTCGAAAGAAATGCATAATTCTTCTAATAGGGTTGTTCGGCCTGGACAAGGTTGTTCGACTAAATTAGGAACTCGAACGGAAGTGAACAAAATGTGCAAATTCTTCCAGAGAGGTTGTTCGACCTGGACCATGCTATTCGACCAAGAGACTATAAGTCGAACGAAGGTCGAGCAGGACAGAGAAGAACTGGGGGCACAATAAGGCAGGTTGCTCGACTTCCAGCACTTGTTCGTCCAAGATCTTTTGGTCGAATAGAGGTCGAACGACGCCAATTTTAAAGGGTAATTCCTGGTTACTCGACTTTCACCTCTTATTTGACTAATCCTCTCGAGAGTCCGGATTCCAGAGTCAGTTTTAAAAGGTTTGTTTCTTATTCCGTTCGACATACTCCCATCACCTTTTCTCGAGCACCGATTCCAACCCGTAAGTTTTCTCTTCAAATTCTTTCCTACACTTTAATCTACCCTTCCATACACTTCCACATCCGAATTTGAGGGTTTTCAAGTCCGATTTAGGGCTAGACACTCGAAATTTTTGGGGTTTTTCATCATCTACACCACACGCACACCATGTCAAGCAAGGTATGTTTCTCCTCACTTTTTATTCAGGAATTAAAGTGATTATACTTAGTGATTGGGTGAGTGAATTAAATATAGTTTTGGTTGGATTTGATGGTTGAATTGTTGAAGTTTTTATTTGAAATCGCACTTGAATTTTCATAGTTCGATTTACGTTGAATTGTGGAATTTTTGTGAAATTGGTGGTGTGTATAGTATGGGCTTGAGGTTAATTTCAATTTATATATATGGGCTCATTGCATTGGAAGATTGTTGTGGTGCAATTGAGGGTGGAAGATGAGCATGCTAGATTTTTTTGTTGAAGTTTATGTGACATGAAAGCATGTTTGTGTGGAGTAGTGATAAGACTAAGAGAGTTTTCATTATTCTTGATTGAAGGTGTTGATGTATAGTGCAATTATGATTGAATGAACACTTCTGATTGAGTTATTTGAAGCACATGAATTCGAATTCTTGAGTAGGATTCATACTAGTCTTTAGATGGGTATGTTGGTTATATCTCGTTGGTATGTATTGAAGTATTGTTCTTGTAGAAAAAGAGATTGCGTCTTCATCCAAGAGGAAGGGACCTAGGTTGCCTTCGCTTGGTGAAATAGTGAAGAAAATGAGGATGGAGAAGAGGAGGCCATCCGATTATGGCATCAAAATTCCAAATTGGGAGGAGAAGAAGGAGTTGTGGTCTACAATAGAACAAAAGATCATAAGGACGTGGTATCAGGATGATCACGCGATGAGGGAGATAAACATTATCAACGATATTCATTGGATGTTCGGTCAAGTGGGCATTACTCAGTTAATCGAGATGAAGAGAGAAACCTATTTTCATCTCACTGCGGAGGTTTTATGCATGTTGAGGATAGAGCGTGGAGACCGATACCTTCCTTATGGTATTTGGATGTAGATTGGCGGGCAGGAGCAGACAATGTGGGCTCGAGAGTTTAATGAATTGATTGGCTGTGAGAATGAGACGGATGTTGAGCATGATGATTTCAAGCCGGATGAGTTCTGGAGAGCTATTACAGGGAGGCAGGAGAGATATAATTCGAATACTTCCAAGGTCGCTTTCATCCGCAACCCCGTGTTAGCATATATCAATAAGATTTTGGGCAACACGCTGTTTGCAAGGTCCGAGGGGAGTTGTATTCCAAGGGGGGAGTTGTACGTGCTTTGGTTCATGCTACATGGAGTTTGTTTTAATATAGCGGCGTACTTTTTCCAGCAGCTTCACGAGTTTACTACCCATGGATTTTAGCGTGTGAACATCGGAGGGCTCATTACCTTGATAGCTGAGTACTATAGAGTCGATTTGAGCAAGCATAGGCCTATCCGAGGGGATCCAGACTTGATTCTGACGTTTTATGTGAGGGTAGGGCTGATTGAGCGGCTAGATGATACTTGAATGTTTATCCTAGGGAAGAATCCTAGTGCATTTAGATTTCCACTGGTGATTGTTGATCTTACTTCCGTTAGGGTCAACAACAATTTATTGATGAATACCACAGAGAGCAAGGTGATCTCAGAGACTTGTTTGGGAAGAGGAGATTGGATACTTCTTGCTGATATGCTCGCTCAGGGGATCGTCTTAGATGAGGACATGGTTTTGATAGGAGATCCGGCCAACTTTGAAGAGGAAGAGCCGCAGTCGCCACCAGCTTTTGTATATCCAAAGATGGGTATTCCTCCGGTGTATCCTCCACAGCCACAGCCTTATGAGCAGGAGTTTTATGAGACACTGCCACAACAGCAGCAAGATTTTTAGAAATCTCAGGATTAGTTCTATCGGGAGCAATTTCGATTGATGAATGAGAACTTCGCCACACTGAATGCGAATCAGCAGGAGACGAATATGAAGCTGGGATTCACGAATGCAAATTATGCCGCACTTTATGCGAGGTACAACATGCAGCAGGGCAACTATGTTGAGATGGATAGGAGGTTAGGGAGAATGCATGCCGACGAGCGTGAGTTGGATAGAAAGATTAATGCTCTTCATAGAGATGTAGATCGGTTGCGCTTGGAGACGGGTGATGGTGATGACGAAGGGGTGCGAGTGATGATGATGATCCGGAGGAGTAGAGAGCATCAGGTTTTCTTCGTCTGTTTCATCTCATCTCCCTTCTCGTTTATTTTTGCAGGCAGTTTGTATTTCTTTGATTCAACAATGGGTGAGATTTACATGTAATTAAATCAACAAACTCGATGAGTTGGGAAATAATGCTGTCTCTATGGTGTACTGTTGTTTGTAGAAGGAATCCGTGTCTGTTATAGGTTGATGATGTCCCCTTGAGGAGCTCATAAGGATTATCATGTAAACCCAGCTAGTGGATTTATTCCGGCATGCTAATGAGGTTGAGTGGTACTACTCTCGGATGAGATATTAATTATTGGAGTTGTTAGTAACTTCATTAATTAATGGGAATTGTATATCTTAAACATGGGGAGACTAACGGGCTCATAATGAGAAAGATCCCATAATGTAATTATGAGATTAGAACGGTAGTGCAGTAATAATATTTTAGTGGTATATATTATTATTATTGGACTTAAGAATAAGCTTTGGGCTAAGCTAGGAAACTTAAGCCCAATGGAGGCCCAACTCTAATTTCTTCTCCTGGTCCCTGTTGTAGCCCATATATAAGTAATCTTAGCTATCCGAAAACCCTAATCTATGAGATTGATCACACCTAACATGTGAGTGAGGGTTAGGGAATAGCAGATTGAGAAGATCCCAAAGATCGTCTCCCACACGACGTCGAGATTGGGCTTGGGAATACAGCAGAAGATCAAGAGGTTGTTTGCTGCTGCTGTCCGCCAATTTGTGCGATTTTTATAAAATCATAAAAACCTTAGAATTCAACTTGTGATATACTGACGGAAAGCCACAGAAGAGAGAATCTTTTTGTTGTGTAGATCACTAAATTCCGACGTCGAACGAGAGAGTTATGCCTAAAACTGTAAGGTTGCACAGGCTGCTGACGAGAATCCATCTTCTCCAACATACCCTGGTGAAAGGTAATACATTTCTTGTTTTCCTGCTTCCACTGAATGTTAGAAACATATGGAACCCTAATGGTTCACATTAACTAAATAATCAAACGCTAATTTCTCCTCTTGGTCTGTAGCCCTTATATAAGTCGTCTCAAATGTCCAAAAACCTTAATCTATGAGATTGATCACGCCTAACATGTGAGTGAGGGTTAGAGAACAGCAGTTTGAGAAGATCTCAAAGATCGTCGCCCACACGACGTTGAGATTGGGCTTGTGAATACAACAGAAGATCAAGAGGTCGTTTGCTGCTGATGCCCGCCAACTTGTACGATTTTTATAAAATCGTACACACCTCAGAATTCAACGTGTAATAAACTAATGGAAAGCCATGCAAGAGAGGATCGTTTTGGCGAGTAGATAACTCAACTCCGACATCGAATGAGAGAGTTATGCTTAAAACGGTGAGGCTGCACAGGCTGCCAGCGAGAATCCATCTTCTCCAACATACCCTGGTGAAAGGTAATATGTTTCTTGTTTTCCTGCTTCCGCTGAATATTAGAAACTTATTGAACCCTAATGGTTCACCTTAACCAAACGATCGAATGTTAATTTCTCCCCCTGGTCCCTGCTGTGGCCCATATATAAGTCATCTCAGCTGTCCGGAAACCATAATCTATGAGATTAATATCACCTAACGTGTGAGTGAGGGTTAGGGAACAGCAGATTGAGAAGATCTCGATGATCGTCACCCACACGACGTCGAGATTGGGCTTGGGAATACAACAGAAGATCAAGAGGTCATTTTCTGCTGCTGTCCGCCAACTTGTGTGATTTTTATAAAATCTTACACACCTCAGAATTCGACGTGCAAAATACTGACGAAAAGCCACAGAAGAGAGGATCATTTTAGCATATAGATCACTCAATTCCGACATCGGATGAGAGAGTTATGCGGAAAATGGTAAGGCTGCACAGGCTGCCGGCGAGAATCCATCTTCTTCAACATACCCTGGTGAAAGGTAATATGTTTCTTATTTTCCTGCTTCCGCTGAATGTTAGAAACATATGGAACCCTAATGGTTAATGTTAACTAAATGATCGAATGCCAACAATTGGTATCAAAGCTTCGGTTTCGTGGCGAAGCGTGAAAGTTAGGCTAGAGTTTATGTGTGCCTATGTGGATTAGGATTTTGAATATCATATTTCTTATTGAATACCCTATCACTATGCGATGATGTTTATGGCTGGCGGCATGGTGGGCGGACGGCGGCACAAAATCATGATGTGGCTGACGATGGTCATTGGCGGGACTGAACGGTGGTAGCGGTGCACGGTGATGTACGGATAACACTTGGTGTAAGTCGGGTGACGAGCGCGTGAGATAGTTGTTGCACTGCTGGTGGCTGATGGCGTGCGTGCTGAGCGAATATTTTTGAGCAGTCTGCTGGATGTGTAACCATGATGGCTGCAGTGGCGTAATGCTCTAGTCTGTTTGGATGGCATCGCGACAGGCAACTGCACATGGCGGCATGGCAGTAGGGCAAGCTCGATGGATGAGCGGAGTTGTTGGAACTTCGCTGTGGACCACCTGTAGCAGGAAACGACGGCGGGACTGGCCATGAGGGACGTTCCAGACGAGTCAAGGCGGTGATTCCGAACGAGTCAGAGCAACTTTCGAGTGAGTCCCCTGCTGATTCCGATCGAGTCACTAATATTTCTGGGCTAGTCCCTCAGATTTTTCCGATCGAGCTGCCAACTTTTTGGGCGGGTCCTTCAACTATCCGGTCGAGTCTAAAGGTAGCTGGCTCGGATGGCATCGTGTGCAGCTGGGCGTTGCGGTAGCCGCGAATCAGGCAAAAGCCAGATTGACGGTGGTGGTTGTCGCGGATGATAGCGAACGGTGGGATGGTGGACTGCGGCGCTGTCAAGTTTGTACAGCGCTAACAGGCACCAGTCAGCAAGCAGCAAGCATCAACGATCAGTGTGCTGGGCAAGCATGATGCTGGGCGACACAGCAAGCGATTGCTGTGGAACTCGGAGATGCATTTCGCACTGTTGGCGCCGGGCGTTGCTGGCGAGCGACAAGAAGTAGAGACGTGAGTGTATTCTGGGCAGTGAGTGCACGATGGCATGTTTGTGGCGCCCAACTGTGTGTGATAATGCTCTAAATCGTGCAGCTTTTCGAGCCTGGAAGCCATGTTACCGGGCACGATGGCCTGCATAAGACTGCACGGCTGGCAGACGACACACACATGAAGAGCATGTGGCTGGGCGAGTTGGCACAATCTGTGCAGCCGGGCTGCACGACTTGTGCCTACAGGAATTCTGCGCATGTAGAGTGTAGTGTGTCGGAGGCATAGGTGACACGACCTGCAGGACCTGGCCGGCAAGACCAGCACGAGTCATGCCGGATGGCTTCCAACTGAGCCGTTGCACACGTGGGTGCTATGCAGGATGGTGAGCAAGAATAAGCACAGGTCGTGTGGGCGCTGGCAGATAGCCGTGCGGAGACGTAACCAGATAGGCACGGCGGAGAGCTAAAGTCGAGCTTCAGCTTGAGACTTAGCTCGAGTCGAGTTGCAGTTCTGGTGCTGGATTTCAGTTTAGGTTTCGGGGCGCTGCCCCAAACCCCGCGAACTGACCAGACAGGTCGGTCCCTGCGACCTCACCGGGGAGGTCGAACTCCGCATAGTCGCAGTTGCTCAATTTCCTAATTAGTGACGAACAATTGAATTTGCTTATATATAACTGTTAATAATTGATTTAATTATCTGATTATTGTTATATATGTATGCATGATTCTCTGGGATTTACTGCCTTGTTTTCTGTAATAGGAGCATGCTAGGTTGCATATTTTATTTTGAATATTATATGCATATAAAAGAACCCTCAGTTTTAAATAACTAAGTGGGAGAGAGGATTGGTAATTAATTCCCGCAGCCTCTATTATTGGTTTGTAAGTTATGTGAGTAAACTTGTGTGTCCTTCCTCCCTAACGGATGAGTTTATTCACTGATCACTGGTATAGACTTCATTAAATAATTATTATTTTTAATGTGGCACATTAACTTGCGTGTTGGCATAGACCTTCCTCCCTAACGGATGAGTTTATGTGCGGTTCATTGGTACAAACATATAATCGATGATTATAGGAAATTATTCCAGCACGTGTGTACTTCTCCAACTGTAAGGCACATAAGCTTGGACCGTGGACTTGGGATCAAATAATGGTGTACACTTAGGTGTAAATAATTAGTATCCTCTCCAACGGAGTTACTGCTATTATTTGCATGGCTAAATAGGAACCAACTCTTAATTATTTTGACATGAGGTTAGGTTGACGAATGAAATTAATGGGTAAAACCTTCTCTTATAAATATTTGAGTTTGTAAACGTCCACACTAACATGGCTTGCAAACTCACGGTGCTTGAGATGTCGGTGAATTTTAATTTTATATTGTTTAAGGAGAATCAATATAAATGGATAAAATTCAAAGATTTGATCGGTGTATTTATTTGTGATTCTCTGAATTTCAAAATGGTTTTATTTCAGTTATTGTTTACTGAGAGAAATTATATTTACTGGTCTAAAATTAGATGATTAGAAAAGAATCTTGGTTTTGAATTTTACTGCTTAGGAAAATATAAGTGTGTTCTCACTAAGGATGTCCCATGGTGCCTTTTAAAGTCTCTGGTGATGAGGTGAGATGTTCATAGAAATATGATGGTCTCATGCAACTCTTCAGATACTTCAGTAAGTTATAATGGCAAGAGGTCATGGATAAGTTGATAAATGAATTGGGAATGCTTGGAGTAGAAATTGAAGGGGAAACCTAGATCAATTTATTCTCCATAATTTGTCTGGATGTTTTGAGCAAGTTCTACCTGAAATACGAGAGATAACGTATATAGTGGGGAACTTCTGACATAACATGTGGGGAAGGAAGCTATTTTCATCCTGATCTGAACAAGGTTAGTATCTCATTTACTAGTCATTGAAACATGATTAGTGATGACATTTACTGACATGTTGTCTGTAGATACCGGAATCACTAAAAGCTTGTAACTTAGTGATAATGAGATTATAATATACATGGGTAATACTACAAAAGTAGTGGCTGTTGCAGTGGAAATTCTTTATTTATCTTATGATAGGAATAAACATTTGATTTTGAAAAACTGTCTTTATGTACGTTTTTCATAAAAATAATTCAATTTCAGTTTCTATGCATTTATGGATGAATACACTATTTCATTTAAATGAAGTGGTCATAGTAATGAGGGATAGAGTTGTAATCTGTTGAGATACGTTGGTGGATAATTTGTATACTCTTAAATCATGTTTATCCCACGGATGCAACAAATAGTAATAAATAATGCGTCTTCTAATCCTTAATAAGAGAAAGACCCTTATGGAAATGATTAGATCGATGATGAATTATTTGGAATTACTAAATTCATTTTATGGGTATGCCCTAGAAATAGCATGTCGTATAACGTTTGTCTATTTGTGGGATATTCTAGAAAATGAAGGGTGTTGATTTATTTAGTCTAAAAGATCGAAGGGTGATTGTTAACACAAACACTAGATTTTGGAAAAGGACTATGTAATAAATCACAAACCTATGTGTAAATTGTTCTAAAGGAAGTGAGAGGGAAAACACAAAGTATTAGTACCAATTGTAGAAGAGGAGATACCACAAGGTAAACTGCAACGCGTGTAACGTCTGATACACAATTGCATGTAGTGCCTTGTCGTAGTGGGAGGGTTGTTCTACAACTTGATAAGATATATGTTTTGGGAGAGTCGTGAGACTTGGTCCCTAGTAAACATGGAATAGACCCACAGATATGACGAAGCATTACAAGATAGAAATGCAGAATCTTAGCAAAGTGCAATGAATGTTGAAATAGAATCAATGGATTATAAATTAGATCTGGGAGCTTGTAGAACCACTAAATGGTGTGAAAGCCATTGGAAGTGGTCATACAAAATAAAAGAAGATCAAATAGTAAGGTGAAAACCTTGAGAGCAAAGCTTGTTGCGAAAAGGTATACTCAGAAAGAAAGGGTTCGATTATGAGAAAACCTATTTTGCCAATAGCCATGCCTATGTTGATCTGGACTCTTTTATTTGTTGCTACTCATATGAAATATGAGGGATAGCAAATAGATGTCAAGACAACTTTTCTGATTGGAAGTCTTGAGGAAAACGTCTATGTGAAGCAACCAGAGTGATTCATTGCAAAGGGCTAAGAACATTATGATAGTAAGCTTAAAAAGTATCCATCAATGGACTAAAGCAAGCGTTAAGATCATGAAACATCCATTTTGATGAGGAAATCCAGGCATGTGGATTCATTCAATGCGCGGATATGTAATGTGTATTGAAAAGACTAATAGAAATGTGGTGGTATTTCTTGTACTGTATGTAAATGATATATTGCTCATTGGAGACAATAAAAGAGTATTATCGAGCGTATAGGTATGGTTAATAAAGCGGTATAAGATGAAGGACTTAAGCGAAGCAAAAATATCTTTTTGATCACGGTAATAGGAATTACAAGAAAGGATGTTATGCTTGTCTCAAACTCCATGAGATAGCATGTGACTTTATCTAAGGAAATATGTCTTGAGACACAAAAGAAGATAAATGTGATGAAAGCGGTTCCTTATGCTTCGGCGAATAAGGAAGCTTAATATAAGGAATGCTATGCACAAGAATGGATATCTGTTTTGTTGAACGCATGGACAGTGGGTATCAAAGGTAACCCAAAACAAGAATGTTGAACTGTGGTAAGACATATACTTATGTACTTGAAAAGGACCAGAAATTATATGTGTACTTACCGAACAGATTCACTGCTTCTTATGGGTTACATAGATTAAGATTTTTCAAATCAGATAGGGACGGCGTAAATCCACCTCGAAGGTTATGTGTTTAAATTTAGGAAGTTGAGCCATAATGTGGAGGAGTGTTATATAGAAATATATTTCAGACTCCGGACTCCATCATGGAAAGATGATAATTTGGAGCCTATGAGGTAGCCAAAGTATCTGAATGACTCTAGAAACTTCATGATGGACTTCGAAGTGTTTCTAAGTTTGCCCAAGGTTATCACAATTTATTTTGATGATAATGGTGCAGTTGCAAACCTGAAGAAATCACGAGCCCATAAGACAATTAAGCACATAGAGTGCAAATACCACCTGTTACGAGAAATAGTATGATGAGGAGAAGGTTGTTGTCGCCTAGATTGCATCGGATGATAACCTAGTAAATCCATTTACAAGGACTTTAAAGCGAGAGCTTTTGATCGTCGTGTAGTGGGAGTGGAAATCAGATGTATGGCAGAAGAGATGACAGCATAGTCTTTTAATATAAGTAGGAGATTGTTGGATTGTATACTAAAAGTCTAGCTTTAGTATAAACAATGTTATAACAATTTATTTGAATTGAGAATCATATGATCAAATGATTGCATCTTATAATTTATTTATATGTACGATGCAATAGTCCACTTACTTTATACTATAGATAATATGTTGTGCGACAACACGTGAAAGATCATATTATCGATTTTCTTATAAAGTATAAACAGATGCTCACAATCGAGATAGATGGGGACTCTCTATTGGGATGGTTGTTGTGTGGTTTGGTATTAGCTTGTCTTAGCTATAGAATTACATTAGTGCACTTTGTGTGTATTGAGCATGACCACTTGAGATCGTTCGACTTGTACTGTCTATATAGAAGAACTTGATCTCTGTTATTATGGATGTTCATGTTCTTAATCCCTATACAATAATCTCGACACGTAAGGTAGTATGTATTTATTTGATTCTATAGCCAAGACAAGCTAATACCAAACCACACAACAACCATCCTAATAAAGAGTCCCCGTCTATCTCGGTTGTGAGAATCTGTTTATACTTGATAAGGAAACTGATAATATAATGTCCCGCGTGTTGTCGCACAACATATTATCTACAGTATAATGTAAGTGGACTATTGCATCGTACATACAAATAAATTGTAAGACACAATCATTTGATCATATGATTCTCATTTCAAATAAATTGTTATAACATTGTTCATACTAAAGCTAAACTTTTACTATACAGTCCAACATGGCATGTATTTGATAATATTAATGATGATTGGGTGATTGATTGGTGGAAAATGTTTACAAGGATTTGTTTTGGATTGTCTAGTGATGAGGATTTTTCATGTTATTCATACGCCTTATTTTGATGCATGTTGATTTTTTGATTACGAGCATGTTCTATTATTACTTGTAGTTCATAAGAAAATTGATGTTGATTGCATGTTTTGAAGAGTGCTTAGGATTCTATTAACCATGTGAGGATTTGAGCCTTTTGATCAAGCTATGAGCATAATAGTTTATACTTGAGAGTCGTTTGTATACTCGTATTCTAGAACTTGATTTGAAGTCTTGTTTGAAGTCTATAATTGATAGATGCTATGAAATAATCTTAGGCCATTGTTGTTGATTAAGTCACTTAGCCAAATTTATCCTACCTTATTACATTATTATCTTTCGAAGCCCTTTTGAGCCTTTAAGCTTTTTCTTTGGCAAGTCGTTGAAAAATAGTCATTTACCTCTGTGAGCCTTGAACACCTATTACTAGTAAAGAGTGGAAGTAAATGATGCTCTGTGAAGCTTTGATGAAGAATAGGGAGGAGAGATTTGGTGTAATAAGAATCAAAAGACGAGAGGTTAAATCTTGCAAGGGATAGTGCCTGAAACCGGTATCCCTAATGCATGTAAGGGTAATGCCCGAAACTGGTACCCTTATACTTGAAGAACACTGGAATTGGTATTCTACTACGAAGAAAAGATGTTGATCTACGAAAAGATTGAGAAGGCGTGAATTAAGACGATCATAAGAAGAACAAAGGATGAAAGATGGAAGCTATTGAAAAGCAAATCCCAAGGTACTTCTTATTAGTAAATTTAGTTACTTATCTATATTCTCATATCTTTACCAAAGAGCCAACGTTACAACCTAAATGCAAGTCCTTTGTGATCCTAGTATTGAAATAGTTATGGATGAATTTTTGAGACCCTTGTCAAGCTTATGATTACACGAGTATATGAATTGAAATTGAGTGTTGATACTAACATGTAAAGTGTACATCTTTTACACTTGAGAGAGAGAGAGAGTAAACACTTACCCGTGAGCTAGATGACTTAGCACTCGTAGAAGTATTGTGATTGATTGATGTTTTGTGTGAATGAAAGGTAGGTGGATTGCATGTTCTGAAATTGATACAATTACATGTGTTAGGATAGATTATACTTAATCTTGTGATTAAACTTTCTGGATGTGTTTTGATTTTTGTTGCCTCAAGACGAGTAACATGTAAGTTTGGGGGTTTGATGAGATTGTAAATTCACGTATTTTGGGTTTTGATTTTTGTGGAAATTGAGTATGATTGAGTCTTTTATCGAGATGAATCGGTATGTTTATGGAGAAGTCACGAATCAGAGGATACTTGGGCTTTTTGAGCATATTTGTATAGAAAAATAGATCAAAATGGGTCGGAATTGGAAGACACGATTTTTGAGGCAATTTTCGAAGACCGTTGGACCTCAAGACCTTGTTCGACCATAATCACTTTAGTCGAACAAGGTGGTTAAGTCGAGCAAAAGACGCAGGTTCATCTAGAGAGCTTGCTCGACCAAGAGATGTTGCTCGACCAGCATCATCTTGGTCGAGAAGATGAGTGAAGTCAAAAAAATGTGCAAAAGCTTACAGAAGGCTAGATCGACCAGTCACGGCGTGGTCGAACGGATTCTCGCTTCTTCTATTTATGGTAATTCTGGATTTCTTTTACCAAATTTGACGTGTGCTTCAAGCAAAAGCCCATCCTAAGCCCGTAAGGAGGTTCCACGAGTATAAAAGAAGAGCTTTCTAAGGAGAAAGACATCATTCATCATCCATCCACCACCGAAACATTACCATCATTCCAAGAGGTCGTGAGAGAGGTTTGTCTGGCGAATCAAGTAAGATCATACCAATCAACCATGATTGTTCCCAGATCAATCATGGGCTAGGGCCGCTCTGGTAGTTCTAGGATTATGAAAGTTTTATGAGTTAATTGAATTTCCATGTGTAAAATCCATACAACACTACTTGTGGTTTATTTTATATAAGATTGTGCTTTTTAAATTCATACTCACAGTCGTTTTGTGCATCATTAATTATTATGCAGAGTCTGAATATATATCTTGGTTATTGATTGAGTGTGTTCACTGTTGACCAGGATTACATGTTATAATTCTAAGTGAATGGATTCCGAAGTCTTATTAGAACTATCTTATATGAATACTTGTTAATTGAATATTATTCGGGTTAATAAGAAGGAAAAAGAGTATAAAGTCATATTACCTATAAAGAGAGATCATATTGGGTTAGAGTACTAAGTGAACGGGAAATAATTGATACTGATAGTACCTAGAAAGGGGGTGAATTATATCTCTTGCTCCAGGGATATTCACACGTGTAATACGCTTGTTTGCTTGTGTCTATAGAGTAAACTAGCATGGTTTAGTAATGCGTCCATAGACCACAAGATAGAGTCGAACATCAACGCATGAAAAGGAAATTAATAAGTAAAACTGGATTACCCGAAGAACTACCTAATTTCTTACTTGATCACAATCGTATTTTCTCTATTGCTTATTTATTCAATTTGCTATTTAAGTTATTTGTTATTTACCTTCATAACTATTCCAAACCAAATTTTTCAACATAGTCATAGTTAATTAGAATATAATTAAATTAATAATAACCTGTCACTTGGGTTCGATAATCACTTGGTCGCCTATCGAAACTATAATTAATATCTGATGAATGATATTTTCACCTAGATTTTAGTGTCTTTTTATGTGTGTTTTCGTATATTTTTATCCGTATTTATGTTCTATTTGGTGGAGTTATGTGTTTTTATGGAATTTAGTGTGAATTAACTTAATAGTATGTAAAATAGGTGAAATCAGAGCGAAAATGGAGAAGGAAGACGAAAGAAGGAAGAAAAAAATAGGACAGCAAGACACGACCAGCCGTTTCAAGTACACGAGCCGTGTCATGCTACATGAGCCTTGTACTGCAAACGGGACTGTAAGAGATGGCCGTGCGACGACATCAGAATGCACAACACGACCATCCCTTGGCCGTATTGCAGCATACGACCCGTGTTGCAGCACACGACCCGTGTTACAGCAGGATTAGAAACATATCGGAATCCTTCTAGAAGCTTCCCAAGTGGTATAAATACCCAATACTTCAATATTTGATCAGATTTTTCGGTGGTTTTTCCCTGCACACACACATCACACACCATTTCCTCCATTTTACACCATTATCTTCATCCATTCTTCTTCCATACCATCTATCATCATCCCACCATCGAAACCTTCATCCAATTGAGGAAAAGAAGCATGGAAGAGAGGAGAATTGCAAGGGAAGGAAGGAGATCACCATTGAAGCACTTCAAGGGAGTTTTCATCCATACTTTGTAGTAAAACCTTTTTGTTTATCATGTTTTGTAAGGATCTTAATGTCTATGTTGATATCCTTTTGAATATGGTAGGCTAATCTCCCTTGTGAGATTAGCTACATGAGAGTTGTTGGATAATTTTTGGATTTGTGTATTTGAATTCATATGTTGATTGGGTAAATGGATTTTCTATCATTGATGTTTAAGATCTTAAGGTTTATGATGATTTGTGTGTTTAGTTGTTCTAAATATGTGATTAGATTGAGAAATCAATTATGTGCTTAGGATAATTGAGTGAATCATTTTATCAAACACTTCGTGTGCATTACAAATTGTAAAGAGATTGAGAAATCCTTTAGAATTTAGAACTCTTTGATAGAACATGTGATTGGTTTGATCGAGAGGTTGATTAATTGTGTGAAGGGACTCTCATTTCAAGCTTAGTACCTAGTTGGAATTGTTTGAGTGAGAACCAATCCGTTGAGCTAATTAAGATTCATATCCTATTCATCTCGATAGGGAGCTTAGCTGAACTTAGTGTTGACCCTTAGTCTTATACCCATGATCATATGAATTTGATGCATCTATCTTGTTTGTTGATCATCGCTTGCTTGCTTTGATTGATTTTATTACTTGTTTGAACACCTATCCATTGATGATTCGTCTCTATAAAATTACAAGAAATGTGAGATCTCTTAAGCACCAGTACCTACCTCCCTGTGGTTCGATAAATTATTTTAATTGGTCATCCGTACTACAAAATGGCTAATCAAATGGCACCGTTGTCGGGGAGGCAACGGTTGCTAGTAGCTTGAAGAAGGATTGTTTTGTGTGATCTTACTAGAGACATTTTTTTATTTTATTTTTTTACTTGTATTTTCTTTGAAAATCTTGTTCTAACTTCTCTCATTTTTGAAGGTATATGCAAACAAGATCCAAGGAGAAACAAGTAGAACCTATTGATTGAGAGATTGAGCATACTTTAAGAAGAAGGAGAAAGGAGAACAAAACCAAAATAGTAATTCAATGGAGAATTTTCAAGGAGATAATCGTGTGGAGATAGAGCATGATGGGGAAGGTGAACAAAATGTACACGTTCAAGAAAATGTACAAGCACCACAATTCAATGCAAACCCTCCTCAACATGCCTATCAAAATCATGGAGCTTTCAATAATCAAGCATTGCTTCAACAAATGGTGCAACAAGCATATGTGCCACCACTACCACCTCCGGTGCAACATGAACTTCAAATGGTGCAACAAGCTTTAATGCAACAAGGATTTCCACAAGCTTATGCCCATCAACAACAAGTGTATGTGCCACCACCACCACCTCCGGTGCAACATGGAGTTCACAATAATCAAAGGATGATCCGGGATTTCTTTATGCCAAGGGCAATGCCACAAATGATGGGTCCACCAATCAATGCCAACAACTTTGAATTTAAAGCGGGCTTGATTTCTATGGTGAGAGAACAACAATTTAGTGGAACCCCAAATGAAGATCCCAATGCTCATCTAGCTCAATTCATTGAGATTGCAAACACCATGAAGATGAATGGGGTGAGTGAGGATTGTATAAGAATGAGGTCGTTTCCATTTTCGTTGAAGGATAGAGCTCGAACATGGCTCTCTACCATTACTCCGGGTATGTGCAACACATGGGATGAGCTTACACAAATGTTCTTGAACAAATACTTTTCACCTTCTAAGACGCTTCAAATGAAGAGCTTGATCACCCAATTCAAGCAAATGCCTCAAGAGAGTTTTTATGAAGCGTGGGAACGGTTTAAGGATATGTTACGCAAGTGTCCACAACATGGCTTTCCGAAAAATCAACAAGTGGGATTTTTCTATCAATGATTAGTGAATGGTCAAAGAGTGCTTGTTGATGCTTCGGTGGGTGGATCCATACTTGGTGTAACTCCAGAAAGGGCAATAAGGACATTTGATGATATTACTACAAATGTGTATCAATGACCATCGGAGCGAGTAAGTGGATGCTATGGTTTTGAGAATTTTGATCAAGGGCAACAATTTAATGTCAAAAGTGTGAATGTTGAACCACAAACTCCAAGTGTTGAGGTGATAGTTGAGGTGATAGCTGCGGAAGTGTTGAGGCAAATGAGTTTAAATCAAAGTGTGAGCCAATGAGTCAATATAGTTGAAGGGCAAGTAGATCAAGGGGTGCTACCTCCGAATGTTGTGAGTGGGGAACAATGGGCTATGTCAATGCCACAAGTGGAAGATGTGCAATACATGCAAGGAAGGAATTATCAAGGGAATTATCAAAACAATTACCAAGTTAATTTCAACGATAACCAAGGAAACTATCCACCTAGGCAAGGGGGCTATAATAGTAAAGCTAGTTGAAGCTCTTACCCACAACAACAAAGGCAAGGCAACTTCTCCTATTCTAATTCGAGCAATGCGGTTGCTTATCCTCCGGGGTATCAATCGGGGGCTAAGGCATCGAACAATGAGGGAAGAGCATCAATCGATGAGCTACTTGAACAATTGTTGGCATCAAACAAAGCTCGAGAAGCATCGGACCAAGCTCGAGATGAAGCTTTGAAAAAGGCGGAAGAAGCAAATGAAAAGAGGCTCAAAGCTTTAGAGTATAATGTGGGATAATTTTTAAGTACTTTGAGTGCTCAACAAAAAGGGAAGTTTCCGGCCACACCCGAGGTTAATCCGAAAGCTCAATGTTTGTTGGTTGAAATGTAAGAGGAAAGAAAGGATGAAGAAGGGTTGGTGGAAAGCAAGGTTGTTGGAGAAATAAAAGTAGAGCAAAAGCCTTAATGGATACCTAAGTGGAAAAGGGTGCAAGAGGAAAAGAAAGTGGAGGAAAAGGCCAAAGAAGAGGAGTACAAACGTGACTATTGGGATATTCCGATCACTCCATTCCCTATTTCCTATCCACAAATGTTTGTTAAGGAGGAGAAGAAAAAGGAGTTTGAGGAACATGTGAAGAATCTAAAGAAGAAGTATGAGGAGAAAAGAAAAGAAGAGCAACCCGAAGTAAGTGAATCGATAAAAAAAGGGTGACCTACAAAAGTTGGTTATCCGGGAAAATTCATCATTCCTTATGATTTTGAAGGTAAAGACACTCTTGATGCATTGTGTGACTTGGGTGCAAGCGTCAACATAATGTCTCATGCCACGTTCAAAGACCTTGAAATTGGATAGCTAAAGCCTACTACTATCCGCCTTGAAGTAGTAAATGGAGAAGTTGTGAAGCCATTAGGGATAGTGGAAGACGTGGAGGTGAAAGTGAAGGGGCTAGCTTTTCCGGTTGATTTTATGGTGCTAGAAGTTAAAGCGGACCCTCGAGTTCCACTTATTTTGGGAAGGCCATTTCTAGCTACGGGAAGAGCTAAAATTGATGTTGGAAGAGAAGAGTTGTCTTTGAGCTCAAAAGGAAAAAGTGTCACATTCTTGTGCAACAAGGAAAAATGAGCAAAGTCTCATTTGAAGCCTCTGGATGATCTTATGGATCATGACTATATTCTCTTTGACAATTTAAATTTATTTTTTCATGATTATATGAAAATGTCAAATTCTAACATGTCTTCTTGTTGTGTTGATAGTATGAAAGCTCCGGGCCTCGATTGGAAAATAGACAAAGGAGAAAAAGGAAGTCCACTAGATTCATTTCTTGATGATGATTTGATGCTTGTAAGCAAGAATGGTGAAATTGAGCTTGTGGACAAGAAGAGGGAGAAGCAAATGTTCAAAGTGAGGATGCAAGGAGAGAGTGTGATGGACCAACATTTGGTCCAATGATCGTGACAACCCGTCCGGCTTGAAGACGTTAAAATTAGCGCTAAATGGGAGGCAACCCATTCTTTTTATCTTTTGATGCTTGTTTTATTTTTTGGTCTTGTAGGTGGATTGTACTTGTGAGAAAAAGCATAGTGAAGAAAAGAGAAGTGCCGAGTAGGCATGTCTCACCACTTGTTGCAAACTTAATTCTGGACACTTGTCTCGAGTTAAGTTTGGGGGGCTAGTGCATGGTGAACATAGCTCAATTCATTGGATGCGTTTACTTCTCCACAAGAAGATCATCAAGGGAAACTACAAGGGTAAGTCCCACCAATTTTTGCAAATTTAAGTCTCAACTTGTCTCGATTTAAGTTTGGGGGAGAGTGTGTGGTGTGACTCACAACTTGAGTGTGATTCTTGTAAAATTGGGTCAATTTTAAAATTTTTCTCATAAGTTTGGTATGATTTTAGACCGATTGGTTGTGTTGAAGTGCATGATGATCCATATTTTTAATGAAATTGTTGAGCTAATGGTTTTGTTGAGCATGTATGAAGAGTATTGGAAGCATGAATTGAGCTTGGAGCTAACAAAGTCTACTACCGAATGCCTTTCTAAGGGAGTTCACTCTACACCCAACCACTTCTATGTGCTTAGAATAATTTTTGTTGATTTGGATTAATGTGATTAGCATGTTGCTTCATTTGTTATATTTTTGGGAGGTTTACTTTCATAATTTAGGATTTCCTTTTCAATCAATGTGTGCTTCATTGTTTATTGATGGATGTTTTGTTGTTTTTGCATATTATGTGTTTTTGTATTGTTTGTTGTTTGGTGTGTCTATTATTTTGTGCTTTGTGTGTATTTTTATTCTTGTTTAGGAATGTTTTGGTGATTTGTTTTGGGATGTCGTGAGTCATTTTTGAATGTGAGCGATGACATGTTGTGGTGATGAGTGATAACAAGTTATGATTAAGAATCTCTACACTTTCGAATTGTGACATGTTTTATTTAACTTGTTCAATTTTGAGATGAATGTGGTATAATAAGTTCCTTAAGGTTCGAGCACAAGCTTGTGAGCATTTGAGCCTCAACCGTGTATACATGGTAGTTTTCTTCATGAGTGGATTGGTTGTGTTTGATAAGCTAGAACTTGCTCAAGGACTATAGGAACGAGCTCGATTAGTGGAGATTAGTGAAATGATCTAAGGTCATCCTTGTTATTTATAGTCATTGCCATATATTTCCCTACCATGAACATCATCCCTAGTCAACAACTTTGAGCCTTTAAGTCTATTATTGTGATATAAGCACATTACAAGCCTTAATTACCTTTTGAGCTGTATATAATTACCCTTTTGTGTGAGTGATTGAGGGGATGTGGTTTAGAAAGGTTTGATGAGAATTGTACAAGAAGAGAAAGGAAATGGTAACAAGTAAGAAAAATGATGAAAAGAGCAAAAGTAAAAACGCCATGCAACCTTAAGACAAAAAAATGAGCAAAGCAGCAATAAATATACTCAACCAATCAAAAGTCAAAGAAAGGAAGCATGCATCGAAAGAAGCTCAAGAAATCCAAGGAATGATGATGATTAGTGCTTGTGATTAGCAAAGAAAAGAAAGGAAGAAAGAAAAGTGGAGAAGTTGAGGAAGTTGGTCATCTCTTTAATTACTTACACTTGATTGATCACTACTATCCATATTCTTCCTACCCAAACTAAAGAGTCTATCATTACATCCTTAATTAAAGACCTTTTTTATCATTAATTTAAACTATGGTGGTTTATAAATATAGTCCGCGAGCAAGCTTATAGCGAGTCGAGCTAATTGATTCATGAGTGTTGTTTTACCACTTTAAAGAGTGTTAAGTGACATTTATAACCTATGTGAGATTTGGACTAAAAGGGACTATATTACACTATTATTCTCTTGTGATTGAATTTGTTAATATTTTTTTGCATGTTATGATTTTAATGTTGTAGGATACCTTAGCATAGTTTGTAATTCTTATTTCTATTGATGTGTTATTACTTGTGTTCATTTAGTCTTTTCCTAAGTGAAAATCACTCCTCTTAGTTTATCATTTTTGTTGTTCGGGGACGAACAACACTTTAAGTTTGGGGGTGTGATGAGTGATATTTTCACCTAGATTTTAGTGTCTTTTTATATGTGTTTTCGTATATTTTTATCTGCATTTATGTTCTATTTGGTGGAGTTATGTGTTTTTATTGAATTGAGTTTGAATGAACTCAATCGTATGTAAAACAGGTGAAATAGGAGCGCAAATGGAGAAGGGAGACGAAAGAAGGAAGAAGAAAACAGGGCAGCAAGATACGGCCAGCCATTTCAAGTACACGATCTGTGTCGTGCTACATGAGCCGCGTACTGCAAATGGGCCTGTAAGAGATGGTCATGCAACGATATCAGAATACACAACACGACCATCCCTTGGCGTGTTGCAGCACACGACCTTGTTATAGCACACGACCCGTGTTGCAGCACACGAGTCGTGTTGCTGCAGGATTAGAAATATATAAGAACCCTTCTAGAAGCTTCACAAGGAGTATAAATACCCAATACTTTAATATTTGATGAGATTTTTTGGTGGTTTTGCTTTGCACACACACCACACACTATTTCCTCCATTTTACACCATCATCTTCATCCATTCTTCATCCATACATCTACTATTATCCCACCATCAAAACCTTCATCCAATTGAGGAAAATAAGCAAGGAAGAGAGGAGAATTGCAAGGGAAGGAAGGAGATCGCCATTGAAGCACTTCAGGAGAGTTTTCATCCATATTTTGTAATGGAACCTTATTGTTTATCATGTTTTGTAAGGATCTTAATGTCTATGTTGATTTCCTTTAAATATGGTAGGCTAATCTCCCTTGTGAGATTAGCAACATGAGAGTTGTTGGATAATTTTTGGATTTGTGTATTTGAATTCATATGTTGATTGGGTAAATGGATTTTCTATCATTGATGTTTAAGATCTTGAGGTTTATGATGATTTGTGTGTTTAGTTGTTTTAAATATGTGATTAGATTGATAAATCAATTATGTGCTTAGGATAATTGAGTGAATCATTTCATCAAATACTTCATGTGCATTATAAATTGTAAAGAGATTGAGGAATCCTTTAGAATTTAGAACCCTTTGATAGAACATGTGATTGGTTTGATCGAGAGGTTGATTAATTGTGTGAAGGGACTCTCATTTCAAGCTTAGTACCTTTTTGGAATTATTTGAGTGAGAACCAATCCGTTGAGCTAATTGAGATTCATATCCTATTCATCTCGAGAGGGAGCTTAGGTGAACTTAGTGTTGACCCTTAGTCTTATACCCATGATCATATGAATTTGATGCATTTATCCTAGGATTTTCACTTCATAATTGTTGTTAATCTCACTTTTACTTAACTTGGAAAACCACTCATCCATTTATCTATCTTGTTTGTTGATCATCACTTACTTGCTTTGATTGATTTTATTACTTGTTTGAACACCTATCCATTGATGATTCGTCTCTATACAATTACAAGAAACGTGAGATCACTTAAGCATTAGTACCTACCTCCCTGTGGTTCGATAAATTATTTTAATTGGTCATCCCTACTACCAAATGGCTAATCAATATCCTTCTCACTTGGGGATAATTTTGTGTGTTGAGAAAACGCTCATCCGAGAGAATACGATGTAAAGAAGAATTGTATTCTGTAACGAATTTAAAATCTTGAAATCTTAGATTCAGTCAGTCAAATTGAGCTTAAGGGAGGATTATAACAGTTTGTTTATCAAAATTATCCTTCAGGTATTGCCATATAATAAGAGGATCTTTTTCTATTAGATATACATTTTTTTAGAACTTTGTTCTTTGATGGCAAAGAAAGATTAGTATTTTGGCCTTCTGGGCAAGAGTACATTCAGCTTTTGAAATAATTTCACTTAAATCATAGGATACAAGGTGGATTTCAATATCTAGTGACCATGTTTAAATAGTTATTGCCAATAAGGGCAAGCTCGACAAATTCCCCTTTAGTAATGCCGAACATTTTCAATAAACTACATTTGACAAGTGCATGTAATCAATATGAATCAAGTATGCATCAAGAGCGATAACAAATTTACTCAGAAGATATTAAATAAATAAATAAAGTTGAAAATTACTTCTGGCATTGTTTTCAAAATATATCGTTGTTTAAAATCAAAATAAAAACATAAGAAATCTAGGATTTTAAATAAATTAAATAATTTCATGATTTAATTAAAACTCTTCATCCTAATACCGTATCAATTTAGGCAACCCAACGATTCTATTAAAAATAATGTGATTGTGGCCGAACTTATGTATGGAATACATAGCTTTAAATCAAATTAAAATAATTAAAGCGGGATCATTTATGTGTTTCGATTTCCAAATTTTAACACCAACACCAAGATGTCATCTATACAGAGTTGATTTATCATTAAATTAAATAATGCCAACGCATGTCCAAATTAATAAATAACCACGAACTCATCCACTTAAGCTTGAGTGTAAAACTTAAAAAAAAAAAACTTCTTTAATTTCTAAAATATGTATAGTCAAACCCTTGCAATCTTTAAAGTGGAAATGATGGAAGTAATTTCTAAAAAACTGACATGAAGTGTGGTTTTTAAAATTAAAAAAAAGAGTAAATACATACGTATAGATAAATTATATTTTTGTAAGTGAAATTCAAGAATTTAAAGATTCAATTTCTATAAAAATGTGACGCATAATCTGGATTGCATAATATTATACATATATATTCCACTATTATTATAACTTAGCAATCAATTATTAATTAAAATACAATGTAATAATATTTAAGATTTTCTAACAGTTTACGGAAAGTAAATTTCAAATATTGTGCAAATATTGTGTAATAAATTCCAAATATAATCAATACACTTTTGGGTAGGAAGAAAACAAAAATAGTAATATGTTCATCGCATCATATAGCACCGACATAATCATGCATCACTAAAATTAAAATCAATATAAAATATATGGAAATATATATTATAGAAATAAGGGGAATAACATGTCTTTGTTTGATAATGACAAATTCATTGAAACATGTATTGTCAAAAAACATTTTTAATTTAAACATGTATAGCCGAACATGTTTTCAATGAAACAAAAATCGCATGATAGAATTTTTAACTAAATTTCAATAGTAAAAAATAATAATCACAATATTTAGATCAATAACTTCATGATTAAATAATTTTTTCAGATTAATTTCATTACAAATATTTCAGATTTTGATAGTACCTTGCAGAAAGACACAATTCTTTTCTAGGGTTCCCTTCAATTAGTGGCTTAATGTTCTCTTCAATTTGTGGCTCGGTTGGTTAGTGCGTGCCGATAACGTGTTGTAAATTACTTAATAAGAATAATAAGAGAAACATAAAGAATAAGAGAAGAATTCAGAAGTAGGGAGAAAGAGAGATTTTATTAACGGCGTTGATATGAATGTATACAAAATCCTAATATTCTTACTCTTTATATAGAGAAGAGAAATGGTACAATGGTAAATAAACTCTCTTCTTATTCTAATAATAAAAAGAGTAATGTTCATATAAAATATTTCACAACAAAGGTGACAATTATGTGTTATTATTATACTCTTTCTAAAACTTGTCTTTTAAAGTGATTTATTTTCTAAAGAAATTGATTTATGCCTCTCAAGAAATGTGTATTGGAGAATTATAAATAAAACTGATCGATGTCATTTTCACCTAATTTTTGTAGGTTTATTTTGATTATTTTAATGTGTTTTTATTCTCATTTTAATATATTTGGTTGAGTATAGTCACTTTTGTGTAAGTGTGATATTATAATAATTCAGAGTTTGATCAAATTATGCTTAAAACATGTGAAAAGGGAATAAAAACGGAGTCGGAAAGTGCAGACGAAGAATAACACAAAATCATGTCCGAACTCGCCATGAGGTGGAGACTCAATTCTGCGTAAAGATGGGTTTGGACAACTTCAGATCTGCAACACCAACTCACCCCTGTCAAAGAGCGAGAACAGAACTCGCCACGAGTTGATGGCAGCAACTCGCCACAAGTGACGTAACTCGAGGCGAGTTGTGACAAAATTTGCCAACTGACAAACCCTAAAGATTCTCTTATTTGAATATTTTAACTCCATATCATCACCCACAAATCAATTTTCGTATCCTATTTCACACACACACTTTTTACCTCTTTTCACACACATATTCTTCCATTTTCATCATCCATTTTCTTCCTTCAACACCCATCAATTCACCCATAATCACAACCCATTTTCACAGCATTCATTCATCCATCACCTATCTAAGGAAGGATCATCAAGAAAGTGGAAGGATATTAAAGAGAAGAGAAGATTCATTCCTAAGAAGACACTACAACATAAATAATTTTACGTAACACATAAAAACGTTATCTAATAGCTTAATAATGTTATTTATAAATGATATGTAAGACTTTTAAAGGTGTCGTTTTTGCCCCTTTTACTTATTGTCTTACGTAACACTTTTTAAAAGTTACAACAAAATGTTTATGTAAAACTTTATATAAAATTAAAAAATAAAATTATAATTACTTGCATGTAATCCCTTAACCTTTTGATTATAATGTCATCTAACAACTTAGCTAGTTCACCAATCTTAACAAATATCAAAAGCTTATTTTACTATATATTTCAAGATTTTTTTTAATAAAACTTTTGTATTTAATTATACTAACCTTTAACATAAAATACAAGTAACCATATTAGAATTTTTTTGGTAAATTTTATTTTATTTTTTAATTTTATAATTCAATTTTAAATTAAATAAAATATATTTTATGTAATAAACTACTCCCTCCGTTCTGTTCTAATGTATCCATTTACTTTTTGTACGTGGATTAAGGAGTATTATTATTATATGTAAAATGGGTAGTTGTATTATAGGGAAGTAGTGGGCCATATTGTGTACTTTTTTACTAAACAGGGAAAATTGATACATTTGAAGCGGACGCCAAAAATAGTAAAATGGATACCTTAGAAGCGGATGGAGGGAGTATTTTTTTAATTATATAACATTAAATTAATATATTCAATTATTTTATAACTTTATAAATTATATACTCCCTCCATCCCACCGAAAAGTCCTCATTTTACTATATTGGGCGTCCTATTCAAAATTCCTCATTTTCCACTTTTAGTGAAAAGGCCCCACATATGGCCCACCAGTACTCTCCACTAATACAACTTCCCACTACACATAAAATAATATATTTCTTATTCTACGCACAAAAAGCAACCAGTAACGTTTGGGTGGGACGGAGGGAGTATAATATATATTTTTTTTAATTATATATGTAATATAATATATATATATATTAGTGTGATGTCCGTGTGAGACACGGAGCTTAATATTTTTTATATTATTATATAATTAAAAAATTGAATATATTTTGTGCTCTCTTTAAATAATTATTATTTTCCATTTAAATTAGTTGATTGTATATTTATTTGTATTTCTATTGACATCTCATTATTGGATAGTATTAGAAGTTTAGTCTATTTTTAAAAATAAAATTATTTTGCTTAATACAATAATTATTCCAAATTTCTAAATACATCATCATATACGACATTAACAGTTGTCTTGCTTGCTTTGCCTTCTTCGTCAATATTTTTAAATCATTTCTACTTTTAACCCTTGAAAGTGCAACATTAAATTGCCCATATGTAAAAATAGGTATGGTAAGAAATACCCCCACATTTCTTAATCTCTAATTGAATCAAAATCATGATCTCGTAAGAGTGTTGTCGTGTATGTTCAACTTGCATGCATGTTTGATACTGAGAATACTCCCATTATTTTCATCAACACCAAAAAAATTAGAAATAAAATAAGTGTCTCCCTCGCGTACCATCTTATCGAATTTTCAAAATTAAAATTTGTAAATCTTTACTTCAATCTTTATGCCCTTCAATCAATAATACATATATTAACATTGTTAGAAATAAATATGCATATCATAAATATTAATATAATTAAAGGAAATTAATTAAATTTAAAGAATTAGCATCAACCTCCTGGTAAGATCAATATGTATATTTTGGTCTGTATCATCCGCAAACGAATTCAAAACTCTTAGACACTTTATTTTAATTTTTCATGTTTCATTCTTGCAAGTAACTTTGGAAATAGGGTTAAACAAAGCCGACATTATAGAAATAGTAAGACTAAATGTAATAAAATGAGATTTGTTGAAGTGTGAAGAATGAACTAAAACTTATTAGAATATATAATAGAATGTTTACCAATTAAGAGGGAGTAAATTAGTTTTATGATGCAAATAAGAGGGAGTAAATTAGATGTTTTACCATTTTGTCATAATAATTTTACCATCATCATTAAACAATTATGTTAATAGAAAGCGTATATAAGCATGAATTTCGTTTAAAATTAATGGTTATTTGCCAAGGCAAAATTAATTGCAATATTAAACCATCATAATTTTACCAATCAGTATTAAACAAAATATATTAAAAAATATTTTATTGCAATAAATATATATGAAACAATTATTTTAAATATAAGATATTTTTTTCACATCATACATAATAAAAAAATTAAATCTTATAGTTAAGTTGTATGTTTTTTTATATTTAAAAAATATTATTATTATTATTTTTTCATAACAAACTACATTATTTATAATTAATGACTAATTAAAAAATACCAAATAGACAATTCAAAATATATTATTTAACAACTATTTATACAAATTTTAATGAATATTTTATAAGCCTTTAATTACAATAAATATGAATCAACCAATTATTTAACCACTTACTTTATACGGTAGATAATATGTTGTGCGACAACACGCGGAAGATCATATTATCGGTTTCCTTATAAAGTATAAACAGATGCTCACAACCGAGATAGACTGAGACTCTTTATCGGGATGGTTGTAGTGTGGTTTGGTATTAGCTTGTCTTGGCTATAGAATCACACTAGTGTACTTTGTGTGTATTGAGTAGGATCGCATGAGATCGTTCGACTTATACTGACTTATAGGAAAACTTGATCTCAGCTATTATGGATGTTCGTGCTCTTAATCCCTATACAATAACCTCAACACGTAGGGCAGTATGTATTTCTTTGATTCATCAATGGGTGAGATTTACATGTAATTAAATCAATAAACTCGGTGAGTTGGGAAATCGTGATGTCTCTATGGTGTCCTGTTGATTGTAGAAGTAATCCATGCCCATCATAGGTTGATGATGTCCCCTTGAGGAGCTCATAAGGATTATCATGTAAACCCTACAGGTGGATTTATTCCGGCATGATAATGAGGTTGAGTGGTACTACTCTTGGATGAAGTATTGATTAATGGAGTTGTCAGTAACTTAATTAATTAATGGACATTGTATATCTTAAATATGGGGAGACTAACGGGCTCATAATAAGAAGGAGCTCAAATCGTAATTTTGGGATTGGAAATGTAGTGCTTCTGGTTATGACACATATGTTTTAAAAAAATTTTAAGAAACTACTTTACAATTAGATGTATATATATATATATATATATATATATATATATATATATATATATATATATATATATATATATATATATATATATATATACTAGTAGGAAACCCGCGTACAACGCGGGATCATTTAAATATTATTTTTATTTTTATAATTAAATAATATGTGTTATATAACATAACAACATTAATTAAGAAGAATTTTTTTTCTTATAGCTAAGCAATTTCTTTCATCAATTGAAATAATTTTCAACAAATTATAACATTTGACTTTTGATAATGTAACGTATAACTAAATCATGTAAAAATTTAATATATATGTACACATATTCTAATTATATGAAAAAATTTTGACTTGTATTTTTTTTAATATTACTTTATTACATAATACAATTGAAAACTATTTATTACTCCTCATGTTTCTCTAAAAAAATGTGCAACCACATAGGGACAATTTTTCTCTTTGTTGTATATTTATATAATTGTTAGTATTATATTTTTTTCATTGTATTTATGTACAATTATGATCAAAATATGTAACTCTTAGTAATAAATCCCTAATTTTACTGGTTGTCTAAAATAAAAATTAATTATATATATAAAAATTGCAATTTATTCTTTTATTTTCTATACATGATTTGATACTTATTAATTTATTTATATCGAATGATTTATCAATTAATTCCAATTAATGATACTAAAATAAATAAGTCAATAAGTGTATAGGAAAAATAAATAAATAGCGAACACGGACTTTGCTATACTATATTTAATGTATGTGTGTGTGCATATATATATATATATATATATTGATTATTTATGAAAAATAAGATCAAATATTTTATAATTAATTAAAAAAATTATTAAAATATTTTAAATAGTTGCTATATATATATTATTTATTTTAAAATATACAGAATATTGTAAATAATATTTAAATTGAGTATTACTTTTTTACTCATGATTATGGTTTAATATTTTTTAATTAACTATATAATAATAATTCTATTTCCATTAATTGTTATTTTTAATTGTAATTTATATATAATATTCTTTTAAATATTCAAGTATTTGTAATGAATTGAATAATTTTATTTTTTTTATTTTATTAGTTTCAAATTATATTATATAAACAACTAAAAAAAATAAATTTTATAATTCATATGTCATAATTGAATAATTAAGATATATGTAAATAAATAAATATTAATATATTTAAAAAATTAACATAACTCAATTTTAATGTTATTTGATATGAAATAATGATTTAACTTAAAGAACTTGAGCATTCGATTCTATACATGAATTAAATTTTCAACCTTTAGAGGTAAATCGATTCAATAGTACATGAATCGTTGATCTTCTTTCACTTGAAGAATACATGAAGATGTAAATCTATTCAAGAATACTTGAATCGATTCTATCCTCTTGAAGAATACTTGAATATATATTTTAGAGGTAATCGAATCTCTACTTAATTCTTCACTCTATTGAAATAAATTTTTATACTTTCATAAATCAATTCTCTAGAGGAACATGAAGAAAGCTGATATTTCTTTTGGAGAATCGAATGTGTGTATTTAGAAAGAATAACCAAAAAGTCTTATTTATAGTTGGGGCGAGAGAGAATATTATATGGAATATTATTTTTTCCTTTTATATATATGATTTAATTTGATATTAATTAATTTATTACATTAAAAGATTTAGTAATTAATTAATGATACCCAAATAAATAAATAAAATATTAAAAATTTAACCATTATCATTATTAAAAATAAGAAACACATTATTTAAAAAAGAAAATATTAAATAATGAAGTTAATTAAAGTAAATAAGGAAAATATTAAAAAAAGTATTCAAAAATTCAAAAAATTGAGAAAATTACACGTCACATTATAGCACTCTGGAGACGACACGTCAGCAAAAAAAGTTTCTACTATAATATACTTAAGACATATATATATATATATATATATATATATATATATATATATATATATATATATATATATATATATAGTCAACTACTTTGAGCCTTAAAACCTATTTCTTGTGAATTTAGCACATTACAAACTTGATTACCCATTTGAGCCTTATATAATTACCCTTTTGTGTGAGTGATTGAGGAGATGTGGTTTAGAAAGGTTTGATGAGAATTGTGCAAGAAAAGAAAGGAAATGGTAACAAGTAAGAAAAAGGATGAAAAGAACATAAAAAGAATGGACATGCAACCTTAAAACAAGAAAATAAGCAAAGCAACAACAAATTGCTCAAGTACTTAAAAGCTCAAAGAAGGAAGCATGCATTAAAAGAAGTTCAATCCAAGGAAAGTTGATAATTAGTGCTTGTGAACATTAAAAAAAAGAGAGGAAGAAAGAAAAGTGGAGAAGTTGGAGAAATTGGTCATCTTCTCGATTACTTACACTTGATTAGTCACTAATATCTATATTTTTCCTACCCTACCAAAGAGCCTTCATTATATCCTAATTAAAGACCTTTTTGATCATTAATTGAAACTTTGGTGGTTTATGAATGTAGTCCATGAGCAAGCTTATAGCAAATCGATCGATTAATGAATGTTGATTTACCCCACTTTGTTGTTCTCTTTTGATTGAACTTGTTAATTTCTCATGTCATGAATTTAATGTTGTAGGATGACTTCATAATTTGTAGTTCTTGTTGCTTTCGATGTGTAATTACTTATGTTCGTTTAGTCTTTTCCTAGGTGAAAATCACTCCTCTTGGTTTATCATTTTCGTTATTTGGGGACGAACAACACTTTAAGTTTGGGGGTGTGATGAGTGATATTTTCACCTAAATTTTAGTATCTTTTTATGTATGTTTTCGTATAATTTTATCCGTATTTATGTGTATTTTGATTGTGTTATGTGTTTTTATGGAGATGTGTGTGAATGAGCTTAAACGTATGATTTTCAGGCAAAAATAGATCCTAGACGCGAAAAGAAAAAGGTAGAAAAAGACTAATCTCAATTCGGAGTTGAAACGAAATTGTAAAAACAGGTGTTGCACCAACACGGTTGGCCGTGTTACGCAACACGGCCCTGTAAGCTTTGGCCGTTTTCTGACCTAAAAAAGGCCTACACGGCCACCATGTGGCCGTGTTGCAGCACACGAGTCGTGTTGTTGCGGGATCATAAACATATCAGAATCCTTCTAGAAGCTTCCCAAGGGGTATAAATACCCAATATATCAATATTTGATCAAATTTTTTCGGTGGTTTTGCACTGCACACACATCACACACTATTTCCTCCATTTTATACTATTATCTTCATCCATTCTTCATCCATACCATCTACCATCATCCCACCATCAAAACCATTATCCAATTGAGGAAAAGATGCAAGGAAGAGAGTAGAATTGCAAGGGAAGGCAGGAGATCACCATTGAAGCACTTCAAGGGAGTTTTCATCCATACTTTGTAGTGAAACCTTATTTTTTATCATGTTTTGTAAGGATCTTATTTTCTATGTTGATTTCCTTGTGAATATGATAGGCTAATCTCCCTTGTGAGATTAGCAACATGAGAGTTGCTGGATAATTTTGGGATTTGTGTATTTGAATTCATATGTTGATTGGGCAAATAGATTTTCTATCATTGATATTTGAAATCTTGAGGTTTATGATGGTTTGTGTGTTTAGTTGTTTTAAATATGTGATTAGATTGAGAAATCAATTATATACTTAGGATAATTGAGTGAATCATTTTATCAAACATTTCATGTTCATTATAAATTGTAAAGAGATTGAGAAATCCTTTAGAATTTAGAAACCTTTGATAGAACATGTGATTGGTTTGATCGAGAGGTTGATTAATTGTGTGAAGGGACTCTCATTTCAAGATTAGTACCTAGTTGGAATTGTTTGAGTGAGAACCAATCCGTTGAGCTAATTGAGATTCATATCATATCCATCTCGAGAGGGAGCTTAGGTGAACTTAGTGTTGGCCCTTAGTCTTATATTCATGATCATATGAATTTGATGCATTTATCCTAAGATTTCCACTTCTTAATTGTTGTTAATCTCACTTTTACTTAACTTGGAAAACCACTCATCCATTTATCTATCTTGTTTGTTAATCATTGATTGTTTGCTTGCTTTGATTGATTTTATTACTTATTTGAACACCTATCCATTGATGATTCGTCTTATAAAATCACAAGAAACGTGAGATCGCTTAAGCACTAGTGCTTATCTCCCTATGGTTCAATAAATTCTTGAATTGGTCAACTCGACTACAAGTTATGTCTAATGTCGTGCTATGGTAGGAGATAAACCTTGTCCAATCTCTTCATCTTCTACACACAACTTGGTGACTTTCATCTGATTTTAAAGTGAGAGTTCCTATTTTGTCTGTGCAGATAACTGTTGCTGAACCCATTGTTTCACAGGCCTAAAGCTTCCTCACCATCGCTTGATCGGCCATCTCCATTTCATCGAGTAGGCAAGTATCAATGTAACTGCTAAAGGTAGGCCTTCAGGAATAGCCACAACCACTATTGTCACAACAGCTGAGACTATCCTGAGAACCGAGTTGAACACATCGTTCAAGTCCCTATAACTCCCATTGAATTCTTGGACGCCCTGTTCGTTCTCGGTGTTTCCTATGAAGTAACAGATCAGCATTACAATAAGGACGAGAGAAGCAACGGCGAGCCCAACTTTCCCTATGGAAGAAGTTAGCCGGTTTAAATGCTCTTGCAATGGTGTTTGTTCATTCGAATCACGTGTGATGGAGCTCATCATTTCACCCTATGCAGTATGCATCCCCACTCATACTACAAGCATTCTTGAATATCCATCAACTACTTTGGATCCAGGCCACAAGAACGGGATGTGAGACGGATCCACCACCACGTGATTGCTCTCCCCTGTCATGCTCGACTCATCTGCTTGGAACGAGTGGCCATCGATGAACACACCATCAGCAGGGACTTGATCTCCGATATTCAGGAACACAACATCTCCAACAATAGCATCAAATATGGAAACCTTCTGCCTCCTTCCTTCCCGTACAACATCAATCTTGATGTTGTTGGTGATCTTTGACAGCTTGTCAAACTACCTTTCTTGACGAAAGTTGCTGGCAGCAGAGACAGCAACCACTAGAAACACTGCCACGAAGATGCTTCCGCCCTCATACCACCCCTCTTGAACACCATGCTCGCTGATGCCAAGGGCAAGAGACATATCAGCACAAGCCAAGAGGACGATAATGGTGGTATCCCTAAAAGCTTCAATCACAAAATGGATCAATCCCATGAGCTTCGGCTTTTCATACGTATTGGAGCCGAACTCTATGCGTCGTCTCCTCAACTCCTCTTCGTCTCTGTTGATTCCACTTCCATGTTGGTTTTGAGAAGGTTGGCAATGGCTTCCACGCCTCCAAAGCTTCTGAGATCATCCAAATTCTTGTTCTTCACCATCTCAGTGAGCTTAGTTTGGTCCAACACAGTCATGATCACCCCCCACTATCTTCAACTTCATGGACAAAACCTGTAACAGGCTTAATATCCACAACAGCATTATATTTGGACTGGAACTAGGCTTTCTTCTCCCCAATTTGACTCGTTTAACAAGAGATAGAGACACGTATATGATAATGCAGACAACCCTCCATTTTTTTTGAAATTTAGTTAGTGGAGCAGTACTGATAGTCAGCAACACAGATTGAACTCCACCATAGTAAATTCTTACTGAAGACTTGAGTTTACTTACCATTCTTACCCTCAAGAAACTGCAAGAAATCAAACACTGTATAATGGGAGCAAAAAATTTTAATACAAGTCAAATGAAGTGTTCGGAAAGAAGTTCATTCAAATGGGATTACACAACTGGCTTCTTATAGACATTACATCATACACATTCTGCACTTTCCTGAAAATTTCCTCACATGTGAATGCTGACACATAAAACCTGCGAAACGCTAGCTTTAATGGATAGGCATTTGATATTGAAGTTTGGTCAGCTAAATTTAATAACATCCTTGCTTTCAAGAAACCATTTAGAAAATTCATGTCGAAGTTCTAGAGAGCAATTCAATGGAATCTGCAGACAACGTAATATATTGGCAATAAAATTTGGGATAAATAAAACGATGAAGATGAAGCAATCAAATGGGTTTTTTCAAAATTCGAATTACTTTCTGTTGTAACGACCTTAAACTTGTCTAGATTTGGATGTGGTAGAATAGAATAGTGTAATAATGTTGTACTATATTCGAAGAAAAACTATATTCTATGCATAATTTATGATGGCTTGTCAACATATCAAAGCGCGTCGTTGTTGTTGTTTTTTATATATTTTTTAATTTAAAATCAAATTCAACTTGGATTTGTCTTACAAATCTTCGAAAGTAGTGGTGTTTTAGGTGCTCACGCAGTGTGATTTCGTGTACACCAATTTATCTAGTACTGATTCAAACCGAATCGGTATAATTTATTTATCATAAATTCAATTAAGGGTCATTTGCTGCTAGGCGGTATTGTATACTGAAGATTTTGAACTATATGGTACACATAAAATATCGATATTAGAAAATTCATACTTTTACCATACTAAAATTTTCTGTATGCCAAAGTTCGGTATGCCGAAATTTCGGTATAGAAAAATGGTATACCTTTTGCTTACTGATATTTAGGTATATATTATCATATTGATTATTTCGATAAATACCTTCTATATTGGGCGTTCGACATATCATTTTACCAGTACTTATTTAATGTATCGTTTCATAAATTTACATAAAATAACAATAAAATCTAATAATCCACCATATATGACAATAAAATTGATTAGAACAAAAATATACATAATCAACACTACAAACAACATGAGAAACAAATACAATTCAAATTAAATAACAATAATAAAGTATATTAATTTAAAAGTCTAATCAAAGCGCATGGATGTACCTGAAAATATATAAAACATAAACCACAAAGTTCTTGGTTAATAAATTATACATACTCTTACATTAAAATTTAAATAATATAAATACAATTATATCATAAATATATAACTATAAATTTAATATGTATTAATATGTATTCGTGAACCGAATATGCTTTAAAATTAACCTAAATTTAATAATTTGGTCAATATTTCAAATGAGTAGAGTTTTTTTTGAGTTATATATATATATATTTTTTGTTATTTCGGTATTTACCAAAATACCGCAGTTTTACAAATTTACATATCTTTATCATACCAAAATATTCAATATGGTATCATACCTAGCCAAAAATGTATATAAAAAATTTCAGTATTTTTCGATAAGGTAAGTGCGGCATACCGAATTTTCAATATTTTTCCCCAGCCCTATTTGCTACCATACCCATATAGATTTTAAAATTTTCTTTTGTGACTAACATGTTTTTAAACAATGCCCAAAATGATAAAATAATAAATAAATAAATAACTCGATATTGACACGATATTAAATTTTTAAAAAATTATTATTGAATCAAGTTTTTTACTTGACTCAAATACATATACGTTGACTCGTGAGTTAAAGTATATATATAAAATCTAATCGATTTTAGTGAGTTTAAATTTTAAAAAATAAAGGCAAAGATTTACGTGAGACGATGAAAAGTGATAATTTTCATAATGAAAAGTGATAATGCAATTTCATGAATAATTTATAGCATAAATGGAAAGTGATAATATTTTATAGCGAAAAATGGAAACTGATAATATTTTATAGCGAGAGTGATAACTATTTTAAAATGTGTAAAATGATCTTACATGACCTACACTAAAAAGATATAATCCATTTATAACTTAACAAATGAAAACCTAGATGAAGAATGTGTGAGATAGTAAAATACAGCAGTAATCAATTAATTAAAGACTCAAAAATCTATGATTAATATGTTTGGTGGTTTATAATTTTTAATTGAGAGACTCCCTTGTGAGACGGATTATTTGTGAGACGGGTATGAGACGGGTTGACCATCACTAAAGTATGCTTATTGTATAGATAAAGTATGTTTAATTGTAGTTAAAGTATGTTAATAATAAATCATATTATAACACTCTAAAATCATACTTTAATGCATAATCCAGCATATTTTAGAAAACATACTTTAACAACTATTAAACATATTTTAACTATATAATAAGCACACTTTAGTGATGGGTCAATGATGCGCGTTTTCTTTGCATGCAAAATTAATCCCCAAGTATTAAGGATATCAGTTGCAGCTTAAGCAAGCGATCAAGTGAATATCGAACCTAAAGGACGGCGTTTTATCAATTTAATTATTTATTAATTAATGAAGACAAGTGTGGCAATATAGATTGAGGATTTTAATTATCAACTACTAAATAATTAATTAAAATAACAAATAAAATAAAATATCAATCGAAGAATACGAAAGTGGATCAAGTAGGAGAATAGGTAGCTCTAGGATAATCTAATTTCATGCATTAATTTCCCTTCCGTGTATTGATGTCTGACTCTACCTTGTGGAATATGGACGCATCACTAAACCATGCATATCTACTCTATAGACACAAGTAAACATGCGTGTAACACGTGTGAATAACCTCGGAGCAAGAGATATAATTTCACCCCCCTTTCTAGGTACTATAAGTATCAATTATTTCCCTGGCCGATTGGTACTCTAACCCGATATGATCTCCCTTTATAGGTACTACAAAATTATACTTTTTATCCTGCTTACTAACCCGAATTCAATTCAATTAATACATTCATATATGACAGTTCTAATGAAGTTTCGGAGTCCCCTAATTTAGAATCATAACATGGAATTATGTTCAGCAGTGAACGCACTCAATCTACAACCAAGATATATATTCAGACTCTATATACCAATTGAAGATGCACAAATCGACCATGAAAATGAATTAAGAAAGCACAATCATATATAAAATAGATCCACAAGTAGTGTTGCATGGAGTTTACACACGAAAGTTCAATTAATTCGTAAAAACCTTCACAACCCTAGATCTACCAAAAAGGCTCTAGCCCATAATGTTACGAAGAACAAATATGGGTGTATGATATATCTTACCCGGATGTCTGGAAAATTACAAGATAAATTAGGAAACGAAATAAACCCTAAATGTGGGATTCGTCGCGTCTTTCTCCGTCTTGAATCCTCTTCTTGGTTCTCCTCTTGATTCTACGATCGAATCTTCAAAGTGATGGATGGATGGAGGAAAGGATGTGGATGATGGTTGGGGGTGAATCCCCCCCCCTTTTGGGGTACAGTATGATTTGGGGCTCTCACCAATCCAAGACAATCTTTATGATAATGAATAATGATGTGATTTACATCCCTTTTTATACTTGTGAGCTCTCCTTATGGACCTTGGATGGACTTTTTCTTGGAAAATACAAAAATACATGCAATGGGATGTAAAACACGCGACATACACTGAGTGGTGTAAAAACACGCACAAATTCAGAAATCCCGCTGACAGCTCCGCGACTTCACGATTTTGAGCATAACTTCCTCATCAAAAATCTGATTTGAGGGATTCTTGTGCTCAGGCGATCCTCTCTTCCTTCTCTTTCTATCCATATAAAGAACTCTCCAAAATCCCAACATTTGAATGTATAACATGTCACGAAAAGTGGCACAGCAGTTCTGTTCGGCACAGCTTGCGCGACGTCACCACTTTGATCATAACTTTCTCATTTGGAATCCGATTGAAGTGTTCTTTACGCGAAAACGATACTCTATTCTGTGGCTTTACTATAATATATAACACTTTCAATGCAGATCTCCACACAAACACATAAAATTATACAAGTTGGACATGCGTTTTTCAGCATTCTTGCACAAGTTGCACCTTTTCTCCAACTTTGCACTTTTGATTCTTTTTCAACCTAAAATACAATAAAACACCTCAAGTGCACCTTTTTCTTATATATATCAAATATAAGATACTTGTGCTAAAATATGACAACAATTCTCATCAAAAAGGTGTTAGATTGGACACTAAAACATGCTTATTTTCACTCTCATCAGTCAACCCGTTGATTAGCCATAACTTGTAGTCGGGTTCACCAATTCAAGAATTTATCGAACCATAGGGAGGTCGGCGCTAGAGGTTTAGTGAGATCACGTTTATCGTAATTTTATAGAGACGAATCATCAATGGGTAGTTTGATCAAACAAGAAATTAAATCAATCAAAGCAAGCAAGCAAGCAATGATTAGCAAACAAAATAGATGGATGAAATGAGTGATTTTCCAAGTTGAGTAAAAGTGAGATTAACAACAATTAAGAAGTGGAAATCCTAGGATAAATGCATCAAATTCATATGATCATGGGTTTAGAATAAGGGCCAACACTAAGTTCTCCTAAACTCTCTCTCAAGATGAATATGATATGAAATCAAGCTCAATGGATTGGTTCTCACTCAAACAATTTCAACTAGGTACTAAGCTTGAGGTGAGAGTCCCTTCACACGATTAATCAACCTTTCGATCAAACCAATCACATGTTCTATCAAAGGATTCTAAATTCTAAAGGATTTCTCAATCTCTTTAAAATTTATAATGCACATGAAGTGTTTGATGAAATGATTCATTCAATTATCCTAAGCATATAATTGATTTCTCAATCTAATCACATATCTAGAACAACTAAACACACAAACCAACAAAATAAATCAAGCAATTAATAATCAATGTTAGAAAATCAATTAATCCAATCAAAATATGAATTCAAATACACAAATCCCCAAAATTATCCAACAACTCTCATGTTGCTAATCTCACAAGGGAGATTAGCCTACCATATTCATAAAGATATTAACATAGACAATTAAATCTTTACAAATCATGATAAACTATGAGGGTTAATACAAAGATTGGATGGAAACTCCCTTGATCTATCTTCAATGGTGATCTCCTTCACTTCTTTGCACTTTCCTCTCTTCCTTGATCCTTTTCCTTCACTTGGATGTAGAAATTGATGGTGGGATGATGGTAGATCCAAAGGATAAAAAATGGATGAAGATGATGTGTGGAATGTAAGAAATGGCGTGTGAGGTGTTTGTACAGGGTATAAAAACCGAATCTCTCTTCAAATGTTGAATAAATGGGTATTTATACCCCTTGGGAAGCTTCTAGAAGTTTCTGGAAATTTTCTGATCCCAACACCTACACGGCTCGTGTGCAGCACACGGCCACAGAGGTGGCAGTGTTGTGTCTTCTGATGCTCGCATATGGCCCTTCTGGACAAGGCCGTGTTTGGTACACGACCCGTGTTACTGCACACGGCTCGTGTTCTGCACGCAGCCACAAGAGTGGCCGTGTAGGGTCTTCTGGCGACGTAGCACGGCCAATTCCGATAGGGCCGTGTTCTGTACACAGCTTGTGTACTTGCTGCCCTGTTTTCTATAAAAACACAAAACACAACCAAAAAAATACATATACGGATAAAATACTACGAAAATGGACGTAAAAAGACATTGAAATCTAGGTGAAAATATCACTCATCACACTCCCAAACTTAAAGTGTTGTGCGTCCCCAAACAACAAAAATAATAAACCAATAGGTGAGATTTTCACCTAGAAAAAGACTAAACGAACATAAGTAATAACACGTCGATAACAATAAGAATTACAATTTATGCTAAGTCATCCTACAACATTAAACTCATGACATGGGAAATTAACAAGTTCAATTAAAAGAGAACAAAGAGTAATATAGTCCCTTTTAGGTTCAAGCCTCACATCGGATATCAATTTCTCTCAATACTCCATAAAGTAGGGTAAATCAACACTCATCAATCGATTGGCTCGATTCGCTATAAGCTTGCTCGTGGACTACATTCACAAACCACCAAATTTTAATCAATGATCAAAAAGGTCTTTACTTAGGATGTAATGATAGTCTCTTTGGTAGGGTAGGAAGAATATGGTAATAATGACTAAACAAGTGTAAGTAATCGAAGAGATAACCAATTTCTCCAACTTCTCCACTTTTCTTTCTTCCTTTCTTGTCTTTAATATTCACAAGCACTAATCATCAACTTTCCTTGGATAAGTTTCTTTATAAATCATGCTTCCTTCTTTGAATTTTTATTTTCTTGAGCATCTTGTTGTTGATTTGCTCTTTTTCTTGTATTGAGGTTGCATGTTCACTCTTGTTTGTGCTCTTTCATCCTTTTTCTTACTTGTTACCATTTCCTTTTCTTCTTTTTGTTTTCTCATCAAAACTTCCTAGCTACCATCTCCCCAATCACCCACACAAAGGGTATATATATATGGCTTTAAGTGGGTAACCATGGCTTGTAATGTGCTAAATTCACAAGAAATAAGCTTATAGGCTCAAAGTGGTTGACTAGGGATGATTTTCATGGTAGGGAAATATATGGCAATGACTATAATAACAAGAATGGCCTTAGATCATTTACCTAATCTCCACTAATCGGGCTCATTCCTATAGTCCTTGAGCAAGTTCAGTTTATCACACACAACTGATTCTCTCATGAAGAAAAACCATGTATGCACGGTTGAAGCTCAAATGCTCACAAGCGTATGTATTAAACCTTAAGGAATTTATTACACTACATTCATCTCAAAATTGAACAGGTTAAATAAAACATGTCACAATTCGAAAGTGTAGAGATTATTAATCATAATTTGTCATCACTTATCACAACAACATATCATCACTCACATTCAAAAATAACTCACAACATCCCAAAACAAACCACCAAATATACCAAGATAAAAATAAGAAAACACACAAAACATAAAATAAAGACTCACAAACAAGAAACAAACAAAATACATAACATGCAAAAATAAACATCACCATCAAAAGAAAATGAAGCACACATTCCTATCATCCATAATCAATTAAGCTCACAAACATCCCCATCTTTGATTGAAAATGAAATCCTAAATTACAAAAATAAACATCCCACAAACATAACATATAAAGTAGCATTCTAATCAAATCAATTCAAATCAAAATATGTCAAGCGACTAAAAGTGATAAGGTGTAGAGTACTCCCTCAATAGGCATTTAATAATGAAAGCGTTAGCACCAAGCTCCATAATGCTTCCAATACCCTTTATTTATGCTCAAAGACTCATCAAACACCATTAGTTCAACAATTTCATTAAAAATATGGATTCACATGCACTTCAACACAACCAATCATACCAAAATCCAACCAAACTCATGAGAAAATTTTTAAAATTGACCAATTTTATAAGAAGACCTATCATCATCATATCAAGCACACACAAATGGTGAGTCACACCACGCACTCTCCCCCCAAACTTAAATTGAACTAAGAGGTGAGAATTAAGTTTGCAAAAAGTAGTGGGACTTACCCTTGTAGTTTCATTAATGATCTTCTTGTAGAGAAGCATACACATCCACACGACTCAAGCTATATTCACCACGCACTAGCCCCCCAAACTTAACTCGAGGCAAGAGTTGAGAATTAAGTTTGCAACAAGTGGTGACATATCTACTCGAATCCATGAAGCACTTCTCTTTTCTTCAATATGCTTTCTTCTCACGAGCTCAATCCACCTACAAGACCAAAATACAAACAACAAAACAAACATCAAAATAATAAAAAAATGGGTTGCCTCCCATTTAGTGCTAAGTTTAATGTCTTCAAGCCAGACGGAATTTTCATGCTCATTGGACCAAATGTTGGTCCATCACCTTCTCTCCTCGCATCCTTACTTTGAAAATTTGCTTAGCCCTCTTCTTGTCAACAAGCTCCACTTCACCATTCTTGCTTATGAGAATCAAATCATCATCAAGAAGAGCTTCTAGTGGACTTTCTCTTTCTCCTTTATCAATTTTCCAATCAAGGTCCGGAGCTTTCTTCCTATCAACATCACAAGAAGACAAGTTAGCATTTGACAATTTCATATAGTCATAAAGAAATGAATTTAAATTGTCAAAGAGAATAGAGTCATGATCTATGAAATCATCCGGAGGCTTCAAATGAGACTTGGCTCCTTTTTCTTTGTTGCACAAGAATGTGACACTTTTTCCTTTTGAGCTCAAAGAAAGTTCTTCTCTCCCAACATCAACTTTAGCTCTTCCCGTAGCTAGAAATGGCCTTCCCAAAATAAGTGGAACTTGACGGTCCGTCTTTACTTCCAACACCATGAAATCAACTGGGAAAGCTAGCCCTTTCACTTTCACCTCATCGTCTTCAACAATCCCTAGTGGCTTCACAACTTCTCTATTTACTACTTCAAGATGGATAGAAGTACGCTTTAGCTCTCCAATTTCAAGGTCTTTAAATGTGGCATGAGACATCACGTTGACGCTTGCCCCCAAGTCACACAATGCATCAAGAGTGCTCTTCCCTTCAAAATCACAAGGAATGATGAACTTCCCCGGATCACCAACCTTTGTAAGCACCCTTTTTTGCATTGACTCACTTACTTCGGGTTGCTCTTCTTTCCTTTTCTCCTCATACTTTTTCTTAAGATTTTTCACATGCTCTTCAAACTCCTTTTTCTTCTCCTCTTTTACAAACATTTGTGGATAGGGAATAGGGAATGGAGTGATCGGAATACCCCAATAATCACGTTTGTATTCCTCTTCTTTGGCCTTCTCCTCCACTTTTTTTTCCTCTTGCACTGTTTTCCATTTTGGTACCCATTTAGGTCCCTTCTCTTCTTTCTTGCTTACTTCTTCCACTTCTTCACCAACCTTGCATTCCACCAACCCTTCTTTAACCTTTCGTTCCTCTTCCATTTCAACAAACAAACATTGAACTTTCAGATTCACTTCGGTTGTGGCCAGAAACTTTCCTCTTTGTTGAGCACTTAAAGAATTTGCGATTTGTCCAACATTGTACTCCAAAGCTTTGAATCTCTTTTCATTCGCTTCTTCCGCCTTTTGCAATGCTTCATCTTGAGCTTTGTTGGATGCGATCAATTGTTCAAGTAGCTCATCAATCGATGCCTTCCCTTCATTGTTTGTGCCTTAGCCCCCGGTTGATACCCCAGAGGATAAGCAACCGCATTGCTCGGAATAGAGTAGGAATAGTTATCTTGCCTTTATTGTTGTTGTGGATATGAGCTTCCACTACTTTGACCATTGAAACCTCCTTGCCTTGGTGGATAGTTCCCTTGATTTTGGTTGAAATTACCTTGGGAATTATTTTGGTAATTCCCTTGGTAATTTATTCCTTTCATGTATGACACATCCTCCACACATGGCATAGAGTTGGCCCATTGTTCACCATTCACAATATTTGGAGGTAGCACACCTTGATCGACTTGTAGCCCCTCAACCATATTAGCTACTTGATTATTCACACATTGGTTCAAGCTCATTTGTTTCATAACCTCCGCCACTATCTTTTCCATGCTTGGCGTACTTTGATCAACATTAACACTCTTCACACTAAATTATTGCTCTTGATCAAAATTCCCAAAACTATAGCATCCACTAACCCTATCCGATGGCCATTGATAAACATTCATAGAAATCTCTTCAAATATTTTTATGGCCCTTTTCGGAGTTACACCAAGTACGGATCCACCTACCGAAGCATCAACAAGCACTCTTTGACCATTTACCAAACCTTGGTAGAAAAACCCCACTTGTTGATTTTCTGGAAAGCCATGTTGTGGAAACTTGCGTAGCATATCCTTAAACCATTCCCACGCTTCATAAAAATTTTCTTGAGGCATTTGCTTGAATTGAGTGATCAAGCTCTTCATTTGAAGTGTCTTGGAAGGTGGGAAGTATTTGTTCAAAAATATTTATGCTAGCTCGTCCCAAGTGTTGCACGTACCGGGAGTAATGGTAGATAGCCATGATCGAGCTCTATCCTTCAATGAAAATGGAAACAACCTCATCCTTATACAATCCTCACTCACCCCATTCATCTTCATGGTATGTGCAATCTCAATTAATTGAGCTAGATGAGCATTAGGATCTTTATTCGGGGTTCCACTAAACTGTTGCTCTCTCACCATAGAAATCAAGCCCGCTTTAATTTCAAAGTTATTGGTGTTGATTGGTGGAGCCATCATGTGTGGCACGGCCCTCGGCATAAAGAAATCCTGAATCACCCTTTGATCATTTCGCATTCCATGTTGCACTGGAGGTGGTGGTGGTGGTACATAAGCTTGTTGTGGAGGAGCATAAGCTTGTTGAAAGCCTTGTTGCCTTAGAACTTGTTGCACCATTTGTTAAAGCAAAGCTTGGTTGTTGAAAGCTCCATGATTTTGATAGGCTTGTTGAAGAGTATTTGCATTGAATTGAAGTGCGTTGTCTTGCACATTCACATTTTGTCTTCCTTCCCCATCATGCTCTATCTCCACACGATTATCTTCTTGAAAATTCTCTATTAACTCACTATTTTTGGATTTGTTCTCCTTTCTTCTTCTTCTCAACATATGCTCAATCTCCCAATCAATAGGTTCTATTTGTTTTCCCTTGAATCTTGTTTGCATACACCTTCAAAGCAAAAGAAGTTAGAACAACGTTGTCAAAAGCAAATACAAGTAAACAAATAAAATAAAAATGTCTCTAGTAAGATTACTCTAAATGATCCTTCTTCAAGCTACTAGCAACCGTTGCCTCCCCGGCAACGGCGCCATTTGATTAGCCATAACTTGTAGTCTGGTTGACCAATTCAAGAATTTATCGAACTACAGGGAGGTCGGAGCGAGAGCTTAAGCGAGATCAAACGTTTATCACAATTTTATAGAGACGAATCATCAATGGGTAGTTTGATCAAACAAGAAATTAAATTAATCAAAGCAAGCAAGCAAGCAATGATTTGCAAACAAAATAGATGGATGAAATGAGTGATTTTCCAAGTTGAGTAAAAGTGAGATTAACAACAATTAAGAAGTGGAAATCCTAGAAAAAATGCATCAAATTCAATGATCATGGGTTCAGACAAAGGGCCAACACTAAGTTCACCTAAACTCCCTCTCAAGATGAATAGGATATGAAATCAAGCACAATGGATTGGTTCTCACTCAAACAATTCCAACTAGGTACTAAGCTTGAGGTGAGAGTCACTTCACACGATTAATCAACCTCTCGATCAAACCAATCACATGTTCTATCAAAGGGTTCTAAACTCTAAAGGATTTCTCAATCTCTTTACAATTTATAATGCACATGAAGTGTTTGATGAAATGATTCATTCAATTATCCTAAGCATATAATTGATTTCTCAATCTAATCACATATCTAGAACAACTAAACACACAAATCAACAAAACAAATCAAGCAATTAATAATCAATGATAGAAAATCAATTAATCCAATCAACATATGAATTCAAATACACAAATCCCCAAAATTATCCAACAACTCTCATGTTGCTAATCTCACAAGGGAGATTAGCCTACCATATTCATAAAGAAATTAACATAGACAAATAAATCCTTACAAATCATAATAAATTATGAGGGTTAATACAAAGATTGAATGGAAACTCCCTTGATCTATCTTCAATGGTGATCTCCTTCCCTTCTTTTCACTTTCCTCTCTTCCTTGATCATTTTCCTTCACTAGGATGTAGAAATTGATGGTGGAATGATGGTAGATCCAAAGGATGAAGAATGGATGAAGATGATGGTGTGGAATGGAAGAAATGGTGTGTGAGGTGTGTGTACAGGGTCCAAAAATCAAATCTCTCTTCAAATGTTGAATAAATGGGTATTTATACCCCATGTGAAGCTTCTAGAAGTTTTTGGAAATTTTATGATCCCAACACCTACACGGCTCATGTGCACCACACGGTAACAGGGGTGGCCGTGTTGTGTCTTTTGATGCTCGCACAAAGCCCTTCTGGACACAACCATGTTTGGTACACGACCCGTGTTACTGCACACGGCCTGTGTTCTGCACATGCCCACAAGGGTGGCCGCGTAGGTCTTTTGGCGATGGAGCACGGCCAATTCTGACAGGGCCGTGTTTTGTACATGGCCCTTGTACTTGCTGCACTGTTTCCTTCACTGTTTTAGCTCGTTTTCCCTCATTTTAACTCCGAATTGAGATTTACTTTTTCCTACGTCTTCCTTATCACACACATTTCTACAAAAACACAAAACACAACCAAATAGAATACAAATACGGATAAAATACTACAAAAATGAGCATAAAAAAAATACTGAAATCTAGGTGAAAATCTCACTCATCACCCGTCTCACAAATAACCCGTCTCACAGGAGACTTTGTCTTTTTAATTATATAAATAGTCTTAATCAATGATCTGTGTTTAGGTGAATGATGATCGTTTTCTCAACACACAAAATTATCCCCAATTATAAAGGATATAAATTGTAGTTTCGATAGGCAACCAAGTGATTATCGAACCCAAGGAATGAATGATTATCAATTCGATTATATTCTAATAAACAAAGATTATGTTGGCAAATTGGATTTGGTTTGGTTACGAGACTAAATAACATATAATTAAAATAGCAAAGTAAATAAGCAAGCAATAGAGAAAATTTGGTTGTGATCAAGTAATTAAGTCATTCTTCAGGTCATCCAGTTTTACTTATTAATTTTCTTTCCATGTGTTGATGTCCGACTCTGCCTTATGGTTCATGGACGCATCACTAAACCATGCAAGTTTACTCTATAGACACAAGCAGACAAGCGTATGATACGTGTGAATATCCTCAGAGCAAGAGATATATTTTACCCCCTTTTTAGGTACTATCATAATCAATTATTTCCCGTGCACTTAGTACTCTAACCCGATTTGATCTCCCTTTTTAGGTACTATAAATTTATACTCTTTATCCTACTTATTAACCCGAATAAGATTCAATTAACAAGTATCTATATAAGATAGTTCTAATAAGACTTCGGAATCCCTTCACTTAGAATTATAACATGTAATCCTGCTCAGCGGTAAACGCACTCAATCAACAACCAAGAGATGTATTCAGACTCTACATAACAGTTAATGATGCAAAAAATGACTGTGAGTATGAATTGAAGAAGCACAATCTTATATAGAATAAACCACAAGTAGTGTTGTACGGAGTTTACACATGGAAATTCAATTAACTCATAAAACTTTCATAATCCTAGAACTACCGGGGTGGTTCTAGCCCATGATTTATCTAGGAACAATCATGGTTGATTGGTATGATCATACTTGACTCGCCAGACGAACCTCTCTCACAACCTATTCGGATGATGGTAGGGTTTCGGTGGTGGATGAATGATGTATGTTGTATTGCGTCTCCTTTTCTCCTGCGAAAGCTCTTCTTTTATACTCATAGGACCTCCTTATGGGCTTAGGATGGGTCTTTGCTTGAAGCACACGTCAAATTTGGTAAAAGACATCCAGAATTACCATAAATAGCAGCAGCGAAACACCATTCGACTAAGCCTGACTGGTCGAACACGGCCTCCAACTCGAGCAAGCTTTCTGGATAATTTTGACATTCTGCTCGACTATCCTTACTCTGCTCGACCAAATTATTGTTGGTCGAGCAACACCTTCAAGTCGAACAAATTCTCTGTAAGTTTTGTTCACTTTGTTCGACCTCTGCTCATCTGCTCGACCAAGCTGACGTTCATCGAGCAATGCCTTCAAGTAAAGCTAGCCCTCTGAATGGATCTGCACTATCCGCTCGACTTAGCCTCCTTCATTCGACCAAAGTGATGTTGGTCGAATGAGCTCTTGTGGTCGAACAGCACCCGAAACTTGCCTCTAAATTGTGTCTTCCAATTCTGAGCCTTTTGCACATGTTTTTTTATAAAAATATGCTTAAAACAACCTTACCACCCCCAATTCATGACTTCTCCATAAACAATCTGATTTGTCTCAATAAAAGACTATATCGTACTCCATTTCCAAACAAATCAATGCCCAAAATACGTGAATTTACACTCTCATCAAACCCTCAAACTTACATGTTGCTCGTCCCGAGGCAACGACAATCAAACATAACAAAGAGTGTAATCACAAAATCAAGCACAACCTATCCTAACACATGTAATTATATCAACTCAAAACATGCAACCATCATACCTTTCATTCACACAAACATCAATCAATCACAATACTTCTACGAGTGCTAAGTCATCTAGCTCACGGGTAAATATTTATTCTCTTCCTCTCTAGTGTAAAAGATGTACACTTATCGGGTTAATATATGCACTCCAATTCAATTCATATACTCGCTTAACCATAAGCTTGACAAAGGTCTTAAAAATCCATCTATAATCGACTCAACTCTAGGATCACAAAGGACTTGCTTTAAGGTTGTAATGTTGGCTCTTTAGTAAAGGTGGAAGAATATAGATAGGTGACTAACTCTACTAGTAAAGAATTACCTTGGTATATTGCTTTTCAATTGCTCCCTTCTTCACTTCTTCGTCCCCTTAACAATCACATTCATACGCCATTCCTCCATCTTCACTTGGATCAACCTCTTTTCCACAGTAAAATACCAATTTCGGTGTTCTTCAAGTATAAGGGTACCAATTTCGAGCACTACCCTCTCTAGTATTCGGGATATCGGTTTCAGGCACTATCCCTAGTAAGATTTAACCTCTTATCTCTCGAATCTGATTTAACCAAATCTCTCCTTCCATTCCTCTTCAAAACTTCATGGAGCATTCATCTACCTCAACTAGTAAAAGGTGTTCAAGGCTTAAAAGATAAACGGCTCATTATCAAGGCTTGCCAAAGAAAAAACTTAAATACTCAAAAAGGGATTCCAATGATAATTATATAATAAGGTAGAATTAATTTGGCTAAGTAACTTAATTAACAATAATGACCTAAAATCATTTCCTAGCATCTATCAATTATATATTTCACACAAGACTCCAAGTCAAGTTCTGGAATACGAGTATACAAATGACTCTCAAGAATAAACTACCATTCGTATAGCACGATCAACAAGGTTCAAATCCTCACATGGGCAATATAATCATAAGCACTCTTCAAAGCATACAATCAATATCAATTTCCTATGAACTATAAGTAAAACAGAACATGCTCGTCATCAACAAATTAACATGCATCAAAATAAGGCACATGCATAGCATCAACAATCCTTATCACTAATAATTGCGACAAATCCATGCACCATCCTCCATCATCACTATTATCAGTACATGCCACTCACACATGAATCAACACTAAACCCATAGCAATCTCCATCTGTAAAGTGTAAAAGAGAATGGGGATGAGAAGATTCAGAAAATATTAAAGACCTGGCCACTTTACTCCTCCGGAGCATCACCATCATCATCCTCATCATCACTCCTCTCTTCACGCCAATGATCAAATGCCCTATGGAGCTCACTGATATTCCGAGCCATCAAGCACTAACGGTCTTGCAACTGTCTCAACCGATCATCCATCGTATCATAGCGTGCATTAAGCATAGCGTAGTTGGTATTTGCAAGCGCTAGCTGCCTGTTCATTTCTTTCTAGTTAGCATTAAGTGTGGCGAAGTGCTCGTGCATCAATTGGAATTGCTCCCAATAGAACTAATCATGGGCCACCCAATAATCTTGTTGCGGCTGCGGCTGTGGCTGTGGTGGTGGCTCAAAAAACTCCTACTCAAGTGGCTGTTCAGGCTGCACCGAAGGCATATCCTCCTGATAATTAAAAGCAAGTGGTGGTTCTGGCACCTCCTCTTCGAAATCAGCCGGATCTCCGATCAAAATCATGTCCTCATCTAAGCCCATGCTCACGCAACTCAGCTAGCAGTCTCCAATTTTCTCTTCTCAGGCAAGTCTCTGAGATCATTGTGTGCTCCGTAGTATTCATCAACAAGTTATTGTTGTTCCTCACAGTGGAAAGATCGGCTATCACCAACGAAAATTGAAGTGTTCGAGGCTCCTTCCCTCAGATGAACATCCAAGTATCGTCTGCTCGCTCTATCAGCCCCATCCTCACACATGATGTCAAGATTAAGTCTGGATCACCTCGAATAGGATCGTACCTACTCAAGTCAATCCTATAATACTCCGATATAATGGTGATCAGCCCTCCGATGTTCACTCTCTGAAATCCATGCGTTGTGAACTTGTAAAGCTGATGGAAAAGTAGGCTGCTACATTGAAGCGAACTCCATTGAGTATACACCATAAGACATAAAGCTCCCCTCTCGAAATACAGCTTCCTTCGAACCTTGTAAACAATGTGTTCCCCAAAATTCGGTCCATGTAAGCAATCACGGGTTGCGAATGAAAGCAACCTTGGAAGTATTCGAATTATAGTTCTCATTCCTCCCCGTAATTGCTCTCCAGAACTCATCGGGTTTGAGCTCATCACTCTCTGTTTCAACTACGTTCTCATAGCCAATTATCTTAGTAAACTCTCGAGCCCAGATAGTCTGATCTTATCCACCTATTTGCATCCGAATACCATATGGAAGGTATCCATCACCATGCACAACTCTCAGCGTGCATAAGACCTCTACAGTAATATGAAAGTATGTCTCCCTCTTCATCTCCATGAACCTCGTGATGCCCACTTGGTTAAACACCAACGAATGTCGTTGATAATGTGCATGTCCATCATGGCACGATCATCTTGATACCTAGTCCTTCTTATCTTCTGAGATATTGCATTCCAAAGCTCCTTTTTCTCTTCCCAATCTCCAATCTTAATCTCAAAATCCGCTGGCCTTCTTCTACCCATCTTCATCTTCTTGACTATTTCTCTCAACGAGGGTGACTTATTTCCATTCCTCTTCAAAGAAGAGACAATCTCTTTTCCTACAAAAGTTATACTTCAATGCACAACCAAAAGAGATAAACAAATACCAACCCTAAGTCTAACATGAATTCTACTCAAGACTTCAAATTCATGTATCCAATTCCACTCAATTTCAAGTGTTTATCAATCACAATTGAACTCTAAACCAACACTTTCAATCAAGAATTTCAAGATCACATTAATTAACACTATTCCACACCAACCATCCTAGCAATTCCACACAAAACTTCACCAACTCAACACTTTAAACATGCTCATAATCCTCCCTCAATTGCATCACAACAATGCCCAAATTCAACGAGCCCATATGCATAATTCGAAATTAAACTAAAGCCCATGCTTTATACAACATTAATTTCACAAAAATTCCTCAATGCAATGTAGAACAATTCATGAAAATTTCAAATGCAATTTCGAATAGGAACATCTACTCAAGACTAGCATGAATCCACTCACCCATTCTTCACTAAGCATTATCAACACAATCCACGAGTAAAAAGTGAGGAGAAAACATACCTTTACTTGTCATGGTGTTTGTGCGGTGAAGACAATGAAAACAACCCCCAAAAATTCGAATCTAGTCCTAAATAGGACTTGAGAACACTCAAATTCGGATGTGAAAGTGTGTGGAATGAAGGATTAAAGTGTATGAAATAGATTGGGAGGAAGAACTTACGGTTATGGTGCTGCTCGAGAAAGGGTGATGGGTGTGGGTATGTCAAACGGAATGAAAATACCTTTTAAAAACTGTCTCCAGACCCCGTTCGACTTCAATTCGACTTATGAGGGGTAGTCGAACAAGGTCTGTAAGTCGAACGACCTAGATCTGACCCTTGAAATCGCCTAGCTCAACCTCTGTTCGACCTGCATTTTGTGGTTGAACAACGTGTAAGTCGAGCAACTCAAGTAATCGGGTCTCTATTTTGTCCTGACTTGTTCGACTTCCGTTCGACCTTAACACTGCTGGTCGAGCAACCACTACTTGGTCAGACAAATTCTCTGTAAGTTTTGCTCACTTTGTTCGACCATTGCTCGACTACAACATCTTGGTCGAGCTGCAAGGTTTAAGTCGAACAACCTCTCTGGAAGAATTATGCATTCCGTTCGACCATTGCTCGATCAACTACCCTTGGTCGAACAACTCTCCTGAAGGTCGAACAACCTCTCGAACTTACTAAACTTCGTACCCTTCTCGTATTTTCCTGCAATATTCAGCTCTAGGACAACATCAAGTATCAAGATATCCAAAGATTACGCTAGAGGAACTCTTTAAAACCATATAACTTCAAGTGTAACTCCGCAATAACACTAAAAAGCAACACACCACTGAACACTAGGCAAATTGCAAAAATTGATACATCAAAACCGGCTAAAGCTTTAATATACCATTTAAAAATCAACTCCCCAAGCAAACATCACAAAGAAAAGATCATATTTTCCGTGCTATGATGAGGTAAGTACATTACACTCCACCCTCCAAACTTAGTAGAAACTAAAGTGAAAACTAAGTTTGCAAAGAGATATAATTCCCAAATAATAAGCACGTCAAATATAAAAATTTCTTACTCACACCAATGAAATTAATGTAATAAAACGGGAAGGAAAGCCCCCAACAGGCGCTCATGTTTAACGTTGGAGAGTCACGACGGTACAACTCTTGTGCAAGGTATCCTCAAAGACGACACAAGTATCATCCGGCGACTTGTAATGCTTCAAACGATGCCCATTTGCCATTATGATGTCTCCATATTTGTCCATCAACTCGAAACTCCCCCCTCTGCAGGCTCTATGGATAATGAATGGCCCCTTCCACTTTGATTTCAATTTCTCTGTGAATAGCTTCAATCGAGAGTTAAAAAGTAATAACTCATCACCTTACTTGAACTCCTTGTATGAAATCTTTGAATCATGTCATTTCTTCATTCTCTCCTTAAAGATCTCCGAGTTCTTGTAAGCTCGATTTCTGAACTCATCCAATTGATTGATATGAGTCATCATCAACTCCTTTTGATCCTTTAAAGACAAGTTCAAACTCCTCACTGCCCAAAAAGCTTTGTGCTAGATCTCTACGGGCAAGTGGCATGACATTCCATAGACGATTTGATACGGTGACATATCCAATACCGTCTATAAATGTCTGGAACCCCCTCAAAACATCATCAAGCTTCATAGCCCAATCCTTCCTATTTGTTCCCACTACCTTCTCCAAAATTTGCTTCACTTGTTGGTTGGAAACTTCAGCATACCCATTCGCCTGAGAGTGATACGGTGTAGTAACCCTATGCTTGACTCCATAATCCTTAAGCACCTTTTCAAAAAGCTTATTGGCAAAGTGAGACCCTCCATCGCTCACTAGTGCTCTAGGAACTTCATAGCGGGCAAAATATGTTTCTTTAAGAAAGATAACACAGTTCTTGAATCATTTACACCAGTTGGAATGGCTTACACCCATTTAGAAACATAATCAACTGCTAAAAGGATGTAGAGAAATCCATTAGATGGGGAAAAATGCCCCATAAAATCGATCCCCCATACATCGAAGATCTCAACAACAATGCTCGGCTGAAGTGGCATCTCATCTCTTCGACTTATGTTCCCCATCTTTTGACATCTATCGCATGTCGCCACATAGGTCTCACGATCTTTAAACAAGGCAGGCCAATAAAGAACAGATTGAAGTACCTTCACTGTCGTATTTTGAGCTCCGAAGTGCCCCCCGTTAGGTTGTGCATGGCAAAAATCAAGAACGCTCTCCATCTCCATCTCAGGCATGCACCTACGGACAATGAAATTCGTACATATCTTGTAGACAAATGGATTGTACCATATAAATGTCTCGACATCCCGCTTGAATTTCGCAAGTTGATATCGGTTGAGAACTCTCGGGATTTCTCCTACGGCAATGTAATTCACATAGTCCGCATACCATGGATCCATTCCTTGGGCAGCCACCACACATGCTCTTTCAGCTCCTTCAACAAACACTGTCATTATCTTCTCATCCGGGAACATCTCCTCTATGTACTCGAAAGAATCATCACAGTGCTCCCTTGTCTCCAACCTTGATAAGTGATCCGCCAACACGTTCTCCGTTTCTTTTGTTGGATTGTATACTAAAGTCTAGCTTTAGTATGAACATTGTTATAAAAATTTATTTGAAATGAGAATCATATGATCAAATGATTGCATCTTATAATTTATTTATATGCACGATGCAATAGTCCACTTACTTTATATTGTAGATAATATGTTGTGCGACAACACGCGGAAGATCATATTATCGATTTCTTTATAAAGTATAAACAGATGCTCACAACCGAGATAGACAGGGACTCTCTATCGGGATGGTTGTAGTGTGGTTTGGTATTAGCTTGTCTTGGCCGTAGAATCACATTAGTGCACTTGTGTGTATTGAGCAGGACCTCTTGAGATCGTTCGACTTATACTGAGTTATAGGAGAACTTGATCTCAGTTATTATGGATATTCGTGCTCTTAATCCCTAAATAATAACCTCGACATGTAGGGCAGTATGTATTTCTTTGATTCATCAATGAGTGAGATTTACATGTATTAAATCAACAAACTCAGTGAGTTGGGAAGTAGTAATGTCTCTATTGTGTGATGTTGATTGTAGAGGGAATCCGTGTCCGTCATAGGTTGATGATGTCCCCTTGAGGAGCTCATAAGGATTATCATGTAAACCCTGCAGGTGGATTTATTCTGGCATGATAATGAGGTTGAGTGATACTACTCTAGGATGGGATATTAATTAATGGAGTTGTCAGTAACTTAATTAATTAATGGACATTGTATATCTTAAACATGGGCAGACTAACGAGCTCATAATAAGGAGCCCATAACGTAATTATGGGATTAGAACGGTAGTGCAGTAATAATATTTTAGTAGTATATATTATTATTATTAGACTTAAGTATAAGCTTTGGACTTATGTATAAGTCATCTCAGCTGTCCGAAAACCCTAATCAATTGATAATTCATGCCTAACACTGTGAAGGGGATTAGGAAACAGCAGATTGAGAAGATCTTAAAGATCGTCGCCCACACGACGTCGAGATTGGACTTGGGAATACAGCAGAAGACTGGAAGGTTGTTTGCTGCTGCTGTCCACCACCTTCTACGATTTTTATAAAATCGAACAGACTTCAGAATTAGACGTGTGATAAACTGACGGAAAGCCACGGAAGAGAGGATCGTTTTGACATATAGATCACTCAAATCTGACATCTGATGAGAAAGTTATGCCCAAAACGGTGAGGCTGCGCAGGCTGGTGGCGAGAATTCATCGTCTTCAACATACTCTGGTGAAAGGTAATACGTTTCTTGTTTACTTGCTTCCGCTGCTTGTTAGAAACATATGGAACCCTAACGGGTCATGTTATCCAAATGATCGATCGCCAAAAATTGGTATCAGAGAGTAGGTTCTATGGCTAAACGTGACACGTTAGGCTAGGATTTATCTGATTATGTGTTTTTATTTGGAATAGAATCACATGAATAATTAGGACTTTGATTAATTGAGGAATTTAATCCATGATATCCCTATGAGAAATCCTTTTGTGAATTGAAAGTATGTGCTTATGTATCATCGTCAAAACCGGTTCACCCCTGATGATCCATGATAATCCTATGCACGTTCACGACGGGCCTTGTTGGTTATGATTGTAAGTGGCGATGATGTTTTCAAGGATACATGATCATCACTGTACACGGCACACCTATTCACATCACGATGGTGAAAGAGCGCCGTGGTGGCGTATCTCTGATGAGAGGCAACGGTGAAAATACATGTGAGAATGATGATGGTTATCAGTGGAAGTATAATGAAAGTCTGCTGGAAATGCATCGATCAAAGCAGTTGGCGCCCAGTGAGTGCATCACCATGATGAGCAGTGTGGTTCTCCAGTAGGGAAATTCGGATCGTGATGGATTCCCTAAGCGGCGCGACACTGATTGCTGGTAGGCTTAAAGACGACGGAACAGCAATGCTGAAAGTGCGCGGTGTTCAGACGTTGCAATGATAGGCTATAGGCGGTGTGGTCTTTGCAGGGCGATGGCAGTGATTTTTGATCGGTGTCTGAACAGTTCTGGGCGAGTTTTGGGTAGACTTTCGAGCAGGCATGGACCCTTTTCTGATCGGGTCTGCAAGGCTGGGGCGAGTCTTCATCAAAGCATGCGGCGCTAGCGTCACATGGGCGGCGACGTGTATGATTTGTGATCAACAGCGACGGCCTGAAACATGGCACTCGAAGCACGACGCAAATGAACAGGCAATGGTGGCGTGGTGGTCGTTTGCTATTGGCAAAGGCGGCACTACCAACTGAGGATTGCAGGTGAGCGTCGCTGACCTGCACGAAGTCGATGACGGGCGATGGTTGCTGCTGATTGTGTCTGGTATGATAACTGGCGGTGATCAGCAATGATAAGGCTGGGAATCGAATCGGGTTGTCATCTGACCAGCTGTTGAAGACAGCCGGCAGGAAGCTATGGCTGGAAGCAAACGTCCGGCGGGTCGCTTAGCTACGTCCTGTGGTGGTCGTTTGTGGCTGGCCAGGGTTGCTGGTGGCGGCATGCTGTCGGAGTGGAATCCGACAGTGGATGGTGCAAATGGGCTTCAAGTCGGCAGGAACTTTCTGGCGCTGCTGGGAAGTGGGCTTCTTAAAAGCTTGACCAGTGAGTCGCCGGAACTTGGTTTGAAGCAGGTAGGTCGACGGTTGTCGCGGAAAGGCTGCTATATTACATGCTATGGGGCGGCAGAGGTTCAGCACGGCTGGAGGCTGACAGTTCCGGCAGGCTATGTTTTTCCGGCAGGCATTTGCTGGGATAAACTGTGGCTGAGAAATGGAATTCGGCGGACAATTTTGTGGCTGGAAAGTCGCCGGTACAGGTGGATATTTTTCAGTTGAAGAAGATCCGTATGGGTTGAGTTGCTTGGAGTCCAAGATGTACCAACAACATCTTATTGTGCAAGTAATTGCCTTCTTGTTGACTAAGTCAACTCTTATTTGTTTTTTTATTCCTTATATATAATTGATATAATTGTTTTATTTGTCAATTATTGTTATATATATTGATTGGATGCATGTTCTACTGATTTACTGACTTATTTGCCGTAATAGGAGCATGCTAGATTGCGTATATTATTTTGAATATTATATGCATGTAAAAACCCTCGGTATTAAATAACTAAGTGGGAGAGGGGATTGATAAATAATTCCCGCGGCCTCCATTATTGGTTTGTAAGTAATGTGAGTAAACTTGCGTGTTGGAAATAGGCCTTCCTCCCTAACGGATGAGTTTATTCACGGATTACTGGTACAGACTTCATTAAATAATTATTGCTTGTAATGTGGCACATGAACTTGCGTGTTGGCAATAGGTCTTCCTCCCTAACAGATGATTTTATGTGTGGTTCACTGGTACAAACATATAATTGATGATTGTAGGAAGTTATCCGAGCGCGTATGTACTTCTCCAACTGTAAGGCACATAAGCTCGCACAATGGACTTTGGATCAAATAATGATGTACACTTAGGTGTAAATAATTAGTATCCTCCCTAACGGAGTCACTGCAATTATTTGCATGGCTAATGAGGAACCGACTATTAATTATTTTTTCATGAGGTTAGGTTGACAAATGAAATTAATGGGTAAAACCTTCACTTGTAAATGTTCGGGTTTGTAGACGTCCACACTAACATGGCTTGCAGACTCACGGTGCTTGAGATGTCGGTGAATTTTATTTTTATATTATTTTGAGGGAATCAATATAAAAGGATAAAATTCAAAGATTTGATCGGTGTATTTATTTATGATTCTCTGAATTTTCAAATGGTTTTATCTCGCTTATTGTTAACTAAAAGAAACATATTTACTTGTCCAAAATTAGATGATTAGAAAAGAATCTTGGTTTTAAATTTTACTACTTAGGAAAATATAAATATGTTCTCACTTAGGATATCTCATGATGCTTATTAAAGTCTCTAGTAGAGAGGTGAGAGGCTCATAGAAATATGATGGTCTCATGTAACTCTTTGAATACTTGAGAAATGATGAAAGGTAATAGATCATGGTTGACTTGATGAAAGAATTAGAAATGCTTGAAGTAAAAATTGAAGGGGAAACCCAAGTCAATTTTATTCTTCATTATTCACCTAAATGTTTTGAGCAAGTTCTGCCTGAAATACAAGAGGTTGTATATGCTGGGAAATTTCTGACAAAACATGTGGCGAAGGAAATCCAATTTCATCAAGATGTGAACAAGGTCAATATTTCACTCACTAGTCTTTGAAGCATGATTAGTGATGGCATTTACTGATACGTAGTGTGTAGATGCCGGAGTCACTAAAAGTCTGCAACTAAGTGATGATGAGATTGTAATACACATGGGTAATACTACGAGAGTAGTAACTGTTGCAATGGGAGTTGTTTATTTATCTTACGATAGGAATAAACTTTTGGTTATGAGAAATTGTCTTTACGTACTTTTCATAGAAAGAATTTCATTTCAGTTTCTATGCATTTATGGATGGATACTCCATTTCATTTAAATGACATGGTCATAGTGATAAGGGATGAAGTTATAATCTGTTGTGGTACATTTGTGACAATTTGTAAACTCTTAAATCATGTTTATCTTACGGGTGCAACAGATAGTAATTAATAACGCGTCTTCTAATCTTAATAAGAGAAAGACTCTTTTGGAAATGATTAGATAGATGATGAGTTATTTGGAATTATTAAATTTATTTTATGGATATGCCCTAGAAACAGTAATTCATATGAATGTTTGTCTGTTTGTGGGATATCCTAGAAAAATGAAGAGTGATGATTTATTTAGTTCAAAAGATCGAAGGGTGATTGTTAACATAAAGTATTAGTACCAAGTTTACAAGAAGATATACCACAAAGTAAACTGCAACGCGTGTCACGTCTGATACACAATTGCATGTAGTGCCTTGCTGTAGTGGGAGGGTTGTTTGACAACCTGTAAGATACATGTTTTAGGAGAGTCGTGAGACTTGGTTCCTAGTAAACATGGAATAGACCCACGGGTATGACAAAGCACTACAAGATGAAAATGCGGAATCTTAGTAAGTTGTAATGAATGTTGAAATAGGATCTATGGATTCTAAATTATATCTAGGAGCTTGTAAGACCACTAAATGGTGTAAAAGCCATTGGAAGTGGTCATAGAAAATAAAAAGGATCATACGGTAAGGTGAAAACCTTAGAAGCAAAGCTTGTTGCGAAACGATATACTCAGAAAAAAAGGTTTGATTATGAGAAAACCTGTTCGCCGGTAGCTATGCCTAAGTCGATCCGGATTCTTTTATTTGTTGCTACTCATATGGAATATGAGGGATAACAAATAGATGTCACGATAGATTTCCTGATTGAAAGTCTTGAGGAAAACATCTATGTGAAGCAACCTGTGTGATTCATTGCAAAGTGCTAAAAGCATTTTGATAGTAAGCTTAAAAGTGTTCATCGATGGACTAAAGCAAGATTCATGATCATGAAACATCCGTTTTGATGAGGAAATCCAGTCATATGGATTTATTCAATACGTGGATGTGTCTTGTGTATTGAAAAGAGTGATGGAAACGTGGTGGTATTTCTTGTACTTTACATAGATGATATGTTGCTCATTAGAGACAATGAAAGAGTATTGTCGGGCGTATGGGTATGGTTGATAAAGTGGTATGAAATGAAGGACTTAAGAGAAGCAAAATATATCCTTTTAATCACGGTAATACGGATCACAAGAAAGGATGTTATGCTTATCTCAAGTTTCGTAAAATGATACAATCCTTACTCGTTTAGCATGTGAATTTATCTAAGGAAATGTGACTTGAGACACAAAAGAAGATAAAGGTGATGAAAGTGGTTCCTTATGCTTCGGCGATTAAGGAAGCTTAATCTAAGAAATGCTATGCATGAGAATGGATAACTGTATTGCCAATTGTATGAACAGTGGGTATCAAGGTAACCAAACTAAGAATGATGAACTGTGGTAACACATAATTTTGAAGTACCTGAAAAGGACTGGAAACTATATGTGGGCTTACCGAACAAATTCACTGCTTCTTATAGGTTACATAGATTCGGGTTTTTCAAATCAGATATGGACGGAAGTCTATCCACCTCAAAGGCTATGTGTTTAATTTTAGGAAGTAGAGTCATAATGTGGAGGAGTGTTATATAGAAATATATTTCAGACTCCGGACTCTATCATGGAAAGATGATAAATTGGAAGCCTATGAGGCAGCCAAAGTATCCATATGACTCTAGAAACTTCATGATGGACTTTGAAGTGTTTCTAAGTTTGCACAAGGATATCACAATTTTTTTGATGATAATGGTGCAATTGCAAACTTGAAAGAATCACGAGCCCATAAGGCAATTAAACACATGGAGCGCGAGTACCACCTGTTATGAGAAATTATATGATGAGGGGAAGGTTGTTGTCGCCTAGATTACATTGAATGATAACCTTATAAATCCATTTACAAGGACCTTAAGGCGAGAGCTTTTGATGGTTATGTAGTGGGAGTGGGAATCAGATGTATGGTAGAAGACATGACAGCATAGTCTTTTAGTATAAGTGGGAGATTGTTGGATTGTATACTAAAAGTCTAGCTTTAGTATGAACAATGTTATAACAATTTATTTGAAATGAGAATCATATGATAAAATGATTGCATCTTATAATTTATTTATATGCACGATGCAATAGTCCACTTATTTTATACTGTAGATAATATATTGTGAGACAACACGTGGAAGATCATATTATCGGTTTCCTTATAAAGTATAAACAGATGCTCACAACCGAGATAGACGGGGACTCTCTATCGGGATGGTTGTTGTGTGGTTTGGTATTAGCTTATCTTGGCTATAGAATTACATTAGTGCACTTGTGTGTATTGACCAGGACCACTTGAGATCGTTCGACTTATACTGACTTATAGGAGAACTTGATCTCAGTTATTATAGATGTTCGTGCTCTTAATCCCTATACAATAACCTCGACACGTAGGGCAGTATGTATTTCTTTGATTCATCAATGGGTGAGATTTACATGTATTAAATCAACAAACTCGGTGAGTTGGGATGTAGTGTTGTCACTATTGTGTGTTGTTGATTGTAGAAGGAATCCGTGTCCGTCATAGGTTGATGATGTCCCCTTGAGGAGCTCATAAGGATTATCATGTAAACCCAGTAGGTGGATTTATTCCGGCATGATAATGAGGTTGAGTGGTACTACTCTAGGATTAGATATTAATTAATAGAGTTGTCATTAACTTAATTAATTAATGGACATTGTATATCTTAAACATGGGGAGACTAACGGGCTCATAATAAGAACAGTAGTGCAGTAATAATATTTTAGTTGTATATATTATTATTATTGGACTTAAGTATAACCTTTGGGATAAGCTTGGATACTTAAGCCCAATGGAGGGCCAACTCTAATTTCTACTCTTGGTCCCTGCTGTAGCCCATATATAAGTCATCTCAGCTGTCCGGAAATCCTAATCAATTGATAAGTCATGCCTAACACTATGAAAAGGGTTAGGGAACAGTAGATTGAGAAGATCTCGAAGACCGTCGCCCACATGACGTTGAGATTGGACTTGGGAATACAGCAGAAGACTGGAAGGTTGTTTGCTGCTGTTGTCCGCCACCTTCTATGATTTTTATAAAATTTTAAAGACTTTAAAATTGGACGTGTGATATACTGACAGAAAGCCATGGTAGAGAGGATCGTTTTGGCGCTTAGATTACTCAAATCTGACATCGGATGAGAGAGTTATGCCCAAAACGGTGAGGCTGCGCAAGCTGGTGGCGAGAATTCATCGTCCTCAACATACCCTGGTGAAAGGTAATACGTTTCTTGTTTACTTGCTTCCGCTGCTTGTTAGAAACATATGGAATCCTAACGCATTACGTTAGCCAAATGATCGATCGCCATCACCTTTCTTATCCCAGATCTCCATATCGAACTCCTGCAAAAGAAAAATACATCTAATGATCCTTGGTTTCGTTTCCTTCTTCTCTATCAAGTACCGATTTGCAGAGTGATCCGTATACACTATCATCTTCATGCCAACCAAATATTGTCTAAACTTATTGAATGCGTACACTACAGATAGAAACTTCTTTTCAGTCACCGTGTAGTTCTTTTGTGCCGCATCAAAAGTCTTACTCGCATAGTAAATGGCGCAGAACTTCTTTTCTCTCAACTGCCCAAGCACCACTCCAAGTGATAAATCACTTGCATCACACATGAGTACAAACGGCTGAGTCCAATCTGGTGTGATCAAGATTGGTGCAGTAATAAGTACCTCTTTCAAAACTTGAAAAGCTATTAAACACTCGCCATCAAAAAGAAAAGGAACATCCTTTTCAAGTAAATGAGATAAGAGCTTGGAGTATTTCGAGAAGTCTTTTATGAATCTTCTATATAAACCGGCGTGTCCAAGGAAGGACCGCACTCCCTTTTCATTAGTAGGAAGTGGAAGCTTCTCGATCGCCACCACCCTTGCTCTATCCACCTGTAATCCCTTGGCCAAAATATGATGGCCAAGAACAATCTCATCTCTTACCATGAAGTGGCACTTCTCCCAATTCAAGACAAGATTAGTTTCTTGGCATCTCTACAAAACAGTAGCAAGGTTAGACAAACAAACATAAAAGGAGGAACCAAACACAGAAAAATCATCCATAAACACATCCATGATCTTCTCTATCAACCCATCAAATATGGCCATCATGCAACGCTGAAATATTGCAGGTGCATTACATAATCCAAAATGCATCTTTCTAAAGACAAAAGTTTCATATGGTCATGTAAAAGTAGTCTTTTCTTGATCCTCGGGTGCAATCATGATTTGATTATAACCTGAGTACCCATCCAAGAAACAATAAAACTCATACCCTTATAGACGATCAAGCATTCGATCCATGAAAGGAAGGGGAAAATGGTTTTTGTGTTGGATTGTATACTAAAAGTCTAGCTTTTTGTATGAACAATGTTATAAAAATTTATTGGAAATGAGAATCATATGATCAAATGATTGCGTCTTATAATTTATTTATATGCACGATGCAATAGTCCACTTACTTTATACTGTAGATAATATGTTGTGTGACAACACGCTGAAGATCATATTATCGGTTTCCTTATAAAGTATAAACAGAGGCTCAAAACCGAGATAGATGGAGACTCTCTATCGGGATGGTTGTAGTGTGGTTTGTTATTAGCTTGTCTTGGCTATAGAATCACATTAGTGCACTTTGTGTGTATTGAGCAGGACCGCTTGAGATCGTTCGACTTATAGGAGAACTTGATCTCAGTTATTATGGATGTTCATGCTCTTAATCCCTATATAATAACCTCGACACGTAGGACAGTATGTATTTCTATGATTCATCAATGGGTGAGATTTAGATGCAATTAAATCAATAAACTCGGTGAGTTGGGAAGTAGTGATGTTTCTATGGTGTGCTGTTGATTGTCGAAGGAATCCGTGTCCATCATAGGTTGATGATGTCCCCTTGAGGAGCTCATAAAGATTATCATGTAAATCCTGCAGGTGGATTTATTTCGGCATGATAATAAGGTTGAGTGGTACTACTCTCGCATGAGATATTAATTAATGGAGTTGTCAGTAACTTAATTAATTAATGAACATTGTATTGTATATCTTAAACATGGGGAGACTAACGGGCTCATAATAAGAAGGAGTCCATAACGTAATTATGGGATTAGAACGGTAGTGCAGTAATAATATTTTAGTGGAATATATTATTATTATTGGACTTAAGTATAAGCTTTGGGCTAAGCTTGGATACTTAAGCCAATGGAGGCCCAACTCTAATTTCTCCTCCTGGTCCCTGTTGTAGCCTATAAATAAGTGACCTTAACTTATCTGGATCCCTAATGAATTATTCCTTCTCCTAAAACACTTGAGAAAGGGGAGAGAAAGAAGATTGAGGAGATCTTGAAGATCGTCGCCCACACGACGTCATGATCAGACTTAGGAATACAGCAGAAGATCGGAAGGTTGTTTACAGCTGCTGCTGATCATCCTCTACATAAACCCTGGTGAAAGGTAATATGATTGTACTCTTTTGCTTCCGCTGTAGTAGAATTGTATAGAATCCTAACGGTTCACGTTAACCAAATGATCGAACGCCAACACTTTGCATGTATTTTCATTCAGTTTCCTGTAAGCTGTACACACACGCTATCCCGTAGGAATTCTAGTGGCTAATATCAAACCATCTTCGGCTTTCACTATAGTCATGCCCCCTTCTTTGCTACAACATGCAATGGACTCACATGGGGACTATCACTAATAGGATATATAATCCCAGCATCTAGCCACGTAAGGATTTGCTTCCTAATCACTTCTTGAATAGCAGGAGAATGAGCGTGGCGTATTGCTAGGACGCATGGCATGCTGCTCAGTGAAGAGGTAACTGGGCGTGAATGATTGGTTTCGGGCAGGCTGGCCAGCGGTCTGCCATACGTGGAGTATGCTTCAGGGCATGCAGGGCGAGATGCCAGGCTTGCGGCTCGGTTGGCGAGCAAAAATTCGAGCGGAGCGTTCGACATGGAGCCCGATGGCGTGCACGATTGCAAGGCATTAGCGAACGAGGCAGGGTACCGGGAAGGTGGAACAGGTTACCGGGCAAGAAATTTGGAGGAAAATTCGTGAAGACCGGTTTTAGATTTTCAGATTAGGTCGATCCCCATCGCAGTTACCTACATTCGTGATTGGTGGCGAACAATCAAATTCGATGTTATATAACTGTCATAATTTGATTTAATTATCTGATTATTGTTATATATGTATGCATGTTCTTCGTGATTTACTACCTAATTTGCCGTAATAGGAGCATGGTAGGTTGCGTATTTTATTTTGAATGTTATATCCATGTAAAAATCCTCGGTGTTAAATTACTAAGTGGGAGAGGAGATTGATAAATAATTCCCACGGCCTCTATTATTAGTTTGTAAGTGATGTGAGTAAACTTACGTGTTGGCAATAGGACTTCCTCCCTAACGGATAAGTTTATTCATGGGTCACTAGTACAGACTTCATTAAATAATAATTATTTTAATGTGGCACATGAACTTGCATGTTGGCATAGACCTTCCTCCCTAACGGATGAGTTTATGTGCGGTTCACTGGTACAAACATATAATTGAAGATTGTAGGAAGTTATCCAAGCGTGTGTATACTTCTCCAACTGTAAGGCACATAAGCTCGCGTAATGGACTTGAGATCAAATAATGGTGTAGACTTAGATGTAAAAAATAAGTATCCTTCCCAATTGAGTCACTGCTATTATTTGCATGGCTAAAGAGGAACTGACTATTAATTATTTTGTCATAAAGTTAGGTTGACAAATGAAATTAATGGGTAAAACCTTCTCTTGTAAATGTTCGGGTTTGTAAACGTCCACACTAACGTGGCTTGCAGACTCGCGGTGCTTGAGATGTCAGTGAATTTTAATTTTATATTGTTTTGTGGGAATCAATATAAATGGATAAAATTCGAAGATTTGATCGGTGTATTTATTTATGATACTCTGAATTTCGAATGATTTTATTCCACTAATTGTTAATTAAAAGAAATTATATTTACTGGTCCAAATTAATTGATTAGAAAATAATCTTTGTTTTGTATTTTACTACTTAAGAAAATAAAAATGTGTTCTCACTAAGGATGTTCTGTGATGTCTATTAAAATCTCTCGTGAAGAGCTGAGAGGTTCATAGAAATATGATGTTCTCATTTGACTCTTCAGATACTTGAGTAAGTTATAAAGGCAAAAAGGTTATGGATTAGTTGATGAATGAATTGGGAAAGCTTGGAGTAGAAACTAAAGGGAAACCAAGATCAATTTAATTCTCCGTAGTTTATCTGAATGTTTTAAGCAAGTTCTACCTGAATTACAAGAGGATGTATATAGTGGGAAACGTCTGACAAAACATGTTGCAAAGTAAATCCAATTTCATCATGAAGTGAACAAGGTTAAATATCTCATTCACTGGTCGTTGAAGCTTGATTAGTGATGGTATTTACTGACACGTTGTGTGTAGATACCGGAGTCACTAAAACCATGTAACTAGATGAGGATGAGATTATTATAGACATGGGTAAAACTACAAAGTAGTGGCTTTTGCATTTGGAGTTGTTTATTTATCTTATGATAGGAATAAACGGTTGATTATTAGAAATTATCTTTACGTACATTTTCATATAAAGAATTTGATTTCGGTTTCTATGCATTAATAGATGGATACTCCATTTCATTTAAATGACATGATCATTATAATGAAAGATAGAGTTGTAATCTATTATGGTACGTTGGTGGATAATTTATATACTCTTAAGTCATGTATATCCCACAGATGCAACATATAGTAATTAATAATGCATCTTTTAATATTAGTAAGAGAAAGGAACCTTCGGAGATGAACTAAACATGCATTTGGCGTCTAAGACTAGATCATTTTACTTGAGTAGGATTCAAAAGTTGATGGCCGATGAACTGTTAGGTTTATTGGAAGTGGAAACTATCTAACTTATGAGTCTTGCTTGGAAGTAAAAATGTTTAACTGCCTTTTCAAGGCTGTGGGGTATAGAGCCAAAGATATATAGGTTGGAATTGGTTCATTCTGATTCAAGCGGATCTAATATTATCCAGACGAGAGGTGGTTATGAATATTTAAAGATTATTCTAGATACCGATATATTTATTTGATGCACTGCATGTCTAAGTTCTTTAATTAATTCAAGAATTGCAAGGCTGGTACAGTGAAGCGTCATGGAAAATATATTAAGTCATTACGATTTAATCATGATGGCGAGTACCTCTTAGGATAGTAAGGAGCTATTAATCAGAGGTTGAGATTAAATCTCAAGTTGTCTACACCGGGCATACCCCAGTTGAATGGTGTGGTGGATAGAAGGAATAAGGCTCTTTTGGTGATGATTAGATAGATGATGAATTATTTGGAATAATTAAATTCATTTTATGGATATGCCCTAGAAACAGTAATTCATAAAATGTTTGTCTATTTGTGGGACATCCTAAAAAAATGGATGGTGATTTATTTAGTCCAAAAGATTGAAGGGTGACTGTTAACACAAACACCGGATTTTTGAAAAAGGACTATGTAATAAATCACAAACCCATGTATAAGTTGTTCTAAAGGAAGTGAGAGGAAAACACTAAGTATTAGTACCAAGTGTACAAGAGGATATACCACAAGGTAAACTGTATCGCGTGTTGCGTCTGATACACAATTGCATGTAGTGCCTTGTTATAGTGGGAGGGTTTTTCGATAACTTGTAAGATATATATTTTGGGAGAGTCATGAGACTTGGTCCTTAATAAACATGGTATTGACCCACGGATACGACAAAGCACTAAATGATCGAAATGTGGAATCTTAGTAAGTTGCAATGAATGTTGAAATAGGATCTATAGATTCTAAATTATATCTGGGAGTTTGTAAGACCACTGAATGGTGTAAAAGCCATTGGAAGTGGTCATAGAAAATGAAAGAGGATCATACGGTAAGGTGAAATCTTTGAAGCAAAGCTTGTTGTGAAAAGGTGTACTCAGAAAGAAAGGGTTCGATTATGAGAACACTTGATCCGACGGTAGCTATGCCTTTTATTGATCTGGACTCTTTTATTTATTGCTAATCATATTGATTATGAGGTATATCAAATAGATGTCAAGACAACTTTCCTGAATGGTAGTCTTGAAGAAAACATCTGTGTGAAGCAACCAGAGTGATTCATTGAAAAGAGCTAAGAGAATTTTGAAAGTAAGCTTATAAGTGTCCATTGATGGACTAAAGCAAGCTTCAAGATCATGAAACATCCGTTTTGATGAGGAAATCCAAAGATATGGATTCATTCAATGAGCGGATGTGTCTTGTGTATTGAAAAGAGTGATGGAAATGTGGTGGTATTTCTTGTACTATACGTAGATAGTATCTTGCTCATTAGAGACAATGAAAGAGTTTTGTCAGGCGTATGGGGTATGGTTAATAAAGCAGTATGAAATGAAGGACTTAAGAAAAGCAAAAATATCTTTTTGATCACGGTAATACGGATCACAAGAAAGGATGTTATGTTTATCTCAGGCTTTATGAAATGATACAATCCTTACTCATTTTAGCATGTGACTTTATCTAAGGATATGTGTCTTGAGATACAAAAGAAGATAAAGGTGATCAAGGTGGTTCCTTATACTTTAGTGAATAAGGAAGCTTAATCTAAATAATGATATGCACGAGAATGGATAATTGTATTGCCAATGGCATAGACAGTGAGTATCAAAGATAACTCAAAATAAGAATGTTGCACTGTCGTAACACATAATTTTGAAGTACCTGAAAAGGACTAGAAACTATATGTGGGCTTTCCGGACAGATTCACTGCTTCTTATGGGTTACATAGATTCAAATTTTTCAAATCAGATAGGGACGGCAGTAAATCCACCTCAAAGGTTATGTGTTTAATTTTAGGAAGTAGAGTCATAATGTGGAGGAGTGTAATATAGAAATATATTTCAGACTCCGGACTCCATTAAGGAAAGATGATAAATTGGAGCCTATGAGGAAGCCAAAGTATCTGTATGACTCTAGAAATTTTATGATTGACTTTGAAGTATTTCTAAGTTTGCCGAAGGTTATCACAATTTATATTGATGATATTGGTGCAGTTGCAAACTTGAAGGAATCACAAGTCCATGAGGCAATTAAACACATGGAGCGCGAGTATCACCTGTTATGAGAAATCGTATGATGAGTGAAAGGTTGTTGTCGCCTAGATTGCATCGGATGATAACTTAGTAAACTCATTTACAAGGACCTTAAGGCAAAAGCTTTTGATGGTCATGTAGTGGGAGTGGGAATCAGATGTATGGCAGAAGACATGATAGCATAGTCTTTTAGTATAAGTGGGAGATTGTTGGATGGTATATTACAAGTCTAGCTTTTTGTATGAACAATGTTATAACAATTTATTCGCAATGAGAATTATATGATCAAATGATTGCGACTTATAATTTATTTATATGCATAATGCAATAGTCCACTTACTTTATACTTAGATAATATGTTGTGTGACAACACGCGGAAGATCATATTATCGGTTTCCTTATAAAGTATAAACAGAGGCTCACAACTGAGATAGATGGGGACTCTCTATCGGATTGTTGTAGTGTTGTTTGGTATTAACTTGTCTTGGCTATAGAATCACATTAGTGCACTTTGTGTGTATTGAGTGGGACCGCTTGAGATCGTTCGACTTATACTGACTTATAGGAGAACTTGATCTTAGTTATTATGGATGTTCGTGCTCTTAATCTCTATATGATAACCTCGACACGTAGGGCAGTATGTATTTCTTTGATTCATTAATGGGTGAGATTTAGATGCAATTAAATCAACAAACTCGGTGAGTTGGGAAGTAGTGCTGTTTCTATGGTGTGCTGTTGATTGTATAAGGAATCCGTATCCGTCATAGGTTGATAATGTCCCCTTGAGGAGCTCATAAGGATTATCATGTAAACCCTTTAAGTGGTTTTATTCCGGCATGATAATGAGGTTGAGTGGTATTACTCTCGGATGAGATATTAATTAATGGAGTTGTCAGTAACTTAATTAAATAATGGACATTGTATATCTTAAACATGGGGAGACTAACGGGCTCATAATAAGAAGGAGCCCATAACATAATTATTTGATTAGAACGGTAGTGCAGTAATAATATTTTTGTGGAATATATTATTATTATTGGACTTAAGTATAAGCTGGATACTTAAGCCCAATAGAGGCCCAACTCTAATTTCTCCTCCTGGTCCCTGCTGTAGCGTATAAATAAGTCACCTCAGCTTATCTGGATCCCTAATGAATTATTCCTGAGCCTAAAACACGTGAGAAAAAGGAGAGAAAGCAGATTGAGGAGATCTTGAAGATCGTCGCCCACACGACGTCAAGATCAGACTTAGGAATACAGAAGATCGGAAGGTTGTTTACTGCTGCTGCTGATTATCCTCTACATCAATCCTGGTGAAAGGTAATATGATTCTACTCTTTTGCTTCCGCTGCAGTAGAATTGTATGGAACCCTAACAGTTCACGTTAATCAAATGATCGAACTCCAACACTTTGAATGTATTTTCTTTCAGTTTTCTGTAAGTCGTACACACATGCTATCCCTTAGGAATCATAGTGGCTAATGTCTCTCCATCTTCGGCTTTCACTATAGTCATGCCCCCTTCTTAGCTACAACATGCAATGGACTCACATGGGGACTATCACTAATGGGATATATAATCCCAGCATCTAGCCATGTTAGGATTTGCTTCCTAACACTTCTTGAATAGCGGGATTCACTCTCCGCTGATTCTGAATGCTACTCTTAGCCTCATCTAACAACCTTATTCTATGCATGCAATATGAAGAACTAATACCTTTTAAATCATCAAGAGACCAACCGATAGTAGACTCATATTTTCTAAGCACATCTAACAATTCCTCAAGTTGATCATCATCAAGAGAAGAAGATACCATTACCGGATACTTTCCATTTTCTCCAAGATAAGCATACTTCAAGTATTCCGGTAGCGGTTTCAACTCTTCTTTCTTTTCTTCTTGATGTGCACTCTCTCTGTCCAAAGGCAAATACTTCCTAGTCCACTTGACCTCTTCAACCTTTGTCTTTTGCGATGCATACCTGTCAATACCCAAAGCAAGCAAGTTTTCAATTAAATCAATACATACCTCATTGGAGAGTCCATCTAGCTCCGTAGTGGGAAAAGTTAGAGACTCCATCAAGCATGTCTCAAAAGGATCCTTAGAGAGAATCAGAGACATGTCTTCATTAATGATCTTCTCCACCACATCAATACTATGACAATGGGTCTCCATCGACATCTTCATTACCTTGTCGAGGTTAAACAACACCTCTTCTTTATCCATCCTCAACTGTAGCTCACCCTTTTACATATCAATCATAGCTCCAGCAGTAGCGAGGAAAGGTCTCCCCAAGATAAGAGGGACATTATCCTTATCATCTTCCATCTCAAGCACAAGAAAGTCCATAGGAAATACGAGTTTCTCTACTTTGACAAGAACAACTTCAATCACACCCTTCGGAAAGGTTGATCGCTATTTTCGTTTACCCTCAAGTGTAAGGGATCGATTGTAGTGCACGTGATCAAGTAAAATATCGTTCCCACGAGATAGTTATAAATTTAATAAGTAATTCTATATCATAATTCAAATGCAAGACAAATCCGGGGGTTTTTTAGAAGATAATTAATTAAACTAATAAAACTAAATTAAAATAAATAAACTAATTATGCAATAAAATAAATCACGCAAAAGAAACGATTTAAGAATTCAAAGATGAAGAATTGGTAATGCTAGGGCAAACAGTTTAACTATGTGACTAATTTATCTAGACCCAAATTAATTACCTGTAGACGTTTATAAGAGGATCACTAAGCCTAGTTAAATCACTTTGATCAGGTAGGATCTAACACTTATAATGAGCTGAAAATCCTAAGATCAATAAGAAATTAACTCCCTCTCCCTCTATAGGTACTTCATGCTAAATTCCATTAAAGGCTAGAGCACTAGACTTCCCTTTCTAGGTACGCGATTATTAGCCCCTTTATTTTCTTACCAATTACCTAATAATGATGTTTTACTAAGTAATTAATATTCCAAATTGATTTTCTAACACTCTTAGGTATTATAGACCAATCCTCTAAAACTGTCACAAGAAACAACAATTATTACGCAGAAATAGAGAATCCTATTAACTATCAATTAGTGATACCGTCAAGAATAATTAAAGGAATCAAAACTCAAAAACACAATAATATGAAGTCTCAAAATATCCTCTTCAATAAGGAAATAAACAATCTGCAGAATAATCAATCCAAGTCTAGGGCAATCAAATCACATAATCAAATCTGTATTAAAACTCTTAACATTACCAACAAAGAAGCTTAGCCCATAGATTTACGAGGGCAAGTCACAAAGATGTAATTAACCCTAACCATTGTGCTAAAATAACAAAGATAAATAACTGAAAAAATAAAGAACCCTTTTTGAGTACTCTGATTCTTCAATCACTATCTCTGTCGGAATCTCCGTCTCTGATCAAAGTAGCAACTCCGATCGTCTTTCCTGTGGAAGGATGGAAGATGATGGATGGAAGCAGGTTACTGCCTTTGTAGGCATGAATATGGTGTGTGGTGGCGTGAATTCTACTTCTGTATATATTCTTTTATACTGGCGAGCTGGGCCAACTTAACGCACACGGTATTGGATATGGGCCGCTCGGTACATGTTGAAAATCGAGCGTGTCGCACGATGGGCTGCTCGACCGTCGCCCAATTTTGCTCAGCATCCGAGCGGCTCGCTCCATATCATATACGGTTGAATGAAACCGGGAGCATCACCGGGCATACCACCCGGCAAGACACTTGACACGCCGCTCGGTTGCAACATAGGAGCGCCCGATTTGATGAATGGCACGCATGGTTGACTACTAGGGGTGCCCAGTTGATACTTCACCCGGTGTGAAGAATACGCAGAAAAGCTGCTCACTCGGCACCATGCCCGTTTAGAAATAAGTATGCTCAGTTTTGTGGCCTTCGTGCTCGATTTGGAGGATTTTGTGCTCGATTTGGAGCTTAGCAGCTGCGCGACTCAGCAGTTCTGAGTATAACTTCTTCATCCGAAATTGGATTTGGGTGATTCTTGCACCCACGCGATCCTCTCTTCATTGGATTTCTATCCATATAAAGAACTTATAGAAACTCCAATATTTGAATGTAGAAAAAGTGATGCAAAGTGACACCAACGTGCTGATCAGGAACAGCTTGCGCGACGTCACCGTTTTGATCATAACTTTCTTGTTTGAAATCCGATCGAGGTGTTTCTTGAGCCAAAATGATCTTCTCTTTTGTAACTTTCCAAACATATATCACATGACCAATTTGGACAACCACACAGATACCGAAAAATTATGGAAAATGGACATCTGTTTGCTTGCAAATAGCACGAATTCATCCTTCATTCCAACTTTGCGTTCTTGATCCTTTTTCTTATCAAAACACAACAAAATACCTCTCCTGCACCTTTTAGTCAATAATACTTAGAAGTAATAAGATTTGTGCAAATAATATCAATTATACACTTAAAGAGGTATCAAATCAGACTCAATAGTACATGAATTTCCACTCTCATCAAACCCCCCAAATTTAAGGTGTTGTTCGTCCCCGAACAACGAAACGACAAACCAGGAGAATAATGAGATGAAAATATATGTTCTAAGGTAAGGATCTCAAACATCAACTAATTCTCCAAAGATATAATTAATATTAACTTGGTTCACATAACTTTAAATTCACAAGTATCAATTCATTCAAAACATACAAGTTAAGATAATTACTCCACCAATTCAAGTGCTCAATCCACCTATGCTCACATGATATATATTATTTAACTCTCACGCTCATGGTGTATAAAGTGTACACCATTTATGTTATATATATGTGCTCTCAAATTCAATTCAAGTGCATGCGTAACCAAAAGCTTGCATATTGATTTAACTCTCCTTTTACTTGTAGCTAGGAAATCATGAATCAAAAAGGACTTTTATTTAGTTGTAACGTAAGCTCTTCAGACAAGGTGGAAATTATGGATAAGTGACTCAAACTCGGATCAATCAAGCTGCGGTCCATCATGATCTTTCATTCTTCATCATCACTTTGTTTTCAAGCACCACTCCTCCTCAACTTAAAAACAACAACCATCTTCTTTCAATTTTCTCTAACTCTTCAACTCCATCTTCTTTTCTTCCTTCACTTTTTGAATAGGGTACTAGTTTTAGGCACTACCCCAATTGATCCTCCTTAGGGTACTAGATTTAAGCACTACCCTCCTAGGGTGTCTATTTCATAGAATACTAGATTCAAGCATTACTCCATGAATTTTATCTTTTGATCCTTCCTTCATCATCCTTTTCAATTCCAACTTATTCACATTCTTCTTCTAACCTCCTCAACAATTACTCAATTGATCCAAGTAAAACAAAGAAAAATCAAATACTGATTAAGCTCAAACGGGCTATTCAAAGAATGGATATTCAAGGCTCAACAAGCTGACAAAGGATTTAATGAATACAGGTAAAGTGTATGGAAAAGATGGGCTAAAAATCAAAGATGACCTAATATCATTTCCATAATTTACTAGACTATTCTCGAATATTCAAGGAGACTCAAGGCAAGTTCTAAAATGCATGCATAAGAACATTACGCTCAAGAATAAAAATATCATGTATCAATGTATCATGATTTAAAGGCTCAAATCTCACTTGGCTTTTTCATAGAATGAATGAGCACTCTTCAAGGCTACGCATACATCATCACAAGCATGTTAAGGACTTCAAGTACTTAAGAATTAAAGCATGTTCCTCTTATCAATCATAATCAATATCTTAGTCAGAAAAATAACAGCTCAAAGATCACCATGAAATTCAGGTTATAAAATTTAAAAGCTCATGCTCCTTACTTATAAGAATTCAAAACTCACAGAAAAATTTAGAATAAAGAACAAAGTAACCTGATTTTAATCTCCTTCACATCTTGCAAATTCACTTCACCACCTTTAATACCTTCTTAATCATAAAAGCTCAACACAAACCATCATCATAGAACAGAAAAAATATCGAAAAGACAAAAATCAACGACAGAACATCATGGACACCCAAAAACACACAAGACACCTGGATAGTCACAAAAAAATTCGAAAGATCAAATAAAATTTGAAAATTCTAAAAAAAATCAACTTCTAAGCACACAAACACTAAAACAATGCATAGTAAACATACTTGGGTGCGGATGGAATAAGGGAAGAATATCACACCCCCCAAACTTAGATGAAAACATGAGTTGAATCTAAGTTTAAAAGGATGTTATTACCATAAGTATTAGCACACACCTTGAGTATAATTCACCTAGCACAAGACATAACAAAAACAAAATAAAAGCAATAAAACAGTGGGTTGCCTCCCAGAAAGCGTTCTTTTTTAATGTCGAGGAGCTCGACAGAATTCAGATTCAGAGATGTTTGGACTCATGCATCAACACTTCATCTTCATCTTTCATCTTCACTTTGAAGTGTTGTTTCGCCCTCTTTCGATCCATCCAAACTATCTCCCCCTTCTTACTCTCAAGGATCAACTTATCTGGATCTCTATTTTTGTACGTTTCCTTCCTATCAACATCAAGATCAGACAAACAAGAGTCACATATATATCTGGAGAGACTGGTGGAATTTGTTTCCATGTTCCTTCTTTAATCCATGACAGCTCTCTCTTCTCCTTCCTGCAAACATTCATAGCACTCAAACAATATTTAAGTTCATTAGATAAAATATCAGATGAAAAATCAGATTCAATATTAATAGCAGGATTAGGTAAAGGACTGTTGCTGATGCAGAATTTCACTGGATCCTCAGTCAGAATCAATGGCAGCTTCTGCTCTACACTCTCATCAACATCAATGGACTTGCAGCTAGACTCTTCAGAATGACTTTTCAAGCCATCAAGTGAGAACATAATCTCCTCATCTTCCACTCTAAGTTTCAGCTTTCCATCTTCAACATCAATCAAAGCTCTAGCAGTGGCTAGAAACGGACTACCTAAAATCAGAGGCACATTGTTGTCCTCTTTCATATCAAGCACTAGGAAATCAACAGGGAAAAAGAACTTATCCACCTTTATAAGTACATCCTCAACAACTCCTCTAGGGTGCGTAATAGAACTATCGACTAGATGTAGTGTAACGGAAGTATGCTTCAACTCCCCAAAACTAAGACTTTTGAATACACTTAGGGGCATAAGATTTATGCTAGCCCCCAAGTCATACAAAGCTTTGCAAGTAGCATTCTTTCCAATTTGGATTGGGATGGTGAACTTACCCGAATCTTTTACCTTGGCTGGCAACTTTTTCTAAATGATGGCACTACACTCTTCAGTCAAATTCACTGTTTCCTTATCCACTAAACTCCGTTTATTGGACATGATCTCCTTAAGAAACTTCATATAGTGTGGCATTTGCTCAAATACTTCAGCAAAGGGCATGTTGATCTGGATCTGCTTGAAGATATTTACGAACTTCTGAAACTTCTCATCAAGACCATTTTTCAACTGCACTGTAGGAAAAGGAATAGGATACTTTGTCTATGGAATCCCCAAATTGTTTCTCTCAAGTTCATCCCTTTTATTCCTTTCTCTCCTAGCTTTTTCCCACTTCTTTTCTGTAGCAATCGGATGATCAATGTCACTCTGAAAACCCACCATATCGTGAAGAGCAGAACCAATTAGAATGTGATTCGGATAGTCAGGTTGGGTAAACGGGCGCACAGACGTGCTTGCTTGAGCGAAACCGAGCGCATTGTTGGGCACTTCACCGAGCGTGCCGCTCGGTAAGTTACTCGGCAGGCTGCTCGGTTGTGGAGGAGAGGCGCTCAATTTTGGAAACTGCTCATCCGATTTTTCTACTTGAGCGAAACAGGGCACCATACCGGGCACACTACCAGGCGTACCGCCCGGCAAGCTGCTCGGCAGGCCGCTCGATTTCACAATAGGGGCGCCCGGTTTAGTATTCTCAGTGCTCGAATGCCATTTCCAGACTCTCTGCGTATGCCTGCCTTCAGATGCAATTTCTGTATACTGATCCTCTTCCGGAATACTATGTCCTTCATACTGTGTGCCACTCCTTAAAGTAATATCATAGTATTGATGTTCTTTTGGATTCTACTCAGTTTGAGCATGAAATTTTCCTTGCTGTTGCAACTTTCCCATTGAATAATTCAATTAAATGATAGCAAGATCTGTTTCTTTTTGTTTCATTTCTACTTCCTTGTATCTTGCTTCAGCTTCTTTATGTCTCACTTCAGACGTTTCCTGATTTGTGACCATCAGCTTGAGCATCAAATCCATTTTGTCTTCCATTAACGATCTCCCTTCAGTAGGTTTCTGAGCTAGATCAATTCCTTTCGGTGGTGCAACTGCATAGTTGGGATTAGAATAGGACATATTTTCACTCCTTTTTTGATTGTTGAAATTTGAATTCCCTTGGTTCCACCCTTGATGTCGGTTGTTCCCTTGGTCATTCCTTCCTTCATACTGATTGTTGGATCTGAAATTCTGCCTGTTTCAATTATCTCCTCCTTGAAACATAGCATAATACGCCTCCTCGAATTCTTCCTCATCTCTAGCTTTAGTTATCTCCTCTCTGTTTCCTTTCGTGAGGTGATCCATCTTATTATTCAACTCATGGAGTCGATCATGGAGAGCTGACACTTCACTATTTCCAGCTTGTATCTCAAACTTTCCCACTTTATCAAAAGAACCCTCTCCATCTGCTCTTTTTGCTAGCCAATCATAAGTGTTTGCAGCCATCTCCTCGAATATCTCTTCAGCTGCCTCTGCAGACTGCTTAAATATATATCCACATGCTATCGCGTCCACCAACACTCTTGAATCTCTTCTTAGGCCTTGATAGAAGAAGCCTAAGTAAGTATCCTTTGAAAATCCATGCTCGAGACAGCTCCGCAACAGCTCTTTGAACCTCTCCCATGCCTCATAGAAACTCTCCAAGGATCCTTGTTTGAATTGTGTAATCTTCTTCTTTATCGAGAAACTCTTGGATGGAGGGAAGTATTTATTCAGAAACCTATCTGCCAATTGTTCTCAATTAGTACAACATCCTTTAGGAAGGTTGTTGTACCACTCCTTGGCTTTCCCCGTAAGTGAGAATGGGAAAAGCCGCATCCCGATAGCATCCTCCGGAACATTCCTGTTCTTCTGCGTCCTTGCATACTCATCAAACTTCTGCAGATGCTCAATAGGATTCTCCAAAGGACTTCCACTAAACTGTTGTCTCTCTACCATTCAGATCAATCTGAAAGGCAGCTCAAAACTCTCTGCGGTGATCGCAGGTCCATTCAACCCAGCATTAGTGGTGTGCTTCAGTTTATACTGGTCCCGCATAGATGTCGGTGCCTGTTCTTCAGCCATTTCTCTAGTCTCAGTCTCCTCAGTTAAAACAACTCCGTCAAATTTCTGTGAAAGCGTTTTCACTCCCTCTTCTCCTGACGATTAAAAACTCTCTGAATCTGAGCTAGGAATAGGTATAGTTGAAAGTTTTCTATTCCTTATGTTCTCTCTAACAAGCGCTTCAAGCTTTAGGTTTAATAATTCGATTGCTCGTCCACTCGACCTAGTGATCATACACCTATTCTCACTCAAAAGATCAGAATTATTTTGGATCACAAATAAAATAAAATAAAACAAGTAAAGTTTAACGTCCTACAAGACAATAAATCACTATAGAATTAAATTTAAATCTATAAACTATCCCCGGCAGGAGACGCCAAAAACTTGATCGCTATTTTCTTTTACCCTCAAGTGTAAGGGATCGATTGTAGTGCGCTTGACCAAGTAAAATATCGTTCCCACGAGATAGTTATAAATTTAATAAGTAAATCTATATGATAATTCAAATGCAAGACCAATCCAGGGGTTTTTGAGAAGATAATTAATTAAACTAACAAACTAAATTAAAATAAATAAACTAATTATGCAATAAAATAAATCATGCAAAAGAAACGATTTAAGAATTCAAAGATGGAGAATTGGTAATGCTCGGGCAAATAGCTTAACTATGTGACTAATTTATCTAGACCCAAATTAATTACCTGCAGACGTTTATAAGAGGATCACTAAGCCTAGTTAAATCACCTTGATCGGGTAGGATCTAACACTTATAATGAGCTGAAAATCCTAGGATCAATAAGAAATTAACTCCCTCGCCCTCTATAGGTACTTTATGCAAAATTCCATTAAAGGCTAGAGCACTAGACTTCCCTTTCTAGGTACGCAATTATTAACCCATTATATCTCCTTACTAATTACCTAATAATGATGTTTTACTAAGTAATTATTATTCCAAATTGATTGTCTAACACTCTTAGGTATTATGAACCAATCCCCTAAGACTGTCACAAGAAACAACAATTATTATGCAGAAATAAAGAATCTTATTAACTATCAATCAGTGATACCGTCAAGAATAATTAAAGGAATCAAAACTCAAAAACACAATATTATGAAGTCTCAAAATATCATCTTCAATAAGGAAATAAACAATATGCAGAATAATCAATCCAAGTCTAGGGCAATCAAATCACATAGTCAAATCTGTATTAAAACCTTAACATTACCAACAAAGAAGCTTAGCCCATGGATTTACGAGGGCAAGTCACAAAGATGTAATTAACCCTAACCATTGTGCTAAAATAACGAAGATAAATAACTGAAAAAATAAAGAATCCTTTTTGAGGAATCTGATTCTTCAATCACTATCTCCGTCGGAATCTCCGTCTCCGATTCAAGTAGCAACTTCGATCGTCTCTCCTGTGGAATGATGGAAGATAATGGGTGGAGGCAAGTTACTGCCTCTGTAGGCGTGAATATGGTGTGTGGTGGCGTGAATTCTGCTTCTGTATCTATTCTTTTATACTGGCGAGCTGGGCCAACTTAACTCACATGGTATTAGATATGGGCCGCTCGGTACATGTTGAAAATTGAGCGTGTCGCACGATGGGCTGCTCGACCAGTCGCCCAGTTTTGCTCAGCATCCGAGCGGCTTGCTCGATATCATGCACGGTTGAACAAAACCGGGCGCCATACCGAGCGCATCACCGGGCATACCACCCGGCAAGACACTTGACAGACCGCTCGGTTGCAACATAGGAGCGCCCGATTTGATGAATGGCAAGCACGGTTGACTACTAGGGGTGCCCGTTTGATAGAAGCTTCGCCCAGTGTGAAGAATACGCAGAAAAGCTGCTCACTCGGCACCATGCCCGTTTAGAAATAAGCATGATCGGTTTTGTGGCCTTCGTGCTGGATTTGGAGGATTTTGTGCTCGATTTGGAGCTTAGCAGCTACGCGACACCACGGTTCTGAGCATAACTTCAACATCCGGAATCGGATTTGAATGTAGAAAAAGTAATGCAAAGTGACACCAACGTGCTGAGCAGGAACAGCTGCGCGATGTCACCATTTTGATCATAACTTTTTCGTTTGAAATCCGATCGAGGTGTTTCTTGAGCCAAAATGATCTTCTCTTCCGTAGCTTTCCAACATATATCACATGACCAATTAGGAAAATCATACAGATACAGAAAAATTATGGAAAGTGGACGTCTGTTTGCTTGCAAATAGCACGAATTCATCCTTCATTCCAACTTTGCGTTCTTGATCTTTTTTCCTATCAAAACACAACAAAATATCTCTCCTGTACCTTTTAGTCAATAATACTTAGAAGTAATAAGATTTTTGCAAATAATATCAATTATACACTTAAAGAGGTATCAAATCAGGCTCAACAGTACATGAATTTCCACTCTCATCAAAGGTCATAGACCTATCCGCTAGTTGTAGAGCCACTGATGTGGGAGTTAACTCCCCAAAACCAAGCCGCTTAAAGATAGACAATGGCATCAAATTGATACTTGCCCCATGATTGCACAAGGCTCGTCGTGCTGACCCTTTTTCTAATTTCACATAAGATAGTGAAACTTCCCGGATCTTTTAACTTAGCTGGCAACTTTCTTCGTATGATTGAGCTGCAATTCTCCGACAGATTCACAGTTTCAATTTCGTTCAAGCTTCTCTTCTTCAATAGTATATCCTTTAGAAAACGGGCATAATACGGCATCTCCAAGATCGCTTCAGAGAAAGGAATGTTCAAACTTATCTTGTTTATGATATCTAAAAACCTCATGAACTTATCTTCCAATCCCTTTTTGACAAGCTTGAAAGGAAACGGTGGAGGTATCTTTGTTTTGGGAATCCCTCATTCATCACGTTCAACCTTCTCCACTTTATCCTTCTCAGCTCTCAATCTCTTGGTTCTTTCCCACTTCTTTTCCACTATTGTAAGCTCGATATTCTGCTCTAGAGATATAGCTGGAGTATTTTGATCAACAGGTGTCGCATTCGGTATCGAATCGAACTCTGAACTGAGTTGTTCGACCTCTGCTTGATCGAGATGGTTTGGTCGAGCAGTTGAGTTATGGTCAAACAGTTTGGTTGATCACGTACTCTGTTACTCGCTATGTTGATCGACCTCTGTTCGACCAAGTTGGTTTAGTCGAGCAGATAGGTTTTGGTCGAATAGATTCTCTGATCGCGAGCTCTCATCACACTGCTTTTGTTCGACTTCTGTTCGACCTGGGTGGTCTAGTCGAACGGTATTGTGCAAGTTGAACGGCTGGTCAGAAAAATAGTATCATAATTCTATTTCTTCGAAAGTTGTTCGACCTCTGCTCGACCAGATGGTCTGGTTGAGCAACTCCAGTCTGGTCGAGCAGCTGCTCTGTTTACTTCAGTTTCACTCGCCGGCATCATCGGACCTTCATATTGTGTTCCCGACCTCAGTGTGATGGCATGACACTACTTTGGATTCTCAATACATTGAGATGGAAACTTCCCCTTCTCAATAGTTTGAGTCAATTTGTTTACATTCCCAGCCATCTTCCCCATCAACAACGTGAGGTCTTTCACTTGTGTAGACAAATCCTTATGATTATTATCAATCTTCTTCTCTAACTTGGCCTCAAGACGGTCTACTCTTGCATCATTTCTCGTCATGTATCTGTTCACTGTATCCTCAAAGCCAGGCTTTCCTTCTTCCACCTTTTCTCCCAGATCAACACCGAAAGGAGACTGCAATGCATTGTTCGGATTGCTCCATGAAAACTCCGGCCTCCTTGGTTGTTGGTAATTACCTAGGGGACCACGATTGTTGTAATTTCCCTGATAATTTTGATTTCCTCTATTTGGGTACCTAGTTCCTTGAATTCTTTGACCCATGGCGTAGATTCCCTCCTCGATCTCCTCTTGGCTAGCTCCTTCGTAGCCACCATCCTGCTGCATCGTTGGTACTCTCTGAGATAAATCAGTGATCTGCTTTTGTTGAGACTCAAGTAACTTACTAATTGTAGCCAAGCTAGAGACGATCTCATCATATCTTCCCGACTTTACCATAGTATGCTCAACTTGTGCTACTTTACCAAGGACATAAGTGCCTTCCACTCTATCAGTCAGCCAATCCTTTGAATTCATCGAAATATCCTCAAAAATCTTCTCGACCTCAATGGGTGACTTCGTAAGCAATGCTCCATTAGAAGAAGCATCAAGTAACACTCAAGAATCACAATCCAACCCATTGTAGAGTATACTGATATATTGAGCCTTAGATAGCCCGTTCTATGGACACTTATGAAGCATGTCCTTGAACCTGTCTCAAGCTTCATGAAACTTCTCATTGCCATGGATAGAAAATTGATTGATTTCTTGCTTCATCTTGAACACCTTTGAAAAGGTGGCATGTATCGCTCCAAGAATTTCACTTTCAAGTTCTCCCATGTATCACATTCAGCAGCATCAAGATTATCATACCAATCTCTCGTCTTTTCATTCAGCGAGAACTTGAACAATATAATCTTCTTCACATCCTCATGAGCTCCTGCATTTTTTTGTTTACTTCCATACCCAAGGAACTTATTTAGATGTTGCTGAGGATCTTCAAAGGTTCCCCCAGAGAAGGGACTTCTTTCAATCATGGTGATAAGAGCATGGTGTAAATCGAAATCGGCTCTGGTCCCTCTTGCTCCTATCAACCCAGCATTGCCCCCTCCATTGTTCTTAAAGACTTCACGGATAGTAAGTGTATCAGGATTCGCTGCCATGTTGATTGTCTCTACTTCCAAATTATATTCGGTTGTAGCTTCAATCATTTGTGAATTCAGCAAGTCAACTTCAACTCCGAAATCAAGAGCTTCAGTTGGATCTACTTTCTTGTTCTTATTCTTCTTCTTTTACTTCTTCGATGATGCTCCGATCTCTGGATTATACGGTGCTAATTCACCTTTCTTTGATCTTGTGAGCATACACCTAAGAAAAATAAGAGTTAGAAATCAATGACAAGAATAATATAATTTCAATTAAACTAGAAATAATAACTAATAATCTATGTCGTCCCCGGCAACAGCGCCAAGAACTTGATGAGCGTTTTCTCAACACACAAAATTATCCCCAACTATAAAGGATATCAATTGTAGTTTCGATAGGCAACCAAGTGATTATCGAACCCAAGGGACAGATGATTATCAATTAGATTATATTCTAAGTAAAAGATTATGTTGGCAAATTGGATTTGGTTTGGTTACAAGACTAAATAACTTATAATTAAAATAGCAAAGTAAATAAGCAAGCAATAGAGAAAATTTGGTTGTGATCAAGTAAGTAATTAAGTAGTTCTTCAGGTCATCCAGTTTTACTTATTAATTTCCGTTCCATGTGTTAATGTTCGACTCTGTCATGTGGTTTATGGACGCATCACTAAACCATGCAAGTTTACTCTATAGACACCAGCAGACAAGCGTATGACACGTGCGAATATTCTCAGAGCAAGAGATATATTTTACCCCCTTTTTAGGTATTATCATAATCAATTATTTCCCGTGCACTTAGTATTCTAACCCAATTTGATCTCCCCTTTTAGGTACTATAAATTTATACTCTTTATCCTACTTATTAACCCGAATAAAATTCAATTAACAAGTATCTATATTGATAGTTCTAATAAGACTTCGGAATCCCTTCACTTAGAATTATAACATGTAATCCTGCTCAGTTGTGAACGCACTCAATTAATAACCAAGAGATGTATTCAAACTCTACATAATAGTTAATGATGCACAAAATGACCGTGAGTATGAATTGAAAAGGCATAATCTTATGTAGAATAAACCACAAGTAGTGTTGTACGGAGTTTACACATGGAAATTCAATTAACTCATAAAACTTTCATAACCCTAGAACTACCGGGGTGGTTCTAGCCCATGATTGATCTAGGAACAATCATGGTTGATTCGTATGATCTTACTTGACGCGCCAGACGAACCCCTCTCACGACCCCTTCGGATGATGGTAGGGTTTCGGTGGTGGATAAATGATGTGTGTTGTATTGCGTCTCCTTTTCTCCTGTGACAGCTATTCTTTTATACTCATAGGACCTTCTTATGGGCTTAGGATGGGCCTTTGCTTGAACCACACGTCAAATTTGGTAAAAGACATTCGCAATCACCATAAATAGCATCAGGGAAACACCATTCGACTAAGCCTGACTGGTCGAACACGGCCTCCAACTTGAGCAACTGGTCAAGCAAGCTCTCTGAATAATTTCGATATTCTGCTCGATCAGCCATTCTCTGCTCGACCAAATTGATGTTGGTCGAGCAACACCTTCAAGTCGAACAAACTCTCTGTAAGTTTTGTTCACTTTGTTCGACCTCGGTGTTGGCGCTTGGATCGTTTGGTTAACGTGATCCATAAGGGATTCATACGTTTCTAATATCAGCGGAAGCAATAAATCATAGAAACGATTACCGTTCACCAGGGTATGTAGAAGATGAAGGATTCTCGCTGGCAGACTGTGCAGTTCCACGAGAATGGCCATAACTTCCTCTTCTGATGTCGAAATTGAATGATCTTTGTGCTCAGACAATCCTCTCTTCAACGGCTTTCCGTCAGTATATTGATCATCGAATTATGAGCACTGTACGATTTTATACAAATTTCGCAAGGTGACGGACAGCAGCAGCAAACTACCTTCTGATCTTTTGCTGTATGTCCCAAGTCCGATCTCGACGTCGTGTGGGCGACGATCTACGAGACCTCTCAAACTGCTCTTAACCCTCATCACACGTGAATAATGAATTAGATTAGATTAGGGTTCCAGTTAAGATGAGGTGACTTATATACATGGGCTACAGCAGGGACCAGGAGGAGAAATTGGGTTGGGCCTCCATTGGGCTTAAGTATCCAAGCTTAGCCCAAAGCTTATACTTAAGTCCAATAATAATAATATATTCCACTAAAATATTATTACTGCACTGCCTTTCCAATCCCAAAATTATGTTTTGGGCTCCTTCTTATTATGAGCCCGTTAGCCTCCCAATGTTTAAGATATACAATATCCATTAATTAATTTAAGTTACTGACAACTCAATTAATTAATATCTCATCCAAGAGTAGTACCACTCAACCTCATTATCATGCCGGAATAAATTCCACCTGCAGGGTTTACATGATAATCCTTATGAGCTCCTCAAGGGGACATCATCAACCTATGACGGACACGGATTCCTTCTACAATCAACAGCACACCATAGAGACAACACTACTTCCTAACTCATCGAGTTTGTTGATTTAATTACATGTAAATCTCACCCATTGATGAATCAAAGAAATCCATATTGCCCTACGTGTCGAGGTTATTGTATAGGGATTAAGAGCACGAACTTCCATAATAACAGAGATCAAGTTCTCCTATAAGTTAGTATAAGTCGAACGATCTCAAGCGGTCCTGCTGAATACACACAAGTGCACTAATGTGATTCTATAGTCAAGACAAGCTAATACCAAACCACACTACAACCATCCCGATAGAGAGTCCTCGTCTATCTCAGTTGTGAGCATCTGTTTATACTTTATAAGGAAACCGATAATATGATCTTCCGCGTGTTGTCGCACAACATATTATCTACAGTATAAAGTAAGTGGACTATTGCATCGTGCATATAAATAAATTATAAGACGCAATCATTTGATCATATGATTCTCATTTCAAATTAATTGTTATAACATTGTTCATACAAAAAGCTAGACTTTTAGTATACAATCCAACAATCTCCCACTTATACTAAAAGACTATGCTGTCAAGTCTTCTGCCATACATCTGATTTCCACTCCCACTACACGACCATCAAAAGCTCTCGCCTTAAGGTCCTTGTAAATGGATTTACTAGGTTATCATCCGATGCAATCTAGTTGACAATAACCTTCCCCTCATCATACGATTTCTCGTAACAGGTGGTACTCGCGCTCCATGTGTTTAATTGCCTTATGGACTCGTGATTCTTTCAAGTTTGCAACTGCACCAATATCATTAATTTAAATTGTGATATTCTTGGGCAAACTTAGAAATACTTCAAAGTCCATCATGAAGTTTCTAGAGTCACATAGATACTTTGGCTGCCTTATAGGCTCCAATTTATCATCTTTCCATGATGGAGTCCGGAGTTCGAAATATATTTCTATATAACACTCCTCCATATTATGGCTCTACTTCTTAAAATTAAACACATAACCTTGAGGTGGATTTACTGTCGTCCCTATCTGATTTGAAAAAATCGAATCTACGTAAATCATAAGAAGCAGCGAATCTGTCCGATAAGCCTACATATAATTTCTAGTCCTTTTCAGGTACATAAATATATGTCTTACCACAGTTCAACATTTTTATTTTGAGTTACCTTGATACTCACTGTCAATGCAATTGACAATACAATTATCCATTCTCATGCATAGCATTCCTAAGATTAAGCTTCCTTATTCGCCGAAGCATAAGGAACCGCTTTCATCACCTTTATCTTCTTTTTGTGTCTTAAGATGCATTTCCTTAGATAAAGTTACATGCTAAACGAGTAGGAATTGTATCTATTCATGAAGCTTAAGATAAGCAAAACATCCTTTCTTATGATCCGTATTACCGTGATCAAAAGGATGTATTTTGCTTTTCTTAAGTCCTTCATTTCATACTGCTTTATCAACCACACCCATACGCCCGACAATACTTTTTCATTATCTCCAATGAGCAATATATCATCTACGTACAGTACAAGAAATACCACTACGTTTTCGTCACTCTTTTCAATACACAAGACACATCCGCGCATTGAATAAATCCATATGCCTGGATTCCTCATCAAAATGGATGTTTCATGATCTTGAAGCTTGCTTTAGTCCATTGATGGACACTTTTAAGCTTAATATCAAAATGTTCTTAGCTCTTTGCAATGAATCACTTTGGTTGCTTAACATAGATGTTTTCCTCAAGACTTCCATTCAGGAAAGATGTCTTAACATCTATTTGTTATCCCTCATATTCCATATGAGTAGCAACAGGTAAAAGAGTCCGGATCGATTTAGGCATAGCTACTGGCGAACAGGTTATCTCATAATCGAACCCTTTCTTTCTGAGTATACCTTTTTCGCAATAAGCTTTGCTTCCAAGGTTTTCACCTTACCATATGATCCTCTTTTATTTTGTATGACCACTTCCAATGGCTTTTACACCATTTAGTGGTCTTACAAGCTCCCAGATTTAATTTAGAATTCATCAATTCTATTTCAACATCATTGCACTGCTAAGATATCGCATTTAGATTTTGTAGTGCTTCGTCGTATCTGTGGGTTCAATCCATGTTTACTAGGGACTAAGTCTCACGACTCTCCCAAAATATATATCTTGGAAGTTGTCGAACAACCCTCCCACTACGACAAGGCACTACATGTAATTGTGTATCATACGTGACACGCGTTGCAGTTTAACTTGTGGTATATCCTCTTATACACTTCGTACTAATACTTTGTGTTTTCTTCTCACATCCTTTAGGACAACTTATAAATGGGTATGTGATTTATTACATAGTCCCTTTCCAAAAATCTAGTGTTTGTGTTAACAATCACCCTTCAATCTTTTAGACTAAATAAATCACTTTCATTTTTATAGCATATCCCACAAACAGACAAACATTCAAATGAATTACTGTTTCTAGGGCTTATCCATAAAATGAATTAAGTAATTCCAAATAATTCATCATTCATCTAATCATTACCATAAGAGTATTATTCCTTCTATCCACCACACCATTTAGCTGGGGCTTGCCCGGTGTAGACCACTTGAGATTTAATCTCAACCTCTGATTAATAGCTCCTAATTATCCTAAGAGGTACTCGTAATGACGATTAAATCGTTATTACTTGATATATTTTTCATGATGCTTTACTGTACCAACCTTGCAATTCTTGAATAAACCAAAGAACTTAGACATGCAATGCATCAAATAAATATATCGGTATCTAGAATAATCTTCGATTATTCATTACCACCTCTCGCCTGGATAATATTAGGTCCGCTTGAATCAGAATGAACCAATTCCAACATATATATCTTTGGCTCTACACCCCTTTACCTTGAAAAGGTAATTAATCATTTTTACTTCTAAGTAAGACTCGCAAGTCCGATAGTTTTCACTTTAGATAAACCTTACGGTCCATCTACTATCAACTTTTGAGTCCTACTCAAGTAAAATGATACGCCAAATGCATGTTTAGTTCATCTCCGAAGGTTCATTTCTCTTACTAAGATCAGAAGATGCATTATTAATAATTATTTGTTGCATCTGTGGAATATACATGATTTAAGAGTATACAAATTGTCAATAACGTACCTTAACAGATTATAGCTCTATCCTTCATTACTATGACCATGTCATTTAAATGAAATGGAGTATCTATCCGTAAATGCATAGAAACTGAAATAAAATTTTTTCTATGAAAACGTACGTAAAGATAATTTCTCGTAATCAAACGTCTATTCATATCGTAAGATAAATAAACAACTCCCACTGCAACAGCCACTACTCTCGTAGTATTACCCATGTCCATAATAATCTCATCATCACTAAGTTACACGCTTTTAGTGATTCAGGTATCTACACACAACGTGTCAGTAGATGTCATCGCTAATCATGCTTCAACAACTAGTGAATGAGATACTAACCTTGTTCACATCTTGATGAAATTGGATTTTCTTCGCCATATGTTTTGTCAGAAGTTCCCCACCATATACAGCCTCTTTGTAATTCAGGTGGAACTTGCTCAAAACATTTAGGCAAACAATGAAGAATAAAATTGACTTAGGTTTCCCCTTCAACTTCTATTCCATGTATTTCCATTTCATTCATCAAATTCAATCATGACCTATCGCCTTTTAACTTACTCAAGTATCCGAAGAGTTACATGAGACCATCATATTTCTATGAATCTCTTATCTCTTCACCAGAGACTTTAATATGCATCATGATAAGTCTTTTGTGAGAACACACATGTACTTCTTAAGCAGTAAAATTCGAATCCAAGATTCTTTTCTAATCATCTAATTTTGGACCAGTAAATATAATTTCTTTTAGTCAACCATAAGTGAAATAAAACTATTTGAAATTCAGAGAATCATAAAAAAATAAGCCGATCAAATCTTCGAATTTATCCATTTATATTGATTCCCTCAAAACAATATAAAATATAAATTCGCCGATATCTCAAGCACCGTGAGTTTGCAAGCCACGATAGTGTGGACGTTTACAAACCTGAACATTTACAAGAAAAGGTTTTACCCATTAATTTCATTTGTCAACCTAACTTTATGACAAAATAATTAATAGTCGGTTCCTCTTTAGCCATGCAAATAAAAGCAGTGACTCCGATGGGGAGGATACTTATTATTTACACTTAAGTGTACACCATTCTTTGACCACAAGTACATTGCGCGAGCTTATGTGCCTTACAGATGGAGAAGTACACACGCGCTCGGATAACTTCCTACAGTCATCAATTATAAGTCTGTACAGTGATCCGCACATGAACTCATCCGATAGGAAGGAAGGTCTATGCCAACACGCAAGTTCATGTACATCACATTACAAACATAATTTTAAAGAATCCTGTTCCAGCCATATCCATGAATAAACTCATCCGATGGGGAGGAAGGCTCAAATGCCGACGCGCAAGTTTATTCACAATGCTAACAAACCAATAATGGAGGCCGCGGGAATTAATTACCAATCCCCTCTCCCACTTAGTTATTTAAAACCAAGGGTTTTTACATGCATATAATATTCAGAATAATATACGCAACCTAGCATGCTCATACTTCCAAATATATAACAATAATTGACCAATAAAACAATTATAGAAGTTATATATAAGGAAATAAATTGCCAAAAATAAGTTGACTTGATCAACACTCCAACATACATGCATATAATATACCAAATATAATACGCAATCTAGCATGCTTCTATTTAAGGCAATAAATCATAGATAATCATGCATACATATATAACAATAATCAATTAATAAATCAATTATAACAGTTATATAACAGCGAATTCGATTGTTCGCCACCAATCACGAATGTGGACAACTGCGACGGGGATCGACATCACCGCAGCCTGCTCCACCACTCCGGCACCCTGCCCGATCATATTGTGAAAACTCACGCCGAATATGATGCAAACCAGTCGAACTTGATGCAAACCCGCTCGAACCTAGTGCAGAGTCAATCAAACCTGATGCAGACCAATCGAACATGATGTGAATCTGCTTGATCGAACCTGATGCTGACCAATCGAACCTGATGCAAATCCGCTCGAACCTGATGCAGACCAATCGAACCTGATGCAAATCCGCTTGAACCTGGTGTAGCGTCAATCGAACCTGATGCAGACCAATCGAACCTGATGCAAATCCGCTCGAACCTGGTGCAGCATCGATCGAACCTGATGCAGACCAATCGAACCTGATGCAAATCCGCTCGAACCTGGTGCAGCATCGATCGAACCTGATGCAGACCAATCGAACCTGATGCAAATCCGCTCGAACCTGGTGCAACATCAATCGAACCTGATGCAGACCAATCGAACCTGATGCAAATCCGCTCGAATCTTGTGTAGCATCAATCGAACCTGATGCAGACCAATCGAACCTGATGCAATCCGCTCGTCCAAGGGCCTACTTGCATGGTACCAAGTTCAGCCCAACGCGCAACATCAAACTACACCTACTGTCGTTCAGGGTTCGCAACTGTAGGAACTAGGTAATCCAATCTCCACCGTCCAGAATATACTCCTGTGAGGTCTGAACATTCTGTCCAAATTACAGGTCGATCCAACGGTTAGTTTACGAGAAACGGCTCTTTTCCCTCGACTGCGCAGAACAGAATAGCCCAAAAACCTGCTTCTGTTTTCGGCGTATTCCCGACAACAAAAAGCTTTAAATACGATCTTCACCGTTCGGAATGTACATCCACAAAGTCCGAACGTGCTGACCAAATTATAGGTCGATCCAACGGTTAGTTTGTGAGAAACGGCTCTTTTCCCTCGACTGCGCAGAACAGAATCGCCCAAAAAACTGCTTCTGCAATATCACTGCGCTGGATTTTCTCTCAATTTCTTCCTTCCATGTGAAATTGACGAACAGTTTTCGTCGAATCCTCTCACACAAAACCATCGACGAACAGATATGATATATGGTATATTTCACATAGGGATATTCATGGTTTGCGCAGTAAAACCAAAACCCTAAACATGCGATCCTAATTTCGAAAAATTAATCACATAAACCCTAGCCTAACGTGTCACGCTTCACCACGAAATCGAAGCTCTGATACCAATTGTTGGCGTTTGGATCGTTTGGTTAACGTGATCCGTTAGGGATCCATATGTTTCTAATATCAGCGGAAGCAATAAATCATAGAAACGATTACCGTTCACCAGGGTATGTAGAAGATGAAGGATTCTCGCTGGCAGACTGTGCAGTCCCACGAGAATGGCCATAACTTCCTCTTCTGATGTCGAAATTGAATGATCTTTCTGCTCAGAAGATCCTCTCTTCAACGGCTTTCCGTCAGTATATTGATCATCAAAGTCTGAGCATTGTACGATTTTATACAAATTTTGCAAGGTGACGGACAGCAGCAGCAAACTACCTTCTGATCTTCTGCTGTATGTCCCAAGTCCGATCTCGACGTCGTGTGGGCGACGATCTACGAGACCTCCTCAAACTGCTCTTAACCCTCATCACACGTGAATAATGAATTAGATTAGATTAGGGTTCCAGTTAAGATGAGGTGACTTATATACATGGGCTACAGCAGGGACCAGGAGGAGAAATTGGGTTGGGCCTCCATTGGGCTTAAGTATCCAAGCTTAGCCCAAAGCTTATACTTAAGTCCAATAATAATAATATATTCCACTAAAATATTATTACTGCACTGCCTTTCCAATCCCAAAATTATGTTTTGGGCTCCTTCTTATTATGAGCCCGTTAGTCTCCCCATGTTTAAGATATACAATGTCCATTAATTAATTTAAGTTACTGACAACTCAATTAATTAATATCTCATCCAAGAGTAGTACCACTCAACCTCATTATCATGCCGGAATAAATTCTACCTGCAGGGTTTACATGATAATCCTTATGAGCTCCTCAAGGGGACATCATCAACCTATGACGGACACGGATTCCTTCTACAATCAACAGCACACCATAGAGACAACACTACTTCCCAACTCATCGAGTTTGTTGATTTAATTACATGTAAATCTCACCCATTGATGAATCAAAGAAATACATATTGCCCTACGTGTCGAGGTTATTGTATAGGGATTAAGAGCACGAACTTCCATAATAACAGAGATCAAGTTCTCTTATAAGTCAGTATAAGTCGAACGATCTCAAGCGGTCCTGCTCAATACACACAAGTGCACTAATGTGATTCTATAGCCAAGACAAGCTAATACCAAACCACATTACAACCATCCCGATAGAGAGTCCCCGTCTATCTCAGTTGTGAGCATCTGTTTATACTTTATAAGGAAACCAATAATATGATCTTCCGCGTGTTGTCGCACAACATATTATCTACAGTATAAAGTAAGTGGACTATTGCATCGTGCATATAAATAAATTATAAGACACAATCATTTGATCATATGATTCTCATTTCAAATTAATTGTTAAAACATTGTTCATACAAAAAGCTAGACTTTTAGTATACAATCCAACACTCGGCTCATCTGCTCGACCAAGCTGATGTTGGTCGAGCAACGCCTCCAAGTCGAGCTAGCCCTCTGAACGGATCTGCACCATCTGCTCGACTTAGCGTCCTTCGTTCGACCAAAGTGATGTTGGTCGAACGAGCTCTTAAGGTCGAACAATACCCGAAACTTGCCTCTAAAATCATGTCTTCTAATTCCGAGCATTTTGCACCTGTTTTTCTATACTAATATGCTCAAAACAACCTTACCACACCCAATTAATGACTTCTCCATAAACAATCTGATTTGTCTCAATAAAAGACTAAATCGTACTCCATTTCCACACAAATCAATGCTCAAAATACTTGAATTTACACTCTCATCAGTGAACACTCTTTAAATCGGATTATACATTCATTCTAATTTATTTAAATAAAAGAAAATTTAATTTTAAAAAATAAATTATTATTCTTCTAAATAAAAAATATTCCTCCTAAAAAATAATTTTGAAAAACAAGATAAATTTGTGACAGTGGTTCGCGGAAAACTCACACTTATTTGAAAACAATGAATATAAGAAGAGTGAGACTCATGTGCACCCGTGTTCCGTGCGCCTTTGCAATTTTCATGTCCCTTTATAATTTAAACCCCTAGCAATACATAATTTTAAATAGAATTGGAAGGGGGAGGTTTGTGTTCACATGGGGACTCCCTCTGTGTCCCCGGGGGCCCAGGAGCTTTTGCCATATAAGAAAGCCACGAAAGTAGTTTACATGATATGAATATTTGCAGACTAATTTTTGAAAACGGTGAATATAGGAAAGCCACGAAAGTAGTTTACATGATATGAATATAGGGCGGCTATTTGCACCCTGCATTTACTAAATGAACCCCAATAATATATAAATATAAAATATGTATATGTGAGAAGACGTAAATACCCTTATATTAATAATAAAATAAGATTAGTTACATATCCAAATAAATTTCTAAATGCACCCCATCCCCATGATCAGTTCTCTTTCACGAATTCTTACTCAGTAGATGATGCTATGGCTATGATGGAGTTGGACCTGGTGCAGATGACTTGGGCCATGATTTTTCTGCAGGAGACAACAAAACGAAGGAGTTGTGGCCGGAGCCGCCATAGTGCCACCATGAACGAGGATGAATTTTGAGGACGGAGGGAAAGGGTTAAGGCGGAGGACAAATGGTAGTGAAGGTATACGGACCCACTTTTGCTGCAACAAGAGGGTTATTATATGCTTAATCGAAAAGGGAATCGTTGTTAGGATTTGTCAAAAATAAAAGAAGGGAATTTTTACTTTATTTTTTATCCCACATCGAAAAGAAGAATAAAGGGGGATGGATTCTAGTGATATATAAGGAGGCCCTTGGACCTGATGTCAAGTGCACCAATCAAGTACACTTTAATCTTTATGTTTGATTCAATTTAAATTCCTTTCTTATATTCTCGGTTGTGAGAATGGGGAGAAAGGTGTGAATTAATCAAAAATTTGTAAGAATGTAGGAATTGAGGACGGGAGAGAAAAATTCTGTGTGATTGTAAAAAATTTTCACGTAGTGGTATTTTCTCGGTCCGTGATTTTTCTCCGATTTTGGTGTTTTTCACGTAAATTCTTGCATTGTACTTTTTGTGCTATTCATTATTTATCCCTTAGGAATGAATGGGGATCTGCTTATCACAACAAGTGGTATCAGAGCCCATTCGGGTGCTTATAAAGTTTTTAGTATGCTGACTTTCTGAGAGAAAGATGGTTATTCATTAAGTTAAGGGTGGCATGAAAGAAGTGGGTAAAGCTAGTGGCACAAAGGGGTCAGAAAATCAGTCGGATGCGGTGACATCTTCTTTCTTACGGTGAAATACGCTGAACTGTGGCGTGGCAAGGGATAGGATTTGTAGGTCAGCAGTTTTTGGCGAGTTTGTGGACCTGCATCAATGTGAATTGCTGGGACTCCCAGTGGTGGAGTTGGCTTAACAGCGGAATGGGGTTTTCCATGGATGTCGGTTCAAGGAGGTTTGAAAGGAATGGGTTTTCCGGCAATGACTGGTGGCGTGGGATAGCGGCGATTCAACAGTGAAGATGACGATGCAGTACTTGGTATTGGTGGAGCTAGATTGGTAAAGAGTATCGGACTCATAAGTGGGAAAGCATCGTGAATTCCGGAGGGTTGGAATCGACTTCAAGTGATAATACTTTCAATAGGAAAAGAGTTCGGACAAACCTGGTGTAGCTTAGCTGTAAAAGGCAGTGACGTCATGTCGGTACAATGATGGTTTTTTGCTAAAGGTGTAGAAATGGTGCAGTAATTGCGGTGGAGCAATGGCACAGTAATTGCTTATGGTGGAGCAATGGGGACGTTGCTAGTCAAGGAGGAGCTGGTGCGACAACAGCTCTGAATGATGAGTTAATATTATTGGGGATTCTTATAACATGTTTAGTTGTCATGGAAAAGGATGTAATAATATTAGCTGGTCCACAAGTTTTCACACGGACATTGACTTGGCAGTTGATGTAGGATGTGTGGTGGATGTATATCGATGGCTGATGAACTTCTAGGGGTAGCCAAGTGCTGGAAGTAGCACCATAAATATCAGCAGGTGTTTTCGATATGTGCCGTAGGAAATTCTTAGAATGGTTGATTCTAAGTGGTCTACTCATATGGTGGAGTAGGATTCTCAGGGTTGAGAATGGATTGTCGGTGAAGAGAATGATTCGTAGAATGGTTGATTCTAAGGGATTCTCGGGATTGAGAATGATTGTCGGTGAAGACAATGTGTTTTTTTTTATTTTGACAGGTGGAGATTGTTAGGATTTGTCATCAATAAAAGAAGGGGAATTTTACTTTTTTTTTATCCCACATCGAAAAGAAGAACAAAGGGAGATGGATTCCTGGTGATATATAAGGAGGCCCTTGGACCTAATGTCAAGTGCACCAATCAAGTACACTTTAATTTTTATGTTTGATTCTATTTGAATTCCTTTCTTGTATTCTCGGTTGTCAGAATGGGGAGAAAGGTGTGAATTAGTCAAATATTTGTAAAAATGTAGCGATTGGGGCTCGGGAGAGAAATTCTATGTGATTGTAAAAAATTTTCACATAGTGGTATTTTCTCGATCCGTGGGTTTTCTCCGATTTTGGAATTTTCCACGTAAATTCTTGTATTTTACTTTTTTTGCTCTTCTTTATTTGTCCCTTAGGAATGAATGAGGATCTGTTTATCCCAACAGTTCGATGTTGTCCAGGTTGATGTATTGAAAGGGGAGAACCGATCTCCTCAAGTTGCACTTTTTTCTTTCTTTCTTTACCCCCTTAAATTTCTCAAAGAATTCCATTCAGTTTTGCGTTTAAAGATAATAATCAGACTTGTTTATTACTGAAAATGATGTTTTAATGTGTTTTTGTGGCAACTATGCAGCCATTTGGGCTTGATCCTGTAATTGAAGATGGTGACTTCAAATTACATGGTAGAAATTTATTTATATTTTCTTTGCTTATTTGATCTTATTTAGTGCATTTTTTTAATTGTTTATAGAATTCATCTTAATTCTTGGCTTTTTTGCAGTCAACTCAAAATGACAGTGGAATTGGCGCAGAATATGTGCCATAACCCTTTCCCTCCGTCCCAAAATTCATCCTCGTTGGCGGTGGCGGTATGGCGGCTCCAGCAATGCACCTCCTCCGTTTGGTTGTCTCCAGCAAAAATCATGGCCAAGTCATCTGCATCAGGTACAACTCCATCAGAGCTATGGTATCATCTACCGAGCAAGAATCCGTGAAAGATAACGCATCATCTATCCTAGTGGGGTGCATTTAGAAATTTAATTGGGATAGGTAACTAATATTATTTTATTATTTATATAAGGCTATTAACGTCTTTTTACATAAATATATTTTAAATGTGTATATTAATGGGATTTGTTTAGTAAATTGAGGGTGCAAATAGCCGCCCCTATGAATATTTGCAGTAAATATATGACATGTAAAATGTCAATTGTAAGCTCAATTTATTTATTTTATCCTTCTAATCTTAAATTATTTAAATAAGACTAAGGCTGTTTTTAGTTTGACAAATAATTGTGTTAGACTATTTCATAGATATTATTCCGTGAGATGAATAAAGAATGACAATTTTTATAATAAAAAATTATAACAGTGCTATAAACTTTTTCATAAATAATTTATTTATAATATAAATAAAAAGTTATAACATTTAACACCTTTAATAAAACGTAATAATTAATTATAAAATCATAAAATAATATCATAGTTAAACGATCTCACACAACTCTGAGTGATCTATGTTCGATTCCCTTTAGAAACGAATATGAGGGGAGTTATAAGAAGGTTTGGAGAAAGAGGAAATAAGGGTGAACTAACTACTAATTATACTTTTTAATTTTGGTTTGAATTTTACTTTATAAGCCAAAAGTGTGTGGCTAATTATTTTTTACATTCGGGTGCACCGTGCATCCACTATCAGAAACTTATACACTTATAAATAAAAATATACTATACATTGATGAATATATATATACACTTTGTTAGCGAATTTTCTGTAATTTTTTTAAAGAAAAATTAAATATAAAAAAACTATATATATATATATATATATATACAATTATTAAAAAAATTATAAACTATTGAATAAAATTATAGATATATAAGAGTAAGCATGCAATCAAATGCACGGGATTTCAACTCAAAGTATGTTTATTATTATCGAATTATTATATAAAACTGCTTTCAAATCCAAAAGAATCCTAACATTTAACACCCCTAATTTCAACTATTCTTTTAAGAGTTGGTGTGTTGTTCTTGGGTGCACAAGATGTATAAGGTATGATATTTTATTTTAAAGTGTATATAATTAATTAATAATGGTATAATATTTTTTATTGAAAAGGTCCGCTGAAATATGGATAATATAAATATTTAATTAAAAAATTTCTTAAAAAATTAAGAGTATATATTCTTATATAAAATGGTATAACACTTAATACTAAAATATACAACCTTAAGCACCCACAAGCTTTTGCTTTTGCCTTCTTTTAAATACAAACTCACAATTTTTATCCTTTTTATCTTTCTCTCTCCTACAAAGCACCCACATTCAAAACATATACTCCCTCCGTCCCGTGTTAACGTTGACATTTGCTTTTTGCACTGAGATTAAGAGATATAATAATATTTTAATGTGTAGTGAGGTAAGAGAAATAATATTTAATATAAAGTGAGTAGTTATATTAGTGTTGTGTGTGAGCCATACATAGAATAATTAATTATTTTGTGTGGGTCAAAGTAGACAAAAAAAGAAATGTAAACCATAATGTAGAACAACCCAAAATGAAAAACGTAAACCTTAACGCGGTACGGAAGGAGTATTCTTAATAATAAAAATATATAATACTAATAATTAAAAAAAATTATAAATTTAGTAAGGGAATTTTTAACGAATTTATATATAATACTCCCTCCGTCCCATAAAACCTTTCATACTTTTCTCATTTGTTTGTCCCACAAAATATTTCACATTCCAAAAAAGGAAACATCACTTTATCTAACAATCTCAAAACTTACTTTAATTTATATTTGTCACTCTTTTTTAACACATATCATTATTTTATACTTTTTTATTACCTAAAAATACTACAATATCCTCCAAGTCAATAAAGTTGATCAAAAAGTACACATTTTCTTAAACAACGTGAAACAGTAAACGTGAAAAATATTATGGGATGGAGGGAGTAAGACCTAAAAAAAACATATAAAGTTAGTAAGGGAATTTTTAATGAATTTTTACATGAGTTGGTCTCTTGTATCCCTAGGTACACAAGGTGTGAAACGTACAATATTTTGTTCTAAAAGGTTTGCACTTTGATTAATAATTGTACAACAATTTGTTCTAAAGATTATACACTTTTATTAATTTTTTATTTTATTTTTTTAAAAAATAAAGGGTGCACATCCTAATACTAAAAGGTACTCCCTCCGTCCCACCACAAGGGTGACGAAATTTTTTTGCACGTAGATTAATGGATATAATATTTAATGTGTAGATGTGGAAAGAAAAATAATAATTTAATGTATAGTGTGTAGGTGTATTAGTGTGGTAGGTGGGTCCTATGGAGATATATTAATTATTTTGGGGGGTTCCATTTACTAAAAAGGAGAAATGCACCTCTTATGTTGGGACAGATAAAAATGATAAGATGCAATCCTTGTAATGGGACGGAGAAAGTGTATCATTCAATATTAAAGGGTATATGAGGGCACGGTGTCCTGAACACAGAGTTTTAGCCTTTTTTTATTAGTTTCTTAATGTATAGCTGAATATAAAAAAATAAAATATATATATTAAAAAAAACTACATATACATTATTAAATCTTTATATATATATATATATATATATATATATATATATATATATATATATATATATATATATATATATATATATATATATATATATATAAGTAAAAGGGACTTCATTAATGATACTCTATTTAATTTCCCGCTCAAAAACTTGTATCCTAATTTTTGTAATTTTATTTAATTCGTCACAGCAATGTATATATTATTGGATGATGATATTTATTATATCAAAATATATATTATATTTAAAGTAAGTTAATAATTTATTAATAGTATTAAATATGGTTAGTCAAAGATATGCACTTATTATTTATGAATTACGCGTATAACAATTTAATAGTATAAAGAGTTGGACCCTTTTTTATATGTTCATAATAAATTGAGCCGATTTTTTGATCTATTTTTTACAATTTTATGGAATCTTAACTGTTTATATTTTTTGATTTGATCATAGTCATTTATATTTTTGTGTATTGGTGATAGATATTATTATTTTTTGGTTTTATTCTTTGACAATCAATCCGCATTATAATTTATAATCTATATAAATTTATAAATTAGCGTTTGGGATTTTAGGATTTTATTTTATTTTATTATATATATTTTTATTATATTAAATGTATTATCTATATTTTTTCTTTGGGTTTGGGATTTAGTATACCACTTGGTACACATTTTTAAAGAACTATAATTTTAAAATATAAATTATGTATAGGGTTTTAGGATTAGAGTTTAATGTATGTATTAGGTGGGTTTATGATTTAGGTTTTTATATGATCCACTTATTTAATTTCAAATTACACCAAAAAAAAAACATGTCTTAAGTCCTTAATTTCAAATTTTAAAAATTTGTATTATATTAATTCATGAACGGTTACATAAAAGCTAATAAGATTAAAAAATATAATACTCATATAAATTCCAAATATTACGATTGAAGAAAAGAAAAGGTTTTATGTTAATTCAAGTTATAAATGATTATATTAAAAAAATATATTATTAAAGATTTATAATTTTAATTTAAATAACAATATTATTGTAAAAATTAATTACCGTGCAATGAATTGGTAAGTTTCTAGGATTTTAGGGTTTAGGGTTTAAGGTTTGTTTTAAGATTGAATTAGGATTAGGGTTTTAGGGTTTAAGATTTTAGGATATAGGGTTTTAGGGGTTAAGGGTTTTATGATTTAGGGTTTTATATGATCCACTTATTTATCATCATTTTTCTCTTTGGGAGGAAATGTATTAGGAGTTATTAAAATTCTCATTATAGTATTTTTGACTAATAAATGTATTTTAATGATCTTTTTGGATTTTGATAATTTTTAAATAATCTTAATTTTTTTCCTCTTATGTTCTTACTAAAGGTGATCATTTAATTTGAAAGCATTCTATGCATGCAATTAATCATAAAGCCTATGTTTTTTTTAAAAAATTAAAATATAATTACAAATGATTATATATATATATATATATATATATATATATATATATATATATATATATATATATATAAAACATAAAATAATAATATTCATGAACGGTTGCATACAAATTGTTTAATTCATGAACGGTTAATAAGATTAAGAAATATAGTACTCATATAAATTCTAAATATTACGATTCAAGAAAAAAAAAGTTTCTACTAATTATAATTCTAAATAATTACATTAAAAAATATTATTAAAAAATTTATAATTTTAAATTAAATTAAATAAGAATAACATTAATGAAACTAATACCGTGCAACGCACGTGTAAGTTAGCTAGTAAAACTAATACAAAATATATGTACAAAAATTAACTCTGTACAGTAACTCTTACTCCACTAGTAAACCAAACATTTTATTCCAAATTATATATATTTTTTCCGTTCTATTCACGTTCCATAATATAAAAAAGGGCAAAATATCTTATGGAATGTTACACGAATTAAACTTCGTGTACTCTCACTTAACATGTATATATTTATTAATAAAAATATATACTTTAATAAATAAAATTATACTGTTAGCATATTCTACTCTCTTCATTTCCTTTAAAGATATTTTTTTCCCATTTTGGATGTTTCATTCAAAGAGCCTCATTTCTTTTTTTACACACATGGAATCCACACACACTCACTAATATTATTAAAATATGAGGCCCACAATCACTAATACAACTATTTATTCCCTCCGTCCCACCGAAAGGTCTCCATTGTATTATATTGGACGTCTCATCCAAATATCCCCATTTTTCACTTTTAGTAAAAAAATCTCACATGTGGTCCAATACTCACTACTAATACAATTACCCACTACAAATAAAATAAAAATATTCCTTAATCTACGCACAAAAAACAAATTGCCACCTTTGGGCAGAACGGAAGGAGTAATACACATTAAATAATTATACTCCTTAATCCAGGTGCAAAAAGTAAAAAGCTCTCTTTTGGTGAGACGGAGGGAATATTAGTTTTTGTAGTAAAAAATTAAATATAAAAAACTAATACATTTATTATAAAACGCGTACTCCCTCCGTGTCAAAGTAATAGTTACTTTTTTTAACGTGCATTAAGAAATATAATATTTTAATGTGTAGTGAGGTGAGATAAATAATATTTTAATATAAAATGAGTAGGTGTATTATTGTTGTACGTTGGTACATGCATATTAATTGTTTTGTGCGTATTCCATTTACTAAGAAAGGAAATATAATTATTAAAGTGGGATGCCCAAATTGAAAGTATGTAACTATTATTATTTTAGGAAGGAGATAGTAATATTTTTCATTAAAAAAAATTCATCAATTTAATAAAGAATAATTTTTTATATATTAAAGAGTTATCCGTAAATTAGAGTCTTTGAATTTGAGAAATAATATATTTTATTCAAAATAGTAATAATTTGTCTTTAAAGAATTAATCATGTACTAAAAAATAATCAATAAATTACGGTCCAAATGCAAACGAAATTCACACGAATGAAAGCGGTCTCGCCCTTTTAGTGGGTGGGGTTTTAACCCCATCCACACGCAAATATCAGAGCAGGACATATTGCTTTACCAATTATCAACTCATAAAAAAAGAGAAATTTTTCAAGGCTTAATAGCCACGCTAGCTTAATAGATGACAGAGGCATTGACTATCAACTCATAAAAAAAGAGAAATTTTTCAAGACATAATAGCCACGCTAGCTTAATAGATGACAGAGGTATTGACTGGTCATACCATGCTTGTCCACATTTAATAAATGTCATTGAGAATTAGAGTCACTTACTAAAGGGTACACAAAAAATGTATAATTGTTTTAAACTACATGACTTAATCAACTAAAACTACTAACTACACAAATATAAATGTAATTCCAAAAATACCCTTAACAAAAAAAAATATTCCAAACTTCACACATTGGAAACGGATCTGTGAATCAAATCCCAAATTCCCAAATCTCTTCCAAATTTCTTCCAAATCTTAGATCCCCTTCCAAATCTCCTCCCGATTTCTTCCAGATCTCCTTCCGATTTTTCCAGAACCCTTTTCGATTTCTTCCACATTTCAATCCGAACGTGAATCCCCTTCCGATAACACACCACATTTCTTCCACATTCCTTCCGATTTCATCAACATTTCTCTCCAAATCGTGCAAATCTCACTCAGATTTCGTTCCAAAATTTACAAACGTAAAGTGCAGTAGTCGTCGTAATAATATCTGAAATTCTTCTCCAAATAGGGGTTCATTCTCGACGAAGTTGAAGAAAGGTAAGCCCTATGCTTAGAATTTTGCATTCCCAATTTCTATTCCATGTGTGAATTTAATTACGCGACATCTTTCTTCTTTAATATAGTTGGAGACAACTCAGGAATCCAGTGTAACCAACATCAAAACTGAAATCAAAACTTCCAAGGTATATCAGAGGATATTACTTTATATTGTTGTTCAAAACTGATAACATTTTTAGTAGATGTTGAATTATTTCTTAGTGGTGTAAAAATCTGATTTGAGCCCAACATATATCTAGTGAAGTTCTTTGTTAGAGTTATTATTGTGCACCATTGCTACTCTAAAATATGTATTCATGATTTGTTCTTCAATGTAAAGGGCACAAAATGAGGCAAAGAGTTCATACTAATAAAAAACAGAGGGCAAAATCAGCGTCAAACATTGCAGCAGTAACCTCACCAAAATCTAAAGTTAAAGGTTGTTTGTATACTATCATCTATATTTAATTTTATATTATTGTGTATATAAGCCTGATTTTTATAAATATTATTTACATATAAACAGGGAAGAAACCAATATTTTCAGATGATTCTGATTTTGAAGAATTTGTACATCAAGGACAAGTAGGTGTAAAGATGATTTGCCAAAAAGTGGGATTCCTAGCCCAATTAACTGCTTTGGTGAGTTTATTATGAAATTTAATGTTAGATTTTAATATTATAATAAATAAGTATATTTGGACTTAAATTATGTGTGTTAGCTATGTTTTTAGCATATTCATAGAGGATGATGTGAATTAGATGAGTGTAGAGAAAAACTTGATACCCCTTTTGATGTATGAGTGGGTGATGTTTGTTTATTTAATACCATGAATCATATTGTCTTGGTTTGTATGGATTTTTGTTGGTACTGTTAGTCTATATTTTCCCTCTTGATATTTTTTTGAACATTTTTGTTCCTTTGCAAATAAGTAAATCTGGATCAATTCTGATTTTTAGAAGTTATGCTTTAGTTTTAGTGTAAAATTGATTAAATTGTGCAAATATTGTTTTGGCACAATTGTCTTGCACATTTCTTAACCGAGATCCTATTGATTTTCTGCAAAATTGAGTAAATTGTGCAAATATTGATTTTGGCACATTTCTTAACATAAGTCCTCTTTTATACGTATTCCAAGTCTACGTAGAGAATTGTGCAAATTTGATTAAATTGTGCAGAATTGAGAATTGCACAATTGTTTTGCACATTTCTTAATTGAGATCCTCTGTTACACGTATTCTAAGTTCACATAGGAAATTGTGCAAAATTGATTAAATTGTGCAAGTTTAATTTTTACACATTCCTTAATCTAAGTCTTCTTTTTCACATAATCCAACTCTACATAGGAAATTGTGCAAAATTGATTAAATTGTGCAAATTTTATTTTTGCACAATCCTTTTGCACATTTCTACCAAAATTACGAACATATTAAATTATGAAAATTTTGAGTTTTGCACCAACTTTATGTTTGAGCATATGCTTTATCTGTGCTAATTGATATATCTGATTGAAATAGGTACTGTGAAAGCGGGTTCAAGAGAAAGCCTTTTTAGAAGTAATTTAAGAGGGGCTATAAAATCCATAAACTCATTAAGCTACATAGAAAAAGATTAAGAGGAGATAAGAAGGACACCGTTTTGGGTTTTGTTTGATTCAATCAGAAAAACAACCAGTGATTATTCAAAGATGAAAAATCAGGTTCGTTTGTTATCGGTGGAAAGAAATTGTTCTTATCTAAGGTGGACGTTCAAATTGTATTTGAGATTGGTGGTGGCTCAAAAGTAGTTCCGCTACGAGGATATGATTCACTTTATCTCCTTGGGTGATTAGATGCTTCAAAGAGAAAGACCAAAAAGGTGTGATATCCCCATCTGTATTAATGGATAAGATGAAAGAAATACTGGCTAGAGATGACACCAATAGGAGCAAAGATATGCAAGAGTAGTCATATGCTACCTCTTCTCAACCTTACTAGCTCCTTGCAAGAATGGGTCGATGTCGTGGCATCTAACAGCTACCATAGAGGATATAAGTGCGCTTTGTAGCTATGACTGGAACAATTATATAATTAAAATACTGAAAAGTCAAATAAAGGCCACCAAGAACTTAAGAATAGGAGGTTGTGCCATGCTACTGCCGGTATGTATTTTTTTTAATTATGCTAGTATTATAATATAACACTTAGCATCTTATTTCATTGATAAATGATTTAATTTGTACTTTTCTAGTTTTGGATTTTTGAGCACACGAAGTTGGTTGGTCCTTGTGAAGGCTTTCTATTCCCACGGCTGTTAAAAGTAGAACTTGAACGAGCTACAGAATGCAATGCTTCAACATAAAAAAGTTAGATAAGATAGAGGTAAGTGAGCTTCTATATAAGAATGCAAAATTCAATGGGTTGATCATTATGTTTCAATATACTTTTATGATTTTTTTATGCTATCTTTATACTCAATTCATAACAGGTAAGTGAAGATAGGTTGAGTACAACTTCTGAGGAGCAAGAAATCATTAAAAAAATACGAGGGTATCGTTCATGAGAACACAAGCTCCAAAAAGAAAGAGAGTTCAGAATTTCAATCTGCAGAAGGATTGAAAGAGGACGCTAGCGATTTAATTAAAAAATCCTTGAAGCACAAATCAAGCTCTCCTGCGGTTCAAGAAGTCGTGATGGGCATGCCATCATTCAGTTTGGGTATATCCCAAGAGGAAACTCCAGCGAAAAGGGTAAAATTTAAATTGGTATATAGTTAACTTATTGTCTAAAAAAATCAGATCTTACGCATTCTGTTTTTTTAACATGTGATTACATATTTCAAATTTTTTTATTTTTTTTGTAGGAGAAAATAACAACCACAATTGAAGATACTCCTACACAATTTCCAAGAATGGACTCATGTGTCCAACAAGATAGATATCCAGCCAAGGAAGATATTTCAAATATTTTAATGATGGAAGATGTAGAAATATTGAGGCTGAAAGAGGAGAATGAAAATCTTCGAAAGTAGTTGGAAGCTAACGTGGAGGAGTCAATGACTCAAATTTGCGAAAAATAAGAAAATATTAACCATATCACTGCAGTCGAGAATATCCATAAGCTGAAAAACAGAATGAAGAATTGGTGGTTGAGAATGAGAAGTTAAAGGCTGAGGTGCGCAAGCTAAAAGCTAAAAAAAGTATCTCCCAGCACATTGGTGGGTAAAGTAAAAAAGAGGACGACAAAAGGCGATAGAGCCCAGAAGGAATTGTCACCAGAGATGGATAACGTAGACATAAATGAGATTATTGAGGGGTATGATGAAGGATCCCCGCTCCATTACCAACAAAACCGTGGCACCTTCAAGTTAAAAGAAAATTTGTTGGTTGTGACAAGGACCAGAGGTGCAGTATTGAAAACCATTAAAGAACGTTGGGAAGAGGGAGTTGAAGGGTAAGATAAATCTATAAATAATGATTGAATTAGCAATATTGAATCTGAATTTGCTTCTTTTTTTCAGGATGTGTTTTTGGACAAATGAGAAGTCGGGTGACGTTACTATCGATAATATCATTCATATTTTAGAAGGCAAAAGGATTTCAGACAATGTAAGATTTAAAAATAGAATGTAATTTTGTCTTCTGATTTGCACAATGATGCAACTATTGTTGTTGTGCTTTGTAAGTGATTGATGGTTGGGCTCAATTAACTCATCTAAAAACGTGCTGGATCCAAAAATTTATCCTACATATTTTCTTCATCCGATTTGGTAAGAGCTAGACAATACTTTTGCAAGTGAATTACTTGATATTTTGCAAGTAGTTGATTTAATAGTATTTATTTTTAAATATGCAGGAACTTATTAAGCGTAATTAAAACAGTAGAAGCAAAACACTAGGTAGCTTTGTTGACGCACATATAGATGAAGCAATCAAAAGAGATTCCTTGGTGTTCCCTATTTTAAGCACAACTGACCACTGGACAATCATTAAGCTTGACTTGAGCAATGCGTTTGGCAGCTTTTCAATTCAATGAAACCGAGAAGACCAAATTCAGATAATAACTTGAAGAACTCCAATATTCTGGTTAGAGCAGCATTTTATTAGAAAACATGTTGCTATATTAGATTATTTCCTAGATTGCTAAAGTTCATATTGGTGTTTTCATTGTTGTGATTTGGCAGGTTGAATATGTTGAGAATCCTGTTGTTCAGCAGTTGCTATCGAGTAAGCCAAGACACCAGTTCATTAAATCTACAAGGAACAAAGTTGTAGTGGAGGATTGCATTCAACAATTAGATGCCTCTTTGGATTGTGGGGTGACAGTATGCATGCTTATTGAAAATTTTATGAAAGGTGAAGATGTGAAAATGGGGATACTTTCTGAAGAAGATGCTGCAGAATATCGAGCGAAGATGGTTGATCACTTTGTTGAACCAGTAGAAAATATGGTCTTTTAGTTTGATTGTAAACGTCTATGACAAGATTTTGGGTAAACACTTTCTTATGTTGATTTTGTTGTGAAATTGCTTTATGATTATTATGTTGGATTTTAGATGTGCAAACTAGGTTACCTGATCCTATTTGTTGTGTTAGAAAATGAGATAATTGAGTTTTTATGTTGGATTCTAGTTGTGCAAACTTGGCAGATGATTGGTGAATGAATTGTAGTGATTTTTTTATTTTATTTTTTGTGTTGGCAGATGTGTGTTTGTTGGCAAATGATTTGTATATCATGATATCTTTTGGATAAATTGCAATAGCGTTCCATTTCCATAAAATCTTGGATGTCCAAAAATTAAATTTTAATGAGGGGTTGATATTTAAATTATGGGGCAGTGGATGTTATTGTAATGAGTGTGGTTTTGTGTTAATGAATAAGGTTTATAGAGAAAGTATCAAACTAGGGGTGGTCTTGTTAATCACGCATATTTTTTAACCGCACCATCTACATTTCACTTGAAACACACACACCCCACTAGTTGTTCATATGCAGGGCTGCTACATACATCACATGATTCATACAGTTTCAACATAGATTAAAATACACAAAACATCTCCATACTAGAAAGTGGTTTAAAGACTCTATTTTGCACCAAATAATCAAATCCAATTTCAAGAAATGAAACACACAATAAGTACAGCCCACTTAAATGAACAAAACAGAGCACACCTACCAATCATAATTTATTGAGATTAATATGTACAGGACAGAACATATGTCAACAGCAAAAATATACTTCTAAAAGAACTAAGTCTTTTTGCAGAAGAGAGAGAGAGAGAGAGAAAGAGAGAGAGGGCCGCAAGTAATTGGATGTCCCACTCACTGTATTCCAACAACTTACCCTGCGTTCTCCCACTTTTTTATCTAACCAAAAAGAAATTTTGCATCAATATACCAAACATTCAAAGTATTTGTCGCACTGAATGCAAGCTTATGGCTTTCATCATCCAACAACTTCCCCAAAAAAGGGGTGATCTTTCATAAGAAGGGAGATCAAAGGAGCCAATTCCAGTAATTGGCATTCGCAACAGGGAATTCACACCACCTGTGTAGATCACAGTAAATGGCCAAACTGCACCCACCACCGTATCATCTAAGCTAACAACCACCTCCCTAAATATTCTGTTACCACCTCTCTAAACAGCCCGTTTCCGGCCGACCTAGTAAGTTTATTTGAGTAAATGTACTCAGTAGGATAGCTTCCATACCAAGAATCATGACATACCAAAACTCATCATTTTCATGGAAAGAAACATACACTTCCAGCACAACACTATAAACATTCTGAGGAATCCTGAATTCCTTCAATTCTACATATGTGGAATTCTCAATCTCAAACCACAATTCATCATTCAAAGGCAAATTCTAGAAATGGGCATTATCAGATCAGCCTAGAAACATAATCAAAAGCATATTCAGCAGTCTCAATTGGCAAAACAATCATAATGAGTAGCAACTTTAAGAACATAGCATATTTAGTATTCGCTATACTTAACAAAGTACAAGCTTATTAAATTTAAAAGCACAATATTCATGAAAAATGAACCCAAACAAAATGAAGAGTTCAAAAATAAAATACAATAAAATGAGCAGGTTTAATTCCTTGATTACATCAACTAAGACACTTGATGGAATGAACTTAGCAACATCTACCCACTTTCGGGAGAAAGCATTTGCACATTTTTCCTGCATAAAAGCAAAAACATCAATATATGCATATGAAAAATCTTTTCTTAAACATCAAAATAAAGCTAGCTCAATCCAACAACACCATAACAGCATATAAGTGTTATCAACTAATTATTTTACATTTTGGACAGCTTTTTGTCATATAATAGATTGTATTGGACAGCTTTTATTGATTATTTAAACTAAATACCAAGAATTATTTACTATAATCTATAACCTATTCCTATTTCACATAATCCACAATTTATTTACTATTAGTCAATGGATCAATTCAAGCAGATAATTAGTAATAAAACCAGTAAACATACTGCCAAATGCGCACAAACTGAAATGCTCATACGTGAAACATAGATGCTGCACAAATCACAGGGCAAAGAGGAACAAATCACCTCAAGTAATCACATTAATCGACGCAAATACTAGCAAATGATTTCAGAGCAAAATATTTCAATCAATCGCTATACAGGAAAAGATAATAACCTGCTGGAACCATACTAGATCATCAATGGAAATTAGAGCAAAGAAAATGAATATTCATACCTTGCTAGCAAAGCATCTTCAACTTGCTTTTCTCCTCTTACAAAACTCCCCATGTGATGGAATTCTACTCATCTTGGGACGACCAGGTGGTCGTTTCAATAATGATGGAAGAATAGGATTATTAATGATTGGTTCAACTTCAAGGCGATACGTTTCGGTAATTAGATGTATGTCGTGCATGTAAGACTCCCGATATTTTGTAACAAAAAATAATAACTGATGTAGTTAAAATAAGATCTGTTGGTCGCACGAATCACAACTACAACATGTGGACAAGGGAAACCAGAAATTTTCCACAGTTCACAGGAACATGTTCTACTTTGTAAGTCAACACGAATTGAAGGTTGAGATGCTACCTCGTAGTCCCCAGCAGTGCATAAAATAATATTCCATGAGCGACCAAAGTATATCAAATCTTGCCATACTACCTCTTTTGTGGGGTACAATCCTCCAATCCATTTGGAACTTTCGATCCTCCTTTCAACAAACCATGAATTGATACCTATGTCATTGATCAAGTGAATTATGTAAAAAAGATACAAAGCATAACAAAAATACAAAGACAATGAAATAAGTGAACTTGTTTTATGGTACCTTTACGAATAGAGTCTAACATATGAGTTATTGGTAAGGCTCTAGCATTATTGATCCATGCATTGAATGATTCTATGACATTAGAAGTCATTTCATCATATCTAGTAATTTCAGGAGAAAAGGCAACTGCCCACTTTTCATATGGCAAATTAGTCAGCCATTGTTCAGCTTTTTTCCCTCCTTCTTGTTTGAATTTTGCAAGATTCTAATAAAAAAAATGCTTTGTCGGAGCATATGCACATGCCTTGAAAAGAGCACCCATATTAGGTCTATCTGAGCTGTTCCATGCCTTAAGAAATCGCGCTTTCGAGTTTGTTAGCAGATGAAACAAACGAAAGAAATGCATGGGCTGATCAAAAACCAAAGAAAAGGCAGACATTAAGCCAACATTACGATCAGAAATATAGGAGATAGGTTCATCATGCATCACATTATCTCGTAACCATTCCCAATTTTCTGTATTCTCTTCTGAGACAACCGCAATTGCTACTAGAAAAAGCCCTATATTTTTCAAATGAAAAAAGATATGTAAGACAAACTGCAAATGTGTATTGCATAAATATATGAAATTCTACTAGAATGAATAATATTACCGTTGTCACCATCCTTTGTAGTGGCAGCAAGTAGAGTTCCCTTAGATCGACCTTTTAAGAACGTTCCATCAATAATGAGCATTGGCCGACAGCTCTTAAAGTCATCTATGCAAGCTTTGAAAGCTATAAACAATCGTTCAAAACGATGAGACATAGGATTTTGCTATAGTGTAACACTTCCTGACGGCATTTGACAGCCTTTCTGCTCCCGCTGTGGTATCTTCCCCTGTTTAGGGGTTTCTCAATCCCCAGCGATGGCATGTGGACAATTTTTGGGTTAGATTTGAATCTGATCATCTTTTAGTGATGCTTTTGTCAGGTATCCCCTTTTGGTTTCGCTGCCTAACTGCTCTGGACCATCTGAATTAATGGTAGCTGCCTCTGCCCGGCCATCTCCAGCAACCTCTGACTTTCTTCGGAGTCTCTTGCTTATGCCACTACATCAGAATTTCGTTGCACTTTCTTTTGGTTTTGCAGTTGCTCCTTACTGATTATAGGAAAATTTTTGTTTGTGATGATGCTGTGATCTTGATTTTGGCAGATTTATCTCTTATAATGCATCTATTGATTTGATGTTGCTTGCCGCACATCTATTTTTGTTAAAGGCCCCTTAGTTTGATGATGATTATTTGGATTTCTGGAGCCTATGTACCGCGTCTGTTTTGCAGATTTTTATTGCTTGATTCCCATGAAGGAGCAGGTTCGTTTTGATCATAACATCAAGCTCCCATTGGAAAGCAACTATTAGCCTTGGTTAATAATATGCCGTCTATGCAGATTAGATAGCCTTCCTATCTTCAGCCCTTGAGATGCAGATTACATAGATACAACTATTCAAATAGGGCTAACAGTTTTCTTTTACAAGACCACCTGTCTTGGTCCTCTTTTTAAAGACACCTGTTTGGCTCTTTTAATGATCACTTTTGGATCATACTTGCAATTTCTTTTATGTACTCTTTTATTTTTTTTCTTTTTATAATATCATCTATTAGCCTATTCGTAGCACTTTTAGACATGGGTAATTTTTTTTGGGTCAATAAATAGTAGGTACAAAACGTATTTAAAAATTTCTAAGCGATATATTCGCTTCAGAAAATTACCGATAAATATATATTTTGTTTTTCCCATAATACCTATACATATCCGTACATTAGTGTGCATTGTTAAGATAGAAATAAAAATGTTATTTATACGAATGTACATTAGTGTACATTCTATTGAGAAAGAAACTGAAAATACGCTATTAAATTAAAAAATCCTACTAATGTACATTAGTGTGCATTCTTGAGGAGAAACAGAAAATACGTGATTAAACTGAAAAATCCTACGAATGTACATCAGTGCATCTTTGAGAGAGAAACGAAAAATACATGATTGAAACTATTGTTAAGTACATTATTGTGCATTCTTAGAGAGAAACAGAAAATACGCAATTATATTGAAGAACTTTACGAATGTACATTAGTGTGCATCTTTGAGAAAGAAACAGAAAATACGTGATTAACTAAAATGAAAGTAGTGTTAAGTGAAAACGTTGAAATATTCAGCGTTGTAAATAAAGGTAAAACTGGAAAAAGAAACTGACGTTTATTTATTAGTAATTAGGTTATATACATGCATACATATCAGTAATTATCCCTATTTTTTTCTTTTTAACTAATTTGATTTTGCTATTCACTTAAAACAGATTTTCGCATTAGAAATTATTAGAATTAAGACTTATCTATAATTTTCATATTAATAGGCGACGAGAAGTTCGTGAATTAGAAGTACTGTTGCATCAATATTTTGGATTGCGGTCAAGTCAATTTATTTTAAAGGTGGGGACATTCTTACTTGACTTTATTAACTGCTACTTGTGATATCTTTGAGTTCATGTATGTACATATAGGTCTCCTAACCTTTATAAACGAATATAGCTAGGCCTCATGACCTATATAAACGAGACATTTACTACATGAATAATTGAGAAATCAATTATCCGGTATATTTACATTTATATTTACATGATTAATGTTATTTAATTAGTATTGCATGTGTTATTTAATTTTGGCAAGTATGTTTCTCCACTGAGTTTATGGTTTTGCTCACCCCAAATCATTTATCATTTCAGATGGAAGAACTGCCGTGGTGTGACAAAAGGATGCTTTGCACATTTTTCATTTCCAATTAAGACTTATGAATTTATGCATTTTATTTCAGTAATTACATCTAGATTTTATCACTTAATAAATTGAATCTTGTACTTTATCAAATTTTATTTCTTTTAAGCTTCCCCTAAAACATTATTTTCTATTTTATAAATTAAAGTATTTTTAAATAAGTAAAATTCTAGGATGTGACATATTGACAGACCAGACTTGATGATTGTAGACGATGATAGCCTCAGAGACGATTATTTTAAGCCAGATTGAATTTTGCCATTGTTAATTTTCTGTGTAATGATATATCTGGAGATTATCTTCTTTAAAGAAATTAGAATTTTAACTTATATATTCATTGAAATTCTTAAATCAAATTAACGCTATTTTTATTATTTAATTATTAATAAATTTATATTTAAATAGAATTTAGGCCTATAAATTAAATTAATTAATTACATTCACGTACAAACTCATTGAAAACAATAAAATGAAAAGAAAACAAGTTAAACGCGTTAAAAGAAAAAAATCGTAGTATAACTTAATTTGACAAAAGAGATGGTAGCGTGTAAGTGGGTGAAACATTACTCTTTAAAGAATCGAATGCTACTCTTTAAAGAATCGAATGCTATTGCGTGAAACTATATCAAGTGAGATTATTTTGCACTTTTTAAATTGATTATTACTTTCGCTATAAAATGTTATCACTTTTACTATAAAATATTATTCATTTTCATTTATACTATAAATTGTTTATGAAATAATATTATCACTATCTTTTAATTGAGTATCACTTTTCATTATAAGAATTATTACTTTTATTCGTTTTACGTAAGTCATTACATGAGACGATTTCTTATAAGTTTTTGTCTTAAATTAGTATAGTGTTACTCTATTTGTAAGAGGTCATTAACAATAATAATAATATTATTTGTATTGGATTTAAAATAAGATGATCATATTAATTAATATTAATTTAATTATTAAAAATAACATTTATTTTTTGTTGTTTTTTTTATTACATAGTACTCCCTCCGTTTCACGAAACGCTTCAGTTTTACTGTTGCATGTAGTTTAAGAAAAATTTTTTTATAAACTTTAGGTGATGTTTGGCTTTGGGTTATTGGGGTTTGAAAACCATGAATAGTCATTCTATGCTTATTTTGGGTTTTGGGTATGGTGTGTTTTAACTTTATATCAAATTAATATATTAATTTATTTAAAAAGTTAGATGGAGAGATGAGATACGAAGAGAGAAAGTGTATTAATTGAGGAGAGAGAATGTAGTAGGTATATATATATATTTAAAACCCGGAAACGAACATCACCTTATTGACTTTAGAGTTATTATAATATTTTTAAATAATAAAAAAGTATAAAGTGATAGTATATGTGAAAAATGAGGGACAATTTTGAAATTAAGTAACTTTTGAGATTGTTAGTTAAAGTGGTGTTTTCTTTTTTAGGGTGAGAAGAGTTTTGTGGAAAAAAAAATTAAAAAAGTGTGAAGGATTTTGTGGAACAAGTATTACTTTTTTCTTCATTATAAGTTTTATTCATTATATAAATTATTCATAAAATAAGTTAATTAGACATTTATGAAAATTTCACTTATCACGTAAACCTTTCTATTAAAAATATTACTTCGTTCTTTTAATTGTTCATAAAATATATCAATTATTGAATATAATTTTTCCTTAATCAATTATTTATTTTTATTAAAAGTATTATAATTTTAATCTTTTGGTGAATTCAATAAGTTTTAATAATTTTTCCTTAATCCGTTATTCCTTTATATTAAAAGTATTTACACTTTTAATATATATATATATATATATATATATATATATATATATATATATATATATATATATATATATATATATATATATATATATATATATATATATATATATATATGGTGTATTCCATAAGTTTAAATAAGTTTTTTTTTACAGGACATTAGGAAAAAAAATTAAATTTTAATTATTAATTTTATTAAATTTAAAACACAATTAAATAATAACTAAAAGAAACATAGTTTTAATGTTGGTGCCATGTTTGAGACAGGTTATATTTTATGAGATCTTAAATATAATCTTATTAGATGATTAATTATTTTAAGCAAAAATTAGATGATCTTAATTACTAATTAGTCTAATTATATTTTTTAATGCTTATAAGCTAATCATATAATATATCAAAACTTTATTATTTTACATACACAAATGATATTAAATTGTGTTATTTTTAAATATACATTTTAATTAATAGTATAGTATCTTAATTTTAAGTCTATCATGAATATGTTCAGGTTAATAAATGTATTATTTTTTAAATAAACTATATTAATTGTAAATTAATAATCTACATGTTTTTCTTAATAAATTTTACTCTGATAATACCCTTATAGATAATATAATACTGTGTATTACCCCTATAATTTATTATTTATTTTAATTTATATTATTTATTATTAGTTGTATTTAATCTCGAATCATTTAAAAATTTAGAAAATTGATATAGATTTTCATTGTTCAAATTAAATATTATAGTTAAAAAAATCCCATTCATTTGCCATATAAATTTTATTGAAAATAATATCATTTTTTTATATATTGTCGAAATTTAAATATTTAATTATTCTTTTAAAACAAAATAATCATATATTTATTTGCAAAACATAGTTATTTTATTTATGTATGTAATGATAAAATATTTTAAAATATATATTTATGTATTCAAAAAGAAATGATGAAAAGGTGTTAATATTTTCTTTGAGAAACATTTCTATAATAAATTTTGAATTTTTTATAGAATATTAATAATTATGTATATTCTTAAATTTTTATTTTATTTTTTATAATAATTAAAATGCAAATATTTTTTATAAAATATAATAATAATAATAGTAATAATAATAATAAATAAAAATATTCACTTAAAAAATATGGGTCACTAATTTCTAATTATTGACCCAATTAAATTTCTTAAAATTTTACACTCTATAAATTAAATTAAAATTTAATTAATTATTTATGTAAAATTATATATATATATATATATATATATATATATATATATATATATATATATATATATATATATATATATATATATATATATATATATATATATATATATATATATATATATATATAACTAATTGAAATCTTAGTACATATAAATTAAGATTAAATTAAAAGAAATTTCTTGTACATACCTTAATTAATACTACCTTCGGCCACTTACAAGGTACTCATTTCACTATTCCTGACGTCCACTTCAAATGTATCAATTTCCTCCATTTAGTAAAGAAAGTACACAATATGACCCACCACTTCCCTCTAGTACAACTACCCACTTTACCTATAATAATAATACTTCTTAATCCACGTGAAAAAACAAATAAAGACCTTAGAATTGTCCACGTGCAAACAGCAAATGGTTACCTTGTAAGTGACCGGAGGGAGTATTTTTAAGTATCTTAATTTCAAAAATATCACTCTCATCTAACACACATAATATACTTTATAATTTATTTATTATCTAAAAATACCACAATACCTCTAAAAAGTCAATAAAATTGGTCAAAAAGCAACTTTTCTTAAACTCCGTATCTACAGTGTCCATGAACTTAACTATGGGATAGAGGGAGTATAAAGAAACTACTTCCTAGTTATATGTATTAAGATAATATGAATATAATATTAAAAATCATTTAAATAATTATTTAAAATAATTTTATCATTTTAAAATTTTTTATTTTTTATTTTTTATGTTCATGAAAGAAATCATAAATATTCATGAATAAAACATTCGTTTATTATTTAAAGACATGTCAAATATGTTCATAAATATGTTCACAAACGTATTCGCAAACATGTCAGCGTACTCTAGAAGTATAAACAAAGGCAAACATTTATGTGAAATCGTCACATGAAGGTCTTTCGTGATATGAATAAGAAGGGATAACATTTTAATAAAAAGTAATACTCCTTCCATTCCACTGAAACGTACGTATTTTTCCATTTTGATCAGTTCCAATACAAAATGTGCATTTTCCTTTTTGGTAAAAAGGACCCACATAAATTAATTATTTCTCTCTCTTTGGGCTCACCTATCACACCAATACACTTACCCACTTTACATTAAATATCATTTATCTCACTTCAATACACATTAAAATATTATATCCTCAATCTATGTGCAGAAAGCAAGCGCACGCCTTTCAATGGGACGGGGGGAGTACTTGGAATAATGAAAAGTGAAAGTGATGTAGTGAATTATTTTATGAACAATTCATGGTACAAATAAAAAATTATAACATTTTTAATGAAAAGTGATATTCCCTCTATCCCAAAAAATATTTACATTTTCCATAATCATCCATCCCTTAAAAAAACCTTTCACAATCTTGAAATACTTAAAAAAGTTGAAACAATTAACTTCCCCTTCACAATTTATTTATAATAATACAATATCTACATAACATACTTTATCATTTATTATACTTCCTTTGTCCCATTATAACATTTACACATTTCCATTCTAGGCGTTCTATCATAATGTTAATATTTCATTTTATTGTAAATAGAACCCCTACAAAACAATTAATATATCTCTATAATATACTTTATCATTTATTGTACTCCTTCCATCCTTCCATAACATTTACGAATTTTCGTTCTAGGCGTCCCATCATAAGGTTAGCATTTCTCTTTATAGTAAATAAATAGAACCATAACGTTCACACATTTTCATTTTGGATGTCCATTATGAGCGTCAAATCATAAGGTTTATATTTCCCTTTATAGTAAATAGAACCCGACGGAACAATAAATATTTCTTTATTGAATTCACACACTACAACTACCCATTATATATTAAATATTATACTCTCTCCTTCCAACATCAATATATTCATCATTAAGAAGTATTATTATTTTATGTGTAGTGGGTAGTTTTATTAATGGAGGGTGTGTGTCCCATATTTATTTGTGTTAGTGGAAAGTGTGGGTTCCATATGTCTAAAAAATGAAATGGATAGATTAAGGGTAAACGGCCAAAAATAGTAAAATAGATAGATTAAGGATAGACGGATGGAGTATATCTTACCTTACTATATTTTTAAATACTATATTCCTTAATTCTCGTAAAAAAAATGTAAATCATGAGAGGGATAGAACATTTATTATCAAAAACAAAAAAAATACTCCTAAAAGTAAAACTTTTATTAATCAACATGCAAAAAATATAAGTCTCTAAAATGGAAGAAGTAATATTTATAATAAAAAGTGGGGTGATTTTGAGGCACCCATAGTTTATAAGTTTAAAATAAAGGTAATAGGTAGTTTTCATTTTTTTAAAAAAATTGATTATATTTTTTTTAATGGTAGAGATTAAACTAAAAATTTAATCATTCCAATGTACCTTAATTGGACTAAAAAATGATAACTATTTAAAAATTCTTAAAAATTGTGAAAGATTTTTTCAGATGGAAGAAGTATTTTTTTTTTAAATGATAACTTTTAAAAAGCATTAAAATTTGGAGTCGGTGACTAATTAATGTATGTCATATCATATTTTTATTTAATCTTAACCACTAAATAAAATAAAGTAATTAAAAATAAACACAATAACCACCCGCATCCTACCCAATTTATCCAGGTGCATCAGTGTAATAGATTCACCACATAATAACCCAAAAATGTGTTCCGCGTGGCTATAGATAAATAAAGCTCAAACCCAAGAATTCCTATGATCTCGCCATTCAACATTTTGTGGACAATGCAATGGACTAAAGAGGCGATAGAGAAAAATGTCCCATTAGTTTACCTTCGGCAGTTGCCGTGACTTGCTACTATTCAATTGAATACATCTCTGAAAGAACATCTAATCTTTTGATACTAAAATTCAGATAGAAATCAGAAGCATCGTCAATCATACAATATAGAGCCAACGATTTGTAACCAGCCATGGCTGAATTCCTTGTACCTAATTCAACCCATTTTCTGGACTCACATCTTCATATGATACTAAGCCTCGTTGCCCACCACCCGAAGGGCTCAATGGGGAACTTCCAGGTGAAGGCGATGGACCCTTTTGTGGACGCTTCTTTGAAGCAACATCTGCAGATCTAGACCGAGATGCACTGCGGCTCCTTGATCGTGAAACAGACCTCCCTCGAGGGGAATGTTCAATCTTCTGTGGGCAGAGACGAGATTTTAGTCTGTTGCTCAGCGAAGGGCGCCTCTCTACCAGGCTAGGACTGCACTCGGGGCTTCTGCTACGGTGTCTGCGTACACGGTATGACACAGGGCTTCGAGAAGCACTCCTGCTCTGACTCCTCTTTCGTTCATATCTAACACCAATTAAGTACCACAATTTAAAACCTAAAGAACCATGGGAGGAGTTGATATCTTAGAGAGGGATAGGGGCAATTTTACCCCAAAATATTTGGCCAAATGTACAATCAAACCTGAAGAAATTTCAAAACCCAAACATAGTCTAACTCGCCATTATATAATTAATAATATTGAAAGTCCAAATACAATTATGGCAAATGATGAATTCTATCGAGGGAAATTTTACAATTCGAATATTCAACATAAAATTCATAGAAAATGCCTTGTCATAGATTAAAGTAATCTCTCATGTTATAAATAATGATCAACATGTTTGGATGTCCCATTATCTATAAGTGTAAAATTGACATTTAGATCAAAGGTTTGGGGTATGCAAGGAACCTTGCCATTTGAGAGATCAACAAATTTCGTCAGACATGCAAAGTTGCTTATATATTCTATCTGCAAATTGTCCTAAAAGTTACATAAGAGTACTATAATTGAATAAGAAATGAAATTTTGTGAAAAAATTAGCAGGGAATGAAGGAGATATAGGAAGTTAGGGGAAGGGGAGAAGTAGACCTGGGTGAACTTCTGTAACGTCTCTGTGGCGATCGCTCATATCTACCTCTGTAGCCTGAATACCTAAAACAACCATAACAAGGGAAACGCAATCCGTGTAAAGCAAATTGCAACACGTCAGAGCACTCGGGCAACAATAGAAAAAAATACCCAAAACAATCTAAAAAATAGTTTTACTCGTTCAGTAGTTTAATCAAGAATTAAGCGACTAGTGGACATCTGTCCTAAATCATATCATCATAGTAAATTCAACTGGTTGGTTGAATGTAGGGCATCACATGATTAAACTCACAAGCATGAACTCCAATAATGCTCGAGGTAGAAATGCAGAAACAGAGCTTTAGGGTCAAAGAGCTGGGCTATACATTCTTAAAAAATTGTGTATCCAAAAACTTGACTTGAAAATAAGGTTTCAGAACAAGTCGCCAAAAAACATTATTTGATTCAATATTTGTGAGATTAGAATCAAATAAGGTTTATTTTAGATTCGAATACGATTCAAAGTTGAGTAATAGGATCATCAAAATTGAACTGGCATATTCAAAGAATTTATATACATACTTACATGCGCAAATATATATATATATATATAAACAATATTATATACAGATTATTCTGGATAGGATTTCCTGTTTCTTCTTCTCTTCACCCATTCCTTCCTATTGTCTATAGCGGACTTAGTGAGAAACCACAAGCAAATTAATTTTAGGTAAAATTATAAGCTTTTTAAATACAAACATTCTAATAATTTCAAACATCACTGTTGAATAGAATTTATATCAAATCTGAAATTTTAAATGTACGAAAACTATTAATAGTTAAACACGAAATGTATGTCATGACATTCAACTCAATTTGTAGGATGAGAATCAACAAAGTCAATATGGCAGAAAAAAAATTCAATAGCATATGAATATGAAATTATCATATTGCTAACATAGAAAAATAATTAAGAGTAATCTGAGATCATTTGACACAAACTTCTGTTTACTCAAGGGAAGGGGGGGGGGGGGGGGGGGGCAGAAATTGTGATGAATCTACAAATCATCCAGATCTAATAACAGTTATGTAGTCATCACACGCACATCAGATATTACCTGTCATTGTTCCACTGAATGTTTCTTCCACTGTAACGTTCTGGAGATGGTGTACGATATTTTCTAACAAATGAATATTTATCCGTAAACCCCCGGCCTTTTCTAACGCGCTTCAGAGTTCCACCTGGAGAGCGGCTTCGAGATAAATCCCGACCATGATTAGAAGCAGGAGGTTGAGAACCTTTGCCTGCAGGGCTTCTGACTGGACTCCTAGAAAGATTTTTCTCAACCTCAGGAATTTTATTGCTCTCTAGAAGTTTCGGACTTCCACTTGGACTAGGCCACCAACCAGAGCTTGGGGTAAGATTCCTGCTAGTCAAAAGAAGCAATAACATAAAAGGAACGACCAAAAAAGTTCGAACACTAACCATGTCATTCACAGAAGAGAAAATTAACTATATTAAATTATACCTTGAGGGCACAAGTACAGAATCAAAATAATGAAATTAATGTTCTTGAGAGAAGAAAATATAAAAATTAATGAAAGGCCTCTTAAGAACCTGGATCTGCTAGAATTATTAGCTTGTTGCATTCGAGTGGCAGTTTCATTATTGTCGTCGTTATGCCCCTTATTATTATTCACATGGCTAACATTCTTTTGAGAAAATTCACCCTCTTCGTGAGATGAGTCATCTCTAGTGTTCCTATCAGCTTTTTGCTCCCCTATAGATCCTAAAGGCAGAATTGAAGACTTATTCTTGTTCCCTTTAAAATGGCAGTCAAATCAAAGAACATATCAGTCATGATTTCAAAGCAATATACATCACTATTGATTATTATCAAATCATGAAAAAGACAATAAAGACGGCGCATAACTACAAGTGCAGAATCAACAAACTATGTACCAAGATCATTGACCAGTTTCTTCTCTTTTTCACTTTTTGTGTTGGATTTCCACGAAAATTTTTCCCTGCGCGCATTTTCCTCATCAGAACTGCTGCTACCGCTGCTACTACTCTCAGTATCACTAGAACTTTCCAAATCCCTATCAAGTATCAGAACATGATAAAGCAAATAAGGACTTTATTTCCTATAAAAATAGACAGAGAAGAAAAGAGTAGTGAAACTACAAGACACCCCAAAAGGTCAATTAAAAAATAATCAGTGATTATAATTAACACTCTTTGTCAAATTTATTTAAATTTGCATAAGCATCTCATGTTTTTGTTTAACATAAAGAGAGTAATAAAAAGCATTGTCATCCAAAAAAAAAAAATGGCAGACACAAAGTTGCTTGACAAATAGGATATTACATATTGTCAAACAGAATAAATGACGAAGGTGAAAGCACCATGTCCTGTAAGATGAGAATAGGTAATCAGGAAAACATAGTGAAGACCTTTTAGAATTTCGCCTTGATCTACGATGAGCTCTCCGCTTCTTCCTTTCTCCACCCCTCCCTTTTTTCCCATATTGACGCTTTCCCCTCGTTCTCACCTTCCTCTTCTTCTTACGTCTCCCATCACTTGATGAAGATGAAGAATAAGACTCTGAAGAAGAATCTGAATCAGAGTTCGAATATGAATCAGTTTCTGATGAATATGAATCTGAATCTGAGTCTGAATCGGAATCAGAATCGGAATCAGATGAAGAGTAGCTCCTTTTTCTCCTTTTGTCCTTCACAGATGTTTTGTGCTTTGCTTTAGTGTGTCCTTCGGAACCCTCATCATATTTATCTTTGGCTAATTTTTTCTTCTTTTCTGAATAATGAGAAGAAATATAAGAACAAAATCAGGTTAATGAAAAAAACACCCTCTTGCATCAGACAAGTGCTACACCTCTCTCAGCTAGAACTGAATTATCAGTCTTGATCTTCGAGATCTCACCACAATCTACAATTTTAACAAGCCCACTTGGTCTCCCTTCAGATGTTCCTAACTGTTCCATTTTCTTAACAACATCCACTCCACTAGAAACTTTTCCAAACACTACATGCTTTCTGCCACCAAAAATGAAATTTTAAATAGTCTACAATCATAACCGAATAACAAGCTAAATGTGAAAATAAGATATACGAAATCAATCAAATAGCATCTAAGTATCTAACAAACTCTCCATATAATTAAATACCCATCAAGATGAGGTTGCCGCTTAAAAATTATAAAAAACTGAGATCCATTAGTGTTTGGGCCCCCATTAGCCATAGAGAGAAGACCAAGCTCGCTGTGATCAAGCCTGAAATTTTCATCTGCAAAAAAAGATCCATGTTTTATTCGTCAATGATAGACAACTATGAGATATGCTGGAGCTCAAACACAAAGAAGTAAAGAACATACCAGCAAATTTCCCTCCGTAAATACTTTCTCCACCAGTTCCTGCAATCCATTAAGAAGTACCAACTTATGAGTCAGAGCACAAAGATGGAAATAATATTGCATACCAGCATTAGTTGAAAGCACCAGATCTGGGAGATGAGAAGTATACCTTTTCCTTTTGAAAAGTCTCCGCCCTTCAGATGGAAAAGGAAAGACCAAAAGGTAGATTAGCATTAACAGAATATACTCTGTAAGCATAATGGACATCAAAAGATAAATATAAGCATAAACTCCCCAATCAAAAAATTATAATCTAGGTTATCTAAGTCTCTTTCAACATGTTGTTTGGAATTTCAAACAAGCATGGGAAACAACAATCAAGCTGTGACTGCTCCAGTTGCAGGTTATCCAGCAATGGAGAAGATGATAGAGATTAAAATAGATATAGAAATTAATTATTTACTTAATTGGAAAAAAAACACGATTAAGAAGGAATGGACAAGTGCACAGGAGTTTTTTAGAGAGCACAAAATATTAAGCTCAAATTTGACAGGGGAAGCAGAAGACTGGAAGAGACTTAGTAGGAAAAGGAAAAATCTTCAAAAATTATTCACTATATTTAATTAATGAGAGCTGTCTTGATCAAACACAATGGGTGGATGCTATCCAGATTTCATATAGAACACCACAAATTTGTTCATGTTAAAAGCAGAAATAGAGATTCTCTTCTCTCTATAAATAAATATGCTTCTGAGAAACAAATGAACATACTTGAGCCATAAATCCTTTAATTATGCGATGAAATGTGGAGCCCTTGTAGTGGAGAGGTTTTCCTGTTGTGATACCAACACCCTTCTCACCTACAAAGGAATGTGGAGTATTATTACAGATATGTATATATATATATATATATATAAAACCATTAGGTTATCTCATTGGTACTGCAGTCACTTTCGAATCTACAAGGGAGCTTGTACTCAGGGTGTAAGGGGGTTTTCTTTTTTCTTTTTTTGGGGGTGGTGGTGGGGGTTGGGTTAGCAGTTTAGGGAGGAGGATTTCATGGTAGATTCATAAGACAAGGATCCTCATGTGGGTTCTTGAGCTGGTTTTGTTTCACCTTATGCGAGTCTGCGAGCAGGAGGGAGATTCCCAAAATGAGAAGCTGAAAAAGGTGGAGTAACTGGTTTGGCATACTCATAGTCAGTCCCATGAAAAAAAATATTAACACACACTTTAACACTAATCAAAACAAAGATTGTTAAGACCACAAGTTCATTAAAAAATTTATTTACATATATCATCAGCATCAGCTTTCAATCAAACTTCATAGTAATTAAGACAGACCAATGTAATAGTTCTAAACATTTTACAAAGTCTGTAAAGTTGAAGAAAAAACCTAGAAATCAACATATTTGATCAGAAATAAAGACGGATGCACCGACAGATATGATGCTTTAGGAGACTAAACAAATCATCAGCCAGTACACAACAAAATTTTGAATGCATACGCAGCACATACAACACAAACATTCACTCAATAAAGAACATGAGTTGAGTGCAACAACATATAAGTAAGCGAATAAAATGTATGATATGTACACAATCAAAACAATTGTAGTATTATTTGAAAAAATGCAGCGAGTTCAAGGACCCAATTGGACATTCCCTCCATTAAATAATAGTTTTTGTTTCAAGTTAGAGTTCAGAAGTATAAACCCCCTAAAAAAAAAGAAAAAACGGGCCCCCACTCCCATTTAACATATATTTGGTTTTATAGGAAAACAAATAGTACAGGATGAATGACTAAATCGATTAACAATACACATCAACAAGGAGATACATTTAAAAATGGTCAAATCGATTGTAACAGAGGTAATCTAAATACAAAACAATACAGAGCGCTAAAACACAGTCACTGCAAACAAGAATTGCATATCCCAACCCATAAGGTGAAACTTTGCAACACTTCAATCTACCTGTGCAGAGAGCCCGAAAATTTTCAGCTGTCTTAGGGACAACATCAGCAAACAACTGCAATACAGAGGAGAGAAACAAAAGGCATAATTTATAAACATAAGTATGTCTGTTTTAACCAAGTATTGAATGTATTTCCACTAAGCTACTACCTCGATAACTATTCTTTCAGCAGCATTCCCATCAATGGATACGTCCAAGAAAACCAATGGGTTCTTTTTTGTCTTCTTCATGATGTTCAAAATATTAAGATAGCAGTCACTGGCAAATCTTCGGTTTCCCTATCAAGCTTGTATAGAAGATTGAATGGAAATTTTACCAATAAATGCCAAAAAATTCTTACTTCAGCAAAATAAAATAGAATGAAACAGAAAGATTAAGTGCAAATCACCAATAAGGTTCAATTAGTTGTCTCCTACAGAAGATTCACGATCAACGTGTGAAATGAAGAGGCAGCAATTACAATAAACATATAATAATTGAAGAATTGCCAGCACAGAGAAAAAGAATGTCTCCATAATAGGTATGCAAGCAACCAGAAAGACAAGCAAAGAAAATATTGCTAATGGAACAATATAGAAGGCCATTTGCAGCGCATACAAAATTCTAAAACCAATTGACCCCTAAATGATTAGTAATATTTCATAGATGCATACATCATCAATGTTAGTTTAAATAAAAATTCAGAAGGCTTGGGGGAATTATGTCATAGGGATTTAGGAAAAGAAAATGCATTCATTTCAACCCCACCAGAACAAGTATACCAGGAAAGTAATCGCTGTAACAAGAAAAGGCATAGGAACCAGAAGAAAATTTGAGCCTAAATATAGTGAGAAAAAAAAAAGAATGTAACCCTAAATAACATAAATTCACATACAAATGCTGATTTCTTCTCTCACAAAATATCAAAATCCAGACCGAGATTCCAGCCAAGTAAAATCTTGAAAATGAAAAGATAAAAAATCTGAATAAAAACTGTTGTAAAATTAATCTGCAATCTTCCCGGCACAAGTCAAAACAACTCATAAAACCTTAAACCCACATTATTAAGAGCACACAAATACACAGATACAAGTAAACATGGAGAACCTAACAAAACAGAAGAAGCATTTTCACGTCAAAGATAATCCACGGATTAAAATGATAATAACCGTAAAACCATAAACCCTAGTAGCTTAATAAAAATTCAATTGGTATATACCTCGACCAACTGAGCTCCGATGGAGGAGAAGATACTACCGCTCCTGAAAAATTCAGAGCCTCTCAGCTCTCGCTACCGATTACAGTGAAGATTTCTACTCTATTATTGGTTCGTCTTATTGTAATTCTAGTTTCTCTGTGAGCGTTAATTACCCCTAAATTACATGCTGGTCGGCGTAAATGTAAATTACGGTCCATTTATGTTGGGCTCATGTATAATACCATAAGTCACAAAATTTTGGCTTAAAAGTGAGGAGTATATGATTTTATATAAAAATAGTACGCTGCTATAGCCACCAAAGATTTTGTTAAGAGCACCCCATAGTTAAAATATTTATAATAAAAAGACAATTATAACCTCCAAATAAATTGACTCTAATTAATACATTTGCACCACATCAAATGAAGAGGTATACACTGGTGAAAAGCTTACGTAAGTCACTTTCTTACTCTGGTTCTTCAAGAAAGATGAGCTGGTATCCTCCAAATAGTCAAATTGAAATGAATGACATGGATTCAATTCAATGTAGAGCTTGTCATTGTTTTTGACATTTTGCAAAGAATGCGCAAATACTTTTAGGCGAAGAAAGATGAATCTGAATACCACTTTGAGTGATGATGGTGGATCTGAATCTGAAAATTTTGATCAGAACGCATTGTTTGCCAACATCGATGATAGTATCAGTTCTGATGATGACAGTAACGATGTCGTTACATCTGTCACGACATCAGACATGTATTTTTATAAATTTTCAACCATATACTATTTTAACTCATGTGTTATATCTGAGGTAGAAGATGCATTTGAGGTGAATGATGAAGCTCTGGAAGTCACCAATGAACTTAAAGCTTTGTATGATGAACTTCTTGGGAAGTGGAAGGATCAATGCAAAATTATTTATTCAATTTCAAAGGAGAATGGTGAACTTAAAATGGTGACCACTAGTCTGGAAGTTTCTCTCACTAAGATGTAACTCACCGGGTATCGCTATGAGGTAGGGATACTACTAGACATGCCAATTGATGCGCGATTTCTTTGCACGCAAAATTAATCCCCAAATATTAAGGATATCAGTTGCAGCTTAAGCAAGCGACCAAGTTAAATATCGAACCCAAAGGACGGCGTATTATCAATTTAATTATTTACTAAATTAATTAAGACTAAAGACAATAAAAGTTAGGATTTAATTATTAACTACTAAACAATTAATTAAAATAGAAAATAAAATAAATTGAGAACTAGGAAAATACGAAAGTGAATCAAGAATGGAGAATAGGTAGCTCTAGGATAATCCAGTTTCACTCATTAATTTCCTTGTCGTGTATCAATGTCTGACGCTGCCTTGTGGATTATGGACGCATCACTAAACCATGCATATCTACTCTATAGACACAAGCAAACATGCGTATAACACGTGTAAATAACCTCTTGGAGTAAGATATATAATTTCACCACCCATTTCTAGGTACTATCAGTATCAATTATTTCCCTGGCCAATTGATACTCTAACCCGATATGATCTCCCTTTATAGGTACTATAAAATTACCCTCTTTATCCTACTTATCAACCCGAATTCAATTCAATTAATAAGTATTCATATAAGATAGTTCTAATGAAGCTTCGGAGTCCCCTCACTTAAAATCATAACATGGAATCCTATTCAGTAGTGAACGCGCTCAATCAACAATCAAGATATATATTCAGACTATATATAACAATTGAAAATGCACAAAACGACTCTGAATATGGATTAAAAATGCATAATCATATATAAAATAATTCCACAAGTAGTGTTGTACGGAGTATACACACGAAAGTTCAATTAATTCATAGAAACCTTCAAAACCCTAGATCTACCATATGTCTGGAAAATACAAGATTAATTAGGAAATGATAAGAACCCTAGATTTGGGCGTCGTCGCGTCTTTCTCCATCTTGAATTCTCCTCTTGGTTCTCCTCTTAATTCAGCTGACGAATCTTCAAAGTGATGGATGGATGAAGGAAAGGGTGTGGATGATGGTTGGGGGTGATCCCCCCTTGTGGGGTGTAGGATGATTGTGTTGCGGTGCCTCACATGAATAATGATGTAAAATATATATAGGTGTGAGAAGAGAATTAAATAAGGAAATAAAAGATATGAGTGGATCATGGAGGATTATGTGATCAGGAGATTAATTGTTCTCCAAGAAATAGGTAATATGGGCTGTTTTCGGAAATTCTCGGTGGCAGCTGCGCAGCCTCACGGTTTTTAGCATAACTTCCTCGTCCAAAATCTGATTTGAGTGATTCTTACACCAAAACATCCTCTCTTCTGTGGCTTTCCAACCATATCACACCATTAGTTTTGAGCTCCATACGAACACAGAAAAATTATATAAATTGGACGTGCGTTTTTCAGCATTCCTCTAACTTTGCACTTTTGATTCTTTTTCTACCTAAAACACAATAAACACCTCAAATGTACATTTTTCTCAAATATATTGAATATAAGACACTTGTGCTTATATATAACAACAATTTCCATAAAAAAAGTGTTAAATTGGACACTCAAACACGCTTATTTTCACTCTCATCAATCCCCAAACTTACCCATTGCTCGTTGTAACAACAAATTTTATATTTATGATAAAATAAATACAAGAGAATTAGAATAATAATCCAAAAGGATTAAACTTGATAATTTAGGAAACAATCTCGATCTATCCTCTGATTCTTCTCTCGAACCAACTTGGACTTTAACTGGTTGTGTTGACCGCGCTGATCGTATTGACTGCGCTGATTATGTGTGTTGAGCTGGATCTTCAGTTGAAGTTTGTTCGAACTCGGATTTGGGACCTTATAATGTTACTCCAGATGCGTCGAACCTTTATTTGGATAAAATGTGTTTATTGTGAAAAACACTCGATCTGGGGGCTTAACACCTTAATCTCGGGTCGTATGCTGTTCTTGGCGCGAAGAATGCTGAAGAACTTAGTGCATGAAAAACGCTTGATTTAGGGGGCTTAGCACCTTGATCCCGAATCGTATGTCGTTCTTGACTTAAAGATGCTTGAAGATCTTGAGAAGCGTTGCTCATGTTTCAATCTCTTCAGAGCATTAGCGTCATCGGGTCTATGAATGTGTGTATCTGGAATGAATAGAGGAGGGCTCCTTATATAGGTGAAGGGTGAGGACGCCCCATAAATAACTCTCAGTCTGATTGATCCAGAGCTAATTTGACCTGATTCTGTGGGCTTGGCCTTTCACTTGCTTAGGCTTTAAGTCAGATTTATTTCACTGGATCTAGCCTAATTATATATTATTTACTCATTTATTTTAGGAATAGATTTATTTAAATCACTTAATAAATAAATAATTAATTGATAGTGATTGCATTAATTTGCCACATATTTTCCTTTAATAGGCAATAAAATTCAAGTGCCTACAAATGCCCCCTCGCATTTTGTTCACGGACGCCTTTGTGTTGAAGTGATAATCCATTCTTGATCAACATGATTGAATTTTATTGCTTGCCTCACCAACTTGATATGAATAGCCTGAATTATAACTGAACTTAGCAGAATACTAAGCTGCCTACGTACCTCTTTGAAGAAGATCGTAGTTCAAGGAACATGATTTGGTTTAAAAGGGGGGAGTCGTGCACATTTTATACTTATGCGGGCCAGGAGTAACATGTAGTTTAGGCTCGTGCGTTATGGAGCATTGAACTTGAATTTGTTGACATTTTATACTCGTATCAATGAGTCTTGAATTTGAACTTGTAGACAGTTTATACTTGTGTCAAGGAGCCTTATGTGGATATTTTTCACTCGTGTCGAGGAGTATTGTGTGAACAGTTTTTGCTCGTGCCGAGGAGCTTTATGTGTAGAGAGTTTATTCTCTTCCCAAGGAGATTTTATTTGATGTGTAGATAGTTTATACTCATATCAAGGAGTATCGAACATGTAGAGAGTTTTGTCTCTTCTCAAGGAGATATGATTTGATGTGTGGACAGTTTATACTCATATCAAGGAGTATAGTGTGGATAGTTTTCGCTCGTATCGAGGAGCCTTGAATTTGATTTGTGTTAGATAGTTTAGGCTCGTATCAAGGAGAATGACTTGAAGTTTTTTAGATAGTTTAAGCTCGTATCAAGGAGATAACTTGTAGATAGTTTTATCTCATGTCAAGGAGCATGATGTAGACAGTTTCGCTCGTGTCAGGGAGCATGATATAAACAGTTTTCGCTCGTGTCAAGGAGTTTTGTGTTTAATTTTGTCAAGTGTTCATTGCCCCCAATCTTGGGATGCACTATTTTCTCTTGCTTCAACTTCATTTCTATTAATCTTTATAGAAATTGTAGCCTTTGTTTGTGGTTCCTCTTCCAAGGGTTCATCGAAGGACATGTATTCAAACTCGTAAGAGTCTTGAACAGAGAGTCATTCAATTTCATTTGATGTCAGGCTTAACTCCATGTCGTGAGCTCTTGAAGCCAAATCTTCAAAAGTTTTAGGCCGAATTCCTTGGAGTATGTAGCTAAGATTCCATTGCATCCCTTGAATGCACATTTCTATAGCTTAAGTTTTGGTAGCTTTTCTTTGCAATTGAGGCTTAGACTCCTCCATATATTGATGTAATCAATGACATATTCTTCATCTCTTTGACAAGTATTTGTTAGCTCCATCATGCTAACAGTTCTTCATGTGCTGTAGAAACGGTTGAGAAATTCTTTTTCCATTTGCCCCCAACAGTCATGGTGTTGGCTTTCAAGTCAATGAACCAATCAAAGGCATTTCCTTTCAGAATCGGATGAATTGCCTCACCATATGATCCCCATAGGACCCCGCATCATTGCATGTCGCGACGAAGTGCGCCACATGTTGTCTTGGGTTGCCTTTGCCGTCAAATTGTTGAAACTTGAGAGGTTGGTAGTCAGTTGGCATCCTCAAGTTGTCAATCCTCTTTGTATATGGCTTGGTGTAGGTTGAAGAAGATTTTGAGCTCCCTTCAAACTTGTCTTTTATTGTCTCCAACACGATGTTCTTTAGTTGGTTGACATGAAGCATTTCGTTAGTTGAAACTTGCATTTTTTCCTCATCTGGCTTTTCTTCAGATACATGATGTTTTGTGGAGTCCTCCTCCTCATGTTCATCCTCAACTTGTTTTCCATTTGCACGGCTTGTCTCTGCATTCTCCATTTTCTTCATAAGTTCGGAGATTTTTAAATCTTGAGCTTCCATGTGCTTATTGAGTCCTTCAATGGCTTTTATCATACTTGAGAGTTGTTCCTCAATGGTTATAGCACTCGTCGTCATCACTGCAACTACAATTGAGGCAGATGGTAAACTTGGCATTGAGCAGCTGGAATTATCTTCACCATCTTTATCGCCCTGCAATGGATTATTGAGAGTAATCCCCACCACATGGTTTGTCTTTGAGGAGCCTTCAGGCATACTTCTTGTAAAGTCTTCAACCTTGTCAGTTTGCAACTCTAGAGGTTTTGATGCAATAGGCCTTCTTATTGCAATCTTTAAGGGAGTCATCATTTGAGTCTTCACAGCTTGCAGCACTGAAGGCTTTGAGGTAGATGACCTTTTGATCGCGATCCTAAGAGGAGTCATTATTTGTGCTTGGAGAGAGAAGAGATGAGAGGTAGATATGGTCCCACTGGCGTGCCAAAATTTGTAATAACAAATTTTGTATTTATGATAAAATAAATACAAGAGAATTACAATAATAATCCAAAAGGATTAAACTTGATAATTTAGGAAACAATCTCTATCTATCCTATGATTCATATATCAAACCAATTTAGACTTTGACTGGTTGTGTTGACCATGCTGATTGCGTTGACTGTGCTGACTATGTGTGTTGAGCCGGATCTTCAGTTAAAGCTTGTCCGAACTCGGATTTGGGACCTTATAACGTTACTCCAGAGGTGTCGAACCTTTATTTGGATTAAACATACTTATTATGAAAAACGCTCAATCTGGGTGGCTTAGCACCTTAATCCAGGGTCGTATGCTGTTTTCTTAGCATGAAGAACGCTAAAGAACTTAGTGTATGAAGAACGCTTCATTTAGGGGGCTTAGCATCTTGATCCCGAATCGTATGTCGTTCTTGACTTAAAGATGCTTGAAGATCTTGAGGAGTGTTGCTCGTGTTTCAATCTCTTCAGAGCGTTAGCGTTTTCGGGTCTATGAATGTGTGTATCTGAAATGAATGGAGGAGGGTTCCTTATACAGGCGAAGGGTGGGGATGCCCCATAAATAACTCGCAGTCTGATTGGTCCATGACTGATTTGACCTGATTCTGCGGGCTTGGGCCTTTCACTTGCTCAGGCTTTAAGTCAGACTTATTTGACTGAATCTGGCCTAGTTATCAATTATTTACTTATTTATTTTAGGAATAGATTTATTTAGATCCCTTAATAAATAAATAATTAATTGATAATTATTGCATTAATTTGCCACATATTTTCCTTTAATAGGCAATAAAATTCAAGTGCATACACTCGTCCCGAGGCAACAAAATAAAAATAAAGATAAAGAGAGAGAAAATTAGCGGGGAAACAAGGATTATGACAAATACCCCCTTCAAAATACAATTGTCCTCAACTTAGCTCATGCAACTATTATTACATGTAATAATCAATTCATATCATACAAGATAAGACAATTACCACCAATTCAAATGCTCCATTGACATGTTCTCACGTGAAGTATATATCCTCTTACTCAAGTGTAAAAGATGTACACTTATGGGTTAACGTGTTTACGCTCAAACATAATTCAAGTGCATGCGTAACCATAAGCTTGATCATCGTCTTAACTCTCCTTTTATTTGTAGCTAGCAAATCATGGATCAAAAAGGTCTTTTATTTGGTTATAATGTAGGCTCTTTGGAAAAGGTAGGAAATATATGGATAAATGACTCAAAATTCAGATCGATCAAGCAGCCGTCTCTCTCAATCTTTAATTTTTCCTCATCACCTTCTATTCAAGCACAACATTCTCATCAAACTCTCCCATATTTCTCCTTCAAGCACAACATTTTTTTTTCAATTTTTTCTAGCTCTTCAACTCCATCATTCTCCTTTTTATTTCACCTTTTTTTCTTTTTTTCTTCTAGGTACCAGTTTCGGGCACTACCTCTCGCATCCTCCATATGATACTAGATTTAAGCACTACCCTAGGGTGTTTGTTTTCATGGAGTACTGGATTTAAACACTACTCCAGGAATTTTCCTTTTGATCCTTAAGACTCTTCTTTCATCATCCCTCAAATCGTCACTCTGTTCAATTAAGCTTTATTGTCTATCAAAAGAATGGATTTAAAAAAGCTCAAATGGGCTGACAAAGGATTTAATGAATTCAGGTAAGGAGTGTGGTAAAAGATAAACTATTCAAAGATGGCCTAATTCATTTCCATAATCCGATAGACTAATCTTGAATATTCAAGGAAACTCAAGGCAAGTTCTAAAATACACGCACAAGAACGATACTCACCAGAAAAGAATTATCATGTGATAATATATCATGATCAACAATGCTCAAAATCTTACATGGGTTTTTAACAAGTAACAGAGCACTTTTCATGGTAAGCATTATCCCACAAGTACACATAGAACTTCATATTGCAATATAACTCAAGTACACTTCCTTCATCAATTTCAAAAGTATATGAATTCAGGCACAATTTAAAAATATAAGCTCACATGGATCACAAGCATAAAATCAATCCTTTCGCTCATACTAATTAAAAGCACACATAAAAATTAGAATAAGGAAATGAGGGCACCTGATTTTTCTTCAACTTATGCACGAGCTCCTCGAGTTGTTCAACTCGATCAGGTCAAAGCCTTAGTGTAGAACTCGTCTTGCCACCTAGTTACCTTTTTCTATCTTTAAAACTCAAACACACTTCATCATCATAGGATTCATCAATAATAATATAAGTGAACTATGAGAAAGACTTAATTGACTATATAACCGACTCCACACACTAGAAACACCAACACGACACACTAAACATTAAGTAAGTTGCAAAAAATTGATATACCAACACCAGTTAAAATATTAATATGCCGCAAAAACCAACCTCCTAACAAACAAACAACCAACAAAAGGAAAATTATACCCTTGGTGCTCATAAGACGAGGTAAGTACATCACACCCCCCAAACTTAGTAAAAACGTAAGTTGAAACTAAGTTTGAAATGAGATGTAATTGCCGAAACGTGAGCACTTCAAATTTAATAACTCTTCACTCAAACAAAAGAAATTAAAGGAAGGGACAAGCCCCCAACAGGCACTCTAGTTTAGCGTCGGAGAGTCATGACGGTTTACTGCTTTTTGAACTACTAGATCGAAGGACGGTCTTCTTGCATCCCTCACCTTCAAATACTTTCTTTCCCTTTTCTTGTCTACACTCAGCACCTCACCTTTCTTGGTCATAAGTATATGATCTTCAGAATTACCTTCCTCCCATGGCTATCTAGACACCTCCTTGTCAATTTTCCACTCAAATTTAGAATCATCTTTCTTAGAAAAATCAAGATTAAATAAGTTAGAAATCATATCTATGCTCTTTCATGATTGAGTCATCATGGGCATCTTCATTGCTTGATTGTTCGACTGAAACGGCTGGTTGAATGGACCTTTGGGCAGGACTGCGCAGTATCACAGTTTCGAGCATAACTTTCGCATCCGATCTCCGATTGAGGTGATTCTTGCACGAAAACGATCCTCTCTTCTGTGGCTTTCCTTTAACCCCTTTAGGAGCTGGTTCAACGAAGAACTTGGTCGAACCGACCATCGGCGATCTCCAAAACGTTCCTAGGTGCTTGGTTCGACTTGTGAGAGGTGGTTCAACCAAGGGTCGAACTGGCTTCCTAAAGATCCAGAATCTATTTCTGGCATCATCGGTCCCTCATACTGCATTCCGGACCACAACATGATGGCTCTACACTCTTTTGGGTTCATTATGCCTTGAGATGGGAACTCTCCTTTCTCCAACGTCTGCGTTAGCTAATTCACATTCCCGACCATCTGCCCTATCATCAGAATAAGCTCCTTCAGCCGCTTAGATAAATCTGCATAATTATAATTCTGAGTAGCCTCAAGATGATCAACCCTTGCATCATTCCTAGCCATGTATCGATTGAAGGTATCTTCGACACTCTTTACCTCTTGTTTCTGCCTACTAGGCCTCCTTTGTGTCAAATCTGTAATTTGCTTCTGCTGGGACTCTAATAGCTTGTTGATATTAGCTATACTAGAGACGATCTCATTATCCCTATTTGGCTTCACCTCTTGATGTTCAACTTGTGTTACCTTGCCAAGTACATATGATCCTGTTACTCTCTCCGTAGGCCAATCACGTGAATTCTTAGAGATGTGTTCAAATAACTTTTCTACTTCAAGTGTCGTCTTAGATAACAACGTTCCTCCTGATGATGCATCAATAAGAACACGCGACTCACAATCCAATCCATAGTAGAAAATACTTATGTACTCAGCCTTAGGCATCCCATGCTATGGGCACCGTCTAAGCATGTCTTTAAACCTGTCCCACGCCTCATGAAATTTCTCACCCTGATTTATAACAAATTGGGTGATCTCTTGCCTCATTCTGAAAACCTTTGAGGGTGGCATTGTTGGAGTTCGATCGTAAGGTTAACGTGAATCATTAGGGTTCCATGCAAACTAAAATAACAGAAGCAAATAATCAAATTTTGCATTACCTTTCACAAAGAATAGCTACAGAAAACAACCTCTTAATCTTCTGGTGTAATTCCAAGTAGAATCTTGATGTCGTGTGGGCGACAATCTTCAAGATCTTCTCAATCTATTGTTCCCTTTCCCTCCTCACATTGTTAGGCGTGAAAACTAGGGTTATCGGATAGCTGAGATGACTTATTTATAGGCTACAACAGGGACCAGGAGGAGAAATTAGAGTTGGGCCTCCATTGGGCTTAAGTATCCAAGTCTAGCCCAAGACTTATACTTAATTCCAATAATAATAATATATACTACTAAAATATTATTACTGCACTACCGTTCTAATCCCATAATTACGTTATGGGCTCCTTCTTATTATGAGCCCGTTAGTCTCCCCATGTTTAAGATATATAATGCCTATTAATTAATTAAGTTACTGACAACTCCAATTCATTAATATCTCATCCGAGAGTAGTACCACTCAACCTTATTATCATGCCAGAATTAATCCACTTGCAAGATTTACATGATAAACCTTATGAGCTCCTCAAGGGGACATCATCAACCTATGTCAGACATGGATTCATTCTACAATCAACAGCACACCATAGAGACAGCACTACTTTCCAACTCACCAAGTTTATTGATTTAATTACATGTAAATTTCACCCATTGATGAATCAAAAAAATACATACTGCCTTACGTGTCAAAGTTATTGTATAGGGATTAAGAGCATGAACATCCATAATAACTGAGATCCCAAGTTCTTCTATAAGTCCGTATAAGTCGACGACCTCAAGCTGTCCTACTCAATACACACAAAGCATACTAATGTGTAACTATAATCAAGACAAACTAATACCAAATCACACTATAACCATCCCGATAGATTGTCCCCATCTTCCGCGTGTGTTTGCACAACATATTATATACAGTATAAAGTAAATGGAATTTTGCACAAACATATAAATAAATTATAATATGCAAAACGTTTGATTATATGATTCTCATTTTCAAATGAATTGTTAAAACATTGTTCATACAAAAGCTAGACTTTTAGTATACAATCTAACAATCCCCCACTTATACTAAAAGACTACGCTGCCATATCTGCAGACACGCATCTAATCCACATTCCTTCTACATGCCCATCAAACGCATTCGTTGGAAGGCTCTTAGTAAAAGGATCAGCCAGGTTATCCTCAGATGCAATCTTTGAGACAACGACCTCCCTTCTTTTAATGTTGTCTCTTATCAGGTGATACTTGTGCTCAATATGTTTACTCGCCTTATGTGCTTGTGGTTCCTTCGAGTTTGCTACTGCACCATTGTTATCACAATAAATTGTGATCGCTTTGGGCAAACCAGGAATCACATCCAAGTCCATTAAGAAGTTCTTAAGCCATACTGCTTCTTTAGCTGCCTCAGAGGCTGCTACATATTCAGCTTCCATGGTGGAGTTCGCAACGCATTTCTGATTTACACTTCTCCATATAATGGCTCCTTCTCCAAGAGTAAACAAATAACCCGAGGTGGATTTACTAGCATCCCTATCTGACTGAAAATCCGAATCAGTATAACCCAAAGGTAACAAAGTATCTGCCAAGTAAACCAGTATATAATCCCAAGTCCTTCATAGGTACTTCAAAATATGCTTTAACGCAGTCCAATGCCCTTGTCCTGGATTACTTTGATACCTACTGACCATGCCCACGACATAACAGATATCCAGCCTCGTACATAGCATTGCATACATGATGCTCCCCACTGCCGAAGCATAAGAAACCAACTTCATTTCCTCTATTTTCTATTGTGTCTTTGGACATATTTCCTTAGATAGAGGAATTCCATGTCTGAAAGGTAGAAAACCTTTCTTGGAATCTTGCATGTTAAAACGAGCCAGGATTGTATAGATGTATGAAGCTTGGGATAAGCACAACATTCTTTTCTTGCGATCCCTTATTTTTGATCCCAAGAATTTCTCTAGCTTCTCCTAAGTCCTTCATTTCAAACTGCTTGGAAAGCCATACCCTAACGCCCGACAGTACCTTTACATTGTTTCCAATGAGCAGGATATCATCCACGTAAAGTATAAGAAATACCACTACGTTTTCGTCACACTTCTTGTACACACATGATTCATCCGGACATTGAACGAATCCATATGACTGGATTACTTCATCAAAACGGATGTTCCATGATCTAGAAGCTTTTTTCAATCCATAAATGGACCTATTAAGCTTACACACAAGATGTTCTTGGCCCCTTTCAATGAATCCCTTTGTTTGCTTCATATAGATATTTTCATCAAGACTTCCATTCAGGAAAGCTGTCTTGACATCCATTTGCCATACCTCATAGTCCATATGAACGACAACAGATAAAAGAATCCGGATTGACTTGAGCATGGCAACAGACAAGAAGGTTTCCTCATAATTGATTCCCTATTTCTGAGTATATCCCTTCACAACGAGCCTTGCTTTAAAAACAATATTACTAATCTCCCAAATTTATCATTCGACTGATGATCACTATTTTTTCTAAAATCTAACTTATATCACATGATTTGGGCTTTAAAATTATTTTCTTGTCATGGGCCATCACTTCTAAAGTACAATTGGGCTAGGAGATAGTAAATAATAAAATATTATTAAGAATATGTAAATTTTGGTTTTCCGATTGAACCGCCGGTCCGACCGGTTGAACCTCGAACCGTTGGGGTCACCGGTTTAGTTTCTGGTTCAGTTATAAAAACACTGGTCTAAAATACACTCAGTGGGTTAATTAAAATGATTGCATAGTTAAAAATAAATATACATGCGAAATATACCATTTAATATAACATATGTCAATTTAATACTCCCTCCGTCCACTGTCAATCTATCCATTTTACCATTTTAGGCGGTTCATCCTTAAACTATCCATTTTCCTTTTTGGACTATGGGACCAATACCCTCCACTAATACAAATAAAATATGGGACTCACATCTCCACTAATACAACTACCTACTACATATAAAATAATAATACCCCTTAATTCACGTGTAAAAAGTAAATTGATGCATTGAGGATAGATGAAGGGAGTAAAATAATTTGCACATTGTCGTTCGATAACTCATTTAAAATATTTTAGTTCGAACCGTCGTTCGATAACTTGTGTTAGTTGGTATATGTGCACCAAGTCGTTATCCAATACAAGTGTTAATAGATTTTAAATACTTTTAGTACCGAACAATTGCTCGATAACTTGTGTTAGATGGTATATGTGCACCGAATCATCACCCCACATAGGTATTAGTAGAAAGATCTGTGTCACGTATTTTCTCTACACACAAAATAATCCCAAGTATTAAGGAAGCAATTGTAGCTTAGGCAAGTACCAAGTTAAATATCGAATCCAAAGAACGGAGTATTATCCATTTAATTATAAACTAATTAATTAAAACTAATTGGCAATAAAGGTTTATGAGAATATTAATCGAATAAACCAAAATACTAAAAATTAAAGACAACTAAAATAAAATAAGCACTAGAAGAATTCAAAGTTTAGCCAAGTATGGAGAATAGATAGTCATAAGGTAATCTAGTTTAAACTTTTTAATTTCCATCTCTAGTGTACCAGCCAATTCTGCCCTGAATTCATCGCTTATGCAAGCAAACTTACTCTATAGACACCCCCACTCATGTAACCAAACTTACTCTATATGCAAGTAAATAAGCATGTAAAGACTGGATGTCACCTTGGAATAATAGATCTAATTTCACCATCCTTTCTGTTGGTGTTCGATCGTTTGGTTAACGTGAACTGTTGGGGTTCCATGCAAACTAAATCAGTGGAAGCAAGTATTCAAAGTTCACATTACCTTTAACCAAGGTATGTTGATAAAGAATAACTGTAGAAAACAACCTCTTGATCTTTTGTTGTATTCCCAACTCCAATCTTGACGTCGTGTGGGCAACAATCTTTAAGATCTTCTCAATCTGTTATTCCCTTTCCCTTCTCGTGGTTAGGCGCAATTTTTCATGAGTTACCGGACAGCTGAGATAACTTATTCATAGGCTATAGCAGGGACCAGGAAGAGAAATTAGAGTCGGGCCTCCATTGGGCTTAAGTATCCAATTTAGCCCAAAACTTATACTTAAGTCCAGTAATAATAATATATACCACTAAAATATTATTACTGTACTGCCTTTCCAATCCCAAATTAGTTATGGGCTCCTTCTTATTATGAGCCCGTTAGTCTCCCCATGTTTAAGATATACAATGACCATTAATTAATTAAGTTACTGACAACTCCATTAATTAATATCTCATCCGAGAGTAGTACCACTCAACCTCATTATCATGCCAGAATTAATCCACTTGCAAGATTTACATGATAATCCTTATGAGCTCCTCAAGGGCATATCATCAACCTAAATGGGACACTAATTCCTTCTATAATTGATGAGTGTATAAATTCACGTATTTTGAGCCCTGATTCGTGTGATAATGATGTAAGATTTGATCTTAAGTCAAGATAAATCGAGTTGTATTGTAGAAAGTCATGAATCAGGTGTGTTTGAGTCCATTTGAGTGGATTTTCGAAGGAAAATAGATTAGAAGTGATCGGAATTGGAGAAAGGGTATTGAAGGCACCCAGTTCGACCAAGCAGGGACGTGGTTCGACCAACAACAAAGTGGTTCGACTAGTATCCCTGGTCGAACCAGGTGTATAGAAGCGTCTGGAGTGTGGTTCGACCACGGCACTATAGTTCGACCTAGCACAGTGGTCGAACCAAGTCGAACTAGAAGCAGTTTTCGCAGTTGTAGTTCGACCACGAAGCTTCCGATTTGATATGCCATTCAAGTCGAACCGGCTATCTGCCAGTGCTATACAGGTCAATTCGACCTGTGATTCGACCAGCCTTGATCGGTTCGACCAAGGGTCTTGGTGGAATTGATGCGCTGGATACGTCCGGATCCATATTTTACACCTTCAGTGCGTGTTTTCGCTCAAAAAGCTCATCCTAGGTCCATAAGGAGAGCTCGCAAGTATAAAAGGAAGACCCTATGCAAGGAAAAAGAGAGCCATTCACCACCTTCATTTTACACAACATCCGAAACCTTACCACCATCCACTAAGCTGTGGAGAGAGATTCGTCTGTCAAATCAAGTGAGAACCAAGTGAAGATTTAAGATAGAGAGAGACGCGACGATGCCCGCATCTAGGGTTTACTTCACATCTTAATTTATCTTGTAATTTTCAAGACTATGAGTAAGATCTATCCAACCATCATGATTGTTCTTCGATCAATCATGGGCTAGAACCACTTCGGTAGTTCTAGGGTTTATGAAGGTTTTATGAGTTAATTGAACTTCCATGTGTATACTCCGTACAACACTACTTGTGGTTTATTTTATATAAGATTATTCGTTTTTAATTCATACTCAGAGTTGTTTTGTGCATCATTAATTGTTATTAGAGTCTGAATACATATCTTGATTATGGATTGAGTGCGTTCACTACTGAGTAGGATTCTATGTTATGATTCTAAGTGAAGGGATTTCGAAGTCTCATTAGAACTATCTTATATGAATACTTGTTAGTTGAATCTTATTCGGGTTAATAAGTGGGATAAATAGTATAAGTTCATAGTACCTGTAAAGGGAGATGAGTACTTAGTGCACGGGAAATAATTGATACTGATAGTACCTAGAAAGGGAGGTGCATTATATCTCTTGCTCCAAAGAGATTCACACGTGTCACATGCTTATTTACTTATGTCTATAGAGTAGATTTACATAGTTTAGTGATGCTTCCATACTCCATAAGGCAGAGTCGGATATTGATACACGGAAAGAAAATTAATGATTAAAACTAGATGGCCCGAAGGACTACCTATCTTCTAACTTGTTCACTTTCGTTCAATCTCTACTGCTTATTTATTTTAATTGTTCTTTTAATTACATAGTTATTGGTTGCTTAATCACACAACCATTTTACCAGAATAGTCTTAATAAGTTAGAATATAATTAAATTAATAATAATACGTCATTTGGGTTCGATAATCACTTGGTCACTTATCAAAGCTACAATAGCATTCTTCACACTTGGGGATTAATATTGTGTGTTAAGAAAACGCTCATCAGGTTCTTAGCGCCGTTGCCGGGGACGACATTAATTATTAGTTTAATATTTCTTGTTTAATTGAGAGTATATTATTCTTGTCTTTATTTTCTAACGTTTATTTTTCTTAGATGTATGTTTACTCAATAAAAGGTAGGAGATTTAGAATCCTATAATCCGGAGATTGGAGCATCATCAAGGAAGAAGAAGGGAAAGAAGAAGAAGAAGAATAAGAACGTAGAACCAATGGAGGCTCTCAATTTAGGAGTTGAAGTTGACGAGCTGAATCCGCAAGCAACTGAAGCTGCAACCGAATTTAACTTGGAAGTAGAAACAGTCAACATGGTGGTGAATCTGGATAATCTTGTCATCCGTGAAGTCTTTAAGAACAACGGAGGAGGTAATACAGGGCTGTTAGGAGCAAGAGGGGCCGGAGCTTATTTTGATCTTCAACCTGCTCTGATTAGCGTGATTGAAAGGAGTCCCTTCTCTGGGAGAACCTTTGAAGATCTTTAGAAACATCTGAATAAGATCCTAGGGTATGCAAGTACACAAAAAATGCAGGAGCTCACGAAGATGCGAGGAGGATCATCTTGTATAAGTTCTCACTGAATGAAAAAGCGAGAGATTGGTACGATAATCTTAATACTGCGGAATGTGATACCTGGGAGAAATTGAAAGTAAAATTCTTGGAGCGATACATGCCACCTTCAAAGGTATTTAAGATGAAACAAGAAATCAATAAATTTATGATCCATGGTAATGAGAAGTTTCATGAGGCCTGTGACAGATTCAAGGACATGCTTAGGAAGTGTCCGCAACACGGGCTATCTACAGCTCAATACATCAGTATTTTCTATAGTGGATTGGACTATGATTCTCGAGTTTTACTAGATACTTCATCTAATGGAGTATTGCTTACAAAGTCATCTGTTGAGGCCGAAAAGCTCTTTGAGGATATTTCGATGAATTCAAGAGATTGGCCAACAAATAGAGCGAGAGGCACTTATGTTCCTGGAAAAGTAGCGCAGGTTGAGCACATGATGGTAAAGTCAAGTAGAGAAGATGAGATCGTCTCTAGTTTGGCTAATATCAACAGGTTACTTGAGTCCCAGCAAAAGCAGATTACTGACATAACTCAACGAGTACCAATTATGCAGCAGGATGTGTGTAATGAAGGAGCTAGCCAAGAGGAGATGGAAGAGGCGAACTATGTCATGGGTCAAAGTATTTAAGGAACGAGGTTCCAAAATCAAGAAAATCGGAATTACCAAGGGAACTACAATAATTGTGGTCCCCTGGGTAATTATTAACAACTAAGGAGGCTAGAGTTTTCATGAGGAGATCCTAATACAGCAGTACAACCTCCTGTTGGTGTTGATCCGGGTGTTAAAGTCGAAGAGGGAAAACCTCATTTTGAGGATACGGTGAACAGGTACATGGCAATGAATGATGCAATAGTAGATCATCAAGAGGCCAAGCCTGAAAAGAAAATTGATGCAAATCATGAGGATATCTCTAAGCAAATGAAAGACTTGACGTTGTTGATGGGAGAGATGGCTGGGAGTTTTAACTAATTGACACAAACCGTAGAGAAGGGTAAGTTCCCATCGCAAAGTATAGCGAATCCGAAGCAGTGCTATGCCATCACGTTAAGATCAGGAACACAGTACGAGGGACCGATGATGCCGAAAATGAGTTCTGATGCTCCAGAAGCCTGATTCGACCTCGATTCGACCGACTGATTAGTCATAACTTGTAGTCTGGTTGACCGATTCGAGAATTTATCGAACCACAGGGAGGTAGGCACTAGAACTTAAGCGATCTCACGTTTCTTGTAATTTTATAGAGACAAATCATCACAGTTTGGTTGTAAAATAGATAAATAGTATTTAATAAACTAAACAAGTTAACAAAGATCAACAAACAAGACGAATGAATAGAAAGTGTTTGCCAAATTGAATAAAAGTAAGATCAACAACAATCAAGAAGTGATAATTCTAGGAATTATATATCAAATGCATGTGTTTCATGGATATATGACTAAGGACCAACACTAGTTTCTTCTAAACTTTCTCTCGAAATAAATAGAATGTGAATCCAAATAAGAATTCCAAAATAGCTCAATGGATTGGTTCTCACTCAAACAATTCTAACTAGGTACTAAGTTTAAATGAGAGTTTCTTCACACAATCAATCAACCTCTCGATCAAACCAATCGGATGTCCTATCAAAGGGTTCTAAATCCTAAAGGATATCTCTATCTCTTTAAGACTTATAATGCACATGAGGTGTATGATGAATTGATTCAATGAACTATCCTAAACATATAATTGATTTCTCAATCTAACCACATGCCTATGACAATAAAGCACACAATTTAACAATACAAATCAAGTAATTAACAATCAATGATAGAAAATCATAAATCCAATCAACACATGAATTAAAATACACAGATCCCCAAAATTAACCAACAACTCTCATGTTGCTAATCTCACAAGGGAGATTAGCCTACCATAATCATAAGATCATTAATATAGACATTAAAAACCTTACAAGTCATGATAAACAATTAGGTTTACTACAAAAATTGGATGAAAACTCCCTTGGATTGACTCCAATGGTTATCTCCTTCTTTTCATTGCAATTTTCCCTTCTTCCTTGCTTCTTCTCTTCACTTGGATGGAGAATTTGTGTTGAGATGATGATGGAGTGAATGGATGGATGTAAGTGATGAAGGATGTGGTGTAAAATGAAGGAATTGGTATGTGAGGTGTGTGGGCAGCTGAATTTCAGATCTAATCTCTCAAAATATTAAATGAATTGGTATTTATACCCCTTGGAGACCTTCTAGAAGATGTATGAAAAGTTTTTTGTTTTGGCAACGACACGACTCGTGTGCTGCAGCACTAGTCGAGTCGTGTCAGGGTTTCTCGGTCAAACTTTACTCAAGACGACACACGAGTATTGTGCTGACGCACGGCCAACGGGTGGCCGTGTTGGATGAATTGATGCTGCTACATGGCTCCTCCTTACAGGCTCGTGTTGGTGACATGGGACGTGTGCTTCAACACGGCTCATGCACCCTACACAGGCAGTCGTGTTGCTGCTACCCTATTTCTTCTTCCTTGTTTCATCTTCCATCTCCGTTTTTGCTCCATTTTCACTTGTTTTACATATGATTAAGTTCATTCACACACAATTTCATAAAAACACATAACACCACCAAAATACACATAAATACGGATAAAATAACACGAAAAAGGACCTAAAAAGACACTAAAATTTAGGTGAAAATATCACTCATCACACCCCCAAACTTAAAGTGTTGTTCATCCCCGAACAACGAAAATGATAAAACAAGGGGAGAGAGATTTTTACCTAGGAAAAGACTAAACGAACATAAGTAATAACACATCAATAGCAACAAGAACTACAACTCATGCTAAGTTATCCTACAACATTAGATTCATGACATAAGAAATTAACAAGTTCAATCTAAAGAGAATTAGGTGTAATATAGTCCCTTTTAGTCCAAGCCTCACATAAATTATCAATTTCACTCATCACTCTTTTAAGTAGGGTAAATCAACACTCATCAATCGATTGGTTCGACTAGCTATAGACTTGCTCGTGGACTACATTCACAAACCACCAAAGTTTCAATCAATGATCAAAAAGGTCTTTCATTAAGGATGTAATGATAGGCTCTTTGGTAGGGTAGGAAATATTTAGCTAGAAGTGACTAACACGTGTAAGTAATCAAAGATGTTGCTACTTTCTTCCATTCCTCCACTTTTTTTCTTCCCTTCTTGTCTTTTTCATCATTCAGGCACTAATCATCACTTCACTTTTTCATGTTCAACTATTTTTTTTATGCTCCCTTCTTTTGATTTTTAGTTTCTTGAGCATCTTTGTTGATTCGCTCTTCTTCTTATTTTAAAGGTTGCATATGCATCTTTTGTTCATACTTTTTCCATTTTTTTCTCACTTGTTACCCTTTCCTTTTCTTCTCTTTATTTTTCCTTCCTAGCTATCATCTCCTCAATTACTCACAAAAAAGGATATATATATATATATATATATATATATATATATATATATATATATATATATATATATATATATATATATATATATATATATATATATATATATATATAAAGCTCATGTGGGCAATCAAGGCTTGTAATGTGCTAAATTCATAAGAAATTGGCTTAAAGACTCAAAGTGGTTGACTAGGGATGATGTTAATGGTATGGAAATTTTTGGCAATGATTTTTCATGACAAGGATGGCCTTAAATCATAGAGACTAATCGAATTTGGTCCTATAGTCCTTGAGCAAGTATTTAGTTTATCAATACACAATCGATCCACTCATGAAAAGATATACCATGTATGCATGGTTGATGCTCAAATTCTCACCAGTTTATGCTCGGACTTAAAGAACTTATTACACCACATTCATCTCAAAATTGAATAAGTTAAATAAAATATGTCACAATTCGAAAGTATAAAGATTCTTAATCAAAACTCGTCATCACTTATCACCACAATGTGTCATCACTCACATTCAAAACGACTCACGACATCCCAAAAACAAACCACCAAAAAGATCCCTAATAAGAATAAGAAATACATGCACAACATAAAAGAAAAGACTCACTAAATAAGAAACAAAAAAAAACACAAAACATTCAAGAACAAAAATCACCACATAAAGAAATGAAACACAAAATCCACCCGTCCATGATTAATGAAAGTCACATCTCATCTCATCCTTAATTGAAAAGAAATCCTAAATTACGAAATTAAAACATCCTAAAACAAAACAAATGAAGTATAAAATCCATCACATTCCAAATTAACTAGAAATGAGCTAAAGAAGTGTCGAGCACTAAAAGTACTCCCTTCATTCTCCGATGGGGGAGGTGGTGTCCTCTGGTAAGCTATCCAAGGGTTGTAGGCACGAGGTGAACCCAGAAACTGGAAGTTGAACATCATAGTGAGCATCTCCTCCATGTTGTTTGAGTGGGCACGAGCTTGCTCATCATTATAATCCCTCATACGCTGCCCCGTATGGATCTCCCTCATCATCACATCCTGTCTCTGCTGCTCCTCTCGGAACTCTCTTATCTGATCCCCGTATGACTGCTGAGTCTGCCTAATCTCCCTGACTTCATCTTCTAAAAAGTTCCACCTTGCATTCCCCACTCTGTGTCCCATAAATTGTTGCTGTTGCTGAAACTCCTCCTCTTGGACTTCATCTTCTTCTTGCTCAAATACTGGAGGCTCTGGTGCTTGCTCTTCAAATTCCACATGATGAGGTTGCTCCTCTTCATCTCCTATCTCCATGTTCACTGGCTCAGCTCTCATATTTCTTAGCTCCGGATTCTCTTCTACTCTCATCTGTTGGAGCACTGCTTCTACTCCTTCTCTATTCTGTCTGTAGAAGGCTCTTACAACTGCAGAGTAGTTTTGACTCACCATTGCTAGATTTTGCTGCTTTCTTTGTGAGCTCAGGAGCATGTAGAGAAAATGGAGCTCCTTTATCTTGCCTCAAGCAATACATTTTTCCTATGAACGCTAAGAACTCCATTCTTATGAGCTGTGTGTAAGTGAGCTCCTCACTAACCATCATGTGTGGCATACCTCTAAGGTCGATGCCTAAACCTTGAGCAATCATGGTCACCATTCCTCCAATCATAATTCCTCTAGTATTTTCTCTTTTTGCCACTCTCTCAACATGCTGAATGAAGTGAGTTGCGATGTTCACTCAAAACTCCTGATATAAAGTGTACATGATGTACAACTGTTTCTCGCCAACAGCTCCGCTCTCAAATCTCCCCAGAATGGTATTCGATATAATTTTTTCAAGATATCTCATGTCTGGGTTTCTTATAGCTGTCCCCTTTGAAGAGCTTGGAATGTACTCATCAGGTTCTGCCCTATCGTCAACCAACTTTCTCCACCAGTTTTGTTGATTGAAACCCCCTCCTAGTAGAAAGCTCTGATGACCTCTCATAATCGGACACCCAAAAAATCTATTTATCTCATTCACAAGAATCTTCTCATATAACTCATTGTTTAGTTGAAATGTGATCGAGATAGAAAACTTGTTCCTATCCTTCTGAACCTCTAAGGTGTTCATAAACTCGGCTGTAAGATGGAGGTAAGTGGGAGGTCTCTTGTCGAAGAATTCTTCCATATCCACCCGACGGAACAAGGTCCTCAGATCACCCTCTATCCCAAGACCAGCCATAGTGGCTTGATCCTGAAATCGAGTTGGTCTAATTTTGGGTATAATATATTCCCATCTCAATGCATACTTCTCCCATTCTGTGAACTCAACTCCGAAATTCACAGGGTGTATTTCCTTTATCATCAACTTCTGTCTCAACAATAATGAAGTCCTCATTATGTTTCCTCACTCTTCTTTCAGCCATCTGTAATATTCGACATATTTCAAATTACATTTAACTTCAACTCAAGGTAAAAATATCTCATATTGCTTAGAATCCTCACTAGTTATTCAACTAAGTGTTAATTCTAGCACATATTCAAGCGCACCAACAATATTTTCCAAGGATTTTCACATTTTAATCCAAGCAACTTTAGCAACAATTTATTCAATCAAGTTCAACACCTCAATATTTCCATTCTTTCATGAATTCATCGTCTTTTCAATGGGTACAACTTATATCAACAAAGCTTCATGTACAAGTTTTTTTTTTTAATTCTATTCAAAACTTCACTTAGGCATTTCATCTTACACTTGGCATTCACATTTTTCAAAATGATTTCAACAAGAATCTACAATTCCCTTATGCTCAAATCCTCAACCCCTAAAATATTTCACAACAATACAATCATCATAGAAGCATTATTAATTAATTTGCAACATCACATGCAGTTAATTCAATCACCATCAGAAATCCCCAAATTCAATTTCCTCATGAACCCTAATTTTTACACAATTTCAATCAATCCGACAATTTAACTTGCAATTTTCATGTTTCAAAATCCTAAATATGCTTCAAACATACTATCATCCTAAACCCATGCATGAATTTTGAATTTTACTCCTTCAAATGAAAACTAGGGCACAAGAGATCATACCTGGAGTGTTCTTGAATCAAATGAAAGAAATTGATGTTTAAGCCTTGAGATTCACAGTTAAATCACACAACCTTACCACTCTTTTGATGTTGGTTAATAATTTGTGGAGTTTGGAGATGAAAATACCCGACTGAAATTGTTTGTGCATGAAGGGAATGAATGGCCGTGTTCTAACTGCCGACTTTATAAAAATTGACTCTTAACACAACACGAGTCATGTGCCGTAACACGGTCAAAGGATGGCCGTGTTGCGTGAATTGATGTCACCACACGGCTCCTCCTTACAGGCCCGTGTTGGCGACACGGCTCGAGTCTCGGCACAGGACACGACTCGTTCGATGTGAAACAGCCAAAGGGTAGCCGTGTTGGATGAATTGATGTCGCCACACGGCCACATGTTATAGGGCCGTGTTGGCGACACGGGTCGTGTACCTGCAGCCTTGATTTTTCCAATTTTCAACTTCAAGCCTTGTCTTTCCTCATTTTTATGCTTCCAATACTCCCTATTCATGCTCACAACTCATAAACATCATTAGCTCAACATTAGTTATCAAACACACGGATTATCATCTGCTTCAACACCATCAAAACGGAACAAAAGCACACCGAACTCATGAGAGAAATTTTCAAATTTGCCCAAAAATACAAGAATGTATGCAAACATAAAGTATAACATATCGTACCATACCATATCCCCCCAAACTTAAATTGAAACAAGAGTTTCAAGGTAAGTTTGCAAAAAAATGGTAAGATATACCATTACACATCCATGACTCCTTGTCTCTTCAATACCTCTTCTTCGCATGAGCATCATCCACCTACAAGGCCAAAAAAAAGTAAAACAAAAAAAAGAAATATTTACAAACCTAAACTACTAAAAGGATACGAGCTTTCAAGAGGAGAAGATGTCAACATATACCAACTCCCTTTGAGAGGGAGAATGGTAATGTTTCACCATATGACCATTAACCACAAAAGCATTTCCATCCGATCCTTCAAGCTTTATCGAGTCATCATCTCTCACTTCAATCACCAATTACGGACCGGTCCACTTGGAACGAAGTTTTCGGGGAACAACTTAAGTCTTGAATTGAACAATAGAACTTTATCCCCCGGAATAAACTCTCTTGTTTTGATCCTTTCATCGTGCCATCTTTTGAGCTTCTCTTTCAAAATCCTTTAGCTTGAATAAGCTTCTTCTCTAAACTCTTCCAATTCAACCAATTGGAGACACCTTTTCTTTCCGGATTCTTTCTCATCAAAGTTCAACTTCCGAAGGGCCCATAGTGCCTTATGATCTAACTCCACGGTAAATGACATGCCTTCCCATAAACAAACTTGTACAGAGAAAAACCTAGGGCTGTTTTGTAGGCCGTTCGATAGGCCCAAAGGGCATCATCAAGCTTAGAAGACTAATCCTTTCGATTTTCATTGACCGTCTTCTCAAGTACAAGCTTCACTTGCCTATTTGACACCTCCGCCAACCCATTTGTTTGAGGATGGTAAGGTGTAAAAATCTTACGCTTCACTCCATAGCCATTCAAGAGCTTCTTAATAAGCTTGTTGATGAAGTGAGATCACCCATCACTAATCATGGCCTTTGGCACCCCAAATCTAGCAAAGATATTCTTCTTTAAGAAAGCCTTGACCACTAGAGCATTATTTCTCCTTGTCGGGATTGCTTCCACCCATTTAGAGACATAATCCACTGCAAGCAATATGTAAAGGTAACCATTAGAAGGCGGAAATGGGCCCATGAAGTCCATCCCCCATACATCGAATACCTCAACTTCAAAAATGTTCCTCATGGGCATTTCATCACATTGCCCTATACTTCCAATTCTTTGGCACCTATCACATCCCTTGATGTACTCCTTACAATCCTTGAACAAAGTTGGCCAAAACAACCCCGATTGTAGGATCTTTGCTCCCATCTTTTGAAATCCAAAATGTCCTCCACATGGTGAACTATGGCACATCTCCATGACACTTAACTTCTCCTCCTCCGGGATACACCTCCTTATGATCCCATCCGGACAAATCTTGAACAAAAGAGGATCATCCCACAAGTACTCCTTGACATCATGATAGAACTTCTTCCTTTGAGATTCGGTGAGATGATCCGGCTTGAGGCCACAAGCTAAATAATTTATGAAATCCGCATACCACGGCCTCCAGGTCTCACACAAGGTGTACTTCCTTTGAAAATCAATTTGAAGGATATCTTCATCCGAAAATACATCCGTAATGAACTCCATGGTTTCCTCTTCATCAACATTTTCCAAACGTGACAAGTGGTTGGCTATGACATTTTCAACTCCCTTCTTGTCACGTATCTCTACATCAAACTCCTGCAACAAAAGAACCCAACGAATTAGTCTAGGTTTAGCATATTTCTTACTCATCAAATACCTAATGGCGGCATGATCCGTATAAACAATTATTTTCGTGTCAACTAGGTATGGACAAAATTTTTCAAAAGCATAAACTACGGATAAGAACTCTTTTCCGTTGTTGTGTAATTCTTTTTATTTGCAGTGAACGTCTTTGATGCATAGTAGATCGCTCGAAACTTCTTCTCCCTCACTTGGCCAAGCACCACTCCCAATGCATTGTCACTTGCATCACAATGGAGCTCAAAAGGCTTATTCCAATCAGGAGAGACGAGGATTGGAGATGAAATTAAGGCTTTCTTGAGCACCCTAAAAGCATCAAGACATTCATCATTAAATTCAAACGGAGCATCTTTTTCAACTAATTTACAAAAAGGTTTGGCTATGTTAGAAAAATCTTTTATAAAACGTCGATAGAACCTGGCATGGCCAAGAAATGATCTAACCCCTTTTTTATTTTTTGGTGGAGGAAGATGTTCAATGGCGACAACCTTCGGCCTATCAACTCTCAAACCTTTCTCTGATATATGATGTCCAAGTACTACCCTCTTGAACCATAAAATGGCATTATTCCCAATTCAAGACTAAGTTCGTATCTTGACATCGCTGCAAAACCATGGAAAGATTAGCCAAGCATTTATCAAATGAAGATCTAAATACGGAAAAGTCATCCATAAAAACCTCCATTATATTTTCAATCAATCCCCCAAATATGACCATCATGCAACGTTGAAAGGTAGTGGGGGCATTGCACAACCCAAAAGGCAACTTATAAAAAGCAAACGTGTCATACGGACAAGTAAAAGTTATTTTTTCTTGATCCATGGGGCCTATCATGATTTGGTTGTACCCCGAGTAACCACCTAGAAAACAATAATATTTGTATCTCGCCAACCTATCAAGCATTTGATCAATAAAAGGCAAAGGGAAATGATCTTTATGAGTGTTTTCATTAAGTTTCCTATAATCACAATACACTCTCCAACCTGTTTTCACCCTTGTGGCAAGCTCTTCATCAAATTCCGTTTTAACAATGGTTAATCCCCCTTTCTTAGCCTCAACATGCAAAGGACTTACATGTGGACTATCACTTATGGCATAAACAATATTAGCATCCAACCATTTTAAAACTTCTTTCCTAACAACCTATTGCATAATGGGGTTCAAACGATATTGGGTTGTATACATGGTTTACTCTCATCAATCAACCTAATGTGATGCATACAAATAGTGGGACTTATGCCTTTCAAATCATCAAGACTCCACCCTAAAACACTTTTATGATCTCTAAGTACCCTTAACAATTTATCAATCTCTAGAGGTGAAAGGGATGATGATACAATTACCGAAAAGGTTTTTATTGTCCCCATCCACTTCTTCCTCTTTCTTTTTTATTGCTTTCGTTCTTTGCCATTTCTTTTCAACAACTTCTGACTCAATTGCATCCGTTTCATCATTCTCTTTAGCTTCAACTTCTCCTTCTTCCACAATCTCTTCATCAACCAAGTTTTCCTCATCTCCATTCTTTTCCACATCATCATTTTCCAAAGGCATTGAAGGTCCTTCATAATTAGTTCCGCTCCTCAAGGTAATTGCCTTGCATTATTCTTTTGGATTCACAAAGGTGGTAGAAGGAAATTTTTCTTTCTCATTTGCGCTCAATGCATTAGCAATTTGCTCCACTTGGTACTCCAAGGCTTTGAACCTCTTATCATTAGCTTCATCGACCTTTCTTCTCAATTCATCTTGAGCTCGTCTTATCTCATCTTGAGTTTTATTAGATGCAATCAACTTCTCAGTCAACTCTTCGGTTGTTGCTTTCCCTTCATTGTTTGGTGCTTTAGCTCCCGGATAATACCCCGGAGGATAAGCAACCGCATTACTCGGGTTTGAATAAGAGAAATTATCTTGCCTCCTTTGTTGTTGTGGGTATGAGCTTCCACTTCCTTGATTATTGAAGCCTCCTTACCTTGGTGGATAGTGTCCTTGGTTGTGGTTGAAATTACCTTGGTAATTGTTGTGATAATTACCTTGGTAATTCCTTCCTTGTATGTATTGCACATCCTCCACACGTGGCATTGTCATAGCCCATTGTTCCCCACTTACAACATTCGGAGGTAGCACCCCTTAATCAATTTGGCCTTCAACCATATTAACTCCTTGATTATTCACACCTTGATTCAAGCTCATTTGCCTCATTACCTCCGTCGCTATCATCTCAATACTCTGCATGCTTGGCTCCACACTAGCACTCTTCACACTAAACTGTTGCCCTTGATCGAAGCTCTTAAATCCATAGCATCCACTAACTCTTTCTGATGGCCATTGGTAGACATTTGTAGCAATCTCATCAAAAATTCTTATAGCCCTTTCCAGAGTCACCCCAAGTACGGATCCACCCACCGAAGCATCAACAAGCACTCTTTCACCATTTACCAAACTTAGTAGAAAAATCCCACTTGTTGATTTTTCGGAAAGCTATGTTGTGGACACTTGCGTAACATATCCTTAAACCATTATAACGCTTCATAATAACTCTCTTGAGGCATTTGCTTGAATTGAGTAATCAAGCTATTCATTTGAAGTGTCTTAGAAGACGAAAAATACTTGTTCAAGAATATTTGTGCAAGCTCATCCCATGTGTTGCACGTACCCGGAGTAATGGTAGATAACCATGTTCGAGCACGATCTCTCAATGAAAACGGAAACAATCTCAGCTTAATACAATCCTCGCTCACCCCATTCATCTTTACTGTGTTGACAATCTCAATAAATTGAGCAAGATGAGCATTGGGATCTTCATTCGGGGTTCCACTAAATTGTTGCTCTCGCACCATAGAAATCAAGCCCGCTTTAAATTCAAAGTTGTTGGCATTGATTGGTGGACCCATCATTTGTGACAGTGCCCTTGGCATGAAGAAATCCCGGATCACCCTTAGATCTACTTGAGGTCCTTGATGTACCCGAGGTGGTTGTGGAGGTGCATAAGCATGTTGAAAACCTTGATGAAGCATAGCTTGTTGTACCATTTGTTGAAGCAAAGCTTGATTGTTAAGCCCTCCAAAATTTTGATGAGCTTGTTGAGGAAGATTGGCATTGACTTGGTGTGCTTGTGCGTTGTCTTGCACGTTCACATGTTGTCCGCCTTCCCCATCATGCCCTATCTCCGCACGATTATCACCTTGAAAATTCTCCACTATATCACTATTTTTAGTTTTATTCTCCTTTCTCTTTCTCTGAAAAGTGTGTTCAATCTCTAAATCAATATATTTAACTTGTTTCCCTTTTAACCTTGTTTGCATACACCTTCAAAGATGAGAGAAGTTAGAACAAGATTTTCAAAGCAAATACAAGTAAACAAATAAAAAAAATGTCTCTAGTAAGATTACTCAAAATGATCTTTCTTCAAGCTACTAGAAACCATTGCCTCCCTATCAACGACGCCATTTGATTAGCCATAACTTGTAGCCAGGTTGACCAATTCAAGAATTTATCGAACCACAGGAAGGTAGGTACTAGAGCTTAAGCAATCTCACGTTTCTTGTAATTTTATAGAGATGAATTATCACAGTTTGGTTGTAAAATAGGTAAATAGGATTTAATAAACTAAAAAAGGTAACAAAGATCAATAAACAAGACGAATGAATAGAAAGTGTTTGCCAAATTGAATAAAAGTGAGATCAACAACAATCAAGAAGTGGTAATTCTAGGAATTATTTAACAAATGCATGTGTTTCATGGATATATGACTAAGGACCAACACTAGTTTCTTCTAAACTTGCTCTAAAAATAAATAGAATGTGAATCCAAATAAGAATTCCAAAATAGCTCAATGGATTGGTTATCATTCAAACAATTCCAACTAGGTACTAAGTTTAAATGAGAGTTCCTTCACACAATCAATCAACCTATCGATCAAACCAATCGGATGTCCTATCAAAGGATTCTAAATCCTAAAGGATATCTCTATCTCTTTAAGAATTATAATGCACATGAGGTGTATGATGAATTGATTCAATGAACTATCCTAAATATATAATTGATTTCTTAATCTAACCACATGCCTATGACAATAAATCACACAATTCAACAATACAAATCAAGCAATTAACAATCAATGATAGAAAATCATAAATCCAATCAACACATGAATTAAAATACATAGATCCCAAAATTAACCAACAACTCTCATGTTGCTAATCTCACAAGGGAGATTAGCCTACCATAATCATAAGATCATTAAAATAGACATTAAAAACTTTACAAGTCATGATAAACAATTAGGTTTACTACAAAAATTGGATGAAAATTCCCTTGGATTGGCTCCAATGATTATCTCCTTCCTTTCCTTGCAATTTTCCCTTCTTCCTTGCTTTTTCTCTTCACTTGGATGGAGAATTTATGTTGAGATGATGATGGAGTAAATAGATGGATGAAAGTGATGAAGGATGTGGTGTAAAATGAAGGAATTGGTGTGTGATGTGTGTGGGCAGCTGAATTTCGGATCCAATCTCTCAAAATGTTGAATGAATTAGTATTTATACCCCTTGGAGACCTTCTACAAGATGTATGAAAAGTTTTCTATTTTGGCACCGACACGACTCGTGTGCTGCAGTACGAGTAAAGTCGTGTTAGGGTTTCTCGGTCAAACTTTACTCAAGACGGCACACGAGTCATGTGTTGACACACGGACAATGGGTGACCATGTTAGATGAATTGATGCTGCTACACGGCTCCTCCTTACAGGCCCGTATTGGTGACACGGGGCTTGTGCTGCAACACGGCTCGTGCACCCTACACGGGCAGTCGTGTTGCTGCTGCCCTATTTCTTCTTCCTTGTTTTATCTTCCATCTTTGTTTTTGCTCTGTTTTCACCTGTTTTACATATGATTAAGTTCATTCACACACAATTTCATAAAAACACATAACACCACCAAAATATACATAAATACGGATAAAATAACACAAAAAAGGACCTAAAAAGACATTAAAATCTAGGTGAAAATATCACTTATCACCAACACAGATGGTCGAACCCTACTGAGGAGGTCGAACCAGACACCTGGGCAACCTCAGGAGATCCCAACCGAGCGGTTCGACCACGACTGATTTGGTTTGACCAAACCTGTTGGTCGAACCATGGTCGAACCACCTTGTCCAGAGCACTCTATTTTTCAGAAGCGCAGTTCGACCACGGTCATCATGGTTCGACCAACCCTGTTAGTCGAACTGGCCTGTCCGGGAGAGAAATCACTTTCTGATGCACGGTTCAACCACTACTCGCCTAGTTCGAGTAGCACCCTTGATCGAACCATGATCGAACCACTTCGTTCGGCACTTTTTTTCACATCGAATACTTTACTTGATGTTGATGCTACTCCAGTGCCATCCAAAGAGCAGAATCCTAAGCTTATAGTAGAAAAGAAATAGGAAAGAACAAAGAGTTTGATAGTCGAAAAGGATAAACCGGAGAAGGTTGAATGTGATGAATGAAAGAGTCCCAAAACTAAGATACCTCCTCCGTTTCCTTTCAAGCTAGTCAAGAAGGGATTGGAAGAAAAGTTCAAGAAGTTTTCAGATATCATAAACAAGATAAGCTTGAGCATTCCTTTCTCTGAAGCACTCTTAGAGATGTCATATTATGCCTTCTTCCTAAAGGACATACTTTTGAAGAAGAGAAGCTTGAACAGAATTGAAGCAGTTAACTTGTCTGAGAACAGCAGCTCGATCATACAGAGAAAGCTGCCAGCGAAGTTAAAGGATCCGGGGAGCTTCACTATTCTATGTGAAATTGGGAAGGAGCCTTGTGCGATCTTGGGGCAAGCATCAATTTGATACCCTTGTCGATATTTCAAAGGCTTGGTTTGGGGAGTTAACTCCCACAATGGTTGCTCTACAATTGGCGGATAGGTCTATGACTTTTCCGAAGGGGATGATTGAAGACGTTCTATTGAAAGTAGAGAAACTAGTCTTTCCTGTGGACTTTCTTATACTCGAGATGGAGGATGACAAGGATAATATTCCCCTTATCTTTAGGAGACCATTCCTTGCCACGACAGGAGCTATGATTGATGTTCAAAAGAGTGAGCTAAGGCTGCGTATAGATAAAGAAGAGGTTCGGTTTAACCTTGATAAAGCAATAAAGATGCTAACGGAGATGCAGTGTCACAACATCGATGTGGTGGAGGAGATCGTGAAAGAAGATATGTCTTTGATCCTTTCTAAGAATCCCTTGGAGACATGCTTGATGGAGTCTCTTACTTTTCCCACCACAGAGCTAGATGAGCTCTCCAATGAGGTTTGTATTGATTTTTTGGGAAACCTACTTGCTTTGGGTTATGACAATTATGAATCATAAAGGACCAAGTTTGAAGAGGTGAAGTGGACTAGAAAATACTTGCCTTTGGATAGAGAAAGCACAGCAAAAGAAGAAAAGAAGGAGGAGTTGAAACCACTACCGGAGCACTTGAAATATGCCTATCTAGGTGACAATGAAATATATCCAGTAATTGTATCTTCTTCTCTAACTGATGATCAACTCGATGAGTTATTAGATGTGCTTAGGAAGTATAAGTCTGCAATTGGTTGATCTCTTGATGATTTGAAAGGTATTAGTCCATCATATTACATGCATAAGAAAAAATTATTAGATGAGGCTAAGAGTAGCATTCAGAATCAGCGGAGGGTAAATCCCGCGATTCAAGAAGTGATTAGGAAGCAAATCCTAACATGGTTAGATGTCGGAATTATATATCCAATTAGTGATAGTCCCCATGTGAGTCCATTGCATGTTATAGCTAAGAAGGGGGCATGACTATTGTGAAAGCCGATGATGGCGAGACTCTAGCCACTAGGATTCCTACAGGATGGCGTGTTGGTACTGACTACAGGAAACTGAATGAAATTACATGCAAATACCATTTTCCTCTTCCTTTCATGGATCAAATGCTTGATCGTCTTGCAGGGTATGATTTTTATTATTTCTTGGATGGGTACTCGGGGTATAATCAAATCATGATTTCACCTGAGGGTCAGGAAAAGACTACTTTTACTTGCCCTTATGGAACTTTTGCCTTTAGGAAGATGCCTTTTGGATTGTGTAATGCACCTGCTACATTTCAGCGTTGCATGATGACCATATTTTATGGGTTGATAGAAAAGATCATGGAGGTGTTTATGGATGATTTTTCTATGTTTGGTTCCTCCTTTGATATTGGTTTATCTAACCTATCTACTGTTTTGAAAAGATGTCAAAAAATAATCTTGTTTTGAATTGGGAGAAGTGCCACTTCATGATGAGAGATGGGATTGTTCTTGGATACCATATTTCGGCTAAGGAATTGCAGGTGGATAGAGCAAAGGTGGTGACGATTGAGAAGCTTCCACCACCTATTAATGAAAAAGGAGTGCGGTCCTTCCTTGGACACACATGATTTTATAGTATATTTATCAAAGATTTCTCAAAATACTCCAAACCGTTGTCTCATTTACTTGAAAAGGATGTTCCTTTTATGTTTGATGATGAATGTCTAACAACTTTTCAGGTTTTGAAGGAGGCCCTTATTACTGCACCTATCTTGATCACATCGGATTGGACTCAACCGTTTGTACTTATGTGTGATGCAAGTGATCAAGCACTTGGAGTGGTGCTTGAGCAGATGAATGAGAAGAAGTTCTGCGCCATATACTATGCGAGTAAGACTTTTGATGCAACACAAAGAACATACTGTCACTGAAAAGGAGTTTCTAGCTGTGGTGTATGCATTTAATAAGTTTCGACAGTATTTGGTTGGCATGAAGACCATTGTGTACACGGATCACTCTGCAATTTGTTACTTGATGGAGGAGAAGGAAGTGAAGCCAAGGATCATTAGATGGATCCTTCTTCTGTAAAAATTTGATATGGAGATCTGAGATAAGAAATGTACGGAGAATGTTTTGGTGGATCACCTATCAAGGTTGGAGACAAGGGAGCATTGTGATGATTCTTTTGAATACATAGAGAAGATGTTTCCTGATGAGAAGATCATGGCGGTGTTTGCTGAAGGAGCGGAAAGAGCGTGTGTAGTTGCTGCTCAAGGAGTGGATCCATGGTATGCGGATTATGTCAACTACATTGTCGTAGGAGAAATTCCAAGAGATCTCAATAGGTATCAACTTGCAAAGTTTAAGAGGGATGTTGAGACTTTCATATGGTATGATCCGTTTGTTTACAAGATCTGTACAGATTCTATAGTCCGTAGGTGTGTGCCCGAGATGGAGATGGAGAGTGTTCTTGATTTTTGCCATGCACAACCTAAAGGGGGGCATTTTGGAGCACAAAAGACGGTAGTTAAGGTACTTCAATATGCTCTTTATTGGCCTACTTTGTTTAAAGATTGTGAATCCTATGTGGCGACATGCGATAGATGTCAACAGATGGGAAACATAAGTAGAAGAGATGAGATGCCACTTTAGCCAAGCATTGTTGTAGAGATCTTCGATGTATGGGGAATTTATTTTATGGGGCCATTTTCCCCATCCAATGGATTTCTCTACATCCTTCTTGTTGTGGACTATGCTTCTAAGTGGGTGGAAGCCATTCCTACCGGAATGAATAATTCAAAAACCGTGTTGTCTTTCTTGAAGAAACATATCTTTTGCTCGCTATGGAGTCCCTAGAGCACTTGTAAGCGATGTAGGTTCCCACTTTGTCAACAAGCTACTAGAGAGAGTGCTCAAGGATTACAGTGTTAATCATAGTGTTACTACACCCTATCATCCTCAAGCTAATGGGCAAGCCGAGGTCTCTAACCAACAAGTAAAGCAAATTTTGGAGAAAGTAGTTGGAACTAATAGGAAGGATTGGGCTATGAAGCTCGATGATATTTTTAGGGGTTCTGCACTGCTTACAAGATGGTGCTTGATATGTCACCAGATCAAATTGTCTATGGGAAGCCGTGCCATTTACCCATAGAAATTCAGCATAAAGCTTTTTAGGCATTGAGAAGCTTGAACTTGTGTCTTAAGGATCAAAAGGAGTTGAGGATGACTCAAATCAATCATCTAGATGAGTTCAGGAATCAAGCTTATAAGAATTCAGTGATCTACAAGGAAATAATGAAGAAATGGCATGATTAGAAGATCACTTATAAGGAATTCAAGCAAGGTGATGAGGTATTACTTTTTAACTCTCGTTTGAAGCTCTTTGCAGGAAAATTGAAATCAAAGTAGACAGGACCGTTCATTATCCATAGAGCCTACGAAGGGGGAAGTTTTGAAATAATGGACAAAGACGGAGACATCATAGCAGCGAATGGGCATCGATTGAAGCATTATAAGTCGTCGGATGATGCTTGCGTCGTCTTTGAGGATACCTTGCATTGATTTGGTACCGTTGTGACTCTCCGACGTTAAACAAGAGCATTTGTTCGGGGCCTTCCCTCCTATTTTACTATTTTATTTCATTGGTGTGAGTAAGAAATTTTTATATTTGACGTGCTTACTCATCGAAAATTACATCTTCTTACAAACTTAGTTTCAACTTTAGATTCTACTAAGTTTGGGGGGTGTGATGTACTTACCTCATCGTAGCATGGAGAGTATAATCTTTTCTTTGTAAAGTTTGTTAGGGGAGTTGATTTTTTGCGGTATATTTAAACTTTCACCGATTTAGATTTGTCGATTTTTTCAATTTGCCTAATGTTTAGTGGTGTTTTATTTATTGAGTCGTATGCAGAGTATATGCACATGTTTTATGAGTCTTAATAGTGATTCTCTAGTATAGTTTTTGCTCCGTGTTGGTACCTAATATATTTTTTTTGAGCTTGAAGTTTGCAGGGGACGAAGAATAGTGGATTTCGAAGGAACAGGGGCTCGATTCGGCAAAGGATATAGGTCGAACCGAGCAGCCTAAGTCGAACCATGGACCTGAAAGATCGTTACAGGTCGATTCATGAGGTGGTTCGACCAGAGTTCGACCAAAAGCCCAAGTCGAACCAGCGATCAGAGAGTTTGTTATAGGTCGATTCGACCACACATAGTGCGATTCGACCTGGAGTTCAGGTCGAATCAGCCACCTGAAAGTTCTTAACAGACGGGTTCGACCATGACACTCTTGTTCGACCATAGATTTGGGTCGAACCAAATGCTGAAAATCCTCTAGAAGCTTGATTCAACCACGACAAGGTGATTCAGCCACTTGGTTTGGGTTGAACAGCGTAGGTAAGTAATGTTTTAATGCGATTTTTCATCCCTGTTTCAATCACTTTGCACACCACCCGCACTCAAATCCTCTCCGAACCAAAAATCCTCTATTCCACACTTCGATTTCGCTCTGATTAAACCACTGTTCACACTTCCCACACTCTATTTGTCACGAATTTGGAGCATTCTAGTTGCAAAACTAGAGTTTATCGTCGAATTTGGGGATTCTTCATACTTGCTCATACTAAGCCATGGCTGGATCGAAAGGTATGTTAGCTTGACTCTATTACCCTAGGATTGAAGTTCTATTGCTTGATTTTGAAGTGGGTAAGTTGATTGAACTCATTTTTATGTGCAAATTGAAATTTTGTTTGAAATCTCATATGAACAAGTGATGGGTCCGATTTTAATTGTTGATTTGTTGTTCGACCTTGATGTTTACATGAAATTGATGAGTAATTGAGAAGTGAACTGAAACATGTTGAATTTTGAGTTGAATTGTTGAATTGTTGAATGCATGCTTAAGAAAGTGAAGTGGCTGTTGAAATTGTTGATAGTTTAAGAGTTGAAGATGAAGTGAAATTGAAATAGTATGTGTATGATTCATTGTTGTGAAGCTTTTGACGCATATAGTTTGGAAGCATGCTTGATATGAATTAACTATACTTGTGTAAACTTTAAGTCTTGAGTGGAGTTTCAAGTATAGTTAGTTGAACTAGGTAGGGTTTACTTTTCTTGTTTCCATTTGGTATTGAAGTATTATTTTCTAGGAAAGGGAAAGGAGACGGAGGCCCGATATAAGAAAGGTAAGATAGGCCGTCTCGTGAGGACGAGGTTACAAGGAAGCTAAGGCTTAAGGAGAGGCTGCCTAAGGATTTCAAGATTCAGATGGGAAATTGGGAGGAAATAAAAGATCGAAGAGGCGATATCTGATAAGATTGCTCGAACGAGGTACCAAGATGATGGGGGTATGATAACAATGAATATCCATGAGGATATAATGTGGATGTTTGATCAAGTGGGTATTCGTCACTTCATGGAGCTTAAGAAACCGACGTACTGCGGAAGTGTTGTTTTCAATCATCGTCAAGAAGGGCTCTAGTCCCCTTCCGTATGAGTGTTCGTTTCAGCTGGGAGGTGAGATGAGAACATGATCAGCTGAGGATTCCAACGTGTTGTTTGCAACTCCGATAGGGATTTCCAGGAACAAGAATGGGTATTTCAATGCAAATAACTTTTGGAGAGCTATTTCTGGAGAGGATATGGATTTCAAAACTAAGGATGCTCGTGCGTCTCTAATTCGGAATCCTATTCTTAGATATATGGATCGAGTTTTGGGGAACACAGTGTTCGCCCGGTCTGAAAGAAGTTGCATGTCGAGAGGAGAGTTGTATGCTCTCTGGTGTATGTTGAATGGAGTAAAGTTCAATATGGGGTTGTATCTGATTCAGCAGCTGTACAGATTCAGGAGCTTCACATTTCAGCGAGTGAATATCGGTGGATTGCTCACTTCTGTGGCTGATATGTACCACATGGATTTTACTGGCATTACACCCATCTTGGAGGATCCGAATCTAGTTATGAGTGCATGTGTGAAAATGGGATTTGCTCATCATCGCGATGGAGACTGGTTGTACGCGAGAGGTTCTAAGCCTTTTTCTTTTATGTTTCCATACGATGTAAGAGGTCTGACTACGATCTGGAATGATGATAACAAGTTGATGAATAAGTTGGCGCACGAGGCTATATCTATTACGTCCTTAAGGAGAGGTGATTGGAGGAATGTGGCTCAGATGTACGCTGTCGGGATGTATCAAGAGCTGCAAAGGATTGTAGATGAAGGGCAGCAAGGGCCACAACAGCAGCAGCAGCACGATGAGCATGGTGAGATGCATGGAGCAGATCAGGTTCATCCTGGGATGGATGTTCCGCAGCAGCATGGGATGCCACCACCATCCATTCCAGCAGTGCCACAACAACAATATTGGGACGGTCCTGATGAGTACTTCAGGGAGCAGTTTAGGTTGATGAATGAGCATCTTGCTAACCTAAACAACAATCAGAAGGAGATAAACTGTCAGCTGGGCTTGCTTACCACTAGTTATGCCGCACTTGATATGAGATACACTGTGTTGCAAGCTAACTATGTGGTTATGGATCAGAGATTAGGGGATTTGAATGTTAACTATGAAGCTCTTGATAGGAAGGTGGATACCCTACAAAGAGACTTCGATGATTGGCGTAGGAATGAAGATGATGCTCCGGAGGAGTAGAGGGCACCAGGTTTTTCATCTTATCTGTTTCATCTCATCTCCCTTCTCTTTTTCTCTTTACAGGATGGGTATTTATGGTGTGAGTGGCATGTACGTATATTGAGATTGAATTGAGGTGTGATACTTGATACTTGATGATGGATTGGTTGGAGATACTTGATTTGGATTGTTATGATGGGTTCTTTGCTAAGTATGTTGCATTCGTATTTTCATGTGTTAATTTTGTTGATGAGAAGCATGTTTAACTTGTTAATATGTGGATTTCATAGTGAAATTGATCTTGATTATATGCTATGAGGAGTGTTTAGGAATCTATGTACCCATGTGAGAATTTGAGCCTTATGAAATCATGTTACATCATGCATGATAGTTTATTCTTGTGAAAATCGTTCATATGACCGTATTCTAGAACTTGGCTTGGAGTCTTGTGTGAGACTTATGATTGATAGTTATTAGGACATGATCTTAGGCCATTATTGTTTATTTGAGTCACTAGCCAAAATTTACCTTCCCAAGTAATGTATAAATCATTGGAAGCCCTTTTGAGCATTTACAAGCTTTTTCTTTGGCAAGCCTTGATTAAAAAGCCTTTATTTATCCTTTACTTGAGCCATGTTGAATACCCTATCCATTAGTAGAGAGTTGAGGTAAATAAATACTAGCTTGAATGCGAAGAAGAAAGGAATAAAATTTGGGTTGAGTAGCATAAATTTGAAGAAAAGAAAGAAATGGTAAATCTTGTTAGCGATAGTGCATGAACCCGGTACACCGACTGCTTAGAAGGGTAGTGCCCGAAATTGATACCCTTGTACTTTGAAAAAAAAGAGAAAGATGATGTTGATGCCAAGAAAAAAGAAGAAAAAGTGAATCGCGAAGATCATGAGAATAAGGAGAGAAGAAGCTGTTTGATGAAAAACAAAATTTCAAGGTAATTCTATACTAGTGAATTAGTCACTTTATCTATATTTTCCTACCCTTACCAAAGAGCCAACATTACAACCTAAAAGCAAGTCTTTTGTGATCCTAATAACGAAGTGATTATAACTTGATTTAAGAGACGTTTGTCAAGCTTATGGTTACGCGGGAATATGAATGAAATTGAGCGTATATACTAACCCGTTTAAGTGTACATCTTTTGTACTTAAGAGTGAGAGTAAACACTTATCTTGTGAGCTAGATGACTTAGTGCTCCGAAGTGTATTATATTGAGTGATGTTTTGCGTGAATGAAATATATGATGTGAGTGATACTTGTTTTAAGTTGATAGAGTTGCACGTATAGGTATGACTTGTATTTGGCTAGATGGACTTGTGAAATTTACACTTACTCCTATGTTTTGATTTCGTTGCCTCGGGACGAGCAACATGTTAGTTTGGGGGTTTGACTATGCCAAAATTGTGGAAAGACAACGGATAATCCCCTTTGTCATAGCCCCTCTAGCTCCGTTGTTAACCCGACAATTGTTAAAAGTCAGGACTTTTAACAACGGTGGAAAACCCATTGTCGTAGGTTATTTTTAACAACGGCGTATCCCCGTTGTTGTAGCTATTAAATATCTGTTGTTAAATCTTGTGTTGGTAACAATCATATGTTTAACAACGGAGAAACTCCATTGTCGTTGCCATCTACTACAACGAGTAATCCCCGTTGTTGTATCTAGTTAAGACAACGGGTAATCCCCGTTGTTGTAGCTCCAAATCACCGTTGCTAATCCGAGAGTTGTTAAAGGTACAGACCCTTTAACAACGGTTTTTGACCCAATGTCGCATCTATACTTTTAGAACGGAGTACCCCCGTTGTTGTTTTGGACATCCCCGTTGTTGTATCTAGTTAAGACAACGGGTAATCCCCATCGTTGTAGCTCTAGGTCTCCGTTGTTAATCCGGGAGTTGTTAAAGGTTTCTTACGTTTAACAACGAAATTTTGCCCGTTGTCGTATATTCTTTTTAACAATAGTTTTTCACTGTTGTTGTTAGTTACATCTCTGTTGTCGTAGCTATATTTAACAACAGTATGTGCCCGTTGTCATAGCTTATATCCCTGTTGTTAATAACAAATTTTTAACCTGTTTAAATTTAATACGAAAATAATAAAATTGCCATAATCCTTGATCTTCAATGCAACACAACTAATTTTTACTTCAATTCATTCAAATTTAATTGAACTCCAAATACAAAAACCAACATCAATACATTCAAATATTATAACATCCCAACATCTCTCTCACACCAATACAATTCACCAACAACAATTAAAATACATCATAATATATCCATGATCAACAATATTGTCTTCCCATAAACATAAACCACAAACCGTTTATCATGTGTGTTCCCCATTCCCTCTACACACTTTAGTCTTTTATTAAGGTTGGTAAAGAAGACATAAGCTAAGGTTAGCACAATCGATGTTGTTCTCATTACAAGATATATTACAAAATTACCTCTTCCTACACAAGTCCTTGTCATAGGCTATTGGATGAATGAAGCCCACTCTTTCCGCACTTCATCAATATCCATCTTGTTGTAACTTTTCCAATGAACTATGGAACACAAAAGTAAGCACTTATAACCACAGTATCATGAGAATAATAAAAAAAGAAATATGATAATGCTACTTACAATTGATTGTATCATTTCAATTTTCACTACTCCATCAAATTGCATTAAATCTAACAAGTAGCGAAGCACATAAAAGACACATTGTTTATCGTCAAGTAGCCTTGGCGCCTATGACAAATGTAATGGGTTAAAAAATCATAATATTACATGCTTAAAGAAGTGAAGATAAATAGGTTAAATGAAATCACAAAACTACATTGGAGATGATCGTTAACAAGTTAATAATATATTGATAAAATGATTCATAATTCCTAAAGCTATGAGTTATTTCATTCTAGAATGTGTGCATGAATGAGTTACGGAATTATAATACATTCTCCAAAAGATAGGGACCACTCCATTTAGCTTGAAATGAGCAACAATTAGCTGCCAAATTGTAACTATCATCTTGTGTTATTAAAAGCCCTTTTATCTTATTACATAATCAATTCCTGGTCATGAAGAAAAAACGTTTATGATACCTATCATTTTTATTTATATTTAACAAATCAAATCACTAATTTTCAAATATCTTCATATTCTAAAAATTTAAGTTTATTGCTTTCAGCTTTTCATATTTCATATCAGATATTTTGTAATTGTATAAATCTGAAATAACTGAAGTGATGAGTGAAGTGTTTATGCCAAAATACCTCTGTTGCAGCATCAGTTGTTTTGCAAACAAATGTTGATCCAAGGACATACTCCATAGCAATATCTGCATAGCAACAATAGGTCTAAAGGCTTTATTTCACTTCATTTTGCACAGAAGAAAGCAGATAGACATAATATAAATTACATTGTGCTAATACAGATTCATCCCTATGGACATAAGGATCTAGAATCTCCTTTGTCGTCTTTTGACAATCATCATAGAGTGTAAATAAGAATTATAGAGCAAAGAGAATCATTCTCAGTTTGCAAACTCAAATACATAGTGACACGGGATTTTTTTTTAAATGGAGACTTAAGTGAAATAATGTGGGAACATTATACCTTAATAAATGGGCATCTTCCCCACAGTTCTTTTCTAATCTTTGATAGTCTCACCTGTGCACAAATTTGAGTATGTAAATGACTGGTATATAATGAATTTCACAAATTGTACATGTATTTTGCAAGAAAAAATAGGAAATATTTATAAGTAACTTTTGCCATGTGAGCAGCCTGCTCAAGTTGCTAAATTTAAATCTATTATTCTGTCACAATTTAAATGGTGCTACCCCCCAAAAAAAAAAAGCTTAAGGAGAACTACAGGATTGTCTTATGATGTAATGTTTTCTTCACACTCAGGATTATTTTCCTTGAAATTTTTTATATAATAATAGTATTCCATGTTTGAATAACTTACCTCTTATAAATAAATTTATGCAGATAATTTTTATATTTCAAGTTAGGAATGGCTAAGTGAAGAGGATAGTATCATAGTTAAATAAAATTTCAAGCAGGAGTAGATATTCTAGTTATAGAAGAAAATTCAGGAAATACTACATAAACTTCAGCATTCAACTTAATGAGAGCATACTTAAGGAACTCGTGGTAAACTGTTGTTAATATTCCAAATTTCATTTGCTTTTATCTCGCCCTTCTCAATTAGGAAATCTGCTAGAAGTGAGAGTAAATAGAAAGACATTAGCATACACTTAAAATGTATCTAAAAACCCCAAGGCTAAAATGCAGAACATGCAAAAAGTAAAGAAAACAAGAGACATGATGCAATTCATTAAAATTCTCACTACATTTCCTGCCAATTCATCTACGTTATCAGTATTTCTAAAAAGTCATAGACCAGCCAACACAAGATTACCTGCTTAAAAACATTACAAAAAAGCAAAACTTTAGTAGTAGCGTCTTATTCAGCAAATATATGAGCATCTTCTTTCATCTTATGTTTATGTTTTACCCTTATTAAAATCTGTAAATGAAACCAAATACATTGAATACAGAGATAAACAACTAAACAAGGGTAGATTTAGGGACAAATCCATTTCTAGTAAGTCCTACATGATGCACATATATGATGGAAAAGCAAAACATAATTGGCAAAAAGAAACCATCGCAAACTTTGGGTTCGTATTCCTTAATGTCTTGACAGACACTGTAAAAAAAGAAATCACAATGAGCAAGTAAACATAAGCTTCATACTTACTGAAAAAAGATCAGAGGTCTTAAACTCATAAAAAAATAGTTAAAACTCTTATATTACATTACATGCACAGTTTATAGAAGATAATAACTAAGTAAAAAACATTACTCAAATGTATAATGTATCGTGGGATAGCCCAAAATTATGAACTCCATTTGACACTGTTACAAGATTGCAAACTCAAACTCAAGGGCAAGTTATTTTGAAACCAAGGACAGTGGTGCAGATTCTGAAATTATTCATGCCCAGAGTCTGTTTTAAACCAAAAACTGATTTAATTGGGAATGAATTTGGCTTCATTGAATGTATCATTGGAAAGCCATGAAAGCTAGTTTCTAAGGAATTTTAAAATTTGAAATTTGGAGTTTTCAGTTAAAAGTTATGGTCAAATTACGAAAGAGTGAAGTCCACTCCGGAATCTTGTATTTGGTCCAAATAACATAACAATTAAGACACAAACTTTGCAGGTGAGTAAGAACATATCATGTAAGAGTGATTCCATAGTCATAATGAGTTGTGAGGATTTGATTAACAATTGTAGAACACTATAAATATAAAGTGAGGGACCCCTGCACGTAAGAGCAGAATTAAAATGTGCAATGTGAAACAAACAAAATTAATTTCCATTTCCAACTTATGCTCAAGAAAGGAGATGGTACAAAAGTCTGTAGAAAATTTAATAAAGTAGGACAATATCATCATTTAAGCAGGGTATAATTCCAAATAAAATTAGAGAAATGATTTGAAGCAAGAAAAAAATCTATACCATGCAAGTTCTATGTCTCAGAATTAGGATTGCAAGTACTCAACTTGAAGCAAGCTGCAAATGATTTGAAGACTATTAGAGAAATGCTGAAACAAAAAAAAGTATTTAACTTAGAGAACCAAAAATTTTTAAGACCATAAGGAAGAATGCAAGAACTTCACGCCAGCTCTAAGGAACTCCATTGTGTCAAACAAATCACAGAATCTAACTATTTTCTCAACATTCCTTACATCATGTGTCATTTATGCACAAAACTATATATGAAACTGGGATAAATAATAATTATTGAACCTATAAGATTTTAGTAAGAAAAATATACATATCAATCCAAGAAAGACTACAAAAATCCATCACTCAAACCACTTCTAAGAAGATAATTTGCTTCTATATACAATCCATAATCTAATGTACCACAAGATAACACCCATAAAGAAACCAATTACAAACTTTGCATAAGCTGCATTTTTATATTTCTTTTTTACCATGCTTACAAATCAGTAGTTTGTGATAGCAGTGGCAAAAAATTAATAGTGCTATGGGGTACAGGCAGTGGGAAATATGTATATACTCACTCCATCTAAATACTATCAATATTTTTTTTAAAAACTTACCTTTTCAAATTCAATGTCATTATAGGAAGCGACAAAATTTAATTGACAGCAATGTCTTTGGGATAGAGTGAACTGTGTGAACATGTATTCTAAACAGAAATGGCTTTTATTTTTCAAATTATTGTTAAATCATTCAATTGGAAGAAAGTGGATTTCAAGGTATTATTCGAAAAGGAGTGTTGAGGCTTACATTTTATATTGGACCAAATGATATCACATCAATGTGAGAGGAAAAAAATTGGGGATATCCCTCCTAGTATATATGCTGTCATATGACCGTTGCAAGGGAATGGCAGAAACTCTTATATCTACTTGGTAGCAACAAACAAATGGATGTATGTGGCTTTTAACTAAAGAATCATAGGCAACTTTCATTATCATTTCATTCATTTAAACGGTGCCCATTCCTACTACATTAATATGAATCTTTAATATATTAAAGTTGGAAATCTGAATTCTGAAAAGGTGTATGCATGACTAATTAATCAAACTTGTACTAAGTTGGAATCATGATCAAGTCACATTATTAACCCACTCTACAAATTCTCAAGACCACCAATTATCATTCACATATTTTATCATCTAAACAACTCCATAATCACTTATCTACATTACGTATTAAAATTCGAGAAAACAAATTAGACAATAGCAGCTTGATAATTTTACAGATTGATAATTTTACAACACAGAAGAATTGTAGGGATACCTTTTGGCGAGAGAAGTGAAGAGATAAGTGAGGAGTGAGATGCGTGTAGGAGCAATCTGAAAACTGAAACGAAGTAAGAATAAGCAGAGAAAGTTTAGAAAACTTACGTAAATGCAATGCAGAAGGGAAGAATTGTTGGACATAAATACCATTCACAATAGCAGCTCCTCGACTCTCCGGCGCTAAGAATCTTAGAGAAATAGTGAGGGCGAGCAGTGTTAGGAAGAATTAATCGCGATTTTACGTTGTGAGTCGTCAGCCGTGCACCGTCAATCACTTTTTCAGCGCGATTCAGGCACCGTGGGTCATCGGCCATTGCTGGTAGGGCATGGTAATCCTCGCGTAGGCCCATAACGGGTAGGGCAGGGTGAGTCGGCTGTCGTCGTAGTAGCTAGGGCAAGAGGAAGAATAGAGAATTATTTCCAAGTACTGTATAAATAATTTCCTATTTAATTTAATTCAAAAATAAATTAAAATGATAAGAAAATCGATTAACAACGGACTTACAACAACGGAAAGAATAATCCGTTGTTAATGCGCGCTTTTTTCAACCTATTACTACGGGGATTCATTTTCAACCATTTTTTGCACTTTTAACAATGAGTTTTCAATACTCCGTTGTTAATCTACCATTATTAATCCAGAGTTTTGGTATAATTCACGTGTTTTGAGCCCTGATTCATGTGATAATGATGTAAGATTTGATCTTAAGTCAAGATAAATCGAGTTGTATTGTAGAAAGTCATGAATCAGGTGTGTTGAGTCCATTTTAGTAGATTTTCGAAGGAAAACAAATTAGAAGTGATCGAAACTAGAAAAAGGGTGTTGAAGGAACCCGATTTGACCAAGCAGGGACGTGGTTCGACCAACATCCCTAGTTGAACTAGGTGTAGAAAAGCATCAGGAGTGTGGTTCGACCATGAAGCTTCCGGTTCAATATGCCATTCGAGTCGAACTGGCTATCTGCCAGTGCTGTACAGGTCAATTTGACCTGTTATTCGACCAGCCTTGATCGGTTCGACCAGGGGTCTTTGCGCTGGATACATCCAAATCCGTATTTTTACACCTTCAGTGCGTGTTTTCGCTGAAAAAGCCCATCCTAGGTCCGTAAGGAGAGCTCGCAAGTATAAAAGGAAGACCCTACGCAAGGGAAAAGAGAGTCATTCACCACCTTATTCTACACAATATCTAAAACCTTACCACCATCCACGGAGCTGTGGAGAGAGATTCATCTGTCGAATCAAGTGAGAACCAAGTGAAGATTCAAGACAGAGAGAGACGCGACGGCGCCCGCATCTAGGGTTTACTTTGCATCTTAATTTATCTTGTAATTTTCAAGACTATGGGTGAGATCTATCCAACCACCATGATTGTTCTTCGATCAATCATAGACTAGAACCGCTTCGGTAGTTCTAAGGTTTATGAAGGTTTTGTAACTTAATTGAACTTCCGTGTGTAAACTCCGTACAATACTACTTGTGATTTATTTTATATAAGATTATGCATTTTTAATTGATACTCAGAGTTGTTTTGTGTATCATTAATTGTTATGTAGAGTCTAAATACATATCTTGATTATTGATTGAGTGCGTTCACTGCTGAGCAGGATTCTATGTTATGATTCTAAATGAAGGGATTCCGAAGTCTCATTAGAACTATCTTATATGAATACTTGTTAATTAAATCTTATTCGGGTAAATAAGTAGGATAAAGAGTATAACTTCATAGTATCTATAAAGGGAGATCATATCGGGTTTGAGTACTTAGTGCACGGGAAATAATTGATACTTATAGTACCTAGAAAGGGGGTGCGTTATATCTCTTGTTCCAAAGAGATTCACACATGTCACACGCTTATTTAGTTGTGTCTATAAAGTAGAATTGAATGGTTTAGTGATGCTTCCATACTCCACAAGGCAGAGTCGGACATTAAACGGAAGGAAAATTAATGAGTAAAACTGGATGGCCCGAAGGACTACCTATCTTCTCACTTGTTCACTTTCGTTCAATCTCTACTGCTTATTTATTTTAATTGTTCTTTTAATTACTTAGTTTGTGGTTGCTTAATCACACAACTATTTTGCCAAAATAGTCTTAATAAGTTAGAATATTAATACGTCCTTTGAGTTTGATAATCACTTGATCGCTTATCAAAGCTACAATAGCATCCTTCACACTTGGGGATTAATATTTTGTGTTGAGAAAACACTCATAAACAATCAACTGCGCACCATAGACACAACACTACTTCCCAACTCACCGAGTTTGTTGATTTAATACTTATAAATCTCACCCATCCATGAAACAAAGAAATACATACCACCTTATGTGTCGAGGTTATTGTATAGGGATTAAGAGAACGAACATCCATAATAAGAGAGATCAAGTTCTTCTATATAGACAGTACAAGTCAAACGATCTCAAGCGGTCCTACTCAATACACACAAAGCATATTAGTGTGATTTTATAGTCAAGACAAACTAATACCAAATCACACTACAACCATCCCGATAGATTATCAGCGTCTATCTCGATTGTGAGCATCTGTTTATACTTTATAAGGAAACCGATAATATGATCTTCTGCGTGTTGTCGCACAACATATTATCTACAGTATAAAGTAAGTGGACTTTTGCACAAACATATAAATAAATTATGATATGCAAAACTTTTGATCATATGATTCTCATTTTCAAATAAATTATTAAAACATTGTTCATACAAAATCTAGACTTTTAGTATACAATCTAACAATCTCCCACTTATATTAAAAGACTACGCTGCAATATCTGCTGACACGCATCTAATCCCCATTCTTTCTACATGCCCATAAAACGCTTTTCCTGGAAGACTCTTAGTAAAGGATCAGCCAGGTTATCCTTAGATGTAATCTTAGCGATAATGACCTCTCCTATTTTAACGATGTCTCGTATCAGACGGTACTTGCGCTCAATGTATTTATTTGCCTTATGGGCTCGTGGTTCCTTCGAGTTTGCTACTGCACCATTGTTATCACAATAAATTGTGATCACTTTGGGAAAACCAGGAATCACATTGATGAGAGTGTAAATTCACATAATTTGAGTGTCGATTCTTGTGATAATGATGTGTGATTTGATCTTAAGTCAAGATAAATCGAGATATGTAGTGGAAAGTATGAATCAGGTGCGTGTGAGGCTGTTTGAGCAGATTTTTGAAGGAAAACAAGATAGATGTGCTCGGAACCAGAGAAGGGGTGTTTTAGGCACCCGATTCAACCAAATGAGAGGTGGTTTGACCAGTACCCATGGTCAAACCATGGGCCTGGAGGTTGTTTCAGAGTGGTTCGACCACGACTTTGTGGTTCGACCAGGCATGGTGGTCGAACTGTGGTCGAATCAAAAGCCTGAAGATTTGCAAAACACGGTTTGACCACGAAGCTTCTGGTTCAGCCGGTGGTTCAGGTCGAACCAAACAGCTGCCAATACATTACAGGTTGGTTCGACTAGGCCATGAGTGGTTCGACCAAGAGCCTTGGTCGAACCAATGCATGAGAAGATTTTGGATTCGTTTTTTTACACCTTCAGTACGTGTTTTCACTCAAAAAACCCATCCAAGGTCCATAAGGAGAGCTTACAAGTATAAAAGGAAGACCCTACGCTGTAGAAAAAGGGACGATTCACCACCTTCATTCTATACAACATCTGAAACCCTACACCATCCTAAGGAGCTGTGGAGAGAGATTCGTCTATCGAATTAAGTGAGAACCAAGTGAAGATTCAAGACTGAGAGAGACACGATGACACCCGCATCTAGGGTTCACTTCACATCTTAATTTATCTTGTAATTTTCAAGACTATGGGTAAGATCTATCCAACCACCATGATTTTTCTTCGATCAATAATGGGCTAGAACCGCTTCGGTAGTTCTAGGGTTTATGAAGGTTTTATGAGTTAATTGAACTTCTGTGTGTATACTCCGTACAACACTACTTGTATTTTATTTTATATAAGACTATGCCTTTTTAATTCATACTCAGAGTTGTTTTATGCATCATTAATTATTATGTAAAGTCTGAATACATATCTTTATTGATTGAGTGCGTTCATTGCTGAGCAGGATTATATATTATGATTCTAAGTGAGGGGACTCCGAAGTCTCATTAGAACTATCTTATATAAATACTTGTTAATTGAATCTTATTTAGGTTAATAAGTAGGACAAAGAGAATGACTTCATAGCACCTATAAAGGGAGATCATATCAGGTTAGAGTACTATTGAGAGTGAAAATAATCATTTTTACTGTTCAATCTAACACCTTGTTGATGAGAATTGTTATCATATATTAGCACAAGTATCTTATATTCAATATATTTGAGAAAAAGGCTTGAGGTTTTTATTGTGTTTTAGGTGAAAAAAGGATCAAAAGTGCAAAGTTGGAGAAAATGTGCAATTTGTGCAATGATGCTAAAAAACACACGTCCAACTTGTATAATTTTTCTGTATTTATATGGAGCTCAGAATTGAAAGTTTGATATATGGTTGGAAAACCACAGAAGAGAAGGTCGTTTTGGCATAAAGAGCACATCAATCGGAGTCAAAACGAGAAAGTTATGATCAAAATGGTGACGCCACGCAAGCTGTACCTGCTCAGCACGGATGTTCCACTTTGCATGACTTGTTACACATTCACATTTTATACTTTTGGGGAAATCTTATATGGATAGAAAGAAAAGGAAAAGAGGATCATGTGAGCATAAAAATCACTAAAATAGGAATTTAAAAGAGGAAGTTATGCTCAAACTCGTGAAGTCGCACAGCTGCCAGCGAGAATTTTTGGGAATTTACGAAAACTTTTGAAAATTTCCGAAAATTACATATTTCTTGGAGCACAATTAATCTCCTTATCATATAATCTTCCATGATTTACCCATATCTTCTATATTTTTATTTAATTCCCTTCTCACACCTATATATATTTTACATCATTGGAATTGATTGGAGGGAGCCACATCCATCCTACTACACCCCACAAGGGGGGGGGGGGGATCACCCTCCATCCATCATCCACATCCTTTCTTCCATCCATCCATCACTTTGAAGATTCGTCTGTGGAATCAAGAGGAGAACTAAAAGGAGAATTCAAGATGGAGAAGGATGCGACGTCGCCACATCTAAGGTTTATTTCATTTCCTAATTTATCTTGTAATTTTCCAGACATCCGGGTAAGATCTATCCAACACCCATGAGTTCTTCGTAACATCATGGGCTAGAGCCTTTTTGGTAGAACTAGGGTTGTGAAGGTTTTTACGAATTAATTGAACTTTCCTGTGTAAACTCTGTACAACACTACTTGTGAATTTTTTTTATATATGATTGTGATTTCTTAATCCATATTCACGGTCGTTTTGTGCTTCTTCAATTGGTATGTAGAGTCTGAATATATGTCGGTTGTAGATTGAGTGCGTTCACCACTGAACAGGATTCCATGTTATGATTCTAAGTGAGGGGACTCCGAAGCTTCATTAGAACTATCATATATGAATAATTATTAATTGAATTGAATTCGGGTTATTAAATAGGATAAAGAGGATAATTTTATAGTACCTATAAAGGGAGATCATATCGGGTTAGAGTACTAATTAGCCAGAAAAATAATTGATATTGATAGTACCTAGAAAGGGGGGTTAAATTATTTCTCTTGCACCAAGGTTATTCACACGTGTTACACACATGTTTACTTGTGTCTATAGAGTATATATGCATGGTTTAGTGATGCGCCCATATTCCACAAGGCAGAGTCGGACAACAACACACGAAAATAAGATTAATGAGTGAAACTGGATTATCCTAGACCTACCTATTCTCATACTTGATCCACTTTCGTATTCTTCTAGTGTTATTTATTTTATTTGTTATTTTAATAAATTGTTTAGTAGTTGATAATCAAACCTCAAACTGAATTTCCTTTCGTCTTAATTAATTTAGTTAATAATTAAATTGATAATACGCCATCCTTTGGGTTCGACAATTCACTTGGTCGCTTGCTTAAGCTGCAACTGATATCCTTAATACTTGGGGATTAATTTTGCGTGCAAAGAAAACGCGCATCAAGTTCTTGGCGCCGTTGCCAGGGACAGCTGCTATTATTGATTTTATTATTTCTAGTTGATTAAGACTTTTTTCCGTCATGACTCTCCAACGTTAAATATGAGCGCCTGTTGGGGGCTTGTCCCTTCAGTTTTATTGCTTTATTATTTCTTTCGTGTTAGTGAGAAATTTTTATATTTAAGGTGCTTACTAATTGACAATTACATCTCGTTGCAAACTTAGTTTCGACTTACATTTTACTAAGTTTGGGGGGGTGATGTTCTTACCTCATTGAAGCACCAAGAGTATAATCTTTTCTTTGTAATGTATTCTAGGGAAGTTGATTTTTTGCGGTATGTTGAAACTTTAATCGGTTTTGATGTGTCGATTTTTTGCAATTTGCCTAGTGTTCAATGGTGTGTCTAGTGTGTGGAGTCAATTAGATAATCAATTGAGTCTTTCTTATAGTTCTCCTATATTATTATTGATGAATCTTTGATGATGAGGTGTGCTTGAGCTTTGATGATAGAAACAGATAAACTGAGGCTTTTACCTGATTGAGTTAAACAACTCGAGGAGCTCGTGCGTACGTTGAAGAGAAATCAGGTGCCCTCGTGTTCTTATTCTAATTTTTATGTGTGCTTTTAAATTCATGGAGTGGAAGGATTGAGTTTATATTTTTGGTGATCTATGTGAGCTTATATTGTTTAAATTATGCCTAAAATTCATATGCTTTTGAAATTGATGAAGGAAGTGTACTCGAATTATATTGTGGTATGACGTTCTATGTGTACTTGTGGGATGTTGCTTACCATGAAAGGTGCTCTGTTACTTGTTAAAAACCCATGTTAGATTTGAGCCTCGTTGATCATGTTACATAATCACATGATATTTCTTTTCTAGTGAGTATCATTCGTGTGCGTGTATTCTAAAACTTGCCTTGAGTCTTCTTGAATATTCAAGATTAGTCTAGCGGATGGTAGAAATGATATTTGGCCATCTTAGCTATTTAGCCCATTTTTCCCATATACTTTACCTAAATTCATTAAATTCCTTGTCCTAAATTCATTAAATTCCTTGTCAGCCCATTTGAACCTTTTTAAATCCATTCTTTTGATAGCCAATAAAGCTTAATTGAAGAGAGTGGTGATTTGAGGGATGATGAAGGAGGAATCTTAAGGATAAAAATGAAAATTCCTGGAGTAGTGCTCAAATCTAGTACTACATGGAAACAAATACCCTAGGGTAGTGCTTAAATCTAGTACCCTATGGAGGATGTGAGAGGTAGTGCCCGAAACTGGTACCTCAAAAAATAAAAAGAAAGAAAAAAAAGGTGAAGAAAATGAGAATGATGGAGTTGAAGAGCTAGAAAAGTTGAAAAAAAATATGTTGTGCTTGAAGGAGAAAGATGGGAGAGTTTGAAGAGAATGTTGTGCTTGATTGAAGTGATGAGGAAGAATGAAAGATCGAGAGAGACTGCAGCTTGATTGATCCGAGTTTTGAATCACTTATCCATATATTTTCCCCCTATTCCAAAGAGACTACATTACAACCAATAAAAGACCTTTTTGATCCATGATTTGTTAGCTACAAGTAAAAGGAGAGTTTGAAATAATAGGCAAGCTTATGGTTACGCATGCACTTGAATTGAATTTGAGTGTAAATATCTAAACTCATAAGTGTACATCTTTTACACTTGAGTGGAGTGATATATACTTCCCATGAGAACATGTAAATGGTGCATTTGAATTGGTGGTGATTGTCTTATCTTATATGCTGTGAATTGATTATTACATGTAATGAGAGTTGCTTGACTTAAGTTTAGGTCAATTGTATTTTGAATGGGGTATGAGTCGTAGTCCTTGTTTCCCCGCTAATTTTCTTACTCTCTCTTTCTTTTTATCTTTATTTTGTTGCCTCGGGACGAGCAACGAGTAAGTTTGGGGGATTGTTGAGAGTGAAAATAAGCGTGTTTTAGTGTCCAATCTAACACCTTGTTGATGAGAATTATTGTCATATATTAGCACAAGTATCTTATATTCAATATATTTGAGAAAAAGGTGCACTTGAGGTGTTTTGTTGTATTTTAGGTGGAAAAAGGATCAAAAGTGCAAAGTTGGAGAAAATGTGCAATTTGTCCAATGATGCTGAAAAACACACGTCCAAATTGTGTAATTTTTATGTATTTTCCTGGAGCTCTAAATTGGAATTTTGATATATGGTCGGAAAGCCACATAAGAGAGGGTCGTTTTGGTATAAAGAACACATCAATCGGAGTCAAAACGAGAAAGTTATGATCAAAATGGTGACGCCGCGCAAGGTGTTCCTGCTCAGCACAGATATGCCATTTTGCATGACTTGTTACACATTCAAATTTTATACTTTTGGTGAGATCTTTTTATGGATAGAAAGCCATGGAAAATAGAATCGTGTGAGCATAAAAATCACTAAAATCGGAATTTAGACGAGGAAGTTATGCGCAAACTCGTGAAGTCGCGCAGCTGCCATCGAGAATTTTCTAGAATTTTCGAAAATTTCCGAAAATTACTTATTTATTGGAGCACAATTAATCTCCTTATCACATAATCCTCCATGATTGACCCATATCTTTTATATCTTTATTTAATTCACTTCTCACACCTATATATATTTTACATCATTGGAATTGATTGGAGGGAGCCACATCCATTCTACTACACCCCACAAGGGGGATCACCCCCAACCATCATCCACATCTTTTCCTTCATCCATCCATCACTTTGAAGATTCATCTGTGGAATCAAGAGGAGAACTAAGAGGAGAATTCAAGATGGAGAAGGACGCGACGTCGCCACATCTAGGGTTTATTTTATTTTTTAATTTATCTTGTAATTTTTCAGACATCCGGGTAAGATCTATCCAACACCCATGTGTTCTTCGTAACATCATGGGCTAGAGCCTTTTTGGTAGAACTAGGGTTGTGAAGGTTTTTACGAATTAATTGAACTTTCGTGTGTAAACTCTGTACAACACTAGTTGTGGATTTATTTTATGTATGATTGTGCTTTCTTAATCCATATTCACGGTCGTTTTGTGCATCTTCAATTGGTATATAGAGTTTGAATATATGTCTTGGTTGTAGATTGAGTGCGTTCACCGCTGAACAAGATTCCATTTTATGATTCTAAGTGAGGGGACTCCAAAGCTTCATTAGAACTATCATATATGAATACTTATTAATTGAATTGAATTCAGGTTATTAAGTAGGATAAAGATGATAATTTTATAGTACCTATAAAGGGAGATGATATCGGGTTAGAGTACCAATTGGTCAGGGAAATAATTGATATTGATAGTACCTAGAAAGGGGGGTGAAATTATATCTCTTGCTCCAAGGTTATTCACACGTGTTACACACATGTTTATTTGTGTCTATAGAGTAAATATGCATGGTTTAGTGATGTGATCATATTTCACAAGGTAGAGTCGGACATCAACACACGAAAGGAAGATTAATGAGTGAAACTGGATTATCCTAGACCTACCTATTCTCCTACTTGATCCACTTTTGTATTCTTCTAGTGTTATTTATTTTATTTGTTATTTTAATTAATTGTTTAGTAGTTGATAATCAAACCTCAAACTGAATTGCCTTTCGTCTTAATTAATTTAGTTAATAATTAAATTGATAATACACTGTCCTTTGGGTTTGATAATTCACTTGGTAGCTTAAGCTGCAACTGATACCCTTAATAATTGGGGATTAATTTTGCGTGCAAAAATAACGCGCATCAAGTACTTAGTGCACGAGAAATAACAGATACTGATAGTTCCTAGAAAGGAGGGTGAATTATATCTCTTGCTCCAAGGATATTCACACGTGTTACACGCTTATTTACTTGTGTCTATAGAGTAGATTTGCATGGTTTAGTGATGCGTTCATTGATGAGTGATATTTTCACCTAGATTTTAGTGCATTTTATATCTGTTTTTGTATTATTTTACCCATATTTATTGTTATTTTTTGTGTTTTGTATTTTTATTAAAATGTGTGTAAATGAGCTTAAACCTATGATTTTCAATTTGGAGTTGAAATGAGGGAGAACTAGCTAAAACAGTGAAGAAAACATGGTAGCAGCAACACGGCTACCAATGTCAGGCGCACGAGTCGTGTTGCAGCACACGACCCGTATAGCCGACACGGGCCTGTAAGGAAAAGCCGTGCGGGAACATCAATTCACCCAACACGGCCACCTTGTGGTTGTGTTGCAGAGCACGACTCGTGTTATGTAAAAAGCTGCTAAAAATTTCAGAACCTTCTAGAAGCTTCCCAAAGGGTATAAATACCCAATACTTCAATATTTGATGTGATTTGTCGAAGGGTTTCACTCCTACACCTAGATCACTCACCATTTCCTCCATTTTACACAATCATCTTCATCCATTCTTCATCCATCCATCCACACTTGATCTCCTCCATCAAATCCACCATCCAAGTGATCAAGGAAGCAAGGGAGAGTGAGATCACAAAAAGAAGAAGATCTCCATTAAAGACCTTCAAAGGGGAATCTAATTCTAATTTTGTGATTTTCTTTATAGTTGATCATGGTTTGTAAGGATTTTAATGTCTATGTTAAATTTCTTGTAACTATGAGAGGCTAATCTCCTTTGTGAGATTAACTCCATGATTGGTGTTGGATAATTTAGTTTTTATGCAAATTGATTTTAATCTTGAATGGGCTTTGTGTTATTTCTATCATTAATTGTTGATTGCTTGATGTACATGATGATTTGTGTGATTAATTGTCATGGGCATGTTATTAGATTGAGAAATCAATTATGTGTTTAGGATAGTTCATTGAATCATTTCATCATACACTTTATGTGTATTAATTTAGAATGAGATAGAGAAATCCTTCTAGATTTAGAACCCTTTGATAGAACATTTGATTAGCTTAATTGAGAGGTTAGTTGATTAAATGAGGAGACACAAACCATTAGTAAATTCATAGTACCTTAAAAGGAAATATTGCCTATGATTTAGTATCTAATTAGGGAACTCATAGAGTAATTAATATCTAGCGGAAGGTGTTTGCTATGGTCTCGATCCTATGTGTGTTTAGGAGCCTTATTGAGGGCCTACATCCTATCCATCTTGAGAGAGAGCTTAGATGATATTAGTGATCGCTCCTATGCCTTGTCCATGAGAGATTATAAATAATTGCATAATTACTTTATTATCTATGCCATGATTGTTGTTAATCTCATCCTTGCATCATTTGAAACCCTTTCATTTATCTCTTTATTCCTTTTATCCTTCATTTCTTGCATTGCATTTCTTTGCATGCTTATCTATCCTCCTTTTCGATCGTCCTTATAAAATCATGATAAACTTAAGATCGCTTAAACTCTAGTACTTGCTCCCTGTGATTCGATAAATTCTTTAATTTGTCATCCCGACTACAAACTGGCTAATCAAATGGCGCCGTTGCCGGGGAGGTAACGGTCATTAGTAGTTTGACGAAGGATTGTTTAGAGTGGTCTTAATAAGGACATTTATTTTTATTTTTGCATCTTATATTTGCTTTTGAAAATTTTGTTCAAATTTTTCTTTCTCTTGTATGTACATACCTTGAGAAGGAAGAAGAAGGAGAACAAGCCCAAAAATATGAGCTACATGGATATTCTTCGAGATATGGTGAATAAAAATCCTCTTCCCAATGTGAACACACAAGGAAATTTTCAAGAATTTCAAATGCCCAATAGTGAGTCTATTTTGCAACCGGATTTTGGAGTACAAGATATGCAATTCCAACAACAAGGTTATGAGAATTTTGGAGTCCCTCATCAAATGCATCATCAAGTATACCCTCAAGGTGTGGAAGTTGTTTTTCAAGAAAATTTTTCTAGAAATCAAGAAGGAAATCAACCACAACTATGGGAAAATTTTCAAGACTCCAACACCTCTTATTCCGCCCAACGTGACTACCAAGAAAAGCTTAGAGATGAGTTTATTGAAAAAATTATGGAGCACATGGAGAAGGAGAGGAAGTGTAATGAAGCGTGGATGGATCGAATGGGAAATTGGTGTGAAATGGTGACAAGTGCAATCGTAGCATTCGGTGCTAGATTGGATTCCATTGAGCACCAAGTAAATCAAGTTGTGTACACCGAGAAAAGACTTCAAGAAGAGAACAACAAGCCTTCTACCTCTGAAATGAATCTATGCATGGCCATTAAAGATCGGAAAGAGGATAGTTTAAGGGTTGATGAGGTTACGAAGGACAAGAGAGAAAGAGTTCCTAAGTGGGTAAAAGCCAAAGAGTTGAAAGACGAGTTGAAGGGGGAATTCGATAGATTTGTCGAATTTCTTGAAGAGATGGTAGAGAAAGTCAAGATTCAAAATCGAGAAGAGATTCACGCCTTTATGGAAGAAAAGAAGCCTCCGGAAACTAAGATCATGGATTCTACTCCCTACAAGCCAAAACCTTCTCATTCTATTGAAATCTCAAATTCTCTTAAGAACTTTCATGATTTTATTGATAAAAATTTGTTTGGCGATTGTAGAAAAAAGGTTGCGAGAGGTAACCAACACTTGTTGATGCCCGAATTCTTACCGGGGGATGTGGTGGAAGTTTAAAATTCATATAAAGCCCCATGAAAAAAGTGGAACAAGTGGAAAGGGCCATTCCTTGTGAAGAATGCCTTCGGAGAATAATTGCTTGAGCTATTTAACAAGAAGGGAAACATTCTTGTGGTTGAACGTGAGGGCACAAGGCACTATTTCAAGAAAAAATCTATGATAGTGCCTAAGGACTATTCAAGACCACCATGAGCTAAAGACTATCATCCGGCTTGAAGACGTTAAACTTAGCGCTCGATGGGAGGCAACCCATCATTATCTTTATTATTTTATTTAGTGCTTTAAATATGGTTGATGGATTTGATATGGTTTTGCATTTTTGTATGTAGGTTGATTGTGCTCGTGAGGAAGATACGTGTTGAAGACACGAAGGGTGCTTAATTTGAAGTGTGTAAGTACATCACACCACTTTTTGCAAATTTAACTCGAAACTCTTGTTTCAATTTAAGTTTTGGTGGATATGGCGTGGTGTGAATTACTTTGCTTGAAGGCATATACTTTTCGTATTTTTGAGCTAATTCTGAATTTTTCTCATGAGTATTGGTTGGATTTTGGTATGACTGGTTGTGTTGAAGTGCATGTGAATCCATATTTTTAAAGAAATTGTTGAACTAATGGTGTTTGATGAGTCTTTGAGCATAAATGAAGGGTATTGGAAGCATCATGGAGCTTGGAGCTAACGCTTTCATTATCAAATGCCTATTGAGGGAGTACTCTACACCTTATCACTTTTAGTTGCTTAACATATTTTGATTTGAATTGATGCGATTAACATGCTACTTTATGTGTTATGTTTTGGAAGGTTTGCTTTTTGTAATTTAGGATTTCATTTTCAATCAAGATGGGGATGTTTGTGAGCTTAATTGATTATGGATGATAGGAATGTGGGCTTTATTGTTAATGATGGTGATTTTTATTTTTGCATGTTATGTATTTTTGTTTTGTTTCTTGTTTGTTAAGTCCTTATTTTATGTTTTATGTGTTTTCGTATTCTTGTCTATGGTTGTTTGGTGGTTTGTTTTTGGGATGTTGTGAGTCATTTTTGAACAACGAGTGATGACATGTTGTTGTGATAAGTGATGATAAGTTATGATTAAAAATCTCTACACTTTCGAATTGTGACATGTTTTATTTAACTTATTCAATTTTGAGATGAATATGGTGTAACAAGTTCCTTAAGGTTCGAGTATAATCTTGTGAGAATTTGAGCCTCAACCGTGCATACATGGTATTTTTTCATGAGTGGATCGGTTGTGTTAGATAAGCTAGAACTTGCTCAAGGACTATAGGAACGAGCCCGATTTGTGGAGATTAATGAAATGATCTAAGGCCATCCTTATTATTATAGTCATTGCCATATATTTCCCTACCATGAACATCATCCCTAGTCAACCACTTTGAGCCTAAGCATATTTTTTGTGAATTTAGCACATTACAAGCCATGATTACCCACTTAAAGCCTTATATATATACCCTTTGTGTGGGTGATTGAGGAGGTGGTAGCTAGAAAGGATAGATTGAATAACAAGAGAAGAAAAGGAAATGGTAAACAAGTAAGAAAAAGGATGAAAGAGTACAAACAAGAGTGAACATGCAACCTCAAAATAAGAAAAAGAGCAAAGTACCAACAATATGCTTAAGTACTTAAAAGTCCAAAGAAGGAAGCATGAATCAAAAGAAGCTCAATCTAAGGAAAGTTGATGATTAGTGCTTGTGATTACCAAAGTTGAGAAATGAAGAAAGATAATTTAAAGAATGGAAGAAAGTAGCTACCTCTTCGATTACTTACACTTGATTAGTCACTTGTATCCATATTCTTCATACCCTACCAAAGAGCCTATCATTACATCCTTAATTAAAGACCTTTTTGATCACTAATGTAAACTTTGGTGGTTTGTGAATGTAGTCCACGAGCAAGCTTATAGCGAGTCGAGCCAATCGATTGATGAGTGTTGTTACCTTACTTGAAAGAGTGTTGAGTGAAATTGATAACCTATGTGAGGCTTGGACTAAAAAGGGACTATGTTACACTTTGTTCTCATGTGATTGAACTTGTTAATTTTTCATGTTATGAGTTTAATATTGTAGGATGACTTAACGTAAATTGTAATTCTTATTACTATCGATGTATTATTACTTATGTTCGTTTAGCCTTTTCCTAGGTGAAAATCTCACCCTTTGGTTTATCATTTTCGTTGTTCGGGGACGCACAACACTTTAAGTTTGGGGGTGTGATGAGTGATATTTTCACCTAGATTTTAGTGCCATTTTATATCCGTTTTCGTATTATTTTACTCGTATTTATGTGTTATTTGGTTGTGTTTTGTATTTTTATTGAAATGTGTGTAAATGAGCTTAAACCTATGATTTTCAGGCGCATGGCAGCACGGCTGCCCGTGTCAGGTGCACGAGTCGTGTTGCAGCACACGGCCTGTGTAGCCAACACGGGCCTGTAAGGGGAAGCCGTGCGGGAACATCAATTCACCCAACACGGCCACCTTATGGCCGTGTTGCAGAGCACGACTCGTGTTGTGTAAAAAGCTGCTAAAAATTCAAGAACCTTCTAGAAGCTTCCCAATGGGTATAAATACCCAATATTTCAACATTAGATCAGATTTTTTCGAAGGGTTTCACTCCTACACCTAGATCACACACCATTTCCTTCATTTTACACAATCATCTTCATCCTTTCTTCATACATCCATCCACACTTGATCTCCTCCATCAAATCCACCATCCAAGTGATCAAGGAAGCAAGGGAGAGTGAGATCACAAGAAGAAGAAGAAGATCTCCATTGAAGACCTTCAAATGGGGAATCTAATTCTAATTTTGTGATTTTCTTTATAGTTGATCATGGTTTATAAGGATTTTAATGTCTATATTGAATTTCTTGTAACTATGAGAGGCTAATCTCCTTTGTGAGATTAGCTCCATGATTGGTGTTGAATAATTTAATTTTTATGCAAATTGATTTTAATCTTGAATTGGCTTTGTGTTATTTCTATCATTAATTGTTGATTGCTTGATGTATATGATGATTTGTGTGATTAATTGTCATGGACATGTGATTAGATTGAGAAATCAATTATGTGTTTAGGATAGTTCATTGAATTATTTCATCATACACTTCATGTCCATTAATTTAGAATGAGATAGAGATATCCTTCTAGATTTAGAACCCTTTGATAGAACATTTGATTAGCTTAATCGAGAGGTTAGTTGATTAAATGAGGAGACACAAACTATTAGTAAATTCATAGTACCTTAAAAGGGAATATTGCCTATGATTTACTACATAATTTGGGAACTCATAGAGTAATTAGTACCGAGTGGGAGGTGTTTGCTATGGTCTCGATCCTATGTGCGTTTTGGAGCGTTATTGAGGGCCTACATCCTATCCATCTCGAGAAAGAGCTTAGGTGGTATTAGTGATCGCTCCTATGCCTTGTCCATGAGAGATTAGAACTAATTGCATAATTACTTTATTATCTATGCCATGATTGTTGTTAATCTCATCCTTGCATCATTTGAAACCCATTCATTTATCTCTTCATTCCTTTTATCCTTCATTTCTTGCATTGCATTTCTTTTCATGCTTATATATCCTCCTTTTCGATCGTCCTTATAAAATCACGATAAACTTGAGATCGCTTAAACTCTAGTACCTTCCTCCCTATGGTTCGATAAATTCTTTAATTGGTCATCCCGACTACAAAATGGCTAATCAAATGTGTGTAAAACTAGACAGCAAAAAGGACTACCTAACTTCTCACTTATTCACTTTCGTTTAATCTCTACTACTTGTTTATTTAATAGCTATTTTAATTATTTGTTTATTAGTTACCTAATTCATCACAACTATATTGCCAGTTTAGTCTTAATAAGTTAGATTATAATTAAATTGATAATAATACTTCCTTTGGGTTCGATAATCACTTGGTCGCTTATCAAAGCTACAATAGCATCCTTCACACTTAGGAATTAATATTGTGTGTTTAGAAAACACTCATCAAGTTCATGGCCCCGTTGCCTAGGATGGCATTAAATATTAATTTATTATTTCTAGTTTAATTGAGATTACTTTATTCTTGTCTTTATTTTCTAACGCTTATTTTTCTTAGGTGTATGAACACTAGATCAAAGGTGGGAGAGTTAGCACCTTTTAATTCAGAGATCGGTGCATTGTCGAAGAAGAAAAAGAAGAACAAGAACAAGAATAGGAATGTGGAACCAACTGAAGCTCTTAATTTAGGAGGTGAAGTTGACGAGCTGAACTCGTAAGAAATTGAAGCTGCAATCAGAGACAAGTCGGAAGCAAAAGCAGTCAACATGGCAGTGAATCCTGATAATCTTGCCATCCGTGAAGTCTTTAAGAACAACAGAGGAAGCAACTTGGGGCTGTTAGGAGCAAGAGTGGCCGATGCAGATTTTGATCTTCACCCTGCTCTGATCAGCATGATAGAAATGAGTCCCTTCTCTGGGGGGAACCTTTGAGGATCCTCAACAGCATCTGAATAAATTCCTGGGATATGCAGACACACAAAAAAGCGCAGGGAATCATGAGGATGTAAGGAAGATTATTTTGTTTAAATTTTCGCTTACTGAAAGGGCGAGAGATTGGTATGATACTCTTAATGCTGCTGAATGCACTACCTGGGAGCAATTGAAATTGAAGTTCTAAGAGAGATACATGCCACCTTCCAAGGTCTTTAAGAAGAAACAAGACATCAATCAATTTGCTATCGGGAGTGGAGAGAAATTTCATAAGGCTTGGGACAGATTTAAGGACATGCTTAGAAGGTGTCCACAGCATGGATTGTCAAAAGCTCAGTATATTAGTATATTCTACAATGGATTAGATTGTTATTCTCGAGTGTTACTGGATGCTTCTTCGAATGGAGCACTACTTACAAAGTCATCCATTGAGACCGAAAAGCTCTTTGAGGATATTTCGATGAATTCAAGAGATTGACCAACTGATAGAGAAGAGGCACTTATGTTCTTGAAAAAAAGCACAAGTTGAGCACACTACGGTTAAGTCAAGTAGAGAAGATGAGATAGTCTCTAGCTTGACTTATATCAACAAGTTAGTTGAGTTTCAGCAAAAGCATATTACTGACATAGCTCAGCTAGTACCAAGTATGCATCAGGATGTTGGTTATGAAGGAGCTAGACAAGAGGAATTAGAAGAGACAAACTTTGCCATGGGTCAAATTATTCAAGGAACGAGGTTCCAAAATCAAGAAAACTGGAACTACCAAGGGAATTTCAATAATCGTGGTCCCCCTAGTAATTATCTACAACCAAGGAGGTCGGAGTTTTCATGGAGTAATCCTAATACAGCAGAATAACCTCTTGTTGGTGTTGATCCGATTGCTAAGGTCGAAGTGGAAAAACCTGGTTTTGAGGATACGGTGAACAGGTACATGGCAAGGAATGATGCAAGAGTGGATCGTCTAGAAGCGAAGTTAAAGGCAAAAATTAATGCAAATCATGAGGATGTATCTAAGCAATTGAAGGACTTGATGTTGTTGATGGGGCAGATGGCCGGGAATGTTAATCAATTAATGCAAACTGTGGAGAACGAAAAGTTCCCATCTCAGAGTATAACAAACCTGAAGTAGTGCAACACCATCAAATTGAGGTTTGGAATGCAGTATGAGGGACCGATGATGCCGAAAATGAATTCTGATGCTCCAGGAGCTCAATTCGACAAGGATTCTACCAAGCCAGTAGGTCGAACCACATTCTGGAGGTCAAAACAAGCACCTGGGCAACCTCTGGAGCATCCAGAAGGCCGGTTTGACCACACCACAGTGGTTCAACCAACCCTGAAGGTCGAACCAAGGTCGAACCAGCCTGTCCGCGACCCTCAGTTTTTTTCAAAGTCAGGTTCGACTAACACCACAGTGGTTCGACCAACCTATACGAGAGAGAACGCACTTTCTGAAGCACGATTTGACCACTACACACCTGATTCGATCATCACTCAAGGTCAAACTGAGATCGAACCACCTCGTTCGATACCATTTTCCACATGTAATGCTTTACCTGATGTTAATTACTCTAATGCCATCCCAAGGGCAGAATACTGAGCTTATATTGGAAAAGAAATGGAAAAGAGCAAAGAGATTGAGAGCAGAGAAAGTTAAAGCAGGGAAGGTTGAACGTGATGAATGGGGGGTTCCCAAGACAAAGATACCTCATCTGTTTCCTTTCAAGCTAGTCAAGAAGGGATTGGAAGAAAAGTTTAAGAAGTTTACATATATCATAAACAAGATAAGCTTGAGCATTCCTTTCTCTGAAGTAATCTTAGAGATGCCACACTATGCCCACTTTCTTAAGGATATCTATTGAAGAAGAAAAGCTTGAACATAATTGAAATGGTAAATTTGTCTGAGAACTACAGCTCGATCATATAGAGGAAGTTGACAGCTAAGTTAAAGAATCCGGGAAGCTTCACTATTCTATGTGAGATTGGAAAGGGGGCCGGCATGACAAGCCTTGTGCGATCTTGGGGCAAGCATCAATTTGATGCCATTGTCAATATTTCAAAGGCTTGATTTGGGGGAGTTAACTCCCACATCATTGGCTCTACAATTGACGGATAGGTCTATGACTTTTTTGAAGGGTGTTATTGAAGTTGTTCTTGCGAAAGTAGAGAAACTGGTCTTTCCTGTGGACTTTCTAGTGCTCGAGATGGAAGATGACAAGGACATTGTCTCTCTCATCTCAGAGAGACCACTCCTTGCCACAGCTGGAGCGATGATTGATGTTCAAAAGGGTGAACTAAGGCTGCGGATGGATAAAGAAGAGGTTCTATTCAACCTTGATAAAGCAATGAAGATGCCGATGTATACGTAGTATCATAGCATTGATGTGGTGAGGAGATAGTGAAGGAAGATATCTCCTTGATCCTTTAAAAGGATCCATTGGAGACATGCTTGGCGGAGTCTCTTATTTTTCCCACCACAGAGCTAGATGAGATCTCTAATGAGGTATGTATTGAATTTCTTGAAAATCTACTTGCTTTGGGTGATGACAGGTATGAATAAAAAAACCAATTTTGAAGAGGTGAAGTGGACTAGAAAGCACTTGCCTTTGGATAGGGAGAGCACAGCAAAAGAAGAGAAGAAAGAGGAGTTGAAACTGCTACCGGAACACTTAAAGTATGCATATCTAGGTGACAATGAAAAATATTTGGTAATTGTATCTTCTTCTCTAACTGATGATCAACTTGATGAGTTATTAGATGTGCTTAGGAAGTATAAGTCTGCGATTGGTTGGTCTCTAGATGATTTAAAAGGTATAAATCCTTCGTATTGCATGCGTAAGATATGATTGTTAGATGAGGCTAAGAGTAGCATTTAGAATCAGCGGAGGGTGAATCCTGCTATTCAAGAAGTGATTAGGAAGCAAATCCTAACATGACTAGATGCAGGAATTATATATCCAATTAGTGATAGTCCCCATATGAGTCCATTACATGTTGTAGCTAAAAATAGGGGCATGACTATTGTGAAAGTCGATGATGGCGAAACTTTAGCCACTAGGATTCCTACGGGATGGCGTGTGTAATAATTACAAGAAACTGAATGAAAATACATGCAAAGACCATTTCCCTCTTCCTATCATGTATCAAATGCTTGATCGTCTTGCAAGGTATGAATTTTATTATTTCTTGGATGGGTACTTTCTTGGATGGGTACTCGGGGTATAATTAAATAATGGTTGCACCCGAGGACCAAGAAAAGACTACTTTTACTTGCCCTTATGGAACTTTTGCCTTTAGGATTATGCCTTTTGGACTATGTAATGCACCTGCTACATTTCAGCGCTGCATGATGGCCATATTTGATGGGTTGATAGAAAAGATCATAGAGGTGTTTATGGATGATTTTTCTATATTTGGTTCTTTCTTTGATATTTGTTTATCTAACTTATCTACTGTTTTGAAGAGATGCCAAGAAACTAATCTTGTCTTGAATTGGGAGAAGTGCCACTTCATGTTGAGAGATGGGATTGTTCTTGGGCACCATATTTGGCTAAGGGATTGCAGGTGGATAGAGCAAAGGTGGTGGCAATTCAGATTCTTCCACCACCTACTAATGAGAAGGGAGTGCTGTCATTCCTCGGACACGTAGGATTTTATTGAAGATTTATCAAAGACTTCTCAAAATACTCCAAACCATTGTCTCACTTACTTGAAAAGGATGTTCCTTTTATTTTTTATGATGAATGTCTATTAGCTTTTTAGGTTTTGAAAGAGGCACTTATTACTGCACCTATCTTGATAACAGCGGATTGGACTCAGCCGTTTGTACTTATGAGTGATGCAAGTGATTTAGCACTTGGAGTTGTGCTTGGGCAGATGAGAGAGAAGAAATTCTGCGCCATCTACTATGCGAGTAAGACTTTTGATGTAGCACAAAAGAACTACACTGTTACTGAAAATGAGTTTCTAGCTGTTGTGTATGCATTCAATAAGTTTTGACAGTATTTGATTGGCATGAAGACTATTGTGTACACGGATCATTCTGCGATCCAGTACTTGATGGAGAAGAAGGAAGCAAAGCCAAGGATCATTAGATGGGTCCTTCTTCTGCAAAAGTTTGATATGGAGATCCGGGATAAGAAAGGTACAGAAAATGTATTGGCGGATCACCTATCAAAGTTGGAGATAAGGGAGCATTGTGATGGTTCTTTTGATTATATAGAGGAGATGTTCCCTAATGAAAAGATAATGGCGGTGTTTGAAGAAAGAGCGGAGAGAGCTTGTGTAGTAGCTGCTGAAGGAATGGATCCATGGTACGCGGATTATGTCAATTACATTGCCGTAGGAGAAATTCTGAGAGATCTCAACAGGTATCAACTTGCGAAGTTTAAAAGAGATGTTGAGACTTTTATATGGTATGATCCATTCATCTACAAGATTTGTACGGATTCTATCGTCCGTAGGTGTGTGCCCGAGATGGAGATGGAAAGTGTTCTTGATTTTTGCCATGCACAACCTAACGGGGGAATTTTGAGCTCAAAAGACTGCAGCGAAGGTACTTCAATCTGCTCTTTATTGGCCTACTTTGTTTAAAGATTGGGAATCCTATGTGGCAACATGCGATAGATGTCAAAGGATGGGAAACATAAGTAGAAGAGATGAAATACCACTTCAGCCGAGCATTGTTGTTGAAATCTTCGATGTATGGGAAATCGATTTTATGGGGACGTTTCCCCCATCTAATGGATTTCTCTACATCCTTCTAGAAGTGGATTATGTTTCTAAGTGGTGGAAGTCATTCCTACTCACATGAATGATTCATAGACCGTGTTGTCTTTCTTGAAAAAATATATCTTTGCCCGTTATGGAGTTCCTAGGGCACTTGTAAGTGATGGAGGTTCCCACTTCGTCAATAAGCTCCATGAGAGGGTTCTCAAGAAATATGGTGTTAAGCATAGGGTTACTACACCCTATCATCCTCAAGCTAATGGGCAAGCTGAAGTCTCCAACCGACAAGTGAAACAAATTTTGGAGAAGGTAGTCGGAACTAATAGGAAGGATTGGACTGTGAAGCCCGATGATGTGTTGTGGGGGTTCCGAACTGCTTATAAGACTGTGCTTGACATGTCATTTTATCAAATTGTCTATGGGAAGCCGTGCCACTTACCCGTAGAGATTCAACATAAGGCTTTTTGGGCATTGAGAAGTTTGAACTTGTGTCTTAAGGATCAAAAGGAGTTGAGGTTGACTCAAATCAATCAACTAGACGAGTTCAGAAATCAAGCTTACAAGAATTCAATGATCTACAAGTAAAGAATGATGAAATGGCATGATCCAAAAATTACTTACAAGGGATTCAAGCAAGGTGACGAGGTATTACTCTTTAACTCTCGTTTGAATCTCTTTGCAGGAAAATTGAAATCAAAGTGGTCGAGACTGTTCATTATCCATAGAGCCTGCGGAGGGGAGAGTTTTGAGATCATGGACAAGGATGGAGACATCATAGCTGTGAATGGGCATCGATTGAAGCACTATAAGTCGTCGGATGATGATTGCATCATATTTGAGGATACCTTGCATTGATATGTTACCGTCGTGACTCTCCAACATCAAACAAGAGTTCCTGTTGGGGGCTTTCCCTCCTATTTTATTGCTTTATTTCATCAGTGTGATTAAGAAATTTTTATATTTGATGTGCTTATTTATCGAAAATTACATCTCTTTGCAAACTTAGTATCGACTATAGTTTTTACTAAGTTTGGGGGTATGATGTACTTACCTCATCGTAGCACCGAGAGTATAATTTTTTCTTCATAAAGTTTGTTAGGGGAGTTGATTTTTTTGCGATATATTAACACTTTAATCGGTGTTGATGTGTCAATTTTTTACAATTTGCCTAATGTTCAGTGGTGTTTTATTTATTGTGTTCTATGCGGAGTATATATACAGTTATTATTGAGCCTTAATGGTGGTTCTCTAGCTATAGTTTTGCTCTGTTTTGGTACCTAATGATCATTTTTTATCTTGAAGTTGGCAGGGGACGAATAACACTCAATTTTGAAGGAACAAAAGCTGGTTCGACCAAAGGAAATGGTCGAACCAAATGGTTTGGGTCAAACTAGCAATCAGAGAAAATGTTACAGGATGGTTCGACCAAGGGTTCGAGTCGAACCAGCCATCTGAAAATTTATTGCAGGCTGGTTCGACCTCGATGTCCTGGTTCGACCAACGGTTCGAGTCGAACCAAATTCAAAGGCTATCTAAAAGCATGGTTCGACCACGACGAGGTGGTTCGACCACCTGGTTCGAGTCGAACTACACTGGTAAGTTGTGTATTTATATGTAATTTTCGTCCCCGATCTGTACACTCTTTACACCACCCTTACTCGAATCCTCTCCAAATCAAAAACCCTCTCTTCCAAAATTTAATTTTACTTCATTCTACTCTGATTAAACCAGTTTCCACCCTTCCCACAATGTAATTCTCACAGATTTGGAGCATTTTAGTTGTAAAACCAGGGTTTTCCGTCCAATTTAGGTATTTTCATACTTTGTTCAACTAAGCCATGGTTGGATCGAAAGGTATGTTATCTTGACTCTATTACCCAAGTATTGAAGTTCTATTGCTTGATTTTAAGTGGGTAAGTTGATTGAACTCATTTTTATAAGGATTCATGGTGTAATTTGAATTTTTGTTTGAAATATCATATGAACAAGTGATGAGTCCGATTTTAATTGTTGATTTATTGTTAGACCTTGATGTTTACGTGAAGTTGATGAGTAATTTGAGTGGCGAAGTAAAGCATGTTAGAATTTTGAGTTGAATTTGATAAATGCATGCCTAAGAAAGTAAAGTGATGATGCAATTGTTTAAAAATTCTTGTTGAGGAGTTGAATATGAAGTGAAATTGGATTAGCATATGTCTGATTCATTGTTAAATTTTATGAACACATGGAGATTTGGAGCATGATTATTTGGAATTGATTATATATGTATAGCTTGAAGTATTGAGTAGAGTTTCATGTATAGTTGTTTTTGAACTAGGGTTGGTTGCTTTTCTTGCAATTGTTTGGTATTGAAGTATTGTTTTGTAGGAAAAGGAAAGGCAACTGAAATTCACTCCAAGAAGAGGGAGGATAGATAGCCTCGAGGAGATGAGGTCACAAAGAAATTACGCCTTAAGGAGAGGCTACCTAGGAACTTCCACATACGGATGGCGAATTGTGAGGAGATAAAGGATCGATGGGGTACGATGTCCGATAAGATCCCTCGCACAAGGTACCAGGATGATGGGGCCATGATGACAATGAATATCCGTAATGACATTATGTGGATGTTCGATCAAGTTGGTATCCGTCACTTCATGGAGTTGAAGAGGCTGACGTACTTTCATGTGACTGTGGAGGTTTTGTAGTCGATCACGATAAAGAAGGGTTCTAGTTCTCTCCCTTATGAGTGCTCGTTCCAGTTAGGAGGCGAGAAGAGAACTTAGACAGCTGAGGATGTAAATGTACTTCTTGGAACTCCGAGGGGGATTTCTTGGCACGGGAACATGTACTTCAGGCCAAATGATTTTTAGAGATCGATTTCAGAAGAGGACATGGATTTCAAGATGAAGGAAGCTCGTGCTGCTTTGATTCGCAACCCTGCCTTAGATACATGGATAGAAATTTAGGTAATACATTGTTTGCCCGATCTGAGGGAAGTTGCATATCTAGGGAAGAGTTGTATGCTCTTTGGTATATGATGAATGGAGTGCAGTTTAATATGAAATCGTATTTGATTCAACTGCTGTACAGATTTAGGAGTTCCATTTTTCAGAGAGTGAATATTGGAGGATTGGTTAGTCCTGTGGCTGAGTCGTACCACATGTATTTAACATGCATTAAACCCATCTTGGAGGACCCGAACCTAGTCATGAGTACATGTATTAAAGTTGGATCTGCTTATCATCGAGATAGAGAGTGGCTTTACACTAGGGGTTCTAAACCCTTTTCTCTCACATTTCCGTATGATGCGAGGGCTTTGACTATGATCCGGAATAATGATAATAGGTTGATGAACACTCTGGTGCAGGAGGCTATATTGATTATGTGCTTGAGGAGCATTGGAGGTCTGTGGCTCAGATGTATGCTGTCGAGATGTATCAGGAGCTGAAAGGATTGTAGATGAAGGGCAGCATCGACAGCTAGAGCCGTACCAGCAGCCTCAGCACGGAGAGCACGAAGAGCACAACTTGATATGCGTTACAACGTGCTGCATGCCAACTTTGTGGTGACGGATCAGAGATTAGGGGATTTGAATGACAATTATGAAGCATTGGATAGAAAGGTGGACACACTTCGGAGAGATTTTGATGTTTGGCGTAGGGGCGAAGAATAAGACGATGCTCCAGAGGAGTAGATGGCGCCAAGTTTTCATCTTATCTGTTTCATCTCATCCCCCTTCTCTATTTTCTTTACAGGATGGGTATTTTATGGTGTGAGTGGCATGTACTTATATTCTATATTGATTCTGATGTTGGATTGGATTGGTGATACCTGATTTTGATTGATATGATGGGTTCTTGATTAGAATGCTGCATTCGTATTTTGCATGTGTTGATTTTGTTGATGAGAAGCATGTATAACTTGTTAAATATGTGAAGTTCATTGTGGAATTGATCTTCATTATATGCTATGAGGAGTGCTTAGGAATTTATTTACCCATGTGAGAATTTGAGCTGTATGAAATCATGCCACATCAAGCATGATAGTTTATTCTTGTGAGAGTCATTCATATGACCGTATTCTAGAACTTGGCTTGGAGTCTTGTGTGAGACTTATGATTGATTAGTTATTAGGACATGATCTTAGGCCATTATTGTTTATTTGAGTCACTTAGCTAAATTTTACCTTCCAATATAATGTATAAATCATTGGAAGCCCTGTTGAGCCTTTAAAAGCTTTTTCTTTGGCAAGCCTTGATAAGAAGTCTTTATTTATCCTTTACTTGAGCTTTGTTGAATACCTTATTCATTAGTAGAGAGTTGAGGTGAATAAATGTTAGCTTGATGTAAAGAAGGAGGGAAAGAAAAAATTGGTTGAGCGGTATGAAGAAAAGAAAAATTATGGTTAAATCTTGTTTAGGGGTAGTGTCTGAAACTGGTACCCCGACTGCTAAGAAAGGTAGTACCCAAAATTGGTACCCTTGTACTTTGAAGAAAGGAGAAAAGAAGATGTTGATTCCAAGTGAAGAAGGAAAAGAGGAATTGCAAAGATCATGAGAATAAGATGGAAAGATGAAGTTGTTTGATGAAAAGCAAAACTCCAAGGTAATTATCTACTAGTGAATTAGTCACTTTGTCTATATTTGCTTACCTTTACCAAAGAGCCAACATTACAACCCAAAATCAAGTCCTTTGTGATTCCAGTTATAAAATGATTATAATTGATTATTGAGACCTTTGCCAAGCTTATGGTTATGCGGAAATATGAATTGAGTATGAGTGTATATATTAACCTGTTTAAGTGTACTTTACACTTGAGATCTAGAGTAAACACTTATCCTGTGAGCTGGATGACTTAGTACTTCAAAGCGTATTATAATTAAGTAATGTTTTTGCATGAATAAAATGTATGATGCGAGTGGTACTTGTTTTAAATTGATAGGATTGCATGTGTAGGTATGTATTGTATTTGACTTGATGGCCTTGTGAATTTTACACTTACTCTTGTGGTTTTGATTTCGTTCTCTCGGGATGAGCAACATGTAAGTTTGGGGGTTTGATGAGAGTGTAAATTAACGTAATTTGAGCATTGATTCTTGTGATAATGATGTGTGATTTGATCTTAAGTCAAGATAAATCGAGATATGTAGTGGAAAGTCACGAATCAGGTGCGTGTGAGGCCGTTTGAGCGGATTTTCGAAGGGAAACATGACAGAAGTGCTCGTAACCGGAAAAGAGGTGTTTTAGGCACCTAGTTCGACCAAATGAGAGGTGGTTCGACCAACACCCATGGTCGAACTAGGAGCCTGGAAGTTGTCTCAGAGTGGTTCGACCACGACTTTGTGGTTCGACCAGGCATGGTGGTCGAACTGTTGTCGAACCAAAGCCAAAAGATTTGCAAAACACGGTTCGACCACGAAGCTTCTGGTTCGACCAGTGGTTTAGGTTGAACCAGACATCTGCCAATCAATTACAGGCTTGTTCGACTAGGCCATGAGTGGTTCGACCAAGGCTCTAGATCCGTATTTTTATACCTTTAGTACATATTTTCTCTTGAAAAGCCCATCAAAGGTCCATAAGGAGTGCGTACAAGTATAAAAGGAAGACCCTACGTAGCAGAAAAGGGATGATTCACCACCTTCATTCTATAGAACATCCGAAACCCTACACCATCCTAAGGAGCTGTGGAGAGAGATTCATTTGTCGAATCTAGTGATAACCAAGTGAAGATTGAAGATGGAGAGAGATGCGATGGCAGGGTTCACTTTGGATCTTAATTTATCTTGTTATTTTCAAGACTCTGGGTAAGATCTATCCAACCACCATGATTGTTCTTCGATCAATCACGGGCTAGAACCACTTTGGTAGTTCTAGGGTTTATGAAAGTTTTATGAGTTAATTGAACTTCCGTGTGTATACTCCGTATAACACTACTTGTGGTTTATTTTATATAAGACTATGAATTTTTAATTCATACTCAGAGTTATTTTGTGCATCATTAAGTTCACCGAAAAAGCTGCTATCGGATGCATCGTGGGCGGTGGAGCAGACACTGCGAAGATCCACGGGTTTTGGTCGCTATCGCTCCTATGTAGTTGTCGACCTAAAAAGTGGTATTCTTGCCATACCAAAATGCCTATTATCTAGTGCCCGGCCTGGCAAAGCAGTTTATTAGCTTCAAGCTCTCTTATGAATTAGCCTGTCTCCACCTATCACTAAGTGGGACCCCAGTGCTAGCTTTTATCCTCCACTCTCTAACTTTGTTATGTAGAATCTGAATACATATCTTGATTATTGATTGAGTGCGTTCATTGCTGAGTAGGATTACATGTTATGATTATAAGTGAGGGGACTCCGAAGTCTTATTAGAACTATCTTATATAAATACTTGTTAATTGAATCTTATTCGGGTTAATAAGTAGGACAAAAAGAATAACTTCATAGTACCTATAAAGGGAGATCATATCATGTTAGAATACTTAGTGCATGCGAAATAATTGATACTGATAGTACCTAGAAAGGGGGATAAATTATATCTCTTGCTCCAAGGATATTCACACGTGTTACATGCTTATTTAGTTGTGTCTATAAAGTAGATTTGCAAGATTTAATGATGCGTTCATACTCCACAAGGCAGAGTTGGACATTGATACAAAGAAGGGAAATTAATGAGAAAATTTGGATAGCCCGAAGGACTACCTAACTTCTCACTTATTCACTTTCGTTTAATCTCTACTGCTTGTTTATTTAATTGCTATTTAAATTGTTTTTTTATTAGTTACCTAATTAATCACAACTATATTTCTATTTTGGTCTTAATAAGTTAGATTATAATTAAATTGATAATAATACGTCCTTTGGGTTCGATAATCACTTGGTCGCTTATCAAAGCTACAATAGCATCCTTCACACTTGGGGATTAATATTGTGTGTTGAGAAAACTCTCATCAAACATCCAAGTCCATTAAGAAGTTCCTAAGCCATTCTACTTCTTTAGTTGCCTTAGAGGATGCTACATATTCAGTTTCCATGGTAGAGTCCACAATGCATTTTTGCTTTACACTCCTCCATATTATGGCTCCTTCCCGGTAAACACATAACCTGAGGTGGATTTACCAGCATCCCTATCTGACTGAAAATCCGAATCAGTATAACCCAAAGGCAACAAAGTATCTGCCTGGTAAATAAGCATATAATCCTTAGTCCTTCGCAGGTACTTCAAAATATGCTTTACCGCAGTCCAATGCCCTTGTCTTGGGTTACTTTGATACCTACTAACCATGCCCATGGCATAATAGATATCCGGCCTCGTACATAGCATTGCATACATGAGGCTTCCTACTGCCGAAGCATAAGGAACCAACTTCATAAGGGCTTTGGACACATTTCCTTAGATAGAGGTATTCCATGTTTGAAAGGTAGAAAATCTTTCTTGGAATCTTGCATGCTAAAACGAGCCTGGATTATATCAATGTATGAAGCTTGGGCTAAGCATAACATTCTTTTCTTGCGATCACTTATTAATTTGATCCTTAGAATTTGTCCGGCTTATCCTAAGTCCTTCATCTCAAACTGCTTGGATAGCCATACCCTAACGCCCGACAATTCCTTTACATTGTTTCCAATGAGCAGAATATCATCCACGTAAAGTATAAGAAATACCACTACGTTTCCTTCTTCTTGTACACACATGATTCATCCGGACATTGAATAAATCCATATGACTGGATTACTTCATCAAAATGGATGTTCCATGATTTAGAAGCTTGTTTCAATTCATAAATGGACCTATTAAGCTTACACAAAATATGCTCTTCCCCTTCCACAATGAATCCTTCTGATTGCTTTATATAGATGTTTTCCTCAAGACTTCCATTTAGGAAAGCTGTCTTGACATCCATTTGCCATACCTCATAGTCCATATGAGCGGCAATAGATAAAAGAACCCAAATTGACTTAAGCATGGCGACGGGCGAGAAGGTTTCCTCATAATCGATTCCCTCTTTCTGAGTATATCCCTTCGCAACGAGCCTTGCATTAAAGGTTTCCGCCTTACTTCAGATCCTCTTTTTCTTTTGTAGACCCACTTGCATCCAATAGCTTTTACACCATTGGGTGGTTCTACAAGCTCTCATACTTGATTAGAATACATGGATTCTATTTCAAATTTAATTGCTTTTTGTCATGATTGAGCATCTTTATCATGCAGAGCTTCGTTGTAATTCCATGGATCGATTTCATGTTCACCAAGGACCAAGTCGGATGACTCTCCTAATCCCATGAATCTATCGGGTTGTCTCACAACCCTCCCACTACAACGAGGCTCCACTGGCAATTGTGTATCAGGTGTGACACATGGTGTAGTGTCCTGTGGTATATCCTCTTGTACAGTTGGTATTATATTTGGTGTTTCCCCTCTTACTTCTTCTAGAACAATTTTACTCATAGGTTTGTGGTTCATTATATAATCCTCTTCCAAAAATTTGGCGTTTGTGTTAATGATCCCCTTTTGATCTTTAGGATTATAAAACAAACCACCTTTCATTCTTCTAGGATATCCTATAAATAGACAAACTTCAATACGTGATTCTAACTTATCAGCATCCTCCTTTAACACATATGTCGGAGCACCCCAAATCCAAACGTGTTTCAGAATAGGCTTTTGCCCGGTCCATAGTTCTGTGGGTATGGAGGTTACCGATTTAGAAGGTACTAAGTTCAGAATATAAGTCGCTTTTTCTAAGGTGAATCCCCAAAACTAACTTGGTAATTTCGAATAACTCATCATTGATCTTATCATTTCCATAAGAGTCATATTCCTTCTTTCCGCTACACCGTTCTGATGGGGTGTGCCCGATGCAGACAATTAGGATTCAATTTCTTCCTCTGATAAATAATTCCTAAACTCTCCCTATAGGTATTCACCACCACGATTAGATCGTAGTGTCTTCATACATTTTCCAAGTTGCTTCTCCACATTAGCCTTGTACTCTTTGAATTTATCAAAGCACTCAGACTTATGGCGCATCAAATAAATGTATCCGTACCTAGAATAATCATCAATGAAAGTGACGAAGTAATCATAATCACCTCTTGCCTGGACATACATAGGACCACATAAATCAGAATGAACCAATTCTAACAGATCCTTGCCTTTATACCCCTTAGCCTTAAAAGGCCTTTTGGTCATTTTTTCTTCCAAGAAGAATTCACAAGTTGGATAATTTTCCACTACTAATGAACTCAGAGGTCCATCATCTATCAACCTTTGAATCCTACTCAAGTTAATATGACCGAGCCTTAGATGCCAAAGATATGTTTTGGTTTATTTTTGAAGGTTATTTTCTCTTATTGGTAGATATATTATTCAATTCAATTTGTTGCACTGTGGGAGAAATTGGATTAAGAGTATATAAATTATCTATCAATGCACCATCACAGATAAAAATTCCATTTTTCCTTAAAACAACCTTGTCATTAAAAGAAACAGAATATCCATCCGTAAACAATTTAGAAACTGAAATTAAATTCTTTCTAAAATGAGGTACATAAAGACAATTCATCAAAACAATAGTTTTATTCTTATTGAAAAATAAATAGATGTCTCCCACTGCAACAGCCGCTACCCTTATAGCATTTTCCAAGAGTATGGTAATCTCCCAATCACTAAGCTATCGAATTTGGTGGAACCCCTGCAAAGAATTGCAGACATGGTCAGTGACTCCCGTATCTACACACCTAGTGTCAGTAGATACAGCCGCTAAACACGATTCAACAACTAGTAAATAAGACTTACCATTCCTATTCCCCTTTAGAAGAGGGCAGTCTGCCTTGTAGTGTCCCGACTGTTTGTATTTGAAGCACTTGACTCTAGGCTTCTTGACCACACCACCCTTTGGCATCACTTGATTCATCGGTGCTGAATTTCCTTGCTTCTTCTTATTCCTACCACCTTTCGGCCTAGGATAAGCAATATTTTCAGCAGTATGAATCTGAGAAGCTCTACGAAACAGTTCTTCCGCTACCACGAGTCCTGTCAGAAGTTTCGCCAACGTGTACAAACATTTATTCATACCGTAGTTGAGACAAAATTGCTCAAAACTCCAAGGCAAGCTTTGGAGTATGATATCGATTTGGGTTTCCCCATCGATTTCAGCTCCAAGAACCTCCAACACATTTAGTTGACCCATCATCCTGAGGACATGTTCCCTTACGGGAGTGCCCTCAGCCATTTTGGTGTTCATCAGTACAACCATGTCCCGCGACCTAGCAAGACGACTCTGGTGTCAGAAGAGTTCTTTAAGATTCTGAACCATATCATAGGCAGAGATCATAGTTTGATGTTGATATTGAAGCACATTTGACATAGAAGCCAAAATATAGCACTTAGCCATCATATCAGCCTTAACCTATCTATTATAAGCACTCTTATCCTCTTCACTAGAGTCATCAGTAGGTGTCACAGGGCACTCCTCAATGAGCACAAAGAGATAATCTTCAGTAGTTAAAACAATGTCCATTTTTCGTTTCCAGTCAACATAATTTGTGCCAGTAAGTTTGTGTTCTTTAAGTATGACAGAAAGTGAATTGAGTATCATTTGAAAATCTTGAGAATCATAAATAAATAAATATATCAAACACTTCAAATTTATCAATTTATATTGATTCCTGATGAGCGTTTTCTTTGCGTGCAAAATTAATCCCCAAGTATTAAGGATATCAATTGCAGTTTAAGCAAGCGACCAAGTTAAATATCGAACCTAAAGGACGACATATTATTAATTTAATTATTTACTAAATTAATTAAGACTAGTGGCAATTAAGTTTGAGGATTTAATTATCAATCTACTAATAATTTATTAAAATAACAATTAAAATAAAAGCACTTAGAAGAATACGAAAGTGACTCAAGAATGGAGAATAGGTAGCTCTAGGATAATCCTGTTTCACTCATTAATCTCCCTTTCATATATCATTGTCCGACTATGCCTTGTGGAATACGGACGCATCACTAAACCATCCAAATCTACTCTATAGACACAAGTAAATATGCGTGTAACACGTGTGAATAACCTTGGAGCAAGAGATATAATTTCACCCCCTTTCTAGGTACTACCAGTATCAATTAATTCTCCCTAGGATTGGTAATCTAATCCGATATGATCTCCCTTTATAGGTACTATAAAATTACCTTCTTTGTCCTACTTATTAATTTGAATTCAATTCAATTAATAAATATTTATATATAACAGTTCTAATAAAGCTTCGGAGTCCCCTCTCTTAGAATCATAACATGTAATCCTATTCAGCAGTGAACACGCTCAATCAACAACCAAGATATATATTCAGACATTATATAACAGTTGAAGATGGATAAAATGACTCTGAATATAGATTAAAAATGTGCAATCATTTATAAAATAAATTCACAAGTAGTGTTATACGGAGTATGCACACGAAAGTTCAATTAGCTCATAAAACTTTCAAACCCTAGATCTACCAAAAAGGCTCTAGCCCATGGTGTTGTAGGAAATACACATGGGGGTTGGATAGATCTTACCCATATGTCTGGAAAATTAGAAAGTAGAAGAAAATAATTAGGAAAACCCTTAATGTAGAAGCCACCTTCCTACTCTCTTCCGTCTCTTCAAATCCTCTTGGTTCTCCTTCTTGATTCCACAGATGAACCTTTACAGTGATGGATGGATGGAGGAAAGGATGTAGATGAGGGTTGGGGGGTGATCCCCCCTTGTGGGGTGTAGGATGATTGTGTTGTGTTCGTCTACATCCAATGAATAATGATGTGATCTATATCTCCTTTATACTTGTAAGCTCTCCTTATGGACCATTGATGAGCTTTTTCTTGGAAAACATGAAAATACACGAATAGGGGGTGTAAAACCCGTCGAAATCAGATTCCGTGTCTCCATTCGACCAAAGTGGTTCTGGTCGAACGGGAAGGCTTGGTCGAACTACTGGTCGAGCTGCATGCACAGTCCCACCATTTCACACATAACTTCAACATACAAACTCCGATTTGAGCGATTCTTGAACTCACACGATCCTCTCTTCATTGACTTTCTATCCATATAAAGAACTCATAGAAAATCCAATATTAAATGTATAACAAGTCACGTAAAGTGGCACAGCTGTTCTGTTCGGCACAGCTTGCGCGACGTTACCACTTTGATCATAGACTTCTCTTTTGGACTCTGATTGAGGTGTTCTTTACGCTAAAATGCTCCTCTCTTCTGTGGGTTCCCAACCATGTATCGCACTTCCAGTTCAGAGTTCCACACAAACACAGAAAAATTACATAAGTTGGACATGCATTTTTATGATTAATACACAAGTTGCACCTTTTCTCCAACTTTGCACTTTTGATCCTTTTTCCACCTAAAACACCTCAAGTGCACCTTTTTCTCAAATATAATAAATACAAGACACTTGTGCTAATATATAATAACGATTCTTATCAAAAAGGTGTTAAATTGGATACTAACACATGCTTATTTTCACTCTCATCAATTCCCTCAAAATAATATAAAATAAAATTCACCAGTATCTCAAGCACCGTCAGTCTGCATGCCATGATAGTGTGGACGTACACAAATCCGAACATTCTTCTTATCCTTGATCTCAATATCAAACTCCCGGAGAAGAAAGATCCACCTGATTATTCTTGGCTTTGCATCCTTCTTCTCCATCAGATAACGGATAATTGAGTGATCCGTGTACACTACTGTCTTCATGCCTACCAGATATGGGCGGAACATGTCAAAGTCATACGGCGCCAAGAACTTGATCGCTATTTTCTTTCACCCTCAAGTGTAAGGGATCGATTGTAGTGCGTGTGACCAAGTGAAAGATAGTTATAAATTTAATAAATAATTTTATATGATAATTCAAATGCAAAGCAAATATGGGGGTTTTTGAAAGGATGATTAATTAAACTAATAAAACTGAATTAAAATAATTAAACTAAGCAACGAAATTAAATCAAACAAGGGAAAACAATTTAGAATTCAAGAATGGAGAATTGGTAACGCTCGGGCAAACAGCTTAACTATGTGATTAATTTATCTAGACCCAAATTAATTACCTGTAGATGTCTATAAGAGGATCACTAAGCCTAGTTAAATCACCTTGATCGGGTAGGATCTAACACTTATAATGAGCTGAAAATTCTAGGATTAATAAGGAATTAACTCTCTCTCCCTCTATAGGTACTACATGCAAAATTTCATTAAAGGCTAGAGCACTAGGCTTCCCTTTCTAGGTACGCAATTATTAACCCCTTTTATCTCCTTACCAATTACCTAATAATGATGTTTTACAAAGTAATTAATATTCTAAATTGATTATCTAATACTCTTAGGAATTATAGACCAATCCCCTAAGACTGTCACAGGAAACAACAATTATTATACAGAAATAATGAATCCTATTAACTATCAAAGATAAATAACTGAAAAATAAAGAACTCTTATGAAGGACTCTGATTCTTCAATCACGATCTCTGTCGGAATCTCCGTCTTCGATCCAAACAGCAACTCTGATCATCTCTCCGATGAATTGATGGAAGGATATGAAATTAGGGCAAGAGGAGGGCGTGAATGTTTTTCAAAGAGGCCCACCCTCTGTATGCACAGGGCCTTATATTTAAAGTCATGTAGCTGGGTGACTTTTGTGGGAAGCAAGATTAGGAGGTGGAGTTCAAGTATGTATGTGGAGCATTGATCAAATCCCATTGTGAGTATGTGGGCCCATGTTTGTATTCAACTCAATTCATGAATTAATCTCCAAACCATAATATGTGGCATGTTTGACTGTTTCCACCATAATATGTAGGCCTCACAATTCCTCACAATTATATGTTGCATGACTTTGTTGGCTACGTGAATATACTTGATTCACCATGGCTTAGTAATTGAATTTCACATGGGCTCATTGTTTTCGAAAATACCGCTTTAAGTTGCACGACCTCACCATTTCGATTATAACTTCTTCATTCGAATCCCGATTGAGGAGATTCTTGCGCCCACGCGACCCTCTCTTCCGTGGTTTCCAACTATATCTCACATGATCAATTCGGACCTCCACACAATACAGAAAAATTATAGAAAGTGGTCCTCTATTTTTGCACAAATTCAACTTTCACCCAACTTTGCATTTTTATCCTTTTTCCTATCAAAATACAACAAAATACCTCAAAAGCACCTTTTAGTCAATAATAATTCAAAATATTAATATATGCGAAAATAATAGCAATTATACACTCAAAGATTTATCAAAACGGACCTAAAAATACATGAATTTCTACTCTCATCAATTCTCTACGATTTGTGTCAATTGATTAACACTCCAGGCCATCTCTCCCATCAACAACATCAAGTCTTTCATATACTTAGAGATATCCTCATGATTTGCATCAATTTTCTTTTCAAGCTTGGCCTCTAGACGATCTACTCTTACATCATTCCTTGCCATGTACCTGTTCACTGTATCCTCAAAACCAGCTTTTCCTTCTTCAACCTTAGCACCCGAATCAACACCAACAGGAGGTTGTACTGCTGTATTAGGATCTCTCCATGAAAACTCCGCCATCCTTGGTTGTTGATAATTACCTGGGTGACCCCGATTATTGTAGTTCCCTTGGTAATTCCAGTTTTCTTGATTTTGGAACCTCGTTCCTTGAATACTTTGACCCATGACATAGTTTACCTCTTCCATCTTCTCTTGCCTAGCTCCTTCATTACACACATTCTGCTGCATAATTGGTACTTGCTGAGCTACGTCAGTAATCTGCTTTTGCTGGGACTCAAGTAACTTGTTGATATTAGCCAAACTAGAGACGATCTCATCTTTCCTACTTGACTTTACCATCGTGTGCTCAACCTGCGCTACTTTTCCAAGAACATAAGTGTCCTTCACTCTATCAGTTGGCCAATCTCTTAAATTCATCAAAATATCCTCAAAGAGCTTTTCGGCCTCAACGGATGACTTTGTAAGCAATACTCGATTAGATGAAGCAACAAGTACAACTTGAGAATCATAGTCCAATCCTCTATAGAAAATACTTATGTATTGAGTTTTAGATAGCCCGTGTTGTAGACACTTCCTAAGCATGTCCTTGAATCTTTCCCAAGCTTAATAAAACTTCTCATTACCATGGATCGTAAATTGATTGATTTCTTGTTCATCTTAAACACCTTTGAAGGTGGCATGTATCACTCCAAGAATTTCACTTTCAATTTCTCCCATGTATGACATTCTGCAGCATTAAGATTATCGTACTAATCTCTCGCCTTTTCATTCAACGAGAACTTAAATAAGATGATCCTCCTCGCATCTTCGTGAGCTCCTGCATTTTTTTGTGTACTTGCATACCCTAAGAACTTATTCAGATGTTGATGAGGATCTTCAAAGGATCCCCAGAGAATGGACTCCTTTCAATCATGCTGATCAAAGTAGGGTGATGATCAAAATCAGCTACGGCCCCTCTTGCTCCTAACAGCCCCGCATTGCATCCTCCGTTGTTCTTAAAAACTTCATGATAGCAAGATTATCCGGATTCACCACCATGTTGACTGCTTCTACTTCCAAGTGAAATTCGATTGCAGCTTCAGTTGCTTGCGGATTCAGCTTGTCAACTTCAACTCCTAAATTAAGAGCCTCCGTTGGTTCTACGTTTTTATTCTTCTTCTTCTTTTCATTCTTCTTCCTTGACGATGCTCCAATCTCCGGATTATAAGATTCTAAATCTCCTACCTTTGATCGAGTAAGCATACACCTAAAAAAATAAGCGTTAGAAAATAAAGACAAGAATAATATAGTCTCAATTAAACTAGAAATAATAAACTAATAATTAATGTCGTCCCCAGCAATGGAGCCAAGAACTTGAGCGTTTTCTCAACACACAATATTAATTCCCAAGTGTGAAGGATGCTATTGTAGCTTTGATAAGCGACCAAGTGATTATCGAACCCAAAGGACGTATTATTATTAATTTAATTATTTTCTAACTTATTAAGACTATTCAGGAAAAATAGTTGTGTGATTAAACAACCAATAACTAAGTAATTAAAATAAATAAGCATTAGAGATTGAACAAAAGTGAACAAGTGAGAAGATAGGTAGTCCTTCGGGCCATCCAGTTTTACTCATGAATTTTCCTTCCATGCATCAATGTCCGACTCTGCCTTGTGGAGTATGGAAGCATCACTAAACCATGCAAATCTACTCTATAGAAACAAGTAAATAAGCATGTGACACGTGTGAATCTCTTTGGAGCAAGAGATATAACTCATCCCCCTTTCTAGGTACTATCAGTATCAATTATTTCCCGTACACTAACTAGTCTAACCCGATATGATCTCCCTTTATCGATACTATGAAGTTATACTCTTTATCCTACTTATTAACCCGAATAAGATTCAATTAACAAGTATTCATGTAAGATAGTTCTAATGAGACTTCAGAATCCCTTCATTTAGAATCATAATATAGAATCCTGCTCAGCAGTGAACACACTCAATCAATAATCAAGATATGTATTCAGACTCTACATAATAATTAATTATGCACAAAACAACTCTGAGTATGAATTAAAAATGTATAATCTTATATAAAATAAACCACAAGTAGTGTTGTACAGAGTATACACACGGAAGTTCAATTAACTTATAAAACATTCATAAACCCTAGAACTACCAAAGCGGTTCTAGCCTATGATTGATCGTAGAACAATCATGGTGGTCGGATAGATCATACCCATAGTCTTGAAAATTACAAGATAAATTAAGATGCAAAGTAAACCCTAGACGCGGGCGCTATCGCATCTTTTTTCATCTTGGATCTTCACTTGGTTCTCACTTGATTCGACAGACGAATCTCTCTCCTCAGCTCCGTAGATGGTGGTAGGGTTTCAGATGTTGTGTAGTATGAAGGTGGTGAATGGCTCTCTTTTCCCTTGAGTAGGGTCTTCCTTTTATACTTGCGAGCTCTCCTTACGGACCTAGAATGGGCTTTTTGAGCAAAAACACACACTGAAGGTGTAAAAATATAGATCCGGACATATCCAGCGCATCAGTTCGACAAAGACCCCTGGTCAAACTGATCAAGGCTTGTCGAATCACAGGTCGAATTGACCTGTACAGCACTGGTAGACAGCAGGTTCAACTCGAATGGCATATCGAAACGGAAGCTTCATGGTTGAACTGAAACTGTGAAAACTTATGCTTCTGGTTCGACCTTGGTCGAACCACAGTGACGTGGTTGAACCACACTCCTGACGCTTCTCTACACCTGGTTCGACCAGGGATACTGGTCGAACCACTTTGTTGTTTGTCGAACCACGTCCCTGCTTAGTCGAACTGGGCACCTTCAACACCCTTTATCCGGTTCTGATCACTTCTAATCCGTTTTCCTTCGAAAATCCACTCAAATGGACTCAAACACACTTGATTCATGACTTTCTACAAAACAACTCGATTTTTCTTGACTTAAGATCAAATTTTACATCATTATCACACGAATCAGGGCTCAAGACATGTGAATTTACACACTCATCAGTCCCTTCTCTGGGGAACCTTTGAGGATCCTCAACAACATCTGAATATATTCCTGGGATATGCAAGCACACAAAACTGCATAGGGAATCATGAGGATGCAAGGAGGATTGTTTTGTTTAAATTCTCGCTTACTGAAAGGGCAAGATATTGGTACAATACTCTTATTGCTGCTGAATGCACTACCTGGGAGCAATTGAAATTGAAGTTCTTGGAGAGATACATTCCGCATTCCAAGGTGTTTAAGATGAAGCAAGACATCAATCAATTTGCTATCGGGAGTGGAGAGAAATTTCATGAGGCTTGGGACAGATTCAAGGACACGCTTCAAAAGTGTCCACAACATGGGCTATTTAAAGCTCAATACATCAGTATTTTCTATAGCGGATTGGATTGTGATTCTCGAGTTTTACTAGATACTTCGTCAAAAGAAGCACTGCTTACTAAGTCATCCGTTGAGGCCGAAAAGCTCTTTGAGGATACTTTGATGAATTCAAGAGATTGGGCAACTAATAGAGTGAGGGAAACTTATGTTCTTGCAAAAGTAGCGCAGGTTGATCACACTATGGTTAAGTCAAGTAGAGAAGATGAGATCGTCTCTAGCTTGGCTAATATCAATAAGTTACTTGAGTTTCAGCAAAAGCAGATTATTGATATAGCTCAGCGAGTACAATTATGTAGCATGATGTTGGTTATGAAGGAGCTAGTCAAGAGGAATTTTAGAAGAGGCAAACTATTTCATGGGTCAAAGTATTTAATGAACGAGGTTACAAAATCAAGGAAATCAGAATTATCAAGGGAATTTCAATAATCGCGGTCCCATGGTAATCATCAACAACCAAGGAGGCCAAAGTTTTCATGGAGTAATCCTAATACAACAGTAAAACCTCCTATTGATGTTGATCCTGGTGCGAAGGTCATAGAAGGAAAACCTGATTTTGAGGATATGGTGAACAGGTACATGGCGAGGAATAATGCAAGAGTGGATCATCTAGAGGCGAAGCTTGAGGCAAAGATTGATGCAAGCCATGAGGATATATCTAAGCAGATAAAGGACTTGACGTTGTTGATGGGGCAAATGGCCGGGAATGTAAATCAATTGACAAAAACTGTAGAGAAGGGTAAGTTCCCATCTAAGAGTATAACGAACCCAAAGCAGTACAATGCCATCACGTTAAGGTCTAGAATGCAGTATGAGGGACCGATGATGCCAGAAATGAATTCTGAATCTCTAAGAGCTCAATTTGACCAGGGTTCGACCAAGCCAGCATGTCAAACCATATCCTGGAGGTTGAACCAAGCACCTGGGCAACCTTCGGAGTATCCAAAAGGCCAGTTCGACCAACACCACAGTGGTTGACCAACCCTGAAGGTTGAACCACGATCAAACCAGCCAGTCCGTGACCCTCTATTTTTTTGTGAAGTCAGGTTCGACCAACCCAACCCTGGTTCGACCAACCCTGTTGGTCGAATCGACCTGTCCAGGAGAGAACACACTTTCTGAAGCACGGTTTGACTACTACACACCTAGTTCCACCAATATTCAAGGTCGAACTGAGGTCGAACCACCTCGTTTGGTACCGTTTTCCATGCGTAATGCTTTACCTGATGTTAATTTTACTCCAGTGCCTTCCCAAGGATAGAATACTGAGCTTAGCTGAAAAGAAATGGGAAAGAGCAAAGAGATTGAGAGCCGAGAAGAACAAAGCGGAGAAGGTTGAACGTGATGAATGGGGGATTCCCAAGACAAAAATACTTCTTCTATTTCCTTTCAAGTTAGTAAAGAAGGGATTGAAAGAAAAGTTCAAGAAGTTTACAGATATCATAAACAAGATAAGCTTGAGCATTTATTTCTCCGAAGCAATCTTAGAGATGCCATACTATGCCTGCTTTCTTAAGGATAATCTATTGAAGAAGAGATGCTTGAACGGAATTGAAACTGTGAATTTGTTTGAGAACTACAACTTGATCATTCAGAGGAGCTGGCAGCTAAGTTAAAAGATTCGGGAAGCTTCACTATTCTATGTGAGATTGGAAAGGGGTCGGCACGACGAGCCTTGTGTAATCTTGGGGCGAGCATCAATTTCATGCCCTTGTCAATATTTCAAAGGCTTGGTTTGGGGGAGTTGACTCCCAAGATAGTGGCTCTACAATTGGTGGATAGGTCTATGACTTTTTCGAAGGGAGTGATTGAAGATGTTCTTGTAAAAGTAGAGAAACTGGTCTTTCCTATGGACTTTCTTGTGCTCGAAATGGAAGATGACAAGGATAATGTCCCCCTCATCTTAGGGAGACCATTCCTTGCCACTGATGGAACGATGATTGATGTTCAAAAGATGAGCTAAGGCTGCAGATGGATAAAGAAGAGGTTCTATTCAACCTAGATAAAGCAATGAAGATGTCAATGGAGACGCAGAGTCACAACATCGATGTGGTGGAGGAGATCGTGAAAGAAGATATGTCTTTGATCCTTTCTAAGGATCCCTTGGAGACATGCTTGATGGAGTCTACTTTTCCCACCACAGAGCTAGATGAGCTCTCCAATGAGGTATGTATTGATTTTCTAGAAAAACCTACTTGCTTTGGGTGATGACAGGTATGAATAAAAAAGAACCAAGTTTGAAGAGGTGAAGTGGACTAGAAAGTACTTGCCTTTGGATAGGGAAAGCACAACAAAAGAAGAGAAGAAAGAGGAGTTGAAACTGTTACCGAAACACTTAAAGTATCCATATCTTGGTGACAATGAAACATATCTGGTAATTGTATCTTCTTATCTAACTGATGATCAACTTGAAGAGTTATTAGATGTGCTTAGAAAGTATAAGTCTGCGATTGGTTGGTCTCTTGATAATTTGAAAGGCATTAATCCATCATATTACATGCATAAGATAAGATTGTTAGATGAGGCTAAGAGTAGCATTCAGAATCAGCGTAGGGTGAATCCCGCTATTCAAGAAGTGATTAGGAAACAAATCCTAACATGGCTAGATGCAGGAATTATATATTCAATTAGTGATAGTCCCCACGTGAGTACATTGTCTTGGTTGGGTATGATTTTTATTGTTTCTTGGATGGGTACTCTGGGTATAATAAAATCATGATTGCACCTGAAGACTAGGAAAATACTACTTTTACTTGCCCTTATGGAACTTTTGCCTTTAAAAAGATGTCTTTTGGACTATGTAATGCACCTGCTACATTTCAGCGCTACATGATGGCCATATTCGATGGGTTGATAGAAAAGATCATGGAGGTGTTTATGGATGATTTTTCTATGTTTGGTTCCTCCTTTGATATTTTTTTATCTAACATATCTACTGTTTTGAAGAGATGTCAAGAAACTAATCTTGTCTTGGATTGGGAAGAGTGCAACTTCATGGTGAGAGATGGGATTGTTCTTGGGCACAATGTTTTGGCTAAGGGATTGCAGGTGGATAGAGCAAAAGTGGTGGCAATTGAGAAGCTCCCACCACCTACTAATGAGAAGGGAGTGCGGTCCTTCCTTGGACATGCAGAATTTTATAGAAGATTTATCAAAAACTTCTCAAAATACTCCAAACCGTTATCTCATTTACTTGAAAGTTGGCATTCGATTGTTTGGTTAATATGAACCGTTAGGGTTCCAAATGTTTCTAAATCAGTGGAAGTAAGAAATCAAAGAAAGTTATTACCTTTCACCAGGGTATGTTGAAGAAGATGGATTCTCGCCGGCAGCCTGCGCAGCCTCACTGTTTTGGGCATAACTCTCTCGTCTGAACTCCGATTTGAGTGATCTATGCGCCTAAACGATTCTCTCTTCAGTGGTTTTCCTTCAATATTTCACACATCAAATTATGACTTCTGTACAATTTGATTAAAATCATGAAAGTGGACTGACAACAGCAGCAAACAACCTTCCAGTCTTCTGCTGTATTCCCAAGTCCAATCTCGACGTCATGTGGGCGACGATTTTCGAGATCTTCTAAATTTGCTGTTCTGTCTACCCTCTTCACGTGTTAAGCGTGTCTCTCTTGGGTTAGTGTTGGATTGTATACTGAAAGTCTAGCTTTTTGTATGAACAATGTTTTAATAATTTAATTTATTTGAAATGAGAATTATGTGGTCAAACGTTTGCAATTATGTTATTGCAAAAGTCCATTTAATTTATATTGTAGATAATGTGGTGTGCGGCGTCACATGGAAGATCATATTATCGGTTCCTTATAAAGTATAACCAGATGTTCACAATCGAGATAGATGGGGACTATCTATCGGTATGGTTGTAGTGTGATTTGGTATTAGTTTGTCTTCACTATAAAATTACACTAGTACACTTTGTGTATTGAATAGGACTGCCGTTGAGATCGTTCGGTTTATACTGACTATATAATAGAACTTGATCTCTATGGATGTTCATACTCTTAATCCCTATACAATAACATCGACATGTAAGATCATATTTATTTCTTTAATTCATTAATGGGTGAGATTTAAAAGATAAATCAATATGCTCGGTGAGTTAGGAGATGGTGCTGTCTCTATGGTGTGATGTTGATTGTAGAAGGAATCCGTGTCCTAACGAAATTGGTTGATTATGTCCCCTTGAGGAGCTCATAATGATTATCATGTAAACCCTGAGATGGATTTATTCCGGCATGATAATAAGTTTGAGTGGTACTACTCTCGATAAATATATTAATTAATGAAAAATTATCAGTAACTTAATTAATTAATGGGCATTGAATCTTAAACACGGGAAGACTAACAGACTCATAATAAGGAGCCCATAAACGTAATTTGGGATTAGGGTGGCAGTGCAATAATATTTCTTTAGTGAAATGATTTATTATTATTGGACTTAATTATAAGTTTTGGGCTAAACTTGGATGTTTAAGGCCAATGGGAAGCCCAAACCCTAATTTCTCCTCCTAGTCCCTGTTGTAGCCTATATAATAGTCAATCTCATCAATCCGGAATCTGAATCACATGCATAACACATGTGAAAGGCAGATTAGGGTTGTAGACTTAGTTCGTCTTGTAGTTCATTTCCCACACCAACATCAAGATGTGGCTTATGAATACAACAGAAGACCGAAAGGTCTTTTGCTATTTCTGTCCAACAACTTCACCAATTTTTATAAAATTGTATGGAAGAAGAAACTGTACTTTTCATACACCATTGTTAAGCCACTGAAGAGAGGATTATTTTGGTGCATAGATCACTTGATTCCGATATTGGATGAGAGAGTTATGCCAAAAACCGTGAGGCTGCGCAGGCTGTCGGCGAGAATTCAACCTCTACATCAACTCTGGTGAAAAGTAATTCGATTCTACACTTATGCTTCTGCTACTATAGAATTGCATGGAACTCTAACGGTTCACGTTAACCAAAAGATCCAAACGCCAACATTGGTATCAGAGCGTAGGTTCTATGGCTAAACGTGACATGTTGGGCTAGGGTTTATGTGAATTATGTGCTTTTATTTGGAATTGAATCACATGTAATATTAGGGTTTTGGTTTATTGAGTAATCGATGGATATCTTGTGAAAAACCTACGTGTATCGGACAGTGAAAGATTGAAACATCGTCAAAGCTTGTTTCTTGTTGATCACGGCTGATGGTTCGTGATAACCCTAACCCTACATGGCGGTGTGAGCGGCAATTCAAAGTGGATGCGTGATGGCACGGCTGGTGTCACATGGCTGAAAGGTTGAAAGGAAGCGGTGCTGATCAGTGGAGGCTCGCTGACGGCAACTCAACTGAGACATCTTAGACTGTACGACTGCATAGAGCAGGTCGATGGCAATCTCGATGGGCTGCAGGGACGTGCTGGAGACACGCCGGAAGGCTGACTGCTGGTGAAAGGCATGTGGAGGGACATGGTCGCGACAATGTTGTTCTAGTCGACGTGTGCTGCACCGGCAGTGTAACTCCAGCAAAGGGCTGTCCGCAAGTAGATTGGTGGCACAAGGTGACAGAGCTTGACCAGGATGCAAACGTTACTGATTGTCGGACTGCTATAGGCGGATTCACGGCCGTTCCAGCAATCAGCAAGAGCGTGAATGGCCATGACTGCATAGGCAGTGACCGACGGCGAGACGAGGCATGCTGCTTCTTGGAGCTGATGCATCGATGGTTACCGATTTATTCCGGGCGAGTTCTGCACTGTCTCGATCAGGTCCTCCTCTATTTTGGGTGGGTCTCCTTAATTGCTGATCGAGTAGGTAAGGCAGATGTGTGGCGTTGAAGCACATGCTCCGACGATCGATGTCTTGAGAAGCATTATTCATCGACGAGCGGCGCTGTTGGTGGAAGCAACTTGGTGTCAATTTGAATTTCTGCTGTCGTTGGAAGTAGCATGTCGGTGGGAATTTCTACTATCACTTGAAGCAACTTGCCAGCAGGAATTCTGCTGCAGGTTGGCATTGGTGATCGGCGTGGTGGCCTTGTGGGATGGTACGAGTGACGGTGGCTTAGGGCACCAACAACTGGCAGATCTCCCACGATAGCATGGCGATGATGGCTGACGGCGGGAGGGCAGCAGCTTGTTGGAAACTTATTGGGCGTACTGTGGAGCATGGCTGCAATTGGACCACCGGCGGGATTAGGCTGAACAATGGGCAGCAGTGGTTTTTCTTTTTCCAGTATTTTTTTCGGCGAGGCTGGACAGCGGACTGTATATTAGTCTGACCAACTGGTGTGTCTTCCCAACGAGGTGGGTGGTAGCAAGAAACCATACCAGGTCAGTGGAAGGGCAGCTACACAGGTGGTGATGTTGTTGTCGGTGGCTGTCGTTTGTGGCGACTGGCCACACATTGTAAAGCAACTGGACGGACTGATCTGATCGGTGGCTGAAGTGATGAGAGGTGCCCGTACAGGTGGTTGCTGTCGCCGGTGAGCTAGCTGGGATGGCAATGTTTCCAACAGAAAGTCACTATAGGAGCGCTGGTGATGGCAGTGTATACTAGAAACTGACCAGTGGACTTCCAATTTTAGTTTTCGGCGTTTGAATCATTTTCGGAGGCAATGACATGGCAAGGGTGGTTTGATGGATAACCTTGAGCGGTTTTTCCTCTACAAGAGAAACTGAATATCTATTTTTCTTAGTACCCGAGTTTCCTTCCTGCCTACGTCTTGTTTAATTGCTTAATTGGTTGGTTGACCAAGTCAATCTTTTATTTGGTAATTTTATTTTTCCTTATATATAATTCTTATAATTGTTTTATTTGTCAATTATTATTATATATTTGTATTACATGTGCTATTTGATTTACTGCCTTAATTTGCCGTAATAATAGCATGTTTATTTGCATAATTATCTGTTATATTGTATGCATGCAAAAACCCTCTTGTTAAATAACTAAGTGGGAGAGGGATTGTTCATGATCCCGCGGCCTCCATTATTTATTTATTAAGTGAGGCAAGTAAGCTATGAATCGGTTTTAGTGCCTTCCTCCCCAATGAATGAGTTTTATTTGCGGATCATTAGAATAAATTTTATTAAACAATTATTATTTGTAATGTGATGCAAGTAAGCTTATGAGTCGGTTATAGTGCCTTCCACCCCAACAGATGAGTTTTATTTGCGGATCACTAGTACAAATTAATAATTGATGGTTATAGGAAATTATTTGAGCGCGTGTGAACTTCTCCAACTGTAAGGCAGACAAGCTTGGGTAACGTACTTAGTATCAAATAATGGTATACACTTAGGTGCAATTAATATGTATTCTCCCCAACGGAGTCACTGCTATTAAATTGCATGGCTAAAGGACAACCGAATATTAATCATTGAGTCATAAGGTTAATTATAACATTTGGAATTAATGGATAAAACCTTCTCTTGGGAATGTTCAGGTTTGTAATGTGGCATGCAAATTCACGGTGCTTGAGATATCAGTGAATTTATTTTATATTTTTTGGAGGAATCAATATAAAATTTAAATTCGAAGTGTTTGATCATCATCTTTATTTACTTGATTCTCTGAATTTTTGAATAGTTTATTTTGCTTATTGTTAACTAAAAGAAATTATATTTACTTGTCCAAAATAAATGATTAGAAAAGAATCTTTGTTTTAATTCTTACTGCTTAAGAAAATTAAAATGTGTTCTCACTTAGGATGCCTTCTGATGCCTATTTAAGTCTTTAGTGAAAATGTAAGAGGTTCATAGAAATATGATGGTCTCATGCAACTCTTCGGACACTTGAGAAAGTGTTAGAAAGGCAAGAGGTCATGGTTAACTTGATGAATGAATTGGAAATACTTGGAATAGAAATAGAAGGAGAAACCTAGCTCAATTTGTTTTCATAGTTTGTCTTAACTTTTTGAGCAAGTTTCACCGAATTACAAAAGGTTGTATATGATGGGAAACTTCTGAAAAAACGTGTGGCGAAAGAAAGGAAATTTCATCAATAGTTGAACAAGGTTAGTATCTTATTCACTAAGCTGTTGAAGCATGAATAACGATGGCATCTACTGACACGTTGTGTGTAGATAACGGAATCATTAAATGTTTATAACTAAGTGATATGAGGTTACTGTATACATGGGTAAATAGCTACGAGAGTAGTGACTATTGCAGTGGGAGTTGTTTATTTATCTTATGATATAAATACATGTTTGATTAAGAGAAATAGACTTTACGTATGTTTTCATAAAAAGAATTTTATTTCTGTTTCTATTCATTTACGGATGGATACTCTATTACATTTAAATGACATGGTCATTATAATGAAGGATGAAGCTATAATCTGTTATGGTACGATAGTGACAATTTGTACACTCTTAAGTCATGTTTATCCCACGGATGTAACAAATAATAATTAATAACGCGTCTTCTAATCTTAGTAAGAGAAAGGAACCTTCAGAGATGAACTAAACATACTTTTGGCATCTAAGACTAGATCATTTTACTTAAGTATGATTCAAAAGTTGATAGCCGATGGACCGTAAGGTTTATTAGAAGTGGAAACCATCGAACTTGTGAGTCTTACTTGGAAGTGAATGTGATTAATTGCCTTTCTCAAGACAAAGGGGTTTAGAACCATGTAAAGATATGTTAGAATTGGTTCATTCTGATTTAAGCGATCCTAAGATTATCCTGTTGAGAGGTGGTTATGAATATTTGACGATTAATATAGAAACTAGATATATTCATTTGATGCACTGCAAGCCTGAGTGCTATGATTAATTCAAGAAGTGCATTCCTGGTGCAGTGAGGCATCATGGAAAATATATCGAGTCACTGCAATTTGATCGTAGTGGCGAGCACCTCTTAGAATAGTTTCGGAGCTGTTAATCAGAGGATGACATTGAATCTAAAGTTGTCTACACTGGGCAAACCCCAGCTGAATGGTGTGGTGGATAGAAGGAATAAGACTCTTGTGCAAATGATTAGATAGATGATGAGTTATTAAATTCATTTTGGGAAATCCTGGAAAAATAAATGGTATTTATTTAATAGTCCAAAAGATCAAAGGGTGATTATTCACACGAACACTAGATTTTTGGAAAGGACTATGTAATTAATTACAAATCCATGTATAAATTGTTCTAAAAGATGTGAGAAGGAAAACACAAATTTTAGTACCAAGACTACAAGAGGATATACCACAAGTAAATTGCATCGCGTATCACGTCTGATACACAATTGCATGTAGTATCTTGTCGTAGTGGGAGGGTTGTTCTACAACCTGAAAGATTTATGTTTTGGGAGATTCGTGAGACTTGATCCCTAGTAAACAAAATATGTCCCATGGACACGATGATGCACTACAAGATCGAAATGCGGATTCTTAGCAAGTTGCAATGGATTCAAAATCATCTCTGGGAGCTTGTAGAACCATCAAATGGTGTTAAAGCCATTAGGATGTAAGTGGCTCTACAATGAAGCAACCAGAGTGATTCACTGCATAGAGCTAAGATCATTTTGAGTGTAAGCTTAAAAGGGTTCATCGATGGACTAAAGCAAGCTTTTGGATATGAAACATCCGTTTTGATAAGGAAATCCAGTCATATGGATTTAATCAAAGCTCAGATGGATCTTGTGTATTGAAAAGGGTGACGAAAATATGGTGGTATTTCTTGCATGTACGTAGATGGTATCTTGCTCATTGGAGACAATGAAAGAGTATTGTCAGGTGTATGAGTATGGTTAATAAAGCAGTATGAAATGAAGGACTTAAGAGAAGCAAAATATATCCTTGCGATCATGGAAATAAAAATCACAAGATAGGATGTTGTGTTTGTCTCAAGCTTCATAAATTGATACAATCCTTACTCATTTTAGCATGTAACTTTATCTAAGGATTTGTGTTTTAAGACATAAAATGAAGATAAAATAGATAAAGATAGTTCCCTATGTTTCGACAATAAGGAAGCTTAATATATGGAATGCTATGCACGAGATTGGATATTTGTTTTGCCAATGGCATAGTCAGTGGATATCAAGGTAACCCGAAACAAGAATTGTGGTAAGACATATTTGATGCCTGAAGAGGACTGAAAGTTAGATGTAAGCTTACCAGAATAATTCATTACTTCTTGATGGTTACTTAGATTTGGATTTTCAAATCATAGGGACGACAGTAAATCTACCTCAAGGTTGTGTGTTTAATGGAAGTAGATTCATAGTATGGAGGAGTGTCATATAGAAATATATTTCGGACTCCACCATGGAGAGAGGATAATATTGGAGCCATGTGGCGGCTAAAGTATCTGTATGGATCTAAAAACTTCGTAATGGACTTAGACGTGATTCTAAATTTGCCCAAGGTCATCACAATTTATTGTGATAATAATGGTGAAGTTGCAAACTTGAAGAAATCACGAGTCCATAAGCCAATTAAACACATTGAAAGTGAGTACTACCTGATACGAGAAATCGTATGATGAGGGGAAGGTTGTTGTCGCTTAGATTGCATTAGATGATAACTTAGTAAATCCTTTTACAAGGACCTTAAGGCGAGAGCTTTTAATGGTCAAGTAGTGGGAGAGGGAATCAGATGTATGGCAGCAGATATGATAGCATGGTCTTTTAATATAAGTGAGAGATTGTTGGATTGTATACTAAAAGTCTAGCTTTCGTATGAACAATGTTTTAATAATTTAATTTATTTGAAATGAGAATCATGTGGTCAAACTTTTGCAATTATGTTATTGCAAAAGCCCATTTACTTTACACTGTAGATAATGTGGTGTGCAGCGTCAAATGGAATATCATATTATTGAATCCTTATAAAGTATAAATAGATGTTCACAATCGAGATAGATGGGGACTATCTATCGGTTTGGTTGTGGTGTGATTTGGTATTAGTCTGTCTTGACTATAAAATTACACTAGTGCACTTTGTGTATTGAATATGAATGCCGTTGAGATCATTCGATTTGTACTGACTATATAATAGACTTGATATCTGTTATTATGGATGTTTGTACTCTTATCCCTATACAATAACCTCGACATGTAAGATAGTATTTATTTCTTTGATTCATGAATGAGTGAGATTTAAAAGATAAATCAATATGCTCGGTGACTTGGGAGATGGTGTTGTCTCTATTGTGTGTTGTTGATTGTAGAAGGAATTTGTGTCCTAACGAAATTGGTTGATGATGTCCCCCTTGAGGAGTTCATAATAATTATTATGTAAACCCTACAGGTGGATTTATTCCGGCATGATAATAAGGTTGAGTGGTACTACTGTCGGTAAATATATTAATTAATAGAGTTGTCAGTAACTTAATTAATTAATGGACATTGAATCTTAAACACGAGGAGACTAACGAGCTCATAATAAGAAGGAGATCATAAGTGTAATTTGGGATTATGGTGTCAGTGCAATAATATTTCTTTAGTGGAATGATTTATTATTATTGGACCTAAGTATAAGTTTTGGGCTAAACTTGGATATTTAAGCCCAATGGGAGGCCCAAACCCTAAGTTCTCCTTCTGGTCTCTGTTGTAGCCTATATAATAGCCAATCTCATCAATCCAGAATCTGAATCACACGCATAACACACATGAAAGACAGATTAGGGTTTTAGACTGAGTTCGTCTTGTAGATCGTTGCCCACACCAACGTCAAGACGTGGCTTAGGAACACAACAGATGACCAGAAGGTCATTTGCTATTTCTGTTTGTCAAATTCACCAATTTTTCTAAAATTGTGTGGAAGTTAAAACTGTATGTGTGATACAATGTTGGAAAGCCACTGAAGAGAGAATCGCTTTGGTGCATAGATCACTCAATTCCGATATCGGATGAGAGAGTTATGCCCAAAACAGTGAGGCTACGCAGGCTGTCGGCGAGAATTTAACCTCTACATCAACCCTGGTAAAGGTAATTACACCTATGCTTCCGCTGCTGTAGAATTGCATGGAACCCTAACGGTTCATGTTAACCAAAAGATCCAAATGCCAACAATTAGAACAGTTGAGATGACTTATATATGGGCTACAGCAGGAACCTTGAGGAGAAATTAGAGTTGGGCCTCCATTGGGCTTAAGTATCCAAGCTTAGCCCAAAGCTTATACTTAAGTCCAATAATAATAATATATACCACTAAAATATTATTACTGCACTACCGTTCTAATCCCATAATTACTTTATGGGCTCCTTCCTATTACGAGCCCAACAGTCTCCCCGTGTTTAAGATATACAATGCCCATTAATTAATTAAGTTACTGACAACTCCATTAATTAATATCACATCCGAGAGCAGTACCACTCAACCTCATTATCATGCCGGAATAAATCCACCTGCAGGGTTTACATGATAATCCTTATGAGCTCCTCAAGGGGACATCATCAACCTATGTCGGACACGGATTCCTTCTACAATCAACAACACACTATAGAGACAACACTATTTCCCAACTCACCGAGTTTGTTTATTTAATACATGTAAATATCACTCATTGATGAATCAAAGAAATACATACTGCTTTACATGTCAAGGTTATTGTATAGGGATTAAGAGCACGGACATCCATAATAACTAAGATCAAGTTCTCCTATATAGTCAGTATAAGTCGAACGATCTCATGCAGTCCTGGTACACACAAAGTGCACTAATGTGATTCTATAGCCAAGACAAGCTAATACCAAATCACACTACAACTATCCTGATAGAGAGTCCTAATCTATCTTTGTTATGAGCATCTGTTTATACTTTATAAGGAAACCAATAATATGATCTTCTGCGTGTTGTCGCACAACATATTATCTACAATATAGTAAGTAAGTGGACTATTGCATTGGACATACAAATAAATTATAAGACGTAACATTTGATCATATGATTCTCATTTCAAATAAATTATTATAACATTGTTCATATAAAAAGCTAGACTTTAAGTATACAATCCAATAATCTCCCACTTATACTAAAAGACTATGCTGTCATATCTTCTGCCATACATCTGATTTCCACTCCCACTACACGACTGTTAAAAGTTCTCGCCTTAAGGTCCTTGTAAATGGATTTACTAGGTCATCATCCGATGCAATCTTTGCGACAATAACCTTCCCCTCATCATACGATTTCTCGTAACAGGTGGTACTTGCGCTCCATGTGTTTAATTGCTTATGGGCTAGTGATTCCTTCAAGTTTGCAACTGCACCATTATTATCACAATAAATTGTGATAATCTTGGGCAAACTTAGAAACACTTCGAAGTCCATCATGAAGTTTCTAGAGTCATATAAATACTTTGGCTGCCTCAGAGGCTCCAATTTATCATCTTTCCATGGTGGAGTCCGAAATATATTTCTATATAACACTCCTCCATCTTATGACTCTACTTCCTAAAATTAAATACATAACCTTTGAGGTTGATTTACTGTCGTCCCTATCTGATTTGAAAAATCTGAATCTATGTAACCCATAAGAAGCACTGAATCTGTTTGGTGAGTCCACATATAATTTTTGGTCCTTTTCAGGTATATAAATATATGTCTTGCCACAGTTCATCATTCTTGTTTCGGGTTACCTTGATACTCACTAACCACGCCTTCGGCAAAACAGATATTCGATCTCGTGAATAGCATTCCTTAGATTAAGCTTCCTTATTAGCCGAAGAATAAAGAACCGCTTCCATCTCTTTTATCTTCTTTTGTGTCCTAAGACACAATTTCTTAGATAAAGTTACATGCTAAAATAAGTAGGGATTTTATCATTTCATAAAACTTGAACAAGCATAACATCCATTCTTGTGATCCGTATTACCGTGATCAAAAGGATACATTTTGCTTCTCTTAAGTCCTTCATTTCATACTACTTTATCAACCATACCCATACGCCCGATAATACTCTTTCATTGTCTCCAATGAGCAATATATCATATACGTACAGTAAAAGAAATACCACCACGTTTCTGTCACTCATTTCAATACACAAGACACATCCCCGCATTGAATAAATCCATATGCCTGGGTTTCCTCATCAAATCGGATGTTTCATGATCTTGAAGCTTGCTTTAGTCCATCGATGGACACCTTTAAGCTTACAATCAAAATGCTCTTAGCCCTTTACAATGAATCACTATGGTTGCTTCACATAGATGTTTTCTTCAAGACTTCCAATCAGGAAAGATGTCTTGACATCTATTTCCTATTCCTCATAATCAATATGATTAGCAACAGATAAAAGAATCCAGATTAACATAGGCATAGCTATCGGTGAATAGGTATCCTCATAATCGAACCCTTTTTTTCTAAGTATACCTTTTCGCAACAAGTTTTACTTCTAAAGTTTTCACCTTACAATTTGATCCTCTTTTATTTAATATGACCACTTCCAATGGCTTTTACACCATTTGGTTGTTCTACAAGCTCCCAAATTTGATTTAGAATCCGTAGATCCTATTCCAGAAATCATTACAACTTGCTAAGATATTGCATTTTTATCTTGTAGTACTTCATCGTATATGTGGGACAATTTCATATTTTCTAGGGACTAAGTCTCACGACTCTCCCAATCATAAATCTTACAGGTTGTCGAACAACCCTCCCACAACAACAAGGCACTACACGCAATTGTATATCAAACGTGACACGCGTTGCAGTTTACCTTGTGGTATCTCGTCTTGTACAATTGGTACTAATACTTTATGTTTTCCTTCTCACTATCATTTAGAACAATTTATATATAGGTTTGTGATTTATTTCATTGTCCTTTTCCAAAAATCTAGTGTTGGTGTTAACAATCACTCTTCGATCTTTTGGACTAATGAATAAACCACCCTTTATTTTTCTAGGATATCCCACAAACAGACAAACATTATACGACATGCTGTTTCTAGGGCATACCCATAAAAATGAATTTAATTATTCTAAATATCTCATCATCTATCTAGCCTTTTTCATAAGTGTCTTATTCCTTCTTTCCGCCACACCATTCAGCTGGGGTATGCCCGGTGTAGACTACTTGAGATTTTAATCTCATCCTCTGATAAATAGATCCTAAACTATCCCAAGAGGTACTTGCCACCACGATTAAGTCGTAATGTCCATCTCTCGTTGGGATAGTTTTAGGACTGCTTAAATCAGTATGAATTATTTCCAACATATCTTTGCATGGTTGTATACCCTTTTTGCCTTGAAAGGCCTTTAATCATTTTACTTCCAAGCAAGACTCGCAATTCAGATAGTTTCCACTTCAGATAAACCCAACGATCCATCGGCTATCAACCTTTGAATCCTACTCAAGTAAAATTGATCTAGTTTTAGATGCCAAAAGTATGTTTAGTTCATCTACGAAGGTTCCTTTCTCTTACTAAGATTATAAGATGTTTTATTAATTACTATTTGTTGCATTCATGGGATAAAAAAATTTTAAAAGTGTACAAATTGTCACCAACGTACCATAATAGATTATAGCTCCATCCTTCATTACTATGACCATGTCATTCTATTGAATGGAGTATCCATCTGTAAATGCATAGAAAACGAAATGAAATTCTTTCTATGAAAATATACGTAAAGACAATTTCTTAAAATCAAATGTTTATTCATATCGTAAGATAAATAAACAACTCTCACTGCAACAACCACTACTTTCGTAGCTTACCCATGTACTCAATTATCTCATCATCACTTAGTTGCAGGCTTTTAGTGATTCCGGTATCTACACACAATGTGTCAGTAGATGCCATCACTAATCATACTTCAACGACTAGTGAATGAGATACTATCCTTGTTCATAACTTGATGAAAATGGATTTCCTTTGCCACATGTTTTATCAGAAGTTCCCTACCATATAAAATCTCTTTTATTTCAGGCAGAAATTACTCAAAACACCTAGGCAAACTATGAAGAATAAATTTATCTAGGTTTTCCTTTCAATTTCTACTCCAAGTATTTCAAATTCATTCATCAAATTAACCATGACCTCTTGCCCTTCTAACTTACTCAAGTATCCGAAGAGTGGCATAAGGCCATCATATTTCTATGAACCTCTCATCTCTTCACTAGAGACTTAAATAGGCATCATGGGACATCTTTAGTGAAAACACATATGTTTTCCTAAGCAGTAAAAATCAAAACCAAGATTCTTTTCAAATCATCTAATTTTGGACCAGTAAATATATTTTCTTCCTGTAAATAATAAGTTAAAAAAAATAATTCAAAAATATAGAGAATCACATAAATATATCGATCAAATCTTCAAATTTATCCATTTATATTGATTCCCTAAAAATAATATAAAAATAAAATTCACCGACATCTCTAGCACCGTGAGTCTGCATGCCATGATAGTGTGGACGTACACAAACCCGAACATTTACAAGAGAAGGTTTTACCCATTAATTTCATTTGTCAACCTAACCTCATAACAAAATAATTAATAGTCGGTTCCTCTTTAGCCATGCAAATAAAAGCAGTGACTCCGATGGGGAGGATACTTATTATTTGCATCTAAGTGTACACCATTATTTGACCACAAGTCCATTGCGTAAGCTTATGTAGCTTACAGATGGAAAAGTACACACGCGCTCGGACAACTTCTTACAGTCATCAATTATAAGTTTATACAGTGATCCACAAATAAACTCATCCAATGAGGAGAAAGGCACTATAGCCAACATGCAAGTTCATGTGCATCACATTACAAATAATAATTATTTAAAGAAGCCTGTTCTAGCAATCCATGAATAAACTCATCCGATGGGGAGGAAGGTTCTAATACCGACGCGCAAGTTTATTCACATTGCTAACAAACCAATAATAGAGGCCGCGGGAATTATTAACCAATCCCCTCTCCCACTTAGTAATTTAACATCGAGGGTTTTTACATGCATATAATATTCAAATAAAATACGCAACCTAGCATTCTCCTATTACGGCATATAAGATAGTAAATCACAGAGAATCATGCATAGCATATATAATCAATTATTTAAATCAATTATGAAATGTTATGTATCAGCGAATTCGATTGTTCGCCACCAAGCACGAATACGGGAAACGACCTCCAGATTTTCAAAATTTTGAAAATATCGATATCGAGCATCGATATCGTCGAGATTATTGAAATCATCGATATCGACCCGATTATCAAATTTTCGAAAAACTTCCAGATTATCAAAATTTTGAAATTTACAGATTATCAAATTTTCGAAAACTTCCACATTATCAAATTTTTGAAATTTCTAGATTATCAAATTTATGAAATTTCTAGATTATCAAATTTTCGAAAATATCAAGATTATCAAATTTTCAAAAATTTCCAGATTATCAAATTTTCGAAATATCCAGATTATCAATTTTCAAAATTTTCCAGATTATCAAATTTTCGAAATTTCCAAATTATCAAAATTTTGAAAATATCCAGATTATCAAATTTTCGAAACTTCCAGATAATCAAATTTTCGAAAATATCCAGATTATCAAATTTTTGAAATTTCCAAATTATAAAATTTTCAAAAATTTCCATATTATCAAAATTTCGAAACTTCCAGATTATTATCAAATTTTCGAAAAAACTTAGATTATCAAATTTTCGAAACTTCCATATTATCAAATTTTCAAATTTTCAGATTGTCAAATTTCGAAATTTCCAAATTATCAAAATTTTGAAAATATCCAGATTATCAATTTTTCAAAAATTTCCAAATTAACAAATTTTCGAAATTTCCAGATTATCAAAATTTCAAAAATTTCCAGATTATCAAAATTTCCAGATTATTAAAATTTCGAAAATATCCAGATTATCAAAGTTTAAAAATTTCCAGATTATCAATTTTTTGAAACTTCCGGATAATCAAATTTTCAAAAATATCCAGATTATCAAAAATTTGAAATTTCCAGATTATCAAATTTACAAAAATTTCCATATTATCAAATTTTCGAAAAAACTTAGATTGTTAAATTTTCAAAAATATCCATATTATCAAATTTTCAAAATTTTTAGATTATCAAATTTTCAAAATTTCCAGATTATAAAATTTTCGAAAATATTCAGATTATCAAATTTTCAAAAATTTCCAAATTATCAAAATTTTGAAATTTCTATATTATCAAATTTTCAAAAATCTACAGATTATCAAAATTTCAAAAAGTTCCAGATTATCAAATTTTCAAAACTTCTAGATTATCAAATTTTCGAAAATATCCAGATTATCAAATCAAATTTTCAAAAATTTCCAGATTATCAAATTTTCAAAATTTCCAAGTTATTAAAATTTTGAAATTTCCAGATTATCAAATTTTAGAAAGGTGTCGTCAAACGTATAGAATATTCAACAAGAATCAATCATTTCTAAACCCTAGTCCATGTTCCACAAAGGTATATGGTATCTGAATAGGGTATACTAGCATAACATGAATACTTAAACCCTTTCACCTTTTGACGTAAACCCTAGTCTAATGTTTCATGCTTCACCATGAAATCGAAACTCTGATACCAATTGTTGGCGTTCGATCGCTTTGTTTACGTGAACCATTAGGGTTCCATACGTTTCTAAATTGGCAGAAGCAAGAAATCAAAGACACGTATTACCTTTCACCAGGGTATGTTGAAGAAGATGGATTCTCGCCGGCAGCCTGCGCAGCCTCACTGTTTTAGGCATAACTCTCTCATCTGATCTCCGATTTGAGTGATCTATGCACCAAAACGATCCTCGCTTCAGTGATTTTCCGTCAGTATATCATACATTGAATTCTGACTTCTATATGATTTTATTAAAATTGTGCAAGTTGATGGACAACAGCAGCAAACAACCTTCCGATCTTCTGCTGTATTCCCAAGTCGAGATCTTCCGGTCTTCTGTTGTATTCCCAAATTCAATCTCAATGTCGTATGGGTGATGATCTTCGAGATCTTCTCAATCTGCTGTTTCGTCTACCCTCTTCACATGTTAGGCGCGTCTCTCTTGGATTATAACAACTTAGATGACTTATATATAGGCTACAGCAGGGACCAGGAGGAGAAATTAGATTTGGTCCTCCATTGGGCTTAAGTATCCAAGCTTAGCCCAAAGCTTATACTTAAGTCCAATAATAATAATATATACCACTAAAACACTATTACTGTACTACCGTTCTAATCCCATAATTACGTTATGGGCTCTTTATTATGAGCCCGACAGTCTCTCTATGTTTAAGATATACAATGTCTATTAATTAATTAAGTTACTGACAACTCTATTAATTAATATCTCATCCGAGAGTAGTACTACTCAACCTCATTATCATGCCGGAATAAATCCACCTGCAGGGTTTACATGATAATCCTTATGAGCTCCTCAAGGGGACATCATCAACCTATGTCGGACACGAATTACTTCTACAATCAACAACACACTATAGAGACAGCACTATTTCCCAACTCACCGAGTTTGTTGATTTAATACATATAAATCTCACCCATTGATGAATTAAAGAAATACATACTGCCTTATGTGTTGAGGTTATTGTACAGGGATTAAGAGCACGGACATCCATAATAACTAAGATCAAGTTCTCCTATATAGTCAGTATAAGTCGAACGATCTCATGCGGTCCTGCTCAATACACACAAAGTGCACTAATGTGATTCTATAGCCAAGACAAGCTAATACCAAACCATACTACAACCATCCCGATAGAGAGTCCCCGTCTATCTCGGTTATGAGCATCTGTTTATACTTTATAAGGAAATCGATAATATGATCTTTCGTGTGTTGTCGCACAACATATTATCTACAGTATAAATTAAGTGGATTATTGCATCGAACTTATAAATAAATTATAAGACGCAATCATTTGATCATATGATTCTCATTTCAAATAAATTGTTATAATATTGTTCATATAAAAAACTAGACTATTAGTATACAATCCAACAGTTGTCTCACTTGAAAAGAATGTTCCTTTTGTTTTTTTAAGAATGTCTAACAGCTTTTTAGGTTTTGAAGGAGGCACTTATTACTGCACCTATATTGATCACACCGGATTGGACTCAGTCATTTGTACTTATGTGTGATGTAAGTGATTTAGGACTTGGAGTGGTGCTTAGGCAGATGAGAAAGAAGAAATTCTGTGTCATATACTATGCGAGTAAGACTTTTGATGCAGCACAAAAGAACCACACTGTCACTGAAAAGGAGTTTCTAGTTGTTGTGTATGCATTCAACAAGTTTCGAGAGTATTTGGTTGGCATGAAGTCTATTTTGTACACGGATCATTCTGCGATCTGGTACTTGATGGAGAAGAAGGAAACAACAAGGATCATTATATGGGTCCTTCTTATGCAGTAGTTTGATATGGAGATCCGGGATAAGAAATGTACATATGATGTGTTGGCGGATCATCTATCAAGGTTGGAGACAAGGGAGCCTTGTTATGATTCTTTCGATTACATAGAGAAGATGTTCCATGATGAAAATATTATGGAGGTGTTTGCTGAAGGAATGGAGAGAGCTTCTGTGGTCGCTGCTCAAGGAATGGATCCATGGTATGTGGATTATGTCAATTACATTATCGTAAGGGAAATTTCGAGAGATCTCAATATGTATCAACTTACGAAGTTTAAAAGAGATGTTGAGACTTTTATATGGTATGATCCGTTCATCTACAAGATTGTACGGATTCTATCGTCCATATGTGTGTGCCCGAGATGGAGATGGAGAGTGTCTTAATTTTTGCCATGCACAACCTAACGGGGGGCATTTTGGAGCTAAAAGACTGCTGCTAAAGTACTTCAATCTGCTCTTTATTGGCCTACTTTATTTAAAGACTGTAAATTCTATGTAGCGATATGCGATAGATTTCAAAGGATGGGAAACATAAGTAGAAGAGATGAGATGCCACTTCAGCCGAGCATTGTTGTTGAAATCTTTGATGTGTGGGGAATTGATTTTATGGGGCCATTTCCCCCATCTAATGGATTTCTCTACATCCTTCTAGTAGTGGATTATGTTTCTAAGTGGGTGGAAGTCATTCCTACTCGCATGAATGATTCAAAGACCGTATTATCTTTCTTGAAGAAACATATTTTTACCCGCTATGGAGTTCCTAGAGCACTTGTAAGTGATGGAGGTTCCCACTTTGTCAACAAGTTTCTTGAAAGGTTTCTCAAGGAATATGGTGTTAAGCATAGGGTCACTACACCCTATCATCCTCAAGCTAATGGGCAAGCCGAAGTCTCCAACCGGCAAGGGAAATAAATTTTGGAGAAGGTAGTAGGAACTAATAGGAAGGATTGGGCTATGAAGTTTGATGATGTGTTGTGGGGGTTCCGAACTGCTTAAAAGACTGTGCTTGACATGTCACCTTATAAAATTATCTATAGAAAACTATGTCACTTACCCGTAGAGATTCAGCATAAGCCTTTTTGGGCATTGAGAAGTTTGAACTTGTGCCTTAAGGATCAAAAGGAGTTGAGGTTGACTCAAATCAATCAACTAAACGACTTCAGAAATCAAGCTTATAAGAATTCGGTGATCTACAGGGAAAGAATGAAGAAATGACACGATTCGAAGATAACTTACAAGGAATTCAAGCAAGGTGATGAGGTATTACTTTTTCACTCTCGTTTGAAGCTCTTTGCAGGAAAATTAAAATCGAAGTGGATGGAACCGTTCATTATCCATAGAGCCTGCTGAGGGGGGAGTTTTGAGATTATGGACATGGATGGAGACATCATAGCGGCAAATGGGCATCGATTGAAGCATTATAAGTCGCCGGATGATGCTTGCATCGTCTTTGAGGATACCTTGCATTGATTTGGTACCGTCGTAACTCTCCGACGTTAAAAAAGAGCACCTTTTGGGGCTTTCCCTCCTATTTTATTACTTTATTTCATTAGTGTGAGTAAGAAATTTTTATATTTGACGTGCTTACTTATCGAAAATTACATCTCTTTGCAAACTTAGTTTCGACTATAGTTTCTACTAAGTTTGGGGGTGTGACATACTTACCTCATCGTAACACCAAGAGTATAATCTTTTCTTTGTAACGTTTGTTAGGGGAGTTGATTTTTTACGGTAAATTAACACTTTAATCGGTGTTGATGTGTCAATTTTTTGCAATGTGCCTAACGTTCAGTGGTGTTTTATTTAATGTGTCGTATACGGAGTATATATACATGATTTATAGAGTCTTAATGATGGTTCTCTAGCTTTAGTTTTGCTGTGTTTTGGTACCTAATGATCGTTTTTGAGCTTAAGTTTGCAGGGGACGAAGAAGAATCGAGTTTGAAGGAACAGGAGCATGGTTTGACCAAGGGAGAAGGTCGAACCATATGGGTTCCTAGTCGAACCAACAATCAGAGAAAAATTTACAGGTTGGTTCGACCAAGAGGCTGCGGTTCGACCTAGGGTTCGAGTCGAACCAGCCACCTGAAAGTTTGTTTCAAGCTAGTTCAACCTCGACGCTATGGTTCGACCAACAGTTCGAATCGAACTAAATTTGAATGTCATCCAGAAGCGTAGTTCAACCACGACAGCGTGGTTCGACCACCTGGTTCGAGTCGAACCAGGTCAGGTAAGTTGTGTTTATATGTGATTTTCGTCCCTATTCCGTACACTCTTCACACCACCCTCACTTTGATCTTACTTCATTCTACTCTGATTAAAACACTTTCCACTTTCTACACTCTATTTCTCACATATTTGAAGAATTTTAGTTGAAAAACTAGGGTTTCTCATCTATTTTGGGGATTTTTCTTCATTGTTCATACTAAGTCATGGCTGGATCGAAAGGTATGTTCTCTTAACTCTATTACCCTAGGATTGAAGTTCTATTTCTTGATTTTAAGTGGGTAAGTTGATTGAACTTGTTTTTATGTGAATTCATGGTGTAAGTTGATTTTTGTTTGAATTTTCATATGAACAAGTGATAGGTCCGATTTTAGTAATTGATTTTGATAGACTTTGATGTCCTATATGGAATTTGTGTGGTGAAGAGAAGCATGTTAGAATAGTTGTTCAAGTTTGATAAATTGCATGCTCATGGAAGTGGAGTGATTGATGTAATTCTTGTTGGAGAGTTTAATTTGAAGTGAAATTAGATTAGCATGTGTATGGATTCATTGTTTAATCTTGTGAACACATGGAGTTGGGAGCATGTTTACTTGAGTTAATTATACATGAGTAACTTGAAGTCTTGAGTAGAGTTGCTTGTATGGTTAGTTTTGAACTAGGATTGGTTGCTTTCCTTGTATTTGTTTGGTATTGAAGTAATACTCTTGTAGGAAAAGGAAAGGTAATTGAAATCCGCTCCAAGAAGAGGGAGGATAGGCAGCCTCGTGAAGACAAGGTTTCAAAGAAGTTAAGGCTTATGGATAGGCTGCCGAGGAACTTCCACATCCGAATGGAGAATTGGGAGAAGATAAAGGATCGATGGGGTGCGATGTCCGATAAGATCACTCGTACAAGGATCAAGATGATGGGGCCATGATTACAATGAATATCCGTGATGACATTATGTAGATGTTCGATCAAGTGGGCATCCGTCATTTCATGGAGTTGAAGAGGTTGACATATTTTCATGAGACTGCAGAGGTATTGTGCTCGATTACGATAAAGAAGGGTTCTAGTTCTCTCCCGTATGAGTGCTCATTCCAGTTGGGAGGTGAGAAGCGAACATGGACAGTGGAAGATTTCAATATTCTGCTAGGAACTCCGAGGGGGATCTCTAGGCATGAGAATGGGTACTTTAGACCAAATGAATTTTGGAGAGCTATTTCAGGTGAGGACATGGATTTTAAGACGAAGGATGCTCATGATGCTTTGATTCGAAACCCCGTTATTAGATACATGGATAGAGTTTTGGGTAACACACTATTTGCCCGATCTGAGGCAAGTTTCGTATCTAGGGGAGAGTTGTATGCTCTATGGTGTATAATGAATGAAGTTCAGTTTAATGTGGGTTCGTATTTGATTCAGCAGCTCTACAGATTCAGGAGTCTTACTTTTCAGAGAGTGAATATTGGAGGATGGCTTACTCCTGTGGCTGAGTCGTACCAAATGGATTTTACTTGCATTACACCTATCTTGGAGGATTCGGATCTCGTGATGAGTGCGTGTGTTAAAGCTAGATTTTCTTTGCATCGTGATGGAGATTGGCTTTTACACTAAGGGTTCTAACCCCTATTCTTTCATGTTTCCATATCATGCGAGAGCTTTGACTTCGATCCGGAATGATGATAATAGGTTGATGAACACTATGGCGCGCGAGGCTATATCAACAACGTGCTTGAGGAGAGGAAATTGGAGGACTGTGTACAATCTGTACGCTATTGGGATGTATCAGGATTTACAAAGGATAGTTGATCAAGGACAACAGCAACAACAGCCTCAGCACGATGAGCGTGATCAGGAGCATGTGGAGATGCATGAAGATGAGCTGGAGCATCCTGAGATAGAGATTCAGCTGCAGCATGAGATGCCACCACCACCACCATATCCACAGCAGCCACAACAGCAATATTGGGGCGGCCCTGATGAGTATTATAGGGAGCAGTTTCTTCTGAAGAATGAGCATCTCATCAACGTGAATAACAATCGGAGGGAGACGAACCATCAGCTAGGTTTGTTGATCACGAGCTATGCCACGCTTGATATGCGTTACAACGCGCTGTAAGCTAACTATGTACTGATGGATCAGAGATTGGGAGACTTGAATGACAATTATGAACTCTGGATAGGAAGGTGGATACCCTACAGAAAGATTTTGATGATTGGCACAGAGATGATGATGATGATGCTCCACAGGAGTAGAGGGCGCCAGGTTTTCACCTTATCTACTTCATCTCATCTCCCTTCTCATTTCTCTTTACAGGATGGGTATTTGGTGGTGTGAGTGGCATGTACTTATATTCTATATTGATTCTGATGTTGGATTTGTTAGCGATACTTGATTTGGATTGATATGATGGGTTCTTATTTAGTATGTTGCATTCATATTTTGCATGTGTTGATTTTGTTGATGAGAAGCATGTATAACTTGTTAAATATATGGAGTTCATTGTGGAATTGATCTTGATTATATGCTATGAGAAGTGCTTAGGAATCTATTTACCCATGTGAGAATTTGAGCCTTATGAAATCATGCTACATCCATGCATGATAGTTTATTCTTGTGAGAATCGTTCATATAACTGTATTCTAGAACTTGGTTTGGAGTCTTGTGTGAGACTTATGATTGATTAATCATTGGAAGCCAGATTGAGCCTTTAAAAGCTTTTTCTTTGGCAAACCTTGATAAAAAGCCTTATTCATCCTTACTTGAGCTTTGTTGAATACCTATTCATAAGTAAAGAGTTGAGGTGAATATATACTAGCCTGAACGTGAGAAGAAAGGGAAGAAAAATATTGGTTGAGCGGTATGAAGTGAAAAAGAATTCACCTAAAATTGGTACCTCGACTGCTTAGAAGGTTAGTGCCCGAAATTGGTATCCTTGTACTTTGAAGAAAGAAAGATGTTGACTCTAAGGAAAAGAAGGAAAAGATGAATCGCAAAGATCATGAGAATAAAGATGGAGAAGAGGAAGTTGTTTGATGAAAAGCAAAACTCCAAGGTAATTCTCTACTAGTGAGTTAGTCACTTTATCTATATTTTTTCGACCTTTGCCGAAGAGCCAACATTACAACCCTAAAGCAAGTCCTTTGTGATCCTAGTAATGAAGCGATTATGAGTTGATTTTTGAAACCCTTGCCAAACTTATGGTTACGCAGAAATATGAATTGAGTATGAGCGTATATATTAACCTGTTTAAGTGTATTTTGCACTTAAGAACGAGAGTAAACACTTATCTTGTGAGCTAGATGACTTAATACTCCGAAGCGTATTACAATTGAGTGATGTTTTGCATGAACGAGATGTATGATGCGAGTAATACTGGTTTTAAATTGATAGAATTGCATGTGTAGGTATGTATTGTACTAGACTTGATGGCTTGGTGAATTTTACACTTACTCTCATGATTTTGATTTCGTTGCCGCGGGACGAGCAACATGTAAGTTTGGGGTTTGATGAGAGTATAAATTCATGTAATTTGAGCTCTGATTTCTGTGATAATTATGTATGATTTGATCTTAAGTCGAGATAAATCGAGTTATATAGTGAAAAGTCACGAATCAGGTGTGTTTGAGGCCGTTTGAGCAGATTCTCGGAGAAAAACAGGACAGAAGTGCACAGAACCGAAAAATGGAGAAGGCAAGCGCATGGTTCAACCAAAGGAGAGGTGGTTCGACCAGCACTCTGGGTCGAACCAAGCATCTGAAGTTGCGTTTCAGCACGGTTCGACCACGTCATTGTGGTTCGACCAGACACGAACCGTGGTCGAACCAAAAGTCTGAAGATTTGCAGAAGTGATTCGACCACGAAGCTTATGGTTTGACCGGTGGTTTGGGTCGAACCAGTCACCTGCTAGAGCATTACAGGCCGGTTCGACCAAGCACTTGGTGAATCGACCAAGGCCTTCATTATGCAGGAAGCTTTCGGATCCATATTTTTACACCTTCATTACGTGTTTTCACTCAAAAAGCTCATTAGAGGTCCATTGGAGAAGCAATAGTTATAAAAGGAATACCCTACGCAGCAGAAAGAGACCCCATTCACCACCTTCATTCTACACAACATCCGAAACCCTACCATCATCCACGGAGCTGTGGAGAGAGATTCGTCTGTCGAATCAAGTGAGAATCAAGTGAAGATTCAAGATGGAGAGAGACGCGATGGCGCCCTCATCTAGGGTTTACTTCGCATCTTAATTTATCTTGTAATTTTCAAGACTATGGGTAAGATCTATCCAACCACCATGATTGTTCATCGATCATACATGGGCTAGAACCGACTTGGTAGTTCTAGTGTTTATGAATGTTTTATGAGTTAATTGAACTTCAGTGTGTATACTCCGTACAACACTACTTGAGGTTTATTTTATACTCCCTCCATTCGGTTCTAAGGTATCCATTTGTTTTTTGCACGTGGATTAAGGAGTATTATTATATGTAAAATGGGTAGTTATATTAGAGGGAAGTGGTGGGCCATATTGTGTACTTTTTTACTAAAAAGGAGAAATTGATACCTTTGAAGCGGACTCCAAAAATAGTAAAATGGATACCTTAGAAGCGGATGGAAGGAGTACAAGACTATGCCTTTTTAATTCATACTCAGAGTTGTTTTGTGCATCATTAATTGTTATGTAGAGTCTGAATACATATCTTGATTATTGATTGAGTACGTTCAGTGTTGAGCATAATTATATGTTATGATTCTAAGTGAGGGGACTCCGAAGTCTCATTAGAACTATCTTATATAATTACTGTTAATTGAATCTTATTCGGGTTAATAAGTAGAATAAAGAGAGTAACTTCATAGTACCTATAAAGGGAGATCATATCGGGTTAGAGTACTTAGTGCACGAGAAATAATTGATACTGATAGTACCTAGAAAGGGGGGTTAATTATATCTCTTGCACCAAGGATATTCACACATGTCACACGCTTATTTACTTGTGTTTATAGAGTACATTTGCATGGTTTAGTGATGCGTCCATACTCCACAAGGCAGAGTCGGTCATTGATACACGGAAGGGAAGTTAATTAGTAAAACTGGATGGCTCGAAGGACTACCTAATCTCTCACTTATTCCCTTTCGTTCAATCTCTACTGCTTGTTTGTTTTAATTGGTATTTTAATTATTTGTTTACTAGTTACTTAATTCATCACAACTATATTGTCAACCTACTCTTAATAAGTTAGATTATAATTAAATTGATAATAATACGTCCCTTGGGTTCGATAATCACTTGGTTGCTTATCAAAGCTACAATAACATCCTTCGCACTTGGGGATTACTATTGTGTGTTGAGAAAATTTTCATCAGTTGTCCTTAAGAAGACTAAGACAGTCAAGACAATGCTTGAATAGCTCGACAAATCCAAGTGAGGAGGTGATTGAGGGTTTGATTATGAGGGATAGGAGGAGAGAGAAGAGGTTGGAGGAGATAGAGAGGGCATGAGAGTGTCATGGATATTTGTTAGGAGTTTGAACAAGCTTCATTGAAAATTAAAATATTGAAGAAAAAAAAATCATAGAAATATGTTCCAACACATTATTAAGAGAGAGTTTCACAATTAGGTTATGATTAGTAAAATATATTTAGTGAATTTTTTATAAGTGTATTTAAGTAATATTAATAAAAAATTATTTTAATCTAAATATTTTGAGATTTGTTTAGCAATATTGGAGGTTTGAATAGCTGTCCTCATACTACATAGTAGAAGTGTTGTTCAACTTATACTATGTAGACATTATCCTTGATTCCCTACCGATTAATGGGCTCCATAAACTCGTATTCCCTCCGTCCCAAACTTATCTGCACCATATCTTTATAAATTACAAAGGAATAGTGCAGATAAGTATGAGACAGAGGGAGTACTACATAGTAGAAGTGTTGTTCAACTTATACTAGTAGATATTTACCTGGATCCTCCACCAGTTAACGGGCTCCATAAACGGCAGAGGATCCGTGGCCATTGTACACACGCAACGTTGAATTACACCAGCAAATCCGCAAAAACATGGAGATCTATAATTTTTGTTTAATAATATAGCATATGAGGCAACTCAAGGTCATATTTTTGAAAATGAGACTCGCATTTTAATTTCAAACTCGTAAGTCGTATCCATTTTCCACACCTCCTCAATCTATTAGGTGCATAATCTAAAACAAATTTAGACGCATTCATACACACACTTTCCATGCACTCGTGTAAGTATGTGTGTTGATGTGTGAATTTGTAGAGACTTTTATATCATCGACAATTAGGAAAAGAGAAGGGTTCGAAAAGAAAGAAGAAGGTTATGCAAAAATACTTCTTTTCTAAGGGGAAAACACTGAAATGTGTATTTTGAACATTGGTCTAACCCAGTTTCAACAACTAAGTTCACAGAACTTGATACACAATTGCAACTACAAGGGAACTTGCCTTTGCATAAACATAGTTCGAATTTAACAACTAGAGTATTCACATAGAAAGCTTCGATAGCAACAAGATGATTTATTTTATTAGCAGCCTCTTATATAGGTTGACCTTTTGGAACGATTTGATCTTTGAGCCACATGTAAATCGGAACCAACACATAGTAGGTTGCAGCTAAGACACCAAGAAGGAATCGCACTAGGAACACGAACGGATTTACAGTTTTTGATACATCCTCTTCTTTAGGACCAAGCTGCAAAGGAAAAGCCAAAAATCCATGTTCAACAACATAAAACTGTCTCTTCCATTGGATGAGGAAGAAATGTTCGAGTCAGTAAGCATAATTAATATAATCACTTTTGGAATATGTTAATCAATCTTATTATGATGCAAAATGACACAACTAAAACTTCCAAATTCAGGTGAGCAACAAAGATTCATAGAGTCAACAAGCAGTCGACTTCATTTAAGTTGGTCCATAATCATGGTTTCAACGGTGCTCAGCAATCAGAGTAGTTAACAATGAAAACAGATAAATTTTGTTTATATCTAATTCCAAGAAAATATAACTGCTTTTAAAGGAACAAGGATTCATTCTAATAGTTCTCATGCACTATAAAAAAATAACTCATTATTAAATTTAATTAAAAATTAACTTTATAGCAATAAGAAAATTTTATTTAAATAGAGTAAAACAATAGTCGCCCGTAGGTGTAACTGTAAGAAAAGCATGATCCTTAATTAATATTAAAATAATTATCAGAAAATTACCTGCAGAGGAGAGTCCCCAGACGCAGGTTTTACCCCTGTAACAGAACATCCCATGATGAGCCCATGTCTTCGAACCCCACGGTACCATTTTGGACCAATCCTTTTGAGTTGGACATCCGTGAAACCTGCCTTTTTAAACCACTCAATGTACTCTTCCTCATTTGGGAAGAGCATCCATACATCAGCAAAGAAGTGAGACAGCCAAAATGTTGGGTACACAGGACCAATTAAGCATGCCTTCCCAGATATTCTTAGAACTCTATAAGCTTCCCGGATTCCACGTTGTGGGTCTGGCCAGTACTCAATACTGAAAAAATACATAAAATCAAGCTTTTACGTTATTAGTCAAACATTACTTCCCCACATAACCAATTAGCAACTTATCCAGAACAAGCTGTTGAAAAATCTGCAACAACCAACATCTTGACAGCATTTCATAAATAAATTTCAAGATATATAATTGATAAGCCGACTTTTGATATTTTCAGGCAATTCACAATGACCAAGTCTTCAACTCCTTGAGTATTATAATACAATTGAGTGGATATACCTTTGAACATTCAAATATTACAAACAAAAGGAAAGCAAGCCACATTTTGCATAACCATATATAGCAGGATTAGGCTTCATAAGACATTTCAATATTAGGGGGCTAAATGATACCAATAAAAGCGCAGAGATAAAATGAGATAATAAACCAAGTAGGCTTCATAAGCCATTTCAACATTAGTTCCAGTTCATAAGCAAGCAGAATTAGCCCAGGATTAAGATAATCAAACTAAACCAGGATATTAATATTTAAGCATAGATAATCCAACAATATACCTCCCAGCTGAAACATATCTATCAAAAGTATCAGTGGGGAAAGGTAGGTCCTAAGCATCCCCCTCAATAATGGTACATCCCTTCAAAGGCTCCTTCTGCTTAGCATTGGCAAGTTGAGGTGGAGATTGATCAAGAATTGTAACATTCTTAGCATTCACTTTCTTCACAATCCCCAAAGTAGTGAACCCTGTCCCTCCACCAACATCAATCACTGATAGATTCCTGTTGTACAAATCAGCTGGTTCCAATGCATCGTCTCTCATATCCTCAGTCTAATGCCCTGGGTTAATGATATGGTCGTACACAATTGAGAGAAACCTGTAGAACCAAAACGCCGCTTTCTTGTGCTGTATGAATCTGGACTGCGAAGCTGGTCTAGGTGCTGAAACACTGCATTTCGGGATGAGGGTTTTGTTCATTGTGGACCTAATCGAAATCTTGCTGAAAGAATTTGGAATTAATTTGGGGAAATTCCTGCCATGAAAATCTGAGCCAAAAAAACCTAACACTTTTGGGTTTGGGGAAAACCCTCTAATGAGAGCGGGATTCTCAGCCCCGTTGAGCATTGCAGAAGCCATGGAACAACCAAAACGTTGATATTCAAAGAGAAATGATTGGAGTTTTGAGATTAGTTCGCAATCAAGTGTGGAGTGGAGGAGTAGAGAGAAGTATTGTGAAGGCAGAGAGGCGCATCAAGAACCACAAGAGTTTTGACTGCTGGAAGAAATTTAACCACAACACAACCTAATATATATTAAGCTGTGTTTAGCCTATCAGAAATTTTTGGACTTCTCCACTATTGATTATCATTAATAAAGTGAGATGTAAAGACTGTGCATGTCCATGAGACTAAATTTCTGTTCTCATTTTTCAATTCAATAGAAACAAGAGAAAAAGGTCATTTAAATTTTTAATTATAATAAAAATCACGCACTATACTTCTATTACAAATTAATTCTTATATATAGAAAATTGGAAAAAAAAACTATTTTTAAATATTACTGAAAAATACACCCAACATCTGATATATTTCTCAAAAGTAAGATTAAAAGTGGAATTTTGTTTTAAGAAATTTAGTGTGTTTTTTACAACAACATTTAAAGGTTGGGATCTTTTTTGCAATTTCTCAAAGGTTGTGATTAATTTACAATATGAGTAAAATTCATGGTTTTTCTCGCAATTAACGCAATTATTTATCTTATTTAAGGAGATCAATTGAATCTTTAAACCAATGTTATTATAATCAAATCGGAAATTGAATCGATGTCTCTATCGATTCGAGATTCAATTGGTCCAATCGATCGGACCGACGATTCAACTGAAAATATTAGATTCACCTATTTTTATTACACCCCCATCCCGCTCAAAGTGTTGTTTTTGCTTTTTTGTACGTGGATTAAGGAGTATTATTATTTAATGTGTAGTGGGTAGTTGTATTAGTGAGAATATGAGTCCCATATTTTAATTGTATTAGCGGGTGTGTGTGGGTCCCATGTATGTAAAAAAGAAAATGAAACCCTTTGGGTGGGACGATCAAAATAGCAAAAATGAACCTTTTGAGTTGGACGGAGGGAGTATATTTTAAATATAATCTATAAAAGAATGAATTTATTACTCATAGATACACAATTTAGAGCATATTTACTCTAGAATACAGGGGAAAAAAGAATTATCATCAGCTACACAAATTAGTTGCAGTGAGACTCATTGAAGAAGGAAATAAACAACCCCTAATTGGAGCCCCTTGGGCTCGCGCCAAATCTGGGTAACTTGCGCCGCAGCTTGGTTCCTCCGTCAGCCTCTGCAGCAGGCTGTCCCGTGAGATTTCGCTCCTCTATTGTCGGATATCCTCCTTTTCAGATCGATCACCGTCCAATTTTTCTCCAGCCGCCGCCTCTTGTTGCTGGCCAAATGCCTGGTTGCGATTGCTGCTAAGGGATCCCTCTGCCCAGGGAAGGAGGCACGTATGGGCTAAGGGGAGCACTAGTCTTCCCTCAAAATTTGAAAGTTATTATTATATATATATGAGGTAAAATAAATATATGACTTGGCCAGGTGATTTTGAAGTTACTCTCCTAATAATAGGTCTTGTGTTCTAATCTTCCATGCTGCATTTATTTTTTATTCCTTTTTATTAATTTTTCAATGTATTAGCAGCGGTTTTATTCCTTTTCCATTATTTTTTAATGTTTTAGCAGCGATTTTTTTATTCATTTTTTTCTATTATTTTCTGATGTAGAAAACAAGAAAAGTAATGGCAAAGTCATGAGAGAAAGCCAAGCAAACGGCTAAAAAAAGGTCAAAAACTATCTAATTTTGCTCAATACGTCTTGCAGCTGAAATAAGAAGATATTATGCCTAAACAAGGCAAAAACTAGCTAACAAAAATGGCCTAAAACAATCATAATCCAAAAATAAGCACAAGGCCAATTACGCATAACCAATCAAAAAATCATACCATAGGCCATGAGACATTCAGCATCAGGTAACACAGTGGCAAAGCATACTTTTGAATAGACTTGTAGTCGGCAAGAAGTGTGACAAGAAACCATAGAAATCCTGCCAAATTGGAGTCGAAAAAATGACACCTCAATATGCATCTACCATCAGGAATAGATCAATGAAACCTGCAGAAATATACATCTACCATCAGGAATAGATCAACGAAACCAGCAGGGTAGACTTAAATCAATAGATGAGCATCAAGCACCATCAAAACAAAAGATGCATCACAAAAGATAATGTCCTGTTAAAAGCACAACCAAATGCATTATGAAGTAAAGGATAAGTGAAGGAGCCCATCAGACTGGAAGGATCTCTGTCCAAATCCAGAACTCGATCAAATCGCACAACAATTGGATAGACTGAAATGTGGCGGTGAGTCGAACCCTGTCAAGATAATCCCATGAGACAATTGGCTGGTGAGAATCGCACGAAGCGATGGTAGCGCCTGAGCATCGAAAACGGGGTAAACAAAAATATGAGCCAAAAATCCGGTCGCACGCCTGTGGCAGTCGAAGGACTGGAATGGCAGCAGTGGCCATTGAAGAAAAACTGGAGAACCGCCATAATAATAAGCAATCTGCAAAGCGGGGGAACTCCAGCATCAAACAGAAGCAACGAGGGGTAGACAACCCTAGTTAGCGTGAGAAATCCCTTGGCTGAAAAAGGGAAAAAAGTGTCGGACGAAGATGAGCGGCGGCGAGCTTTGGACCATACCAGATTATCGCGATAGCACAGATCCAAAATTGAAAAAAGGTCATTCCTTGGAGGGTAAGGACACCAATAGAAAGAAATCGCACATAGCGATGATATCGGAGGCCAGATGGTGGCCACGAAACGGTGGCAGCGAATTTATCACGAGTAGCCGCCAATAATCTGGGAAGTGAGGGTGCGGCCGACAGCAAGGAATCCGCAGTCAGCACAACCGATTTGGCTTTGGGCGGTGCTGGCCTGTATCAATAGAAGGCAGTCCAAAATACTCCTACCATCAGCGATCAATCGAGTAGTCTGTGAGTGATAATTGAAGGGATTGAAACCTCAGAGAATACCGACAAGAAATTGAGCAATGGGACCTAATGGCGGCGTGGACATACCCGCTTCTTATAAAAGCGGTGAGAACTGCGCTGGACTAAAAGCACCCCAGAACAGAGGCCTTTACAAACCTCGACAGTCGTTGGGCGACTGCCATTGATGAAGGGCTGAGGACAGGAAAAATAAATCGCCCAAGGTGAGGAAAACAGCCTGAAGCGGAAAGGGGACAGTCGTTCACGCGACCGCCAGCGTGGAGGGATGCCAGGTCTATAGAGAAAAAAGAAGGCTTCATGTAAGAAATCTGGAGGAGTGGGCGTATGGTACCATGGACGGCTTGTAGTGGAGTAATCGGAAACAATTCTAGCCATAGGCGGCGGTCCTAGGCAAAAATTTGGGCAAAAGATGGGAGGGAGGGGGGAGAAAAAATTAGAGCGAAAACACAGTGTATAACATCAAATAATAGTTTTTGATTAAGAACATAAATAAATATACAGGATGGAGAAAATATTTTATTTTACAAATGTATTTTAGACCCCCTAACATCGGATGCAGGTTCCGTCACTGCCTCCGCCAACCGGAAGTCTCTTCCACCATCTCAAACCGCTGAAGCTCCGCCACTTTTTTGAGGAGAAGACCACTCTCTATTTCTTACGCCACCACGCCACTGTAAACCTCCACTGCACCAACGGAGAAACCCAAAATCGAGCTAGAATTCTTTGGGGTACATACATAATACTTTCCCTCTTTTTTTCAATTTGAGTTCAACATTACCTAATTGTTGCTTAACTGCTCTTCAATTGCAAAATTGATTAGCTAGGTTTTTCAATTTTCCTATCAATTAGGTGATTATAATCGCATTTGTGATATTTATTAAGTTATTACTCCTATCAATTAATATTTTTTTCTTTGCAAATATTTTGATTTTAGCCTAAATCAGGGAATGCAGTGAACAGAGCCAAAGCTGTAAGCGAAGAAAAGCTGCTTAGAAACATAATGTGGGATAACAAAATTGAACTCTGTTGATGTGAAGTGTTAAGACCAGTATCGTCACATCTGGAATCACATCGATCCTCCACCAGTTATTATTTAACCACTAACATGTTGTTGTGCTTGATGTTGCTTTCAGGGTTGTGGCAGTTGAATGAAGATCATGCAGTAAGGGACCCACAAGCTTGGAGAACAATCTGGAAAGTTCTAGAAGTCCAGAAGATTTTAGAAATTGAAGATAACTACCCAAAGTAGTGGGTTGGTTATTTGCTGATCATGGGTGGTTTCTATATCTCCTAATGGACCGATTTGAAGAAGGCTGCAACATGATTCACGTCTATAAATAGAAGCTGTCAGACTTCATTCCTGGTGCGCGAAAAAACTTGGAGAGTTCCTACAAAGAGAGTCGTCGGACTTAGAGTTTATTTGACTAAGTTCATCTTGTAGTATTTTCATTGGTGTTGTAACATCTCATTCTGAATCACGTGTATGGTATTATCCCGTACATTTTGTGTGTACTGTTCACAGGCAACGGAAGTGCATACTTGAAGTAAGACTTAGATCTAACAATCTAGGTTTTGCCATTTGGGAACATGTTTAGGATTTATATCTATGTGTGTATTCGAAGAGTGGAAGAAATATTTCCATCTCTTTGAATCTGATTTTGTAAATCACTTTTTTCAAGTTAGTGATATTTTTGTCATGAGGCCGTTACAAACTTATTTAGAAGTTTGTAGAAAGATTGAGTAATTCTGTATGTTAAGTCTTCCGCTGTACAAACTTGCAATCTCGTATTCAAGTTTAATATTCTGATAAGAGTCAGTGTTATACAAAGTGTCATCACACTTAGGACAACATCACTGACATAAACACACCTACATCGCTAGGCGCAATGACAAGTGGCATTAGAGCCAACACTTGACGATACTAAATGTTGATTCCTAGTGTTAAGTGTTGAAGTGTCATGGATTACTCCGCTGGATCGATCAACCGCCCTCTGATACTTGATGGAACCAATTATGCCTTGTGGAAGAGCCGAATGAGGAATTACATCAAGTCCATGGATGAACGTGCTTGGAATGCCATTTTGGCAGGTTGGACACCCCCCATAGTTCAACACAAAGATGGAGATCAAATCATCAAGAATGAGCTCGAATGGACCGCTGAGGAGAACAATCAATCGATGCTGAACTACAGAGAACTCAATGCAATCAACTCATCGGTAGACATAGTAATGTTCAACATGTCCAGAACTGTACATCAGCAAAAGATGCTTGGGAAAGGCTTCAAGAGCACTGCGAAGTATCTGGAAGTGTCAAACGAGCAAAGGCGAGGATGTTGAATGAGCAATTTGAGAGCTTGAGGATGAAGGAAATGAGACGATCACATTATACAATGAGCGACTCTACGAGATGGTGAATGAGATGCAGTCACTTGGGGATCCTATCTCTAACATCAGGTTAGTTAACAAAACTCTACGTACGCTTTCTACGAGATTTAATGGTAAAATATGTGCTATAGAAGAATCTAGGAACACTGATCTATTGAGTCATAATGAACTTGAAAACTTATGAAATGAAATTGTCTCAACAGGATTATATATGCGTATAATGGAAAAGGTGTTGTCGTTTTTAAAGGTGAAACTGTTGCTTGTTCAAGTTCTAGTTCTAGTTCTAGTTCTGGTAAGACGTCTATTATAACTGATATTAAACAAGTTGATGAAAATTTTGACAATATTCTGATGACACTGATAGTATTACTTTACTTGCTAAGACATTTCAGTTTTATCTTAGACAAAAGGTAGAATATTCCCCTCATACTCCTGTTCGTAAACCCACTCAAAGAAGAAAATTTAGGTATGATCCTGAGTTTAGGAAAAAGATTGTGATGAATTCGTTTTGGTCATTATGTAAATGAATGTGCTAACACTCATCTGAAAAAAATGATGAGTCTAAATGCTTGTTTAAGTGATGATGATTCTGATGGCGTTTTGATCTTTTGGTTAACGTGAACCGTTAGGGTTCCATACAATTCTACAGCAGCGGAAGCATAAGAGTAGAATCGTATTACCTTTGACCAGGGTTTGATGTAGAGGTTGAACAACAGCAAGAACAAACGACCTTCCGATCTTCTGTTGTTTTCCTAAGCCACGTCTTGATGTTGTGTGTGCAATGATCTACAAGATGAACTCAATCTGCAGTCAATCTCGCTTGCTCACGGTTTATGCATGTAAACATGATTATCCAGATGCTGATATTGGCTATTTATAGGCTACAATAGGGACCAGGAGGAGATATTAGGGTTTGGGCCTCCCATTGGGCTTAAACATCCAAGTTTAGCCCAAAACTTATACTTAAGTCCAATAATAATAAATTTGTCCACTAAAGATATATTATTGCACTGCCACCCTAATCACAAATTATGTTATGGGCTCCCTCTTATTATGAGCCCGTCAATCTCCCCGTATTTAAGATTCAATGCCCATTAATTAATTAAGTTACTGTCAACTCTATTAATTAATATCTTTACCGAGAGTAGTACCACTCAACCTTATTATCATACAGGAATAAATCCACCTGCAGAGTTTACATGATAATTATTATGAGCTCCTCAAGGGGACATCATCAACAAATTCCGTTAGGACACATATTCCTTCTACAATCAACAATACACCATAGAGACATCATCATCTCCCAACTCACCGAGGTTATTGATATAATATTTAAATCTCACCCATTGATGAATCAAAGAAATAAATATTAGCTTACGTGTCAAGGTTATTGTATAGGGAATAAGAATACGAACATCCATAATAACCGAGATCTAGTTCTTTTATATAGTCAGTATAAAGCGAACGATCTCACATCAGTCCTGCTCAATACACACAAAGTACACTAGTGCAATTTTATAGTCAAGACAGACTACTGCCAAATCACACAACAACCATACTGATAGATAGTTCCCATCTATCTCAGTTGTGAACATCTCGTTTATACTTTATAAGAAGCCGATAATATAATCTTTCGTGTGACGCCGCACACCACATTATCTACAGTATAAAGTCTATGGACTTTTTCAATAATATAATTGATAATGTTTGATCACATGATTCTCATTTAAATATTATCAAAACATTGTTCATACAAAAAGCAAGACTTTTAATATACAATCCAACAGATTCTAAAGGAGATCCAGATGCAAATGAATAAGAACTTGCGTTCTTAACATAATGTACGAAGGAGGAATTCTCTGAGAGTGACTTAGAAGTTGATTCTGGTGTGCCAATATTAGAAACAACGTCATGCAGGTTTATGTCTACTTCTAATCTTGATATGAACTGTACAAATGATTTCTCTTCTAGAGCAGGTACTACACAAGAAACCTCTAGAGATAAAGATTTCTGAACTTTTGAAAGAACTAAAAGTTGTCAACCAAGAGAATGATAGTTTAATTGAGGCCATAACAAGATTTGAGGTAAATCTTACTAAAAATGATGCTGAGATTGCTAGACTCCAAGGTCAGTTAGTTATTTCCACGTTAAGCTTCAAAAAGTACAGCAAAGGTACATCTGTTTTGAATGAAGCTTTATTTGTTAGAAAAACTGATAAATTTGGTCTTGGATACACTAAAGATTGCATGCTTTTTAGTTTTGAAAATCCTGTTAAGTTTGTGAAACCTGATGCAAAATTTGTGAAACCTGATTCAAATGATTTTTCCAACAAGTTTCCTGATAGAAAAGGCAGTAGGACCCTTGTTTGTCATTACTGTGCAAACCCTGGTCATATTCGTCCTTACTGTTTCAAACTTCAAGATGATATACTTTCTGGAAAAATGTTGCCTGGAGTGTTACCACACAAGTATTCACACTCACCTAAATCTGTTTGGGTCAGAAAACCAAAAAGTACTTTGTAATGTTGTCTGTACTTCTTTACAAGCATGTGTACCTAGTATATGGTATTTTGATAGTGCTTGTTCTAGACATATGACTGGTAATGTTGAATACTTAAAGGATTATGAAACTTTTGATGGTGGTAAAGTTACTTATGGTGGTGGCTCTAAGGGTAACTTATGAGGGTTTTCTTTGCACGAAAAATTAATCCCCAAGTATTAAGGATATTAATTGCAGCTTAAGCAAGCGACAAAGTTAAATATTGAACCCAAAGGACAGCGTAATATCAATTTAATTATTCACTAAATTAATAAAGATAAAGACAATAAAGTTGAGATATAGAATTATTAACTACTAGACAATTAATTAAAGTAACAAATAAAATAAATTAAACACTAGAAAAATACGAATGTGACTCAAGAATGGAGAATATGTAGCGCTAGGGTAATCCAGTTTCACTCATTAATTTTTCTTTCGTGGATCAATGTCCTACTCTGCCTTGTGGAATATGGACACATCACTAAATCATGCAAATTTACTCTGTAGACACAAGTAAATATGCGCGTAATACGTGTGAATAACCTTGGTGCAAGAGATATAATTTCACCCCACCTTTCTAGGTACTATCAGTATCAATTATTTCCCCCTAGGATTGGAACTGTAACCCGATATGATCTCCCTTTATAGGTACTATAAATTAACCTCTTTATCCTGCTTATTAATACAAATTCAATTTAATTAATTAACATTCATATATGACAGTTCTAATGAAGCTTCGGAGTCCCCTCACTTTGAATTATAGTATGGAATCCTGTTCAGTAGTGAACGTGCTCAATCAACAACTGATGAGCATTTTCTCAATACACGATTAATCTCCAAGTATGAAGGATATCAATTGTAGTTTCAAAAGGTGACCAAGTGAATATCGAACCCAAGGGACGGATAATTATCAATTTAATTATGTTCTAGTAGACTAAGACTATGTAGATAAATTCAATGATAGTGATATTGAGATTAAGTAAGAACTATTAATTAAAATATCATGTAAAAATAACAAGAAGAAGAGATAAGTGAGTTGTGATCAAGTAAGAAAGTAGGTAGTTCTTCAGGTAATCCAGTTCCGCTTATTAATTCATCTTTCGTGTAACGGTGTCCGACTCTGCCTTGTAGTTTATGGATGCATCAAGTTCACTCTATAGACACAAGTAAATATGTGTGTGACATGTGTGAATATCCTAGGAGTAAGAGATATAATTCACCCCCTTTCTAGGTACTATCAGTATCAATTATTTCCCGTGAACTTAGTACTCTAACCCGATATGATCTCCCTTTATAGGTACTATGAAGTTAAACTCTTTATCCTACTTATTAACCTGAATATGATTCAATTAACAAGTATTCATATAAGATAGTTCTAATAAGACTTCGGAATCCCTTCACTTAGAATTATAACATAAAATCCTGCTCAGCAGTGAACACACTCAACCAATAACCAAGTTATGTATTCAGACTCTACACAACAATTATTGATGCACAAAACAACCATGAGTATGGATTAAAAATGCACAATCTTATATAAAATAAACCACAAGTAGTGTTGTACGGAGTTTACACAAGAAAGATAAATTAACTCATGAAACCTTCATAACCCTAGAACTACCGAAGAGGCTCTAGCCCATGATTGATCTAAGAACAATCATGGTTAGTTGGACTGATCTTAATTGAATCTCTAGCAAAACTCTCTCTTACAGCCTTCCGGATGACGGATGATCTCTCTAGGGTTGGTACTCCTTCTCTTGATCGATTCTCCTTTTCCAACTTTCTATACTACTGCATAAGCCTTTTTTTATACTTGTAATCGCGCCTCCCGGGCCTGGAATGAGCTTTTTAAGTGATCAAACGCATTGAGGGTGTAAAAATACGGATATGTTAAGTTTTCAAACTCAATTTGACCAACACAACAGGTTGAATTCTCCCATCCAGGTCAAATTGAAAGTCGAATTGGCCTACTGTAAGTCCCAAACGCTCAATTCAACCAGAGGCCCTGGTCGAATTGACATGACGTGGTCGAATTGGCTTCGCCACTGATCAATTCGACCAGGATTCGACCAGATGCCCTAGTCTAATTCCCCTGTCGTGGTCAAATTCTCTTCTTGTTCGTGTTATGCATCCAATTTGACCAGCAGGCCTGGTCGAATTCTCCTCCAACAGGTCGAATTGACCTCTTGCTTCGCCCAAACGGATGGTTACGACTTTCTTTCTTCAGTTTCCAACACTTACACTCTGATTTCCTTCGAAAAACCACTCAAACGGCTTCAATAACACAGATTCATGACTTAACACAATATATACCGGTTTACAACCGATTACAACCTTCAAACACCTCATAATAGCACAAATGCAGGCATAAGATTTGTGAATTTACACACTCATCAACAACCAAGATATATATTTAGACTCTATATAACAGTTGAAGATTCACAAAACGATCGTGAATATAGATTAAATACGCATAATCATATATAAAATAATTACACAAGTACTGTTGTACGGAGTATACATATGTTCAATTAATTCATAAAAATCTTCAAAACCCTTGATCTACCAAAACAGTTCTAGCTCATGATATTGCGAAGAACAATTATGGGTGTTGGATAGATCTTACCTATATGTCAGGAAAATACAAGATAAATTAGGAAACGAATAAAACCCTAGATGTGGGCGTCGTCGCGTCCTTCTCCGTCTTGAATCTTCCTCTTAGTTTTTCTCTTAATTCAGGAAATGAATCTTCACAGTGATGGATGGATGGAAGAAGGGATGGATGTGATAGTGTAGGTGTAATCCACCTAGTGGGGATGTAGAATGCTTGTTTGTCGCCTCCTCCATGAATAATGATGTAAAATATATATAGGTGTGAGAAAGAAATGAAATAAGGAAATAAAAGATATGGGTGAATCATGGAAGATTATGTGATAAAGAGATTAATTGTGCTCAAAGAAATAAGAATTATGGGCTAATTTTTAGAAAATTTTCAAAATTCTCAGAAATTATTGCCTGCTGCTGCGCGACCTCACGATTTTGAGCATAACTTCCTCCAATCTCCAATTTGATTGATTATTGCGCCAAAACGATCTTATCTACCGTGGCTTTCCAACCATGTATCACACCATCAGTTACGAGCTCTACACGAATACAGAAAATTTATGAAAGTTGAACGTGAGTTTTTTCAGCATTCCTCTAACTTTGCACTTTTAATCCTTTTTCCTCCTAAAACACAATAAAACACCTCAATGCTCCTTTTTCTCAAATATATTGAATATAAGATACTTGTGCTAATATATAACAATAATTTCCATAAAAAAAGGTGTTAAATTAGATACTAAAACAGGCTTATTTTCACTCTCATCGGTAACATCGTTGGTAAATGAACTTTAAATCTTAAAGGTTTTTCAAATCTGAAGAGAGTTCTTCATGTTGAAGTTTTATGTGCCAATTTGATAAGCACAAGTCAATTATGTGATGATAATTTGCATGTGAAATTTGATAAGAATTAATGTTTTGTACTAAATGAAACTGATTACTGTGTGATGATTGGTAGTAGAACTGCTAATAATTGTTATCTGATTGGTAACAACATTTACTGCAACATCTCACAACATGATGAAAGTGTACTTTGGTATCAAAAACTTGGTCATGTAAATTACAAAAATTTACAGAAATTGGTTAAGTTTGAGGTTATTAAAGGATTGCTCAAGTTCAGTTTCAGAGATCCACCTGTATGTGGTTCATGCCAAAAAGGTAAACAGGTAAGGTCCTAGCACAAAATCACATCTCTTCACGTCTTCAAGGTGTTTTGAATTACTTCACATGGATCTTATGTGTCCTATGGAAACTGAAAGTCTTGGTGGTAAGAGGTACTCTTTGGTTGTTGATGATTTTTCTAGGTTTTCATGGGTAGAATTTATTAGAAAAAAATCTGACAGATTTAATGTGTTCAAAGTTCTTTTCAAAAGATTCAAAAATGCTTTCAATCTTAGAGTATGTAGGAAAAGAACTGATCATGGTAGAGAATTTGAAAACAACACGTTTGCTGATTTTTGTGAAAGGAAAAGCATTATGCAAGAGTTTTCATCTCCTTAAACCCACCAGCAGAATGTGATTACTGAAAGAAAGAATAGAACCCTTCAAGAAACTGCTAGAGTCATGCTTCCTTCAATGAATATGTCTAAAAGATTTTGGGCTGAAGCATTGAATATTACATGTCATATGTCTAATAGGATTCATTTTAGACCAGACTGTTCTATTACTTCGTATGAACTGCTTTACAAGAAGAAATCAAACCTAAAATACTTTCATGTATTCAGTTGCATGTGCTACATTCTGAATGATAGAGAGTATCTTTCAAAATTTGATTCCAAGAGCGATAAATGTCTTTTCTTAGGATATTCTAAGAATAGCAAAGCTTACAGAGTCTTTAATCTTAGAACCAAAACTATTCAAGAATCTGCCAATGTTATGTTTGATGATTCATCCAATATTGCAGGTAAAAAGATGCAAGATGATATCTCTGACTTGATTGAAATTGCAGAACCAGTGAATAATGTTGAGCCGAATATGATCACATAGCCTACAACATCGAGTGTTGATTCAGAAGAAGATGAGAACCAACTCTACAGAACTCTGAGAAATACTCTTGTTCACAGATATAAGAAAGATCACCCTTCATCACAAATCATTAGTGAGTCCTCTGAAGGTGTTCAAACTAGAAGAAAAGGTAAATTTAGAGATGTAGTACGGTCGGTTTGTATGTCTAACATATGCAATCAGGTATGTGATGAGTGTTATTTCTCTACTATTGAACCCAAGAATGTTTCTGAAGGTTTAAAGAGATGAATGTTGGATAGAGGCTATTCAGGAAGAACTTGAACAATTCACTAGGAATGATGTTTGGAGTCTAATATCTATGCCTACAAATACTAATGTGATTTGAATTAAGTGGATTTTCAAGAATAAAACTGATGAATCTAGTAACATAGTAAGAAACAAAGCTAGGCTTGTTGCACAATAAGACACACAGGTTGAAGGAATAGATTTTAATGAAACATTTGCACCCATAGCTAGAATAGAGTCTATTAGGCTTCTCTTAGTTATTGCATACTTTGTTGGCATCAAACTATTTCAAATGAATAATAAAGCTGCTATCTTAAATGGTATTTTACTTGAAAAAAAATTTGTCAAACAACCGAAAGGTTTTGTTGATCCAGTTTTATCCTGATCATGTGTATAAATTGAAGAAATTTTTGTATGGTCTAACACAATCTCCTAGAGCATGACATTGAAGACTAACTGACTTCTTACTTCAGTTTGGATTCATTAGAGGTGAGGCTGGTAGAACTCTTTACATTAAGCATGAATCTGATGACTTTTTGTTTGCTCAAATTTATGTTGATGTCATTCTATTTGGAGCAACATCACAGGTCATGATGCACAACTTTTTGAAGATGATGACTACCACGTTTGAGATGAGTATGGTTGGTGACTTAAATTATTTTTTAGGGCTCCAAATCAAGTAGAGTGAAAGTAGTATCTTTATCTCATAGAGTAAGTATGCAAGGAACTTGGTGAAAAGATTTGGCCTTGAGAACGCTAAGCCTATGAAGACACCTATGTGAACATTACAGAAATTGTGTAGAGATGATGCGGGCCCAGATGTTGACTACACTCTATATAGAACAATGATTGGCAGCCTTCTGTAATTAACTTTGAGCAGACCAGACATTATGTATAGTGTCTGTGTATATGCTAGGTACCAAGAAACTCCCAAGGAATCTCATATGAAAGATGTGAAGAGGATCATCTGATATGTTGCTGGAACAAGTGAGATTGGACTATGATTTTTGAAGGATACAAATAGCTCACTGGTTGGCTACAGCGATGCTGATTGGGCAGGGGATTGTGATGCACGAGTGGTGGATGTTTTTACATGTGTAACAATCTTGTTTCCTGGCATAATAAAAAACAAAAATGCAATCCCATTCAACTGCTAAATCTAAATATATTGCTGCTAGAAGTTGTTGCACACAACTGCTTTGGTTGAAAAAGATATTAGACGATTATGTAGCTTGAGACAGATGCTTTTTATATTTTTTGTGATAATACGAGTGTTATAAATATTTCTAAAATCCAGTACAACACTCATTCACTAAATATATCAGCATAAGATCACATCATTTAATTAGATGTTTAGTTGAGAAAGAAGTAGTAAAGTTGGAGTATATTTCCATTGAAAAACAACTTGCTGATATTTTCACGAAAGCACTTGATTTCGAGAGGTTTTCTTCACTTAGAAATCTCTTGGTCTCTGCATTCCATTAGTCATGCATGATGTTTCTTAGAGTGTCCATCACTCGAAGCGACACTACTATAAGTTTTGTCATTTTATGTCAAAATTAAACTGATTTGGTAGCTTATTCACTACAAGAAAACAGTAAAATACTAACAGATATTTTTGTTGGTAAATAAGAAAATCCGTTAGTAAATAGATATAGCAACAAATTGCCAACAAGTTTTCATACGTTAGTATTGTGCTCCTTGCTAAATATAATGACGCAATTTCATAGTCCGTAAGCAAATTTATAAACAGAATGCCAACAATAATATCATATCGTTACTAGATTACCATCAAATTAACAATTGGTAAATTGTTGATAATATGTCATCATTGGATCCACATCCAATACTAATACACCTACATATTTTACATTAAATATTATATTTTTCTACCAACTTTCTATTAAAATACTATATTCATTAATCAACGTGCAAAAAGCAAATGTAAGCACTGAAACGTTCAAATTTAAAAACATTAATAAAACATAATAAAAGTAATGAGTGATTGGTGTACCTGATAACGATTCAGTTCTAAATTAATTAATTAAAAATTAATACACACTCTTAGATTAAAATTAAAATAAAAATAATTACAATTATACTCTAAATTTAAAATAATAAACCCTATAGTGCTTACACGTATGTTCTCCAAAATTTCACTAAATTCAATGATAGGTCAATAGTTTTAATATATTAGAATTTCTTTTAAGTATATATACCTTACTAAAATAATTTACGGTATTTCGGTATATACCAAAATATCACGATTTTAAAATTTTGCATACCTTTACCGTATCAAAAAATTCAATACGGTATCATACTTTACCAAAAATTTTGGTATACCTAAAATTTCGGTAAGTTTAGTATTTTTCGATATGGTAAGTGCGGTATACCGAAATTTCGATATTTTTCCCCAGCCTTACACATAATTGAGCATTATTGTTCTCAAGTACATCAATTTAAAACATTACTATGAGATACAAAATAATCTAACCATATGTCTAATATACCCCTAATTATTATTATAATTTAAAATAAGAAAATGTTATCTTCCCTAAAATATCTAACTTATCACCGCTTATCAAACAACTACTTCCACATTTTACTGAATCTGCAATTCAATCATATTTGAAGGAGTTCATTTATCATCGTTTTTTTGGAGTTCTTTTATCATGGTTTATCTTTTTTTTTTAAAACCATTTATCATCAGTTTTCACTCAAGTTTGGAATTTGCAATTCAATCTTATGACTACTTCCATATTTTTTCTGCAATTGGAGTTCTTTTTTGGTGTCACGTATTTTTCTGTGCATCATACTTGATAATTACAAATGTTATCTAACGTAAGTGAAACCCAAAACTACATCATAATACTACAACTAAAAAAAATTAAAACATAATTTGTTCAGAACCAGCCATATACCAACGACAGAAGAAATCAATAATGCTCAACAACATAAATTCATATAAAATAAGTTGTTAAGCACATTAAATACATATGTTCAGCAAAACAATGCATGCGTGAAATGCGAGCTAACGCCTCTTCAACACAAGAACACAACACATTGCTATAACGAAACCAATAAGATAAAAAATGACAACAACACCACACTCCTTCTTATAATCGAATGTAAATGCTATGCAGCACATAGGCATTTCTGGTCAGCACAAAGAATATCTGCAAAATTCCAAACGCAACACATATGGCTTTGCATCACACAAACTCAATATGGGAATATTCCAGACGCAGCACATAGTCATCTCTGTTCAGTATTACGAACAGCTGCAAAATAAGGCTTGTCAGAACACAAAGCTCAGAATGCAGCACAATCATAGGCATTTTTTATAAGAACAAAGAATATCGGCAAAATAAGCCTTTGCGGCACACAAAATTCAAAACGCAGAACATAGTCATCTATGTCCAGCACTATAAGATACAATGCAGCACAAGATTGCACTACGAAATGTAGCATCGTTCACATGACTTCAAACCACAAAATTACAAACACAGCACATGATAACACTACGAAATGCCTATGATTGCGCTAAAGAATTCCAAAATGCAACATACATTTCTGTTCAGCACTACAAATAGCTATAATATAAGGCTTTTGAAGCACCTAAATCTTAGGTTATATTTCATAAGCACAAAGAATATCTACAAAATAAGCCTTCGCAGCACACAAAATTCAAAATGCAGCATATAAGGCTTTGCAGCACACAAATCATAATACGAGAATATTCCAGATGCAGAACATAGTCATCACTGTTAAGCACTACGAACAGCTGCAAAATAAGGCTTTTCATAACATAAATCTCAATACGCAACCTAAACATAGGCTTTTCTGTTCATCACAAAGAATATCTGCAAACTAAGCATTCACAGAACATAAAATTCAAAACGCAGCACATAGTCATCGTTGTTCAACACTATGATTCCAAATGCAGCTTAAGATTATACCATGAAATGCAGCACCAACCACATGATTTCAAATGCAACACATTGTAACAACAAATTTTTGTATTTATAATAAAATAAATACAAAAGAATTACAATAATAATCCAAAAAGATTAAACTTGAGAATTTAAGAAACAATCTCTATCTATCCTCTGATTCTTCTCTCGAACCAATTTGGATTGGCTTGACTTTGACTGGTTGACTGCGCTGACTGTGTTGACTGTGCTGACTGTGTGTGTTGAGTCAGATCTTCAGTTGAAGCTTGTCCCAGCTCGGGTTTGGGGCTTTGTAACGCTTATTTAGAGGCGTCGAGCCTTTGTTTGGATTAAACGTGCTTGTTGTGAGAATACAAGATCTGGGGGCTTAGCACCTTAATCTCGGGACGTATGTTGTTCTTGACTTGAAGAACACTAAAGAACTCAACATGCTTGTTATGAGAAACACTCGATCTGGGGGGCTTAGCACCTTAATCCCGGGTCGTGTGCCGTTCTTGACTCAAAGAACACTAAAGAACTTAGTGTATGAAGAACTCTTGATTTGGGGGCTCAGCACCTTGATCCCGAATCGTATACCATTCTTGCCTTGAAGATCATGGGGAGCGATACTCGTGTTTTAATCTCTTTAGAGTGTTGTCGTCTACGGGCCTTTGAATGTGTGTCGAATGAATGGAGGAGGACTTCTTATATAGGTGAAGTCAGAGGATGCCCTATAAATAACTCACAATTTGATTGGTCAATGGCAGATTTGACCTGATTTTGCGGGCTTGGGCCTTTCCATATATAACACAGTTTGATTGGTCATTGCTTGATTTGACCTGATTCTGGAACCTTCCAGACTTTATTTGACTTGGGGGTCAAACCTTACTTAATTTTAAACCCCTTTTAATTTTTTGGGTTTTAAATTAATTATCAATTATTTATTGATCTATTTTAGGAATTAATTTAATTAAATTCCAAAATAAATTAAAATTGATTTTTAATCAATAAAATCCACGTATCGCTATTTGATTGGATAGTGAATTTTAATTGCTTACAAATGCCCCCTTGCGATTTGTTCACGGACAATGTGTCTTGTTGTGAAGGAATTCCAAAAATTTGCTTCTTTTCTTGCAATTTTTCTTTTGAAGCTTTCAATTTACAAAGCATTTGGACTTGAAGAATAATTATAAAATTTATTTGAACTAAGAGGGCAAATAATTTTCTTTCTTTTGGCCCAATTCTTCAATCTTTTGATGGCCCAATTTATCTTTTCCTACTTACCACATCCCAACGGAACATAATTATGGTACAAGTGTATTTCTTGTTCACCAAAATAAGAAAATATGGAACAAATTTGTTTCTTATCCACTAAGATAAGAGAATATAGAACAACTTACCCAAAATTATCAAATTTATTTATAGTAAAGGATCTCTTAAAATTTTATAGAGAATACACCCCTTACAAATAATTTCCATAATTATTTATGAGTCCACTACTATATAATTTATTTATGAGTCCACTACTATATAATGATAGTCTATGAACTCAATTTTTTTCATCAAAACTATCCAACAAACAGGACAATCACTTCAATTCTTGGTTCGACGAAAAGTCCTTAACGATTGTCCCTTAACGGTTGCCCATTTACGGTTGTCCCTTTTAACTCGCTTGTCCCTTTTAACGATTGTCCCTTTTAATGGTTGTCCCTCGCTTGTCCCTTTACGGAATTAACGACGGTCCTTTGGTTGTCCCTCGGTAAAAACTGTGTGTGGCGCAATGTGGTGCGTGGTTTTTAGCAAAAACATGGCATTCGGTTGCGGTGATTGATGGTTCCGTAAGAGTTCGAGTTTACTGGCTGTTTGTGATCGTATTTGCTGTTTGTTATCGTATTTGCGAAGAGGGGCAGTAAGTGCCAGTCGGATGCAAATCCTGCTGGTGTGGTGTCTTCCGGCGGCGTGGCGTTTCAGCCATGATGGTAAATCGCCGGGAAAACAGCTGCGTGTGGCGACATGGGGAACCGGCGGCTGTTGGCGGGGTTCGCCATTTTGTTGCGCGCTGGCATGGGGCGTCGGCGCATCGATCGGACTGATAATGATGGGATCTGATGGTAAGCGGTTGGAAGTGGTGAATGTTGGCGATCACGAGAGCGAATGACTCGGTGTTTCTGGTGGCAGCGGTTCTCGTTGGTGGTAGGTTCGGCGTGAGGGATTTGCAGCAGACTTTGATTCTGGTTGAAAGTTGGTCGAAGGGTGGCGGCAGGCGTCTGATTCCGGCGGTGAGGTGTGTGGTTTCCGTCGCTGGTAATGGCAGATCCCGGTGGCAAGTTGATGGTGGCAGTGGTCGTCGGCGGTTAGTGCTTCACGCCTCCACCGGTCAGTTAACGGGCTCCAGGATCGGACCTGGATTGGGGAACGGACCTGCGGCGAACGATGTGGCAAAGCTTCACTTTTCTTGGAGTCCTTTGGCCTTGAAAATAGTCAATCACGTTTTCTGTCCAAGGATAGAGAAATACTCACTCTATTTCCTCTTTCTTGAATTCACGTGATTTTCTATTGAAGGAAATAAATTTCTTTATTTTAATTGGAGAGATAAAGATTTGTGCAGCCATATCCCTTTCCAAAAGAGAAGATATGTTGCAATTTTGACCCAATTAACTTTGACTTTTTCAAATGGGTTTTACTTATTGGATATTAAATTGGGCTTGTCGATTTGGGCCTCAGACCAACATCGTAATTTGGGCCCCTTATCCATATATTGGATCAATTATTTAGCAAATAAGCTATATGAGTTTATGTTCATGTCAATTTTTGACTTTGGAATGGATCAATTATTTAGCAAATAAGCTATATGGGCTTATGTTCATGCCAATTTTTGACTTTGGAATGAATCAATTATTTAACAAATAAGCTATATGGGCTTATGTTCATGCCAATTTTTTTGACTTTGGAATTGATCAATTATTTAGCAAATAAACTATATGTGCTTATGTTCATGCAAAATTTTGACTTTGGAATGAATCAATTATTTAGCAAATAAGCTATATGTGGTTATGTTCATGCCAATTTTTTTTTGACTTCGGAATAGATCAATTATTTAGCAAATAAGCTATATGGCTTATGTTCATGCCAATTTTTGACTTTGGAATGAATCAATTATTTAACAAATAAGCTATATTGGCTTATGTTCATGCCAATTTTTTTGACTTTGAAATGGACCAATTATTTAGCAAATAAACTATATGTGCTTATGTTCATGCAAATTTTTGACTTTGGAATGAATCAATTATTTAGCAAATAAGCTATATGGGGTTATGTTCATGCCAATTTTTTTTTTTTACTTCGGAATAGATCAATTATTTAGTAACTAAGCTATATGGACTTATGTTCATGCCAATTTGACTCATTTGGCCCCTAAGCAATTTAATTCACTCCAAATTTTATTTGACAACATGGATCACTTTCATTCCTTCAATGTTTTGATAATTTGGAATTATCTCATCACTCCAAGATCTTGAACCGCTTCAATGATTTGAATTGCTTTACCCAAATTTGCGTTGCACCGCCTTCTTCTCCTTGTCAACCATTTTCCCTTTCAACTCATTTATTTCTCATCTTATTGCATGCCTGACAAACTTGATGGGAATGACCCCAGTTATGACTGAACTTAGCAGAATACTAAGCTGCCTATGTACCTCTTTGCAGAGGATCAAGTCATTACGTAGTTCAAAGGGACAGACTTTGGTTTGAATGAGGAGGTGCCGTGCACAGTTTATACTCATGCGGGCCATGAGTGACTATTCTTTAACCACTTTAGACAAATTAGAATATTTAATGTTTTAACCACTTAAACTATCTGAGTGGGGTGAATTAATAGTTTAACCATATATAATTACCTTTAGTGGGTGTCGTACACAGTTTATACTCGTGTGGACCAGGAGTTCGTCGTACACAGTTTATTCTCATGCGGACCAAGAGTAACATGCAGTTTAGGCTCGTGCGCTAAGGAGCATTGTGTATGTATTTGTTTAACGCGTAGTAGCGTTTCAAGAATTTCCCATTTATAGGGCCAATATTCACGCCATCTTCTGAGATCAATTTGTAGGCGCCATTTGTGTAGGCTTCTTTCACAACATGAGGACCATCCCATTTGGGTAGAAACTTATTTCCAACGCAATGAGTGACTACTATAGGTCTTCTCACAGAAAGAACCAAGTCACCAACTTGAAAAGAACGTATCTTCACCCTCTTGTTGAACGTTATAGAAATGTGAGATTTGTAACATTCAAGTCTTTGTTGTGCCTCCAACCTTTTTTCATCTAACGCTTCCAACTCTTGAAGACGTAACTTTGCATTTTTTTCTTCGGTGAGGCCTTCTTGTATGGCCATCCTTAAAGAAGAGATTTGTTTTACAAGAGGCACAACAACCTCAACACCATACACCAAGGAATACAGAGTGGATTGAGTAGGTGTTCTGTAAGTGGTGTGGTACGCCCATAATGCTTTATTTATTCTTTCATTCCAATCTCTTTTTGACTTGGACACCACTTTCTTTAGCAGGCTGCACAAGGTTTTATTAAAAAATTCGGCAAGACCATTAGCAGTTGCGTTATACATTGAAGATTTCTTTTGTTTGAAATCAAACTTCTCACATAGCTTATCAATCCAACTATTGCTGATCTGCTTTCCATTATCAGTGGAGATGTAGCGCGGAACACCATATCTATAAATGATGTTGATCCGAATAAAATCATCAATATTTTCTTTCTTCACTTCCCTTAGAGGCACAACTTCGGCCCACTTTGGAAAGTAATCGGTTGCCGCAAGAATGTTGAGATGACCACTAGAAGATTTTGTAAGGGGCCCCACCACATCTAAACCCCAAGTATCAAAAGGCCATGAAGTAACTGTCGAATGCAAAGGCTCAGGAGGTTGATAAATCAAATTTCCATGGAACTGGCAAGCATGACATCTTTGTGCGTAATCCATGCAATCTTTCACCATTGTTGGCCAACAGTAGCCCATTCTTTTAATTCTGAAATGCAGCTTTGGTCCGGATTGATGAGCACCGCATATTCCGGAATGAGCTTCTTCCATTGCTTGAGCAGCTTCTTCTTTACTCAGGCATCTCAAGAAAATTCCTTCAAATGATCTTCTATAAAGTATACCTTTGAAGTAGATGAACCGAGGTGCCCGACGCCGAATATCAACCCTTTGGCATGGATCGTTAGGCAACTTATCATACTTCAGATAATCCACGAGTGGCTAGCGCCAATCTACTTCTTCGATTTCAAAAACTTCCACTATATGATTTTCAACTTTTTCATAATCACCATCTTCAAAGATTGGTGGTATAACCCAACTTCTACACACATGTATTTGAATTTGCGTTTCTGGCATAGCTATAGTTGATGCTAACTTAGCGAGGGCATCAACTTGTTTATTCTCGCTTCTAGACTGATGCTTAATGTCATCATCACCAAGATAACCCATAAGCTTCTGAGCATACTTGTGGTATGGGAGTAACTCAGGCTTTTTCACTTCGTACACTCCAAGGAGATGATTTATCACCAATAGCGAATCACCATACACCCTAAGGTGTAGTTGCTTTATATCGACGGCCATCTTTAAACCAAATATGAGTGCTTGATACTCAGCCACATTGTTGGAGCAATTTTTCGTTAAGGAAAATGAGAAGAGTTAAACTTCACCACCGGATGTTATAGACACGATTCCCGCACCGACTACTTCTCTATAAGATGATCCATCGAAATACATCTTCCAAGGAGAAGCTATTTCCATAGCAAAAGCATCTTCATCTGGGAGTTCATCAGATAGTTCCCATTCAACAAGCATTGGGTGATCAGCTAGAACATCTGCCAACACTTGTCTTTTACGGCCTTTTGAGGGACGTACACGATTTTAAAATGTTGAAGTTGGAGATACCATCTTGCAAGCCGATCAGAGAGTACTGGTTTTGACATGACAAATTTTAGTGGGTTGTCTTTCGAAACTTGCCAAATTGTGTGAGCTTGGAAGTAATGTTTCAACTTCTGAATCACGAAGATAAGAGATAAGCAGATATTCTCAATGGGTGAATACTTCAACTCGTTTGGAGTCATGGTTCTACTTAGATAATATAGAGCTCTTTCTTTGCCATCATAATTTTCTTGTGCAAGCAAAGCTCCAACAGAACGCTCTTGAGCAGCTAGATAAAGGAATAAGGACCTCCCGGTATTGGAACACCCAACACTGGTGTCTTCATCAAGTATTCCTTAATGCTATTGAAAGCATTATTACAAGCTTCATCCCATTCGAATATGTTGCCTTTCTTCATGAGATAACTAAATGGTTGGCATCGACCAACCAAGTTTGGTATGAATTTTCTCAAGTATGCCACCTTTCCTTGCAAACTCTTGAGCTCATGTATGTTCCGAGGCACATGCATCTTCATTATTGTGTCAATCTTTGCTTTCTCAATCTCGAGAGTGAACAAACTGCCTCACCATATGGTTTCCATAAGTACCAGCATCATGGCAAGTCTCAATGAAGTGTGCTATGTGCTGCCTCGGGTTTCCCTTGCCATCAAATTGTTGGAACTTGGGAGGTTGGTAGCCAGATGGCAACTTCAATTGTCTACTCTTTTCGTGAATGTCTTGACATAAGTGACAGTGGGCTTGGAATTCTCTTCAAACCTTTCTTTTATTATTCCAAGTATAATATCCTTCAATTGATAGACTTGGAGCATTCCATCAGCTGAAAGTGGCAATGTTCCTTGAGTTTGCTCATTTTCAATAGTCTGGCGCCTTGTGATCTCTTCCACCTCACTATCGTCCATGACTCCTTTTCCATTTGCACGGATAGTGTCCGCGATGTCTCTTTTTTCCATCAATTGGGAGATTTGAATCTTGAGCTTCTATGTGTTTTGTGAAACCTTCGATAGCTTTCATCATACTTGCTAACAGCTCCTCAATAATTAAGGCACCTGCCATCATTACTGGAACTGTAACTAACTCAGATGAAGATCTTGAAGATGCAGAATATTCATCACTATCCTCTTTCATAGGTAGTTGTTTTCTCGAAGCTCCTCAACCGAAGGGTTGGATCCAAATGAGGCTTCTGACCGAGCTTTTTGTGACATGCTCCTCGTAACAACAACAACATATTCATTCAATAACTCTTAGAGCTTAGATTCAGCATTCCTTCCCATAGTAATCTTTATAGGAGTCATTTTGTACTTTGTAGAGAGAAGAGAAGAGAGGTAGAGATGGTCCCACTGGGCGTGCCAAAATTTGTAATAATAAATTTTTGTATTTATAATAAAATAAATAGAAAAGAATTATAGTAATAATCCACAAGGATTAAACTTGAGAATTTAAGAAACAATCTCTATCTATCCTCTGATTCTTCTCTCGAACCAATTTGGCTTGGCTTGACTTTGACTGATTGACTGCGCTGACTGTGTGTGTTGAGTCGGATCTTCAGTTGAAGCTTTTTCGAGCTCGGGTTTGGGGCTTTGTAACGCTTATCCAGAGACGTCGAGCCTTTGTTTGGATTAACCGTGCTTGCTATGAGAAACACTCGATCTGGGGGGCTTAGCACCTTAATCCCGGGTCGTATGCCGTTCTTGACTCAAAGAACACTAAAGAACTTAGTGTATGAAGAACTCTTGATTTGGGGGCTTAGCAACTTGATCCCGAATCGTATACCATTCTTGCCTTGAAGATATTGAGGAGTGATGCTCGTGTTTCAATCTCTTCAGAGTGTTGTCATCTTCGGGTCTTTGAATGTGTGTCGAATGAATGGACGAGGACTCCTTATATTGGTGAAGGCAGAGGATGCCCCATAAATTACTCTCAATTTGATTGGTCAATGTCAGATTTGACCTGATTTTATGGGCTTGCGCATTTCCATATATAACACAGTTTGATTGGTCATTGATTGATTTAATCTGATTTTAGAACCTTCTAGGCTTTATTTGACTTGGGGGTCAAGCATTACTTAATTTAAACCCCTTTTAATTTGTCGGGTTTTAAATTAATTATCAATTATTTATTAATCTAATTTAGGAATTAATTTATTTAAATTTCAAAATAAATTAAAATTGATATTTAATCAATAAAATCCACGTGTCGGTATTTGATTGGACAATGAATTTTAATTAATTACATACATGATTGCAATACAAAATCCTATGTTTGCACTACAGCATTCCAACATACATCACACATTTCAGTTCAACACACAAATCATGCACACTCATTACAACATTTTATACTTAAAAAAAGATAATATTTAAAGGTTCATGCATCTTTCCATAATGAGATCCTATGAAACTAAGAAGTCAATAAAAACGCAGACCAAAAAACTTTTTTTTCCAATCCAATAATAGCAAATTACATACATATATGGTCTGTGGTTTCAATGTATGTCTAAAATAAATTAATAGAGTATGAAAATTACCTAATTGGATTGTATATCTCAAATAAATTAATAGAGCATGAAAATAATAGATAAAGAAACATTAGTTTTAAAAAGGTTAAATACCTTTTGCACTAGCTTAATGCCGTAGAGACATTTCTTTACCATGTACTGAAATTGAAATTTCTTAGTTCTTCTACACAAAACAAAGAAAGAAATAATTTAATGCAGAAAGATACTTCTTATCTATCCTAATAACAAACAATCTATTTTCTATACCTTTATGCACATAAAACAATCTATTGAACAAAAATAGATGTAAAATTCAACCACGTATGAGAAGACAAAAATATTTTTTCTGCATAAAATTTAAACATTCTGTTAAACTGCTGCAAATTTATGCACACAAGCAAAAGTGATGCACACATTTCCTTTTTTTCCCACCACGATAAGTTTGAACAAGTGCTCATTTGTATTTTCTAGTTAAAATATCCGGTTCAGCATTAAAATTACAACAAGAATGTGAACCTATCAAAGCATTAAAATTGAATCAGTAATACCTAATCAGCGGCTTCGATGTTCGATTTAAAAATAATTCATAATTGTACCAAAGAATAACAATGGGGAACCAACCAGACTACTTAGAATCATAAAATTTCAAATGTTTAAGATGTCAAACACATTTCTAATCACTTGTTCTGAACAACTTTTAATGGGATCACAAAATAAGTTTTAAAATGAAATACTAGAACATTACATGCAATTCCATACATTGTGCAGACACCCAACTTTAGATTAATTATGATGAGAAAAATATAAAATTTTGCCCTAAAAATTGGGTAGAACGACGAATCAAGAAATAGAGGGGGGGCATTTATATGAAGAAAAATGCTTACCTTTGGCAATCTGTGTCATTGCGTTGCTAAATAGGAAATGCTTCACTGACGTCGTTCTTTGCATGAGGAATATGTGTCAATGAAATAGATTTTTTCAGAACACTGTTCAACCCTTCTTTCAAAACCCCTAAAATCAAAGGAAACTCATCTGTGAAGGAATTCTAATGGGTTTCTGTTATTTATGATTTAAGAAAAATGGTTTAATTTTGTGTAGCAGGAATTTAAGAACTGGATAATCGCAACAATAGAAGATGTTACTAAAATTAAGGAGCTGAATTATAGGGATATTATATCTTCCCTGATTCTGAAAATGAATTATAATATAGGGATAATATAGGAATTGTAATACTTAATTATGTATCTAGTTATAATAATTTAGGACTCATGTATTGAATAGTAATACTAGTAAATAATTTGTACCTTACAGTGACTAACCCTAATATTAATAACATATTTAATTATTAGTAATTAGTAATAAATAGGAATTTATAAATAAATATTAACGAATTAATGCGTAGTTAATTATTAGTTACATATTGTATTTTTGTAGGTTATTACTAGAGATTAGTAACACATTGAAATTAGTAAATAATTCCTAACAATAATTGTATAGGTAATTATTAGCTACATCTTAAAATTATGTTGGTATTTTAGAACAAATACAAAAATATTATTAGCTACATCTTAGAAATTATGTAGGTATTTTTAGTCACAAATATGAAATTATATTGATAATTATTAATAACAAATATAAATTTATAGGTAATTTAGTGACACATATGATTTTAAATTGAAAATGATAAATAAATTCCAAATATAACTATACAAAAGTACAATACATCTTTAGGTACCAAGGTGCAAAGTACTCAAAAACTAACCTCTCTAAGACTGTATCGTTTAGTTACAATCCATCGAGATTTGATGAGAGAAAAAACTCATCAGCTACAAAGAATGAGTAGCAGAAATACCTAATTCTAGCTACCAAACCAGAAACATCTTCTGATAACAATCTGAAACATTACTTCAAAATCAGAGCCCCAAAAAAGTAAAATTTAAAGACCTATTATCTTCTAATATGCTGAACAAGCAACTGCTTCCAATGCCTGCATTCAATGCAGAAAACCTTGGTAAGAAATCATGCAATGTAGTATACAAGTTGCATGTTTACAAGAGTGAAATTTTAACATCATGGTTAAAAGTAAACAAATTTCCCTGTCCTGCTAAAATCAACCAAAGATGTTGACAGAAAAGAAAAATCCATTCCATTCTTGTTATGATAGAAATGGGTATTAATTATGCATTTTCATTCTAGTTCACTTTCAAGTTTCAAGAAAATAATGTATAATCAAACAATATGGATTTTTAATGTACATCTTATCAGTACAAAATATCCAAGAAACATTGGATAGCTCTTCACTAGTGTCGTATTACTCACATAAGAACGCAAACTATGTATAATTATAAATAGCCTATCAACATTCGAACTCAGTGCCCCAATAGGAGATGCTGCTTGAAGAGCATAAATTCCAAAAGATTGGACAAGTGCAAGATAACAAAAGTTCCCAGGGATCAGAATAAAAGCAATAGAAGATCAACATCCAAAGAAACAAATATAATATAGCATAATTGTACCAAATATTTTAAATGCTTCACGAATCAAAGAATGGATAGCACAAGCAAAATTTTGAGATATTTGGAAAAGAACTCCAAAAAATTTGTCAAGTCCAAGAAGCATTAAATTGTTGATGCACCTAATTTTCTGGTATACTACATTTTCTAGCAAACTAGTAAAGAGAAATATAGGAAAAACTGCTACCAAACACTCAAGGAACAATGACTTAGATAACCTCGATTTGTTGCAACGCAAAGAGCACACATATGAAGGCAGAACAACTTAGACATATAAAATACCTACCCATTTATCAAACCAAACCTAAATTAAATGAAAGCACATCTTCACAACCAATAATAAAGGATAAAAGTAAAGGCAGTATAAATGCCCGACCACCCAAATGAGGAAAACCCGTATGGGCATTCCTTGAGAGAGTGAATACCTGCACCAATGAGGTTCGGGAAAGCGACGGGAAGGTGAATTTCTGCAGAAGACAAATACGGGTTTTAATTCTTGAGAAAGGTAAAAATATTTATGTAGATGTGTTCATAATCATAGTAGAACTAGGTAGTTTAGCCATACCTACAATCGTTGTCAGAGGAAGCTCGGTGTGGTGACTGCGTTATACCTGAAATGGAAAAGAAGACACATTAATTTAGGAAATGGAGAAATTAGAAATTATCTTAAATATATACTAAACCCTTATGGAAAATATGAGAATTTTGTGAGAAGATGATAAAACAAGAACAATGGATAAGTTCTTAAACAAAAAAAAAAACACTTGCCCAATTTTTCTTTGGATGAATACCTTCCCTTCTCTTCTTATGCTTATATGTGTACCGTGATTTTTTGTCGTTTATCTCCCATGCATGTATTCCCTCTTTCAATTCCAATTATCAAAGTACGATCCTTCAAATTGATAAAGAATTGCACCTGGATGAAAAGGAAGAAAGAAATAACAACCAATTATTAAGCTCAAATTAACAGAAACTGTAGTGTGCTGCATATATAAACGTATAATGAAATATAAGAACCAGATTTTGACTTTTCAGCATATTACTGAACAAATCCTTGTTAACGTATCTAAAATCCTCTGCATAACTGCAATTAAAGCGTCTAAAATCCTTTGTGGATAAATCATGATCCTATTTATGTATTAAAAAAAGATTTCTTCAAGCCACATCTAGTCCATACAATGCAAGAGTTTCAACCCTTTCTTATGCTATTTAAAGTGGATATAACAAACAACCAGAGCAGATGCACATGCATGCGAAAACAAAAGGATTAAAAGCTATATGCCTAAGAAATACTTATTGCAGTAATTTTGATTTCTATTACTTATAGAAGCAGTTTTAATATCCACAATCAACAATAATACTCACACAACTAATGTATATAGTAAAAGTAGATATAGTAGTAGATTTGCATAAATCATGTAAAAATCGAATAAAACACTAAAAAAAAAAAATAGGCAAAATAATTCTCACTCCCAACAGGCATAAAACATATCTTAACAATACTTAAGATCATATTGGAAACAAGAACAACCAAGACTTTACACAATTTTCAAGATCATATTAGAAAGACAAGAATGTAAAAAACAATTTATAATAGTGGAATATATAGTCATATACCATGTCAAGAAAAGTAAAAAAAAATTTCTGGAGGAATAACTTCTCTAAGGAAATGAAAAAACCAAAAAAAGTTATCAAATAATATATATATTTTTAAATTTGATAATTTAACTAATTATCAACCTGCAAATGCAATCTCTGGAAGATCAGAGAAGGAAATGATGAGGATTGAGGAGCTTTTTGCAGCCGCAATGCATTCTAATTTATTCCTGAATGCCTATAATATAATTAGAATAGTGAATTGGTCTCGTTCTTCAAGAATGACTGCAAGAGAATAAAATCTATCAGCTCATGAAGCTCCTGTTGAGGCCACTTTTCCTAAAGTGTGTTAGACCCTTTTCCTAAATTTTTCTTTATCAATTGAGTTGAAACATAAGGGTTAATGTCATTAGATTTAAGAACATTATTAGAACAATGATGACTGCAAAAACTTCTATAAGAATTAGATTCTCGTCAAACAATAACTTATTTATAACAAAGAAAAACCACTCCTCAATTATAATAACTAATGTGCATGTCTTCAAATTCACACAGCAGCATGTACTCAGGCATGCATCAATGCATTTTAACTTTAAAATAAGAACTTATGTGAAGTTCAAGTAAAGTAGTACCCTTGACGCAAGGTGAATGGAAGGTTGACTTTAATGTATTCCATTCCATGTCAGGATAATATTAGAACCCTACTAACACTCGTATAGATGACTAGGTTACCATAACAGAATTCTAAAGTAAAGTCTGCAAACAAAGTCATAGGAAGAAAGAATAATGAAATTGCGTATTACTTGTTCAATGATGGCAAAATCATGTAAATTAGCTTGCAGAAATAATAATCTTTCTTTTTTGTAAGCTCAGAATTTTGATGAATGTTTTGAAACTTATCAGTATGAATATCATTAGAAACATTTCCATTAGCATCAGAATAATATTTCTTATCCTTCAAAAGAGAGTAAATTAAAAAGCTAAAAGCATTATTATACGACTATAATGTACACAATTGTACCTCCACCATCCCTTGCACGAATGAAGAGGAACATCCTGGATGCCCACCCTGATGTCAACAGGCATGTTGGTCCCTGATGCGCGTTTTCTTTGCACGCAAAATTAATCCCCAAGTATTAAGGATATCAGTTGCAGCTTAAGCAAGGACCAAGTTAAATAGAACCCAAAGGACGACGTATTATCAATTTAATTATTAACTAAATTAATTAAGACAAGATAGAAATTAAGTTTGAGGTTTAAATTATTAATCTACTAACAAAAATATAAAACAACAACTAAAATAAAATAAACACTAGAAGAATTACGAAAGTGGATCAAGTAGGAGAATAGGTAGCTCTAGGATAATCCAGTTTCACTCATTAATCTCCCTTTCGTGCATCAATATCCGACTCTGCCTTGTGGAATATGGACACATCACTAAACCATGCAAATCTACTCTATAGACACAAGTAAATATACATGTAATACGTATGAATAACCTTGGAGTAAGAGATATAATTTCGTCCCCTTTCTAGGTACTATCAGTATCAATTATTTACCCCTAGGATTGGTACTCTAACCCCATATGATCTCTCTTTATTGGTACTATGAAATTACTCTCTTTATCCTACTTATTAATTCGAATTCAATTCAATTAATAAGTATTCATATATGATAGTTATAATGAAACTTCGGAGTCCCCTCACTTAGAATCATAACATAGAATCCTGCTCAGCAGTGAAAACACTCAATCAATAACCAAGATATATATTCAGACACTACATAATAGTTAATGATGCACAAAACAACTCTGAGTATGAATTAATAAAGTATAGTCTTATATAAAATAAATCCACAAGTAGTGTTGTACGGAGTATACACACGAAAGTTCAACAATTCATAAGGACCTTCAAAACTCTAGATCTAACATAATAGTTCTAGCCCATGATGCTGTGAAGAACAATCATGGAGGTTGGATAGATCTTATCCATATGTCCGGAAAATTAGAAAGTAGAAGAAAAGAATTAGGAAAACCCTTGGTGTAGAAGTCTCCTTCCTTCTCTCTTCCGTCTCTTCAAATCCTCTTGGTTCACCTTCTTGATTCCACAGACGAATCTTCATAGTGATGGATGGATAGAGGAAATGATGTGGATGATAGTTGGGGGGTGATCCCCCCTTGTGGGGTGTAGGATGATTGTGTTGTTGTTCAATGAATAATGATGTGATCTGCATCCCGTTTTATACTTGTAAGCTCTCTTTATGGACCTTGGATGGACTTTTTCTTGGGAAACACAAAAATACATGCTACTAGATGTACAGAATTACCAAAAATAGGATTCCGTGTCCCCACTTGACCGAACTGCTCCAGGTCGAGCGAGATTGGCTTTGGTAGAGCAGAGCTCGAGCGGCATACCTGTTCGCGGATTCAAAAATTTCACTCCGCTTGACCGTTGCTCGACCAAATGGTCTTGGTCGAGCAGTGGTCGAGCAGACTCGGACAGTCTCACCGTTTCGCACATAACTTCCACATCGAGCTTCAATTTAAGTGATTCTTACACTCACACGATCCTCACTTTCTTGGATTTCTATCCATATAAGGAACTCACAAAAATTTAATATTTGAAGGTGTAACAAACCATGCAAAGTGACACAATCATACTAAACAGGAACAACTTGCGCGACGTCACCATTTTGATCATAACTCTGTCATTTGGTTCCAATTGAAGTGTTCCTTATGCCAAAATGATCCTCTCTTCTGTGGCTTTCCAACCATTTATCACACTTCTAGTTCAGAGCTCCACACGATCACAGAAAAATTAAACAAGTTGGACATGCGTTTTTCAGCATTTCTACACAAGTTGCACATTTTCTCCAACTTTGTACTTTTGATCCTTTTTCCACCTAAAACACAACAAAACACCTCAAGTTCACATTTTTCTCACATATATCAAATATAAGACACTTGTGCTATTATATGACAACAATTCGTACCAAAAAGGTGTTAACTTGGACACTAAAACATGCTTATTTTCACTCTCATCAATCCCCCAAACTTACCCATTGCTCGTCTCGAGGAAACAAAATAAAAATAAAGAGAAAGAGAGTAAGAAAATTAGTGGGAAAATAAGTACTATGACAAATATCCCATTCACAATACAATTGTCCTAAACTTAGGTCATGCAACTCTCATTACATGTAATACTCAATTCATAGCATACAAGATAAGACAATCACCACCGATTCAAATGCTCTATTGACATGTTCTCACGGGAAGTATATATCACTCGCAATCAAGTGTAAAAGAGTACAGGATTAAGGTGTTTATGCTCAGATTCAATTCAAGAACGTGTGTAACCATAAGCTTGCCAAATATCTCAAACTCTCCACCACTAAAAGTATGATTCGATAATGAGATCAAAAAGTTCTTTTCTATTGGATGTAATGTTGGCTCTTTGGTTAAGGTAGGAAATATATGGATAATTTGACTCAAATAATGGAGAACTAAAGTTGATTGATCACTTCAACTTTCATCCTCTCTTTCTTTTCAATGCAGACGATTTTCATTCATTCTTCACCTTCAAGCACAACATTTTTCTTTCTTTTGTTTTTTCCTCCTTTTTTTCCTCTCGAGGTACCAGTTTCGTGCACTACCTTGCGCATCCTCCATAAGGTACTAGATTTAAACACTACCCTAGGGTGTTTAGTTTAATGAAGTACTAAATTTAAGAACTACTCCATGATTCTCCTTAGATGCAATTTCAAACTCAATCACTACTTCAACACCAATTTCTGTCATTCCCAAACTGTTATAAAATTCCATCAACACACTTTGAAAAGCCATTAATTCTCGTCATGATATAATTAAGGCTTAAAAAGATGCTCAAAGTGGCTATTTCTCGTAGGTTGCCAAAGAAATGAGATTTTTAGGCTCAACGGGGTTAACTACGGATAAACATCATTTGGTAGGGAATTCTTTGGCTAAGTGACTCATAAAAGGATGGCCTAAAATCATCTCCCATCATCTAACACATATGTAGTTTCAAGTAAGACAAAAGATAAGTTTTAGAATACACACACAAGAATGATATCACCAGAAAAGAAATATCATGTGATTATATAACATGATCAAAAAGGCTCAAAATCTCACATGGATTTTTTAACAAGTAATAGAGAACTTTCACGGTAAGTAATATCCCATAAGTACACATAGAACTTCATACCACAATATAACTTAAGTACAATTCCTTCATCAATTTCAAGAGCATATGAATTTTATGCACAATTTAAAAATATAAGTTCACATGGATCACTAAAACCAAACTCAATCATTCCACTCCATGAATTAAAAGCACAAATAAAAATTAGAATAAGGAAACTAGTGCACCTGATTTTTCTTCAACGTATGCACGAGCTCCTCGAGTTGTTCAACTCGATCAAGTCAAGTCTCAGTTTTATGTTTCTATCATAAAAGCTCAAGCACACTTCATCATCACATGATTCATCATTAATAAAATAAGAGAACTATAAAAAAAACTCAATTGACTATCTAATCGACTCCACACACTAGACACACCAACACAGTAAACATTAGGTAAATTGCAAAAAATTGACATATCAACACCAGTTATAGTATTAATATACCACAAAAAATCAACCCCTAACAAATAAACGACAAATGAAAGGAAAAATTATACCCTCGGTGCTCATAAAATAAGGTAAGTACATCACACCCCCTAAACTTAGTAAAAACGTAAGTCGAAACTAAGTTTGAAAAGAGATATAATTGCGGAAGCGTGAGCACCGCAAATATAATAAATCCTCACTCATATAAAAGAAATAATAAGGTAATAAAACGGAAGGGACAAGCCCCCAACAGGCGCTCATGTTTAATGTCGGAGAGTCACGACGAAATACCACTTTTTGAGCTACTGGATCAGATGGCGGTCTTCTCGCATCCTCACCTTCAAATACTTTGTTTCCCTATTTTTATCTACACTCAGCACCTCACCTTTCTTGGTCACAAAAATATGATCCTTGGAATTTTCTTCCTCCCATGGCTATCTATACACCTCCTTGTCAATCTTCCATAAAATTTCAAAGTCATCTGTCTTAGAAAAATCAAGATTAAACAAGTTAGAAACCACATCTATGCTCTTGCATGATTGAGTCTCCATGGGCATCTTCATTGCTTTATCAAGAGAGAAAATCACATCTTCATTATCCATCTGCAGTCTAAGCTTTCCATCCTTAACATCTATCATGGCTCCAGTAGTAGCAAGGAATGGCCGCCCTAAAATAAGGGGAATGTCATCCTTGTCATCTTCCATCTCAATTACAAGAAAATCCACGGGAAAGACCAACTTATCCACTTTCACCAAAACATCTTCAATTAAACACTTCGAAAAAGTCATGAATCTATCCGCCAATTGTAGAGCAATTGTTGTGGGAGTGAGCTTCCCCAAACTGCCTTTTAAATATGGACAAAGGCATCAAGTTGACACTTGCCCCCAAATTACACAAGGCTTTATGTGTCAGCCCTTTTCCAATGTCACAAAGAATAGTGAAGCTTTCCGGATCCTTCAACTTTGTAGGAAGCTATCTCTGAATGATCGAGCTGTAATTCTCTGACAGATTCACTGTCTCCACTCCATTCAAGCTTCTCTTCTTCGATATAATATCTTTGAAGAATCGGGCATAATATGGCATCTCCATGATTGCTTCAGAGAAATGAATGTTCATGCTTATCTTGTTCATGATATCTTGAAACCTCTTGAACTTTTATTCCAATCCCTGCTTGGCCAATCTTTAAGGAAACGGAAGAGGTACCTTAATCTTGGGTCTTTCCCACTTATCTCGTTCAGCCTCCTTCAGTTTATCCTTCTAGGCTCTCAACCTCTTCGATATTTCCCACTTCTTCTCAACTATAAGCTCAATATTCTGCTCTTTGGATGGTATTAGAGTTTTTTCAACAACAGGTGTAGCGTTCTGTATAGAAACCAGTCAAACGGTATTGCTCGACCTCCGCTCGACCAGATTGGTCTGGTCGAGAAAGGTCTATGTAATCTGATTCTGGTTGTTCTGCTTCATAGTGTCTGCTCGACCTTCGCTCGACTAGAATATTCTGGTCGAGTGAGGGACCTGTACGCTGATGAGTGTTCTAAAGAGTTACCGTCGGCTGCTCGACCAGAGTGGTCTGGTCGAGCGAGGTGATTTTGGTCAAGCTGTGGACCTGAAAACAGAGTATCGTTTCTCTATTCCGTGAGACGTTGCTTGACCAAATGGTCTGGCAGAGCTGTGGTCGAGCGAGCTTATTTTCTCTCCGTTTTCACCAACCAGCATCATCAGACCTTCATACTACATTCTGGATCTTAACGTGATGGCTTTGCACTCTTTCGAGTTCATTATGCCTTGAGACGAGAACATTCTTTTCTCCAACGTTTGTGTCAATTGACGTTCCCGGCCATCTGCCCCATAATCAAAGTAAGGTCCTTCAACTGCTTAGATAAATCTGCATGATTAGCATTCATAGTAGCCTCAATACGGTCAACTCTTGCATCATTCTTAGCCATGTATTGATTGAAGGTATCTTCAACACTCTTCACTTCTTAATGCTGCATACTGGGCCCCCTTTGTGTCAACTCTATAATCTGCTTCTGCTGGGACTCTAGTAACTTGTTGATGTTAGCTAGACTAGAGATGATCTCATAATTCCTATTATATCTTAAACATTGGAGACTAGCGAGCCCATAATAAGAAGGAGCCTATAACGTAATTTGGGATTGGAGCGGCAATGCAGTAATAATATTTTAGTGGTATATATTATTATTGGACTTAAGTATAAGTTTTAGGCTAAACTTTGATACTTAAGCCCAATGAAGGCCCAACTCTAATTTCTCCTTCTGGTCTATGCTGTAGCTTATAAATAAATCATCTCATCTGTTTGGTAACCCTAGATTACATGCCCTAACTGTGAGAATGGAAATAGAACAGTATATTGAGAGGATCTTGAAGATCGTTGCCCACACGACGTCAAGATTGAACTTGGAAATACAACAGAAGATCAAGAGGTTGTTTTCTGTAGCTGTTCTTCATCAATATACTCTGGTGAAAGGTAATGCGAACTTTGAATAGTATTTTCCGCTGATTTTGTTTGCATGGAAACCTAACGGTTCACGTTAACCAAATGATCAAACGCGAACATGTGTCCCCATTAAACTTTAAAGTAGGATTGAGTAGGCATTTTGAGGCTCATAACTTGAAAAACTTGGTTGAAAACTTGCAGAGAAGAAGTTATTATAAGAATTTGATGGAGTAGAAGTGTAGCCTTGATATGGTCGACATGTGCTCTCATTATAAGCTCGTTGCTATCACCTATTTGTTTTAACGTTGTAGAATTGGTCCACGTTTATCATCTCTTTCTAAGGGACTTTCTACAATTTCTCTTAACTTACTAAATTTTTGCTTGCTCTTTCTTCCCTTCTATCAAGGTTGATGTACCTATCAAGAAGAATAAGTTAGATTTTTTTTCAAAACATATATAGGATGTAAAAATAAGAAAAATATCCTTAGTAAAGCTCACAAATTCAAACGGATTACACTGATGCCTTTATACCCAGCAATGACGCCAAAAATATTATTGGTACTTTCTTTACCTTATGTAGAGAAAGTGTACTCTATTGTTGTGTAGAACGTGGTGACCATGTAATAAAAATAATTTTGAACCCTAAGAAGATATTACATGTATCCGTATTTGAAAAATATTCACTTTTGAAGGACAAAACAATAATAGAGGGTTGAGATTAACACTACAAATAACAACTAAGAAAGCAATGAAATAGCAAGATACAAATGGGATTGAGGATGGATGAAGGTAAAAAATATAAGAAGTATGCAAGACTAGCATTATCATGGAAAGGGCATATATAGACTCACACACACACATATGCATTGATGATCACCATGTTATGATATTAAGGACACTAAATAATTCCACCTAAACTCCTTCAGAAGATACTTAGGATGTAAACTACCTAGGGGGTCATTCAAAACTACTGTAATCCCTAAAAAGCTCTTAAGCGTGTCTCCAATTCTCACAATTCCTATAAGTACTTACAACTATTAATATACCGGTGTAGAGACATTATCACGAAGATTTTCCTCTAGTAAGCAGAGACGTTTGCCTATGTTCCCTTTCTAAGGTCAAGTGAGTATTAGCTTAGTTCCCCTCACTAGGTCAAACACTTTCACAAGTAATTCTCACTAATGTTCTATCATAAGATTCTAAGCATGCATTGAATCTTTCAATCTCAAGTCACACTTAATAGAGTCATATCATGCTATCAAATGATTTAATTATTCAACCATAACATACAATCAAGGTCTTACCTCTATTTCACATGCCATGATTAAAAAACCACACAAGTAATAACAAAATATGAGAATAAGCATTTATGATAGAAAATATTCATAACAATCAGTTTATCAAACATGTGGTATACAAAATCTACATTATCTTTAACTAATCATATTGCTAGCCTCACACGAGGACTAGCCACTACAAATCTTGATAAATTCAATACAATCAATGATTTTCTCCTATTGATCCATATAATGAAGAAAATATATAACAAAATAAAGGAAAAATTGGCTTCCTTTTGATGGTGAACTTCCTCCTCCTTGACAATGCCACAATCTTCAACCAACGTAGATCTCCTTCTTATATTGGTGAGAGGTGATGGAATTATGGAAGATATGAAGAAATCAAGTGGATTTGATGGATGAAGGGTATGGAAATGGAGAAAATTGAATGGAGGGAAGTATATGTGATATGTGGTGTAAAGTAGGTATAGAAACTGTCCAGAATGATTCCTCTGCGCCAAATTAATGCAAATGGGTTATTTATAGACCTGGAACATTCTAGACATCACGCCAATTAATTTTCTAAAAATGGGCCGCACTCAACTTGAGTGCAGCACTCGACGCGAGTAGCTGCTAATTTCTCAGCAATTTATGGTGAAGAACAGAGCTCGACTTGAGCTTCGAGCATGAGGAACAGGGGAGACTGTGTTCAAGTTGCAAATGTGTATAGTTGGTTTTTTGCACCAACTTGACGTCGATCAATGTAGCCGAACTCGACTCGAGTTTAGAGCTCGACACGAGTATACACTCTGTTTCCTGTTTCTTCCCATTTTGGCTCCCAACCCCGTTTGCTCTGTTTTCACATGTTTCAAGCATATTTCAGCTCCCATTTCACACACTTATCATTTCAAAGCATAAATTTACATATAAACATAAAACACCACCAAATGATACACAAAAATTGATAAAATAATAATAAAATATACATGAAAATGTTGGATTGGATACTAAAAGCCTAGCTTTAGTATGAACAATGTTTTAACAATATTTGAAATGAGAATCATTGATCATATGATTACATCATATAATTTATTTATATGTCGATGCAATAGTCCATTTACTTTATAGTATAGATAATATGGTGTGCGGCGTCGCACGGAAGGTCATATTTTTGGCTTCTTATGAAGTATAAAAAGATGCTCACAATCGAGATAGACGGGGACAATCTATCGGGATGCTTTTAGTGTGATTTGGTATTAGTTTGTCTTGACTATAAAGTCACATTATTGCACTTTGTGTGTATTGAGTAGGACCACTCGAGATCGTTCAACTTATACTGAATATATATGAAAACTTGATCACAATTATTTTGGATGTTTGTGCTCTTAATCCCTATACAATAACCTCGACACGTACACTAGTATGTATCTCTTTGATTCATCAATGGGTGAGATTTATATATTAAATCATCAAACTCGGTGAGTTGGAAAATAGTGTTGTCTCTATGGTGTGCTGTTGATTGTTGATTAGTGTAAAAATTTGGGTGTTTTAGAGTCCGATTTAACATCATTATATGGGATTTATATCCGTATTTGAGCATCTTGTGGTGAAATTGTATAGATTTGTATTTCAGATGCGCGTGAGGTGTTATTTCTTGTGTTTAGGTAAAAAATGAGGTAAAAAAAGAGCATAAATGAAAGTCGAAAATAAATTTGGGAGCGAAGTCAGAAGAAGAGAAGCTGACACGGCTCGTGCCGGCTAGGAGGGCTAGGTCATGCCACACGGCATGCCAGGTCGTGCCGCAAGCACTGTCGAGAGATGCCCCCACGATCGCCGAGTGCAACCGCCGTTAGCTGCCGAGCACGAGCGTTGGGTGCTACCGAAATGCATGTGTCGTGCCACTGAGAAGCGTCGATGGAATCTACGCCAGTGCCTGGCACAACTCGTGCGGCGTCCCAGGGAGCCCAGTTTTGTCGTTTTTCAGCCCATTTGTATTTTTGACGTGAAAAAGCCCACTTTTAAGTCATAATTCGGGAATTATCAGTTCTCAACTATAAAATGAGTCCTTGGGGTGTTCCAAGCCCTAACTCTTAATATATTTTCACAATTCACCATCCCATCCACCCGTCCCGGAGAGTTCATCAGTATTGCTTATTTGAGAAGGAGAACGAGGAGGTTCAGAATCAGGGAAGAGAAAACGGAGAATCACAACATATTTAGGGTTATTCTTATTCTTTCTTTCTTAATTTTGGATAATATGTTTTCATACCTAACTATGTGTGTTGCTTGTAACACCATGAGCTAGTACTTCTTGGATAGCACTAGGTTGGAAAGTTTTGAATTGATGATCTATACTTAAGGTTGGATACCTGCAGTATACTTATTCCTTTATTAATGCTTTGATTTTAGACTTATATTTTTGTCTTATATGACCTGTCCTTATTCATGTGCATGTCATTGCCTTTTGCATGCTTATGCTTATTGTTTGCGTTATATAAAAATTATATTTGTCAACCTATTATGGGTAAAGGGATCTAAACATATAACCTCTATTCATTAGAATAATTAATATAAGACACATAATATATCTATTAATTACCATTCTAGAGGATTTGGTTTCTTAGATTATTAGGTGGAAATTGAGGATTAATTCTTAAGTACCTATAAAGGGAAGTCTAGTGTTCTAGTCTTTAATGGAATTTTGCATGAAGTACCTAGAAAGAGAGTAGGGATTATTCTTCTGTATCTGAGAGGTTAAACCAGATTTATGTGTTAAGTTTACTTTAGAAAAGGGATTTAATGGATTTAACATAATTAAGTGATTGCTTTCATAAAAACTGCAGAGATTCTAACTGATTGTCTAGTGAGTTGATTTGACCAATTTAACTGGATTTCCTAGTGTTGTCTATCTTCTCTCTTAAATACTTTCCACATTTAATTATTTTCTATTTTATTATTTTTAGTAATTATTTACTGTATAGTTAATTTAGGTAATTCTCTTTAAAAACCAGATTTGTCTTAAATTTGAATAGTCATAATTAGATTAAATAGTAGATCTATAATTATCCTTTGGGTACGATATTATTTTTACTTGGTCACACGCTCATCTACAACAGATTCCCTACACTTGTGGACACATGAAAAATAGTGAACAAGCAATTGTAGAAGGAATCCATGTCCTATTAAATATGTTAATGATGTCCCCTTGAAGAGCTCATAAGGATTATCATGTAAACCCTGCAGGTGGATTTATTCCGGCATGATAACAATGTTGAGAGATTGTTGGGTGTTTACTCAACACACAATTTTAATCCCCAAGTATGAAGGATGCGATTGTAGCTTAGAAAAGCGACCAAGTTATATTTATCGAACCTAAAGGACAATTGGTTATCAATTTATTATTATCTAAACTAAGAGATACTATTGTTGGTAATTTAATTGGAGAATAGTTATTAAACTAATGAACAAATAATAAATGCAAATAAAATAGAGACAGTAGAGATAAACGAGAGTTGAGAAGTGAGAAGCTAGGTAGCTCTTCGAGCCATCCAATTGTTGGCATTCGATCGTTTGGTTAACGTGAACCGTTAGAGTTCCATATGTTTCTAATTTAGCGGAAGCAAGAAACCAAATAAACGTATTACCTTTCACCAGGGTATGTTGAAGAAGATGGATTCTCAACGGCAGCCTGCGCAGTCCTACCATTTTGGGCATAACTCTCTTATCCGATCTCGGAATTGAGTAATCTATGCATCAAAATGATCCTCTCTTCCGTAACTTTCTGTCACTATATCAACCTTCAGGTCTTCTACTTTATTCCCAAGTCCAATATTGATATCGTGTGGGCGACGATCTTTGAGATCTTTTCAATTTGTTGTTCCATCTTCCCTCTTCACATGTTAGGCGTGTCTCTACTTAGGGTTAGAACAGTTGAGATGACTTATATATGGGCTAAAGTAGGGACCAGGAGGAGAAATTAGAGTTGGGCATCCATTGGGCATAAGTATCCAAGCTTAGCCCAAAGCTTATACTTAAGTCCAATAATAATAATATATACCACTAAAATATTATTATTGCACTACCGTTCTAATCCCATAATTATGTTATGGGCTCCTTCTTATTATGAGCCCGTTAGTCTCCCCATGTTTAAGATATACAATGTCCATTTATTAATTAAGTTACTGACAACTCCATTAATTAATATCTCATCCGAGAGTAGTACCACTCAACCTCATTGTCATGCCGGAATAAATTCACCTACATGGTTTACATGATAATCCTTATGAGCTTCTCAATGGGACATCATCAACCTATAATGGAAACCAATTCCTTCTACAATCAACAGCACACCATAGAGACAACACTACTTCCCAACTCACCGAGTTTGTTGGTTTAATACATGTAAATCTCACTCATTGATTAATCAAAGAAATACATACTGCCTTACGTGTTGAGGTTATTGTATAGGGATTAAGAGCACGAACATCCATAATAATAGAGATCAAATTCTCCTATATGTCAATATAAGTCGAACGATCTCAAGCGGTCCTGCTCAATATACACAAAGTACACTAATGTGATTCTATAGCCAAGATAAGCTAATACCAAACCACACTACAACCATCCCGATAGAGAGTCCCCGTCTATCTCGGTTGTGAGTCTCTATTTATACTTTATAAGGAAATCGATAATATAATCTTTCGCTTGTTGTCGCACAATATATTATCTACAGTATAAAGTAAGTGGATTATTGCATCGAATATATAAATAAATTATAAGATCATTTGATCATATGATTCTCATTTCAAATTAATTATTAACGTATTGTTCATACAAAAACTAGACTTTTAGTATACAATCCAACAATCTCCCACTTATTCTAAAAGACTATGCTGTTATGTCTTCTGCCATATATCTGATTCCCTCTCCCACTATAGGACCATCAAAAGCTCTCTCCTTAAGGCCCTTGTAAATTGATTTTCTAGGTCATCATCCGATGTAATCTTGGCGACAACAATCTTCCCCTCATCATACGATTTCTCGTAACAGGTGGTACTCGCGCTCCATGTGTTTAATTTGCCTTATGGGCTCGTGATTCCTTCAAGTTTGCAACTGAACCATTATCATCAAAATAAATTGTGATAACCTTGGGTAAACTTAAAAACACTTCAGAGACCATCATGAAGTTTCTAGAGTCATACAGATACTTTGGCTGCCTCAAAGGCTCCAATTTATCATCTTTCCATGATGGAGTCCGGAGTATGAAATATATTTCTATATAACACTCCTCCACATTATGGCTCTACTTCCTAAAATTAAACACATAATCTTTGAGGTGGATTTACTATCGTCCCTATCTGATTTGAAAAATCCGAATCTATGTAACTCGCAAGAAGCAGTGAATCTGTCCGGTAAGTCCACATATAATTTCTAGTCCTTTTCAGGCACTTCAAAATTATGTGTTACCACAGTTCAACATTCTTATTTTGGGTTACCTTGATACCCACTGTTCATGCCTTAGGCAAAACAGATCTCCATTCTCGTGCATAACATTCCTTAGATTAAGCTTCCTTATTCGCCGAAGCATAAAGAACCACTTTCATCACCTTTATCTTCTTTTTGTGGCTCAAGACACATTTCGTTAGATAAAGTCACATGCTAAACAAATAAGTATCGTATCATCTCATGAAGCTTGAGACAAGCATTACATCCTTTCTTGTGATCCGTATTACCGTGATCAAAATGATATTTTTGCTTCTCTTAAGTCCTTCATCTCATACTGCTTTATCAACCATACCCATACACCCGATGATACTCTTTCATTGTCTCCAATGAGCAATATATCATCTACAAACAGTACAAAAAATACCACCATGTTTTCGTCACTCTTTACAATACACAAGACACATCCGCGCATTGAATGAATCCATATCTTTGGATTTCCTCATCAAAATGGATGTTTTATGATCTTGAAGCTTGCTTTAATCCATCGATGGACACCTTTAAGCTTACAATCAAAATGATATTAGCCATTTGCAATGATCTCCTCTGGTTGCTTCACATAGATGTTCTCCTCAAGACCTCCAGTTCGGGAAAGCTGTCTTGACATCTATTTGCTATTCCTCATATTTCATATGAGTAGCAACAGATAAAAGAATCTGGGTCGAAAAAGGCATAGCTACCAGCGAAACATGTTTTCTCATAATCGAACCCTTTCTTTCTGAATATACCTCTTCGCAACAAGCTTTGCTTCCAAGATTTTCACCTTACCGTATGATCCTCTTTTATTTTGTATGACTACTTCCAATGGCTTTTACACCATTTAATGGTCCAACAAGCTCCCAGACTTGATTTAGAATTCATTGATTCTATTTCAACATTCATTGCACTTTGCTAAGATTCTGCATTTCTATATTGTAGTGCTTCGTCGTATTCGTGGGTCCATTTCATGTTTACTAGGGACCAAATCTCACGACTCTCCCAAAACGTATATCTTACAGGTTGTCGAAAAATCCTCCCACTACGACAAGGCACTACACGCAATTGTATATCAGACGTAACACACGTTTTCCTTGTGGTATCTCCTCTTGTACACTTGGTACTAATACTTTGTGTTTTCCCTCTCACTTCCTTTAGAACAATTTATACATGGGTTTATGATTTAATACATAGTCCTTTTTCAAAATTCTAGTGTTTGTGTTAACAATCACACTTCGATCTTTTGGACTAAATAAATCATCACCCTTCATTTTTCTAGGATATCCCACAAACAGACAAATTCTAGGGCATATCCATAAAATGAATTTAATAATTCAAAATAACTCATCATCTATCTAACCATTTCAATAAGAGTCTTTCTCTTATTAGGATTAGAAGATATGCTATTAATTACTGTTTGTTGCATCCGTGGGATAAATATAATTTAAGAGTTTACAAATTGTCACCAATGTACCATAATAGATTATAACTCTATCTTTCATTATGATGACCATGTCATTTAAATGAAATAGAGTATCCATCCGTAACTGTATAGAAACTGAAATGAATTTCTTTCTATGAAAATTTACATAAAGACAATTTCTCAAAACCAAACGTTTATTCATATCGTATGATAAATAAACAACTCCCACTGCAACAACCACTACTCTCGTAGTATTACACATGTATATTACAATCTCATCATCAGTTAGTTGCAGGCTTTAGTGACTCTGGTGTCTACACACAACGTGTCAGTAAATGACATCACTAATCATGCTTCAACGACTAGTGAATGAGATACTAACCTTGTTCACATCTTGATGAAATTAGATTTCCTTCGCCACATGTTTTGTCAGAAGTTCCCCACCATATACAACCTCTTGTATTTCAGGTAGAACTTGCTCAAAACACCTAGGCAAACTACGAAGAATTAAATTGATCTAGGTTTCCCTTCAATATCTACTCCGAGCATTTCCAATTCATTCATCAAATTAACCATGACCTCCCGCCTATCTAACTTACTAAAGTATCTGAAGTGTCATATAAGACCATCATATTTCTATAAACCTCTCACCTCTTCACTAGAGCCTTTAAAAGGCATCATGGGATATCCTCAATGAGAATACATATTTATATTCTTTTAAGCAGTAAAATTTAAAAACAAGATTATTTTCTAATTATCTAATTTTGGACAAGTAAATTTGTTTCTTTTAGTATACAATAAGCGAGTTAATACCATTTGAAATTACAGAGAATCACAAATAAATAAACTGATCAAATCTTCGAATTTTATCCATTTATATTGATTCTCTCAAAAAAATATAAAAATAAAATTCACCGACATCTCAAGCACCGTGAGTCTGCAAGCCAAGATAGTGTGGACGTTTACAAACCCGAACATTTACACGAGAAGGTTTTAACCATTAATTTTATTTGTCAACGTAACCTCATGGTAAAATAATTAATAGTCGGTTCCTCTTTGGCCATGCAAATAAAAGAAGTGACTCCGATGGGGAGGATACTTATTATTTGCATCTAAGTGTACACCATTATTTGACCCCAAGTCCATTGCGCAAGCTTATGTGCCTTACAGATGGAGAAGTACACACGCGCTTGGATAACTTCCTACAGTCATCAATTATAAATTTGTACCAGTGAACCGCATATAAACTCATCAGATAGGGAGGAAGGTCTATGCCAACGCGCAAGTTCATGTGCATCACATTATAAACATAATTATTTAATGAAGTCTGTTCCAGCAATCCAAGAATAAACTTATCTGATGGGGAGAAAGGCTCTAATGCCGACGCACAAGTTTATTCACATTGCTAACAAACCAATAATGGAGGCCACGAGAATTATTAACCAATTCCCTCTCCCACTTAGTAATTTAACACCAAGGATTTTTACATGCATACAATATTCATAATAAAATACGCAACCTAGCATGCTCCTATTACGGCACATAAGGCAGTAAATCATAGAAAATCATGCATATCATATACAACAATAATAAAATAATTAAATTGATTATAAACAGTTATATATATTGGTGAATTCGATTGTTCGCCACCAATCGAAAGACGGTCTTCACAAAATTTCCTTCAGATTCCTTGCTCGAAAACCTGCTCCACCACTGCGGCACCCTGCCCGAAATTATCATATCTAGCTGCCCATCCACTGTGTTCAATACCTGGAAGAAGTTCACAACACTGCAGTATCCCGGCGCCATACCCGTCATATGGCTCCATGCCTGGAAACCAGGACCAACGCATGACCCGTGCAGCCTTGGCACACTTCTGCGCATGCCTGCTAACCTGCAATCAATGCCCGCAAGACTCGTGCTTGGCATCAGCACGAGTTGTGCACCTCATGCCATCAACACTCGTGCGCGCTGCTGCTTGTCTGCCGTGTCAACCGTGTGCCACTTAGGGCCCAGCCGTGTGCGGCCGCCAGCCACCCCGTCATGCCTGCTGCGCAAAACTGTCCAATGACTGCCCAGAATACAGTGCCCACCATGCAACCTGCTTGTTTACGTGCACTGCAAGTAGTCCAAAGAGCTCACCTTCGTGCGCCCACATGGCACCCTACCCGCGACTCCGTACACTAAAAATCCAAAATGAGCGTCCAACTGCCCGCTATGTGCACTCACCAGCCTTGGGCATGAAGACTCGACGGGAATTAGATGAAGACCCGCTCGAAACATGGTGCCAAATTGCAGTCGTGATCGCCAAGATTCTAGTCATGCGCGCAATAGCTTCCTTGCTAAGTGCCTAACATGCTTCCCAACACATACCACGTCCAACTCACAGCTTCTCGCTTGTCGTTCAACAAGACCCGACCCTGCCACTTCATAGGCCGCCCAAAAACATCGAACATCTATGAGACTTGCTCGGAACCACCCACAGACTCGATCAGAAAGCCTTGTGACTTTTCCCAAACACACGTCTGATGCGCTCGGAACGACCTGGTCTAGCCCTGAAATTTCGCCTTTCTGCCGCCTCTGTGTCTTCGGGAGTCATCTGCAGCGGCTTATGGCAGGCTCCAGCCATGTGGGTTTCCATTAAACCCTAACTGCCGCCAGCGCCATACATGCTTGGATTTTCCACTGATGACGATTGCCGAGCTGCCCAACTACCTGTCGTGAACGCCAAGAAGGCGCCTTACCCTATCTGCACCGAAACGTGCGTGCCTCCCATGTGAGGAAACAACCTTCAGCGCCCATCACGGCCAGCGGTGCATATGCCAGCCTTTCAACAGTTGTCATACTTTCCACGGTGGTCCAGCGCCACCATCAAGCCCCCATCACACGTCAGTCGTGCGACAACATGTCCCAATCGTGAAACCCTACTGCGCTAAGACACCCACCCGACACAGCCATGCCGTGCCATCGTCGGGTAGTCCATGTCTTCACCGTGCAGTCGCGTGACGTCGCCACCATCCACCGATCACACGACTGTGTGGTATTCCATCCAGCTGTGAACAATCATCAACGAATAGGGTATACAAGTATAACAGGTAATATACTAAACCCTAATCACATTGAACACATAAACCCTAGCCTAACGTTTCACGTTTCACCACAAAACTGAAGCTCTGATACCAATTGTTGGCATTTAAATGTTTGGTTAAAATGAACCTTTAGGGTTCTATACGTTTCTAATTCATCAGAAGCAAGAAACTAAAGAAACGTATTACCTTTCAGCAGGGTATATTGAAGAAAATGAATTCTCGCCGGCAGCCTGCGCAATCTCACCGTTTTGGGTATAACTCTTTCATCCAATCTCAGAATTGAGGAATCTATGCGCAAAAACGATCCTCTCTTCCGTGGCTTTCCGAAAGTATAACACACGTCAAATTATTAGGTCTATACAATTTTATAAAAATCGTGCAAGTTGGCAGACAGCAGCAGCAAACAACCTTCCGGTCTTCTGCTGTAATCCCAAGTCCAATCTCGACGTCGTGTGGGCTACGATCTTCGAGATCTTATAAATCTACTGTTCCATCAACCCTCTTCACATGTTGGGCGTGTCTCTACTTAGGGTTAGAATAGCTGAGATGACTTATATATGGGCTATAGCAGGGACCAGGAGGAGAAATTAGAGTTGAGCCTCTATTGGGCTTAAGTATGCAAGCTTAGTCCAAAGCTTATACTTAAGTCCAATAATAATAATGCATACCACTAAAATATTATTGCTGCACTGCCGTTCTAATCCCATAATTACGTTATGGGCTCTTTCTTATTTTGAGACCGTTAGTCTTCCCATGTTTAAGATATACAATGTCCATTAATTAATTAAGTTACTGACAACTCCATTAATTAATATCTCATCCGAGAGTAGTACCACTCACCCTCATTATCATGCCGGAATAAATCCACCTACAGGGTTTACATGATAATCCTTATGAGCTCCTCAAGAGGACATCATCAACCTATAACATACACGGATTCCTTCTACAATCAACAACACACCATAGAGACAACACTACTTCCCAACTCACCGAGTTTGTTAATTTAATACATGTAAATCTCACCTATTGATGAATCAAAGAAATACATACTGCCCTACGTGTCAATGTTATTGTATAGGAATTAAAAGCACGAACATCCATAATAATAGAGATCAAGTTCTCCTATAAGTCAGTATAAGTCGAACGATCTCAAGAGGTCCTGCTCAATACACACAAAGTGCACTAATGTGATTTTATAGCCAAGACAAGCTAATACCAAACTACACTACAACCATCCCGATAGAGAGTTCCCGTCTATCTCGGTTGTGAGCCTCTGTTTATACTTTATGAGGAAACCGATAATATGATTTTTCGCGTGTTGTCCCACAATATATTATCTATAATATAAAGTAAGTGGACTATTGCATCGAACATATAAATAAATTATAAGACGCAATCATTTAATCATATGATTCTCATTTCAAATTAATTGTTAACGTATTGTTCATACAAAAACTAGACTTTTAATATACAATCCAACACCAGTTTCATTAATTAATCTCCCTTTTGTATGTCAATGTCCGACTCTACCTTGTGAATTATGGATGCATCACTAAGCCATTCAAATATACTATATAGACACATGCAGATAAGCGTGTAACACGTGTGAATTGCCTCGGAGCAAGAGATATAATTACACCACCTTTCTAGGTAATATCAGTATCAATTATTTCCCGTTCACTTAGTACTCTAGCCCAATATAATCTCCCTTTATAAGTACTATATTATTATCCTCTTTATCCTACTTACTAACCCAAATTCAAATCAATTAATAAGTATTCATATAAGATAATTCTAATGAAGCTTCGGAGTCCCCTCACTTAGAATCATAACATGGAATCCTGCTCAGTATTGAACCCACTCAATCAATAACTAAGATATGTATTCAGACTCTACATAACTATGATGCACAAAACAACTCTAAGTATGAATTAATAACACATAGTGTTATATAAAATAATCCCACAAGTAGTGTTGTATGGAATATACACACAGAAGTTCAATTAACTAGATATAAACCTTCATAACTCTAGAACTACCAAAGCGGTTCTAGCCCATGATGCTTCGAAGAACGTTTATGGTTTTTGGATATATCTTACCCATAGTCTTGAAAATTACAAGAAAGATTAAGTTGCAAAGTAAACCCTAGATGTGGGCGCCATCGCTTCTCGCTCTGTCTTGAATCTTCATTTGGTTCTCACTTGATTCGTTGCACGAATCTCTCTACAGCTCCTGCGGATAGAGTTAGAGTTTGGATGCGGTGTAGAATGGATGTGGAATCTAACTCTCTTCCTGGTTTGATCGGCACCCCTTTTTATACTTGTAGCTTCTCCTTATGGACCTTTACTGGGCTTTTTCGTAGAAAACATGCACATGCACGCATTAGAGATGAAATCCTGATGTTTCCGAGCTGATGTGTCTCCGTTCGAGTAGACCTGGCGTGGTCAAATAGGACCTCTTGGTCGAACTGATGTCGAACGGTGTGTCTGTAAACTGAACTTCATCTCTGCTTGCCATTCGACTTGGCTTACGCAGTTTGACTTGACTTTTCTTGGTTGAACGGGCTTCATTAGTCAAATGACCTCTCTTTAAATTGTAACACCTCCCATTTGATTTCACCACTGTTGTTCGACCAGTCTGATACTGGTCGAAAAGCCTTCTCAGGTCAAACTACATCTAAAAAATTGTGTTTTCCAATTCCGAGCAATTCAGACCTATTTTCTTGTACAAATATGCTCAAATAACCTTAGTAGCATCTGATTCGTGGATTTTCTAAAAACATCCCGATTAGTCTTGATAATAGACTAAATCATACTCAATTACCACATAAATCAGAGCTCAAAACACGTGAATTATCACTCTCATTAGTGGTACTACTCTAGGATGAGATATTAATTAATAGAGTTGTCAGTACCTTAATTAATTAATGGGCATTATATATCTTAAACATGAGGAGACTAACATGCACGTAATAAGAAGGAGCCTATAACGTAATATGGGATTATAGTGGCAGTGCAGTAATAATATTTTAGTGGACTATATTATTATTATTGGACTTAAGTATAAGTTTTGGGCTAAACTTTGATATTTAAGCCTAATGGAGGCCTGACTCTAATTTCTCCTCCTGGTCCCCATTGTAGCCCATATATAAGTCATCTTAGCTTATCCGAGAACCCTAATTTGACTCCAAAAACACGTTAGAATAAAGGAGCAAGCAGATTGAGAGGATATTGAAGATCGTCGCCCACACGACGTCAAGATTGGACATGGGAATACAACAAAATATCAAGAGGTTATTTTCTGCAGCTGACTTTTTCGCTGCAATAGAATTACATGGAACCCAAACGTATCATGTGGACCATAATATCAGAACGCCAATAATTGGTAACAAAGCTGACGGTTTCTTGGTCGCACGTGAAATATTTCGGCTAGGGTTTATGTGATTATGTGTTTTTATCAGAATAGAGTCGCATGAGTATGTTCGGGTTTGGTATAATTGCTTTATCCATGAAAACCCTATACCTATTCGTCAAATTCATACTTGGTGAAAGACGAAGGACAGAAGCTGCCGGTGTGTTGCATATGGCTGGACGCACACCAGTGAGCGTGAGGGCGAGGCTGGCGCTTGTTGCCAGCGGGTCAGCGAGCTTGAGCCTGGCGAAGTACCGAGTGATGGGTGCACGTTATTATGCAGGAAGCCCATCGCCGAGAAGGCACCGTGTGTAAGCTGGGTCAAGGGCGTTCGTCATGTCTTCGGTGCACGGAGGCAAGCGCGGAACTGGGCGGATGACGGGCGAGCGACGAGCACCATGCCGTGTGGTATGCTCGAAGGTGTGCTGGATGCTGGGCAGCTGGTTTGTGTTTGACGGGTATAGCGCCAAGCACGGCATGGGGTGCTTGCCGAGCGTGAGGAGAACAAGTGGCATGCAGCTATCCTGCGGATGATCAATTGCTGGGTGTGGCCCTCGTCATGTGGTAAGTGGCTAAGCAAAGTAGCGAGCGCATTTCGGGTGCTGGGCAGAATGCACTCGTTGGTGGCCGGACGTGCAATAAGGGTGAGTATGTGGCGGGCGTCTTGTCGGGTGATGTGTCGAGCGGCATGCTAGGCAAGAGGAGCATCCCAAGCGGCGTGGTGAGCAACGTACTGGGAGAGAGGAGCATGCCACCAATGTACTGGGTAAGGCGAGCGTGCCAGGCAAGGTGTCAGGTGAGGCCGCACAGTTGTTAGCATGTTGGTTGCACAGTTGGCCCATGTTTCTAATCGTACATTGCATGGAAGGGCACACGGAATGGCGCACGAAAGGGCGCTAGTGGGAGAGTATAATGGCGAGCGGGTGCCAAGTGTGGGGACGAGCACGTGTCGAGCTTCAACATGAGGCACTGCTCGAGTCGAGCTCTTGCTCTGAAGCATGCACGACTGGATTTTCGTCGATCCCCGTGTGCGTTGCCCATATTCGTGCTTGATGGCGAATAATCAAATTCACTGATATACAACTGCCATAATTGATTTAATTATCTTATTCTTGTTATATATGTATGCATAATTCTCTATGATTTACTGCCTTATGTACTATGACAGGAGCATGCTAGGTTGTGTATTTTATTATTGAATATTATATGCATGTTAAAACCCTCGGTGATAAATAACTAAGTGGGATAGGGGATTGATTAATAATTCCCGCGGCCTCCATTATTGTTTGTAAGTGATATGGATAAACTTGCATGTTGGCTATAGTGCCTTCCTCCCCATTGGATGAGTTTATTAATGGATCACTGGTACAAACTTCTTTATGATAATTGTAGAAAGTTACCCGAGCGCATGTGATCTTCTCCATCTGTAGTGACATAAGCTTACACAATGGACTTGGAATCAAATAACGGTAAACACTTAGGTGCAAATAATAAATATCCTCCCCATTAATAAATATCGGAGTCATTGCTGTTATTTGCATGGCTAAAGAGGAACCGACTATTAATTATTTTATCATAAAGTTAGGTTGACGAATGAAATAAATGGGTAAAACCTTCTCTTGTAAATGTTCGAGTTTGTATACGTCCACATTATTGTGGCATGCAGACTCACAGTTCTTAAGATGTCAGTGAATTTTATTTTATATTATTTTGAGGGAATCAATATAAATGGATAAATTCGAAGTATTTGATCGGTGTATTTATTTACATGATTCTTAGTATTTTTGAATGGTTTATTTCACTTATTGTTAACTAAAAGAAATCATATTTACTGGTCCAAAATTAGATGTTTAGAAAACAATCTTGGTTTTGATTCTTACTGCTTAGGAAATCATATGTGTTCTCACTTAGGATGTCCTATGACGCCTATTAAAGTCTCTAGTGGAGAGGTGAGAGGTTCATAGAAATATAACGGTCTCATGTGACTCTTCAGATACTTGAGTAAGGTAGAAAGACAAGGAGGTCATGGTTAACTTGATGAATGAATTGGAAATCCTTTGAGTAGAAATTGAAGGGGAAACCTAGGTCAATTTTATTCTCCATAATTTGCCTACATGTTTTGAGCAAGTTCCACCTGAGTTACAAAAGCTTGTACTTGGTGGGAAAACTTCAGACAAAACATGTGGCGAATGAAATCTAATTTCATCAAGGAATGAACAATGTTAGTATCTTATTCACTAGTTGTTGAAGCATGATTAGTGATGGCATCTACTGACACTTGTGTGCAGATACTGGAATCACTAAAAGCATGGAACTAAGTGATGATAAGATTATTGAGTACATGGGTAAGCTATGAAAGAAGTGGTTGTTGCAGTGGGAGTTGTTTATTTATCTTTTGATAGGAATAAACGTTTGATTTTGAGAAATTGTCCTTGCGTACGTTTTTCATAGAAAGAATTTGATTTCAGTTTCTATGCATTTACAGATGGATACCCTGTTGCATTAAATGACATGGCCATTATAATGAATAATGGAGCTATAATCTGTTATGTTACGTTGGTGGAAAATTTGTACACTCTTAAATAGTACTTATCCCACGAATGCTACACATTGAAATGATAATGCTTCTTCTAATCCTAATAGGAGAAAGGAACTTTCGGATATGAACCAAACATACCTTTTGGCATCTGAGACTAGGTCATGATTGCTTTTTCAAGGAAAAAGGGTGTAGAGCCAAAGATATGTTGGAATTGGTTCATTCTGATTTATGAGTTCATAAGATTATCCCTATGAGAGGTGGTAAAATATATTTATTTAATGCGTCGCAAGTCTGAGTACTATGATTAATTCAAAAAGTGCATGGATCATGCGGTGTGATGAGTGTGATAATTCATGAATATTGCGTCTGGATTTGTGCTATTATGGAGTGTTTGAAGGTTGAAATCGGTTGAAAACGATATATATTGTGAAAAGGCACGAATCAGGTGTTGTTGGAGCTATTTGAGTGGTTTGTCGAAGGAAATTGGAGTGGAAGTGTTGAATACTGAAGAAAGAAAGTCAAAGCCATCCGTTTGGGCGAAGCAGGAGGTTAATTCGACATGAAGGAGGTAAATTCGACCAGCGCTTCAGGTTGAATTTGCAACACAACATGCACAGAAGGTGAATTCAACCACGACAGGGGATTCGACTTGGGCATCAGGTCGAATCGAGGTCGAATCGATTTACAAAATTGCCAATTTGACCTCGTCACGTTGATTCGACCAGGTCAGTTGGTCGAATCGAGCACCTGGGACTTACAGTAGGCTGATTCGACTTCTGTAACAACTTGTGGTGTTCAATTCGACCTGTTGTTGAGGTTGAATCGATGCTCGGGAACTTACCATATCCATATTTTTACACCGTCAATGCGTGTGATCACTTGAAAAGCCCATTCCAGGCCCGGGAGGTGCAATTACAAGTATAAAAGAAGGCTTATGCTGCAGTAGAGATATCATCTATAATTCAAGATAATCATAAGAGAGGCCACAACCATACTGCACCCTACAAGGGGGGATCACCACCCAACCATCATCCCTTCCTCCAACCATCCATCACTTTCAAGATTCGTTTGTGGAAACAAGGGGAGAACTAAGATGAGAATTCAAGAGCGAGAAGGACGCGATGACGCCACATCTAGGGTTAATTCATTTCCTAATTTATCTTGTATTTTCTGGATATCCGAGTAAGATCTATCCAACACCCATGATTGTTCTTCGCAACATCATGGGCCAGAGCCTTTTTGTTAGAACTAGGGTTGTGAAAGTTTTATCTAGTTAATTGAACTTTTGTGTGTAAACTCCGTACAACACTACTTGTGGATTTATTTTATATATGATTGTGCCTTTTTAATTTATACTCATGGTCGTTTTGTGCATCATTAACTGTTATGTAGAGTCTGAATAGATATCTTGGTTATTGATTGAGTGCGTTCACTGCTGAGCAGGATTCCATGTTATGATTCTAAGTGAGGGGACTCCGAAGCTTCATTAGAACTATCATATATGAATACTTATTAATTGAATTGAATTGGGTTAATAAGTAGGATAAAGAGGTTAATTTTATAGTAACTATAAAGGGAGATCATATCCGGTTAGAGTACCAATCCTAGGGGAAAATAATTGATACTGATAGTACCTAGAAAGGGGGGTGAAATTATATCTCTTGCTTCGAGGTTATTCACACGTGTTACACGCATGTTTACTTGTGTTTATAGAGTAGATATGCATGGTTTAGTGATGCGTCCATATTCCAAAAAGCAGAGTCGGACACCATCACACGGAAGGGAAGTTAAGTGGTAAAACTGGACTACCCTACATCTACATATTCTCCTACTTGATCCACTATAATATTTTTAAAGTGACTTTATTTTATTTATTATTTTAATTACTTGTTTAGTAGTTGATAATTTCATACCTCAACTTTATTGTCATCTTGTCTTAATTAATTTAGTTAATAATTAAATTAATAATATGTCGTCCCTTGGGTTCGATATTCACTTGGTCACCTTTCGAGACTACAATTAATATCTTACATACTTGGGAATTAATTGTGTGTTGAGAAAACGCTCATCAAGTTCTTCGCACCGTTGCCGGGGACGATTGTTATTATTAGTTTATTATTTCTACTTTGATTAAGACTTTTATTTGTGATTATTTAATTCTATCTAACCTTGAATTTTTCTGAGGTACTTGTGCGTTAAAAAAAGGGTAGGAAGGAAAGGAAAGAATATCAATTAATCCTCAAGTATGAAGGATATCAATTGTAGTCTCGATAGGTGACCAACTGAATATCGAACCCAAGGGATGACGTATTATTAATTTAATTATTAACTAAATTAATTAAGACAAGATAACAATAAAGTTGAGGTATGAAATTATCAACTACTAAACAAGTAATTAAAATAACAAATAAAATAAAGTCACTTGAAGAATACGAAAGTGGATCAAGTAGGAGAATAGGCAGATCTAGGGTAATCCAGTTTTACTACTTAACTTCCCTTCCGCGTGACGATATCCGACTCTGCCTTGTGGAATGTGGACGCATCACTAAACCATGCATATCTAATCTATAGACACAAGTAAACATGCGTGTAACACGTGTGAATAACCTCGAAGCAAGATATATAATTTCACCCTCCTTTCTAGGTACTATCAGTATCAATTATTTCCCCTTAGGATTGATACTCTAACCCGATATGATCTCCCTTTATAGGTACTATAAAATTAACCTCTTTATCCTACTTATAACCCGAATTCATTTCAATTAATAAGTATTCATATATGATAGTTCTAATGAAGTTTCGGAGTCCTCTCACTTAGAATCATAACATAGAATCCTGCTCAGCAGTGGACGCACTCAATTAATAGTCAAGATATGTATTCAGACTCTACATAACAGTTATTGATGCACACAACGACCGTGAGTATGAATTAAAAAGGCACAATCATATATAAAATAAATCCATAAGTAGTGTTGTACGGAGTTTACACACGAAAGTTCAATTAACGAGATAAAACCTTCACAACCCTAGTTCTACCAAAAAGGCTCTAGCCCATGATATTGCGAAGAACAATCATGCGTGTTGGATAGATCTTACCCGATATCCGGAAAATACAAGATAAAATAGGAAAAAAATTAACCCTAGATGTGGCGTCATCGCGTCCTTCTCGCTCTTGAATTCTCCTCTTAGTTCTCCCCTTGTTTCCACAAATGAATCTTCAAAATGATGGATGGATGGAGGAATAGATGATGGTTGGGGGGGTAGGGTGCGGTATGGTTGTGGCCTCTCTTATGTCTCTCTTGTATTATAGATGATGTCTCTACTGCTGCATAAGCCTTCTTTTATACTTGTAATTGCACCTCCCGGGACTGAAATGGGCTTTTCAAATGATCACACGCATTGACGGTGTAAAAATAAGGATACAGTAAGTTACCGAACAACGATTCGACCTCAACAACAGGTCGAATTGAACACCACAAGTCGAATCAGCCTACTGTAAGTCCCAAGTGCTCGATTCGACCAACTGCCCTAGTCGAATCGACGTGACGAGGTCGAATCGGCAATTCCGTAAATTGATTCTACCTCGATTCGACCTGATGCCCAGGTCGAATCCCCCTGTCGTGGTCGAACCCACCTTCTGTACATGTTGTGTTGCCAATTCGACCTGAAGGGCTTGTCGAATTGACCTCCTTCAGGTCGAATTGACCTCCTGCTTCGCCCAAACGGATGGCTTCGACTTCCTTTCTTCAGTATTCAACACTTCCACTCCAATTTCCTTCGACAAACCACTCAAATAGCTCCAACAACACCTGATTTGTGCCTTTTCACAATATATTTCGATTCTCAACCGATTTCAACCTTCAAACACTCCATAATAGCACAAATCCAGGGTGAATTATCACACTCATCAAACCCCCAAACTTACATGTTGCTCGTCCTGAGGCAACACAATCAAATCAAGGAGTCATGTATAATTCACGAGATCACCAAGTACAACACAAAAAAATTACGAAAGTTGGATGTGCGTTTTCAGCCTTCTTGCACAAATTGCACCTTTTCTCCAACTTTGCACTTTTCATCCTTTTTCCCCCTAAAATACAACAAAACACCTCAAGTGCACCTATTCTCACATATAATGAATATAAGACACTTGTGCTAATATAACAAGAATTTCCATCAAAATGTGTTAACTTGGACACTCAAACAAACTAATATTCACTCTCATCAATCCCCCAAACTTACCCGTTGCTCGTCCCGAGACAACAAAATAAAAATAAAGAGAAAGAGAGTATGAAAATTAGCGGGAAACAAGGACTATGACACATCCCCATTCACAATACAATTGTCCTCAATTTAGGTCATGCAACTCTAATTAAATGTAATAATCAATTCGTAGCATACAAGATAAGACAATTACCACCAATTCAAATGCTCCATCAACATATTCTCACGAGAAGTATATATCACTAACACTCAAGTGTAAAGATGTACACTCATGGGTTAAGGTGTTTACGCTCAGATTCAATTAAAGTGCACACGTAACCATAATATTTCCAAATATCTCAAACTCTCCATCACTAAAAGTATGATTCGACAATGAGATCAAAAAAGACTTTTCTTTTGGACGTAATGTTGGCTCTTTAGTAAGGGTAGGAAACATATGGATAAAGTAACTCAATTAGTAGAGAATTAAAACTGGAGATCTTCTGTACTGCAGATTTTTTTTACACTTCTATGCTATCCAGTTTCATGCTCTTCTAATTTTCTTTTTTCTCATTTCCTTCAAGCTCAACATACTTTTTCTTTCCTTCTATTTTTTTCTCGAGGTACCAGTTTTGGGCACTACCTCTAACATCTCGGGGTACCAGCTTTGGGCACTATCCCTAAGCAACTTATTTTTCAGCTCATAATTACTTGTACATCTCCAAATATTTTATTCCTTCTAAACTCCATCAAAATTAACTTCACACACTTTGACAGCATTTAATTCTCCACTGAATATAGGAATAACTTCACACACTTTGACAGCATTTAATCCTCCACTAAATATAGGAATTTAAGGCTCAAATAGGATATCAAAGTGGCTATATTCGTAGGTTGCCAAAGAAATAAGGTTTTTAGGCTCAACGGGGCTAACTAGGAATAAACATCATTTGGTAAGGAATTATTTGGCTAAGTGACTCATAAATTCAATGATGACCTTAGATCATTTCCCATCATCTAACACACATGTAGTTTCAAGTATGACAAGAGGCAAGTTCTAGAATACACACACAAGAACGATACTCACCGGAAAGAAATATCATGTGATTATGTACATGATCTAAAGGCTAAAAATCTCACATGAGTTTTTAACAAGTAATAGAGTACTTTTCATGGTAAGCAATATTCCACAAGTACACATAGAACTTCATATCACAATATAACTCAAGTAAACTTCCTTCATCAATTTCAAGAGCATATGAATTTCAAAGACAATTTAAACAATATAAGCTCACATGGATCACCAAAAATATAAACTCAATCCTTCCACTCCATGAATTAAAAGCACATATAAAAATTAGAATAAGGAAACGAGGGCACCTGATTTCTTTTCAATGTATGTATGAGCTCCTCGAGTTGAAGCCTCAATGTAGAACTCGTCTTGCCACCTAGTTACCCTTTTCTATCATCAAAACTCAAGCACACTCATCATTACAGATTCGTCAATAATAAAATAGGAGAACTATAATAAAGAATCAATTGACTATCTAATTGACTCGACACACTAGACACACCACTGAACACTAGGCAAATTGCAAAAAAATTGACACATCAAAACTGATTAAAGTTTCAATATACCGCAAAAAAATCAACTCCCCTAGAAAACATTACAAAGAAAAGATTATACTCTTGGTGCTTCAATGAGGCTAGTACATCACACCCCCCAAACTTAGTACAAACGTAAGTTGAAACTAAATTTGTAAAGAGATGTAATTGCCGATTAGTAAGCACCGTAAATATAAAAATTTCTCACTCACACAAAAGACATAAATCAATAAAACGGAAGGGCAAGCCCCCAACAGACGCTCATGTTTAACATCGGAGAGTCACGACGGATGTAACCTTCATAGGCTACTTGATCAGAGGACGGTCTTGTCGCAACCTCACCTTCAAATACTTTATTTCCCTCTTCTTGTCTACACTCAACACCTCACCTTTCTTGGTCACAAAAATATGATCATTGAAAATTCCTTCCTCCCATGGCTGTCTAGACACCTCCTTGTCTATCTTCCACTTAAATTCAGAATCATCTGCCTTAGAAAAATCAAGATTAAACAAGTTAGAAACCACATCAATGCTCTTGCACGACTGAGTCTCCATGGGCATCTTCATTGCATGATCAAGAGAGAAAACCACATCTTCATTATCCATCTGCAGTCTAAGCTTTTCGGCTCTCAACTTCTTTGCTCTTTTCCACTTCTTCTCCATTGGGCTTTTCTGGACTAAAAAGGTCTTTTCAAGTGATCACACGCATTGACGGTGTAAAAATAAGGATACAGTAAGTTATCGAGCATCGATTCGACCTCAACAACAGGTCGAATTGAACACCACAAGTCGAATCGGAAGTCGAATCAGCCTACTGTAAGTCCCAGACGCTCGATTTGACCAACTGCCCTGGTCGAATTGACGTGATGAGGACAAATCGGCAATTTTGTAAATCGATTCGACCTCGATTCGACCAGATGCCCAGGTCGAATCCCCTGACGTGGTCGAATCCACCTTCTGTACATGTTGTGTTGCCAATTCGACCTGAAAGGCTGGTCGAATTGACCTCCTTCAGGTCGAATTAACCTTCTGCTTCGCCCAAACGGATGGCTTCGACTTTCTTTCTTTAGTATTCAATACTTCCACTCCGATTTCCTTCGACAAACCACTCAAATAGCTCGAACAACACCTGATTCGTGCCTTTTTACAATATATATCGGTTTTCAACTGATTTCAACCTTCAAACACTCCATAATAGCATAAATTCAGGTGCAATATTCGTGAATTATCACACTCATCAAAGCCCCAAACTTACATGTTGCTCGTCCCGAGACAACGCAATCAAACCAAGGAGTCGTGTATAATTCACGAGATCACTAAGTACAACACATAAAAATTACGAAAGTTGGATGTGCGTTTTCAGCCTTCTTGCACAAATTGCACCTTTTCTCCAACTTTGCACTTTTCATCCTTTTTCCACCTAAAAACAACAAAACACATCAAGTGCACCTTATTCTCACATATAATGAATATAAGACACTTGTGCTAATATATAACAAGAATTTCCATAAAAAGGTGTTAAATTGGACACTCAAACACGCTAATCTTCACTCTCATCACGGTGAAGTGTCATAAAAAATATATCAAGTCATTATGATTTAATCATGGTGGCAAGTACCTCTTAGGATAGTTTAGGAACTATTTATCAGAGATTGGGATTGAATCCCAAGTTGTCTACACCTGGCATACCCCTACTGAATGGTGTGGCGAAAAGAGGGAATAAGACTCTTATGGTAGTGGTTAGATAGATGATGAGTTATTCGGAATTACTAAATTCCTTTTTTGGGCATGCCCTAGAAATAGCATGTTGAATTGATGATTGTCTGTTTTGTAGGATATCCTAGAGAAATGAAGTGTGATTTATTTAGTCCAAAAGATCAAGAGAGTGTTTGTTAACACGAACACTAGATTTTTTGGAAAAGGACTTTGTAATAAGTCACAAACCCATGAATAAATGTTCTATAAGGTGTGAGAAGGGAAACACAAGGTTAGTACCAATTGTACAAGAGGATATACCACAAGTAAATTGCATCGCATGTCACATCTGATACACAATTACATGTAGCACATTTTCGTAGTGGGAGTGTTGTTCAGCAACCGGATAGATTTATATTTTGGAAGAGTCGTGAGACTTGGTCCCTAGTAAACATGAAATCCTCCCATGGAATAACGACGGAGCACTACAAGATAAAAATACAATATCTTAGCAAGTTGCAATGATTTCTGAAAAAGAATCTATGGATTCTAAATTAGATCTGAGTGGTTGTAGAACTGCAAAATGGTGTGAATGCCATTGGAAGTGACTCTACGAAATAAAAGAAGATCAGACTGTAAGGTGATACTTTGAAACAAGGCTTGTTGTGAAAGGATATACTCAGAAAGAGCGAATCGAATATGAGGAAATCTCTTCACCTGTGGCCATGCTTAAGTCGATTTGGATTTTTTATTTATTGCTGCTCATATTGAATTATGAGGTATAACAAATAGAAGTCAAGACAACTTTCGTGATTTAAAGTCTTGAAGAAAACATCTATGTGAAACAACCAGAGTGATTCATTGCAAAGGGTTAAGAGTATTTTAAGTGTAAGCTTTAAATTGTCCATCAATGGACTAAAGCAATCTTCAAGATCTTAGAGCATCCATTTTGATGAGGAAATCGAGTGATATGGATTTATTCAATGTGCGGATGTGTCTTGTGTATTGAAAAGAGTGACGAAAACATGGTAGTATTCCTTGCACTATACGTAGATGGTATCTTGCTCATCGGAGACAATGAAAGAGTATTGTCGGGCGGTATGGTTCATAAAGCAGTATGAAATGAAGTACTTAAGAGAAGTAAAATATATTCTTGCGATCATGGTGATACGGTTCACAAGATAAGATGTTGTGCTTATCTCAAGCTCCATGAAATGATATAATCCTTACTCGTTTTAGAATGTGACTTTATCTAAGAAAATGTGTCTTATAACATAAAAGAAGATAAAGGTAATAAAGGCGGTTCCTTATACTTCGGTGAATAGGGAAGCTTAATCTAAAGAATGTTATACATGAGAATGGATATCAGTTTTGCCGAAGGCATAATCAGTGGGTATCAAGGTAACCCGGAACAAGAATGTTGAATTGTGGTAACACATATTTAGAAGTACCTGAAAAGGACTAGAATTTATATGTGGTCTTACCGGACAGATTCATTGCATCTTGTGGGTTACATAGATTTGGATTTTCTAATTAGATCGAGTCGACAGTAAATCCACTTCAAGGTATGTGTTTATTTTGGGAAGTTGAGCCATAATATGGAAGAGTGTTATATAGAAATATATTTCATAATATACCATGGAAAGATGATAAATTAAAGTCTCTAAGGCAGCCAAAGTATCTGTATGACTCTAGAAATTTCATAATGAACTTACAATGTGATTCTAAGTTTGCCTAAGATTATTACAATTAATTGTGATAATAATAGTGCAATTGCAAACTTGAAGGAATCACAAGTTAATAAGGCAATTAAACACATTGAGAGCGAGTACCACTTGTTACGAGAAATTGTATGATCAGGGAAAGTTTGTTGTCGCCAAGATTGCATCAGATGATAACCTAGTAAATCCTTTTACAAGGACTTTAAGGCGAAAGCTTTTGATGGTCATGTAGTGGGACTGGGAATCAGATGTATGGTAGTTGACATGGCAGCATAGTCTTTTAGTATAAGTGGAAGATTGTTGGATTGTATACTAAAAGTCTAGCTTTAGTACGAACAATGTTTTAACAATATTTGAAATGAGAATCATTGATCAAATGATGGCATCTTATAATTTATTTACATGTCGATGCAATAGTCCATTTACTTTATAATGTAGATAATATGGTGTGCAGCGTAGCACGAAAAATCATATTGTCAGCTCCTTATAAAGTATAAAAAGATGCTCATAATCGAGATAGACGGGGACAATCTATCGGGATGGTTGTAGTTTGATTTGGTATTAATTTGTCTTGACTATAAAGTAACATTAGTGCACTTTGTGTGTATTGAGCAGGACCGCTTGAGATCGTTCAACTTATACTGATTATATAGGAGAACTTGATCTCATTTATTATGGATGTTTGTGCTCTTAATCCCTATACAATAACCTCGACATGTAGCCAGTATGTAACTCTCTGATTCATCAATGGGTGAGAGTTATGTATTAAATCAACAAACTTAGTGAGTTGGAAAATAGTGATGTCTCTATGGTGTGTTGTTGATTGTAGAAGGAATCCGTGTCCTATTAAATAGGTTGATGATGTCCCCTTGAGGAGCTCATAAGGATTATCGTGTAAACCCTGCAGGTAGATTTATTCCGGCATGATAACAAGGTTGAGTGGTACTTTTCTCAGATGAGATATTAATTAATGGAGTTGTCAGTAACTTAATTAATTAATGGGTATTGTATATCTTAAATATGGGGAGACTAATGGGCTCATAACAAGGAGGAGCCCATAACATAATATGAGATTAGAGAGGCAGTGCAATAATAATATTTTAGTAATTATTGGACTTAAGTATAAGTTTTGGGATAAACTTGGATACTTAAGCACAATGGAGGCCCGACTCTAATTTCTCCTCCTGGTCCCTATTGTAGCCTAATTTGATGCCTTAAACACGTTAGAATAAAGGAGGAAGCAAATTGAGAGGATATTGAAGATCGTCGCCCACACGACGTTAAGATTAGATTTGGGAATACAATAGAAGATCAAGAGATTGTTTTCTGCAGCTGACTTCTCCGCCAAGTCTTTGGTGAAAGGTAAATTATTCTATTTGTTTCCGCTGCAATTGAATTACATGGAACCAGAACGTATCATGTGGACCATAAGATCCGAACGCCAACAGAAAAGACACTAAAATTTAGGTGAGAATAGCTCCAATCAATTATTCACATAGATGAGAAATGGTTCAATCTTACTAGATCAATGGAGAGATAATACTTATTACTAGATGAAATAAAATCATATTGAGCATGCCAAAGTAAAAATTTCATTGGTAAGGTCATGTTTTATGTTCAGTGGCAAGACCTACCTATGATTCAAGTGGTGAGTTCATATTTGATTGGAAAATATGTATTTTTCCTTTACCGAATAGGTACTAGCAAAGAGGAATTCAAAAATAAAGAGATAGGTACAATTGAAACCAAACCAATATTGTCAGTTACAAGTCAGTGAGAAAATACCTCTTGATCAATCAGGTAATGTCACTATACTATGTTACTAACATGCATGGTTGTGTAACTCTTAGAGTGAATTCATCATTGAGTTTTAAACCCAAAATATGTGTAGAAATAAGAATTAATGCATAAATATTTATTGGTAACATTTATTTTAGGTGATACCAGTTTAAAAGCAAAATGGCCAAGTGTAGTAAGCATGGATGTATACATTCAACACGATAATGCCAAGCCACATATAGAAGATAATGATCCAGAGTGGAGAGGGCAGCAAGCTCAGATGAATTCAATTTCCATCTAGTTTTTCAACCTCCTAAGAGTCCAGATACTAATATTAATGATATGGGATTGTTTAGAGACTTGTAATCTCTACAATTTAAAACTGTAGCAAACAAAGTTGAGGATTTGTTATAAGTAGTGAACAAATCATTTGAAGACTTGTGCCATACAAAACTCAATTCAATTTTCTTGAGCCTACAATGCTGCTTGCAGGAAATTCTAGTTTGCAAGGGATCAAATGATTACAAGATTCCTCACATGGGTAAGGAAGCAATACTTAGATTAGGACATCTTCCAACTGATTAAGAGGTAGAACATGAGTTGGTCCAATAAAGTGTTGAGTATCTTATCCAAGAGATTGAAACAAATGGCTTGGAAGAACTCATAAAAGGTTTGAAGGCATTAGTTTGAATATTTTGAATGTATGGAATGCATGATTACATTTTTCAAGTTGGAAATAGGTATGTTTTTTCATATTTTAACCTTTGGAATAATATTTTGTGGGGGTTTATATCAGAATATATGGGGAAATTTTTGTTGAGAATATTATTGTTTACAGCAAAAAAAAACTCTTGTAATGATTATGTCTAAGCAATAAGCAATCATCTCTAGCATGTTCTGTTTAAGCTATATAATGCTATTTATATTATTAATTAATTATGGAGTATGCTTGTGTCGTATTGGTAAAAGAAAAAAAATTCCAACACTAATGTAACAAGGCTATAAGTAAAATAAAATAGTAATTTTGCAAACATCGTAATAAGGCTGTAAGTAAAATAAATCACTAACAAGGTTGTAAGTAAAAGAAAAAAATGTAGTAAAATAAATTGTTCATAGAATTCACAACAGCTTCAGCCATCAATTAAGCCACCAACGTAACTAATAAGAGAATAATTTCAAAAGAAAATAACAGTTAAAGATAACACCTTAGAACAATTTCTAGCACTCAGAGAGAAGAGTTTCTAAAAATATGATCAAAGGTTTAGTTAAGTCAAATGTGCAGCACCTGTCTATCATAGTACCAACACTTCAATCTTAGATGTAAGATTAAGACTAGTTATAAATTTAAGCCTTAATTGATAAACTCGCAGTTTAAAAAATTCTAAGTAATGTTTACTTAGAAGTTTGTTTCATCATTGATACACCACATTTGAGAGTTTAATTTAATTTTATTTTTTTGATCAGACAAAGTTTGTTGTTAGTACAATTAGTAGTTAGTACACCAAGTCTCCATACACCCTTCTTTCTCCAAGCCTCCTTATAACTCCCCCCTATTCGTTACCAATGGGAATCGAACCTGGGTCTCCCACCTTAGTGAGGAGCCTAGTGGCCAGGTGGACTAGCCCACCTGGTTACACGTCTGAGAGTTTAATTGATACCAATTCACAAGAAACAACATCAACAATGTAGTAAACAATAAAATTCACAAAAAACAATATTAACAATGTAGTAAACAATTAACAAGAAACAACATCAGCAATGCAGTAAAAAATTTACAAAAAAACAATATTAACAATGCAGTAAGCAATTAATAAGAAACAACATCAACAATGCAGTAAACAATTCAAAAGAAACAACATCATAATGAAGTCTTATTTCTCAATACAGTGCTCACTCTCAAAATATTATCACCATCGAGTGTATGTCTCTTCTAAATGCCTAAGTGATGACATTACAAAATTATGCAGTCTCCAAAATCATGCATAGTGACACATTTAAATTAACCATACTAATTCACACATAAAAATCATCAATTTAGCACAAGAGACCATAATCCATCTGCCTATATGAGCAACTATTAGAGGCGCTATTGTACTTTAGAGTATTTGGGAAAAGTTAAGGCTTGAGGGCGCAATATCTAACATCTGAATCACTACTTTGTGTTGACTTGTAAATTATAGACATACTCGTTGATCACCCCGGATAGATCACATGGGCATTTGCTGACTCATCATCGGTGTCAAGTACAACCAAGCCCTTGTCAATAGGGTCGTGTCCGACTGAAAGTCAGAGTCGGGCACAATCATGCCCTTGTAAATATTATAGGATTCTGGCACCATAGATCCATACATATATGGTTTGGAGAAAATAAAAAATACCAACAAATCTATTTATTTTCCAATGTCAGAGTCGAAGTATGGGAGAAACTCCAAGATGTTGGTGGAAATCACTTCATACGATGAATCGGCCTCCGCCACCACCATGGAAACAGATTCCACTTAGAAATATGGGTTCATGATTCCCAAAAATGGCTTAGAAGGGAGAGAGAAGGAGAGACAGAGAGAGGGAAATTGATGAGGTTGAAAGATTCAGATTTTAGGAAGAGAAAAGAAGGTTCATGAGAGTTCTTTGATTTCCCAATAGAAAAAATAAAGCTTTTGAGTTTTGATTTTGTTTATTTTTTTAGGATGATTAATGTGTTAAAGGTTAAATTATTAGTAGTAATGTGTATTTAGATTAAGTTATATCCATTCCATCAAATAATAATAAATTTTGTGTATTTAGGGTAATCATGTTAATTGGTAGGACATTTGCTTTCCTTATTTGGAAATGAGGACATTTGAAAGAGACGCCCAATATAGTAAAATTGAGATTTTTGACATAGGGATTTTGGAAAATTATTTTGTGCATCCTGGAGCACCGTGCACTCATTTTAAAATTTTGACGTAGTATTTAGGAATAAAAACATATACACTAATGAATAAAAATGTATACACTTTGTTAGAGAATGTTCTGTTAGTTTTATTAATGGAAAACTGAATGTAAAAAACTATACAATTATTAAGAAAAATATATATTCTATTGAAAAAAATTTATACATATATAGAAGCACGTGTTCACCTGAATACATAGGATATTAACTCATTTATTTTTTATAAGATCAAATTAATCATTTTCTAAAATAAAATATAAGAACACCTTCTTATTAAATATTATTCCCTCCGTCAACCGTAAAGGTGTATTGATTGACCATTTTGTAGTTGAGATGACCAATTAAAGAATTTATCGAACCCAAAGTAGGTAGGTACTAGAGCTTAAGCGATATCACGTTTCTTGTAACTTTATAGGGACGAATCATAAATGGTTTGGTTGTTTAAACAAGTAAATTAAAGTAATCAAAGCAAACAAGTAAACAATGATCAAACAAGCAAATATAAATGGATGAAGAGTAGTTTTCCAAGTTAAGTAAATGTGAGATTAACAACAATAATGAAGTGGTAATTCTAGAATTAATGCATCAAATTCAAATGTATCATGGATTAATAACTAAGGGCCAACACAAATTCCGCCTAAACTCCCTCTCGAGACAGATATGATGTAGATCTTTAATAAGGCCCCAAAATAGCTCTAAGGATTGATTCTCAATGAAACAATTCCAACTAGGTACTAAGTTCGATTAGAGAGTCCCTTCACACGATCCATTGACCTCTCGATCTAACAAATCGAATATTCTATCAAAGGATTCTAAGTCCTAAAGGATATCTCTGTCTCTTTACAACTTATAATGCACATGATTTGTATGATGAAATGATTCAATAAACTATCCTAAACACTTAATTAATTTCTCAATCTAATCACATGCCCATGACAATTAATCACACAAATCAACTATATAAATCAAGCAATAATCAATCAGTGAGAATATTAACAAATCCAATCAACATACGAATTCTAATACATAAATCCCAAAATTATTCATCAACTTTCATATTGCTAATCTCACAAGGGAGATTAGTCTACCATATACATAAGAAAATCAACATAGACATTTAAATCATTACAAACCATGATAAACAATAAGGTTTCAAAAAAAAGTTTGGGTGAAAACTCCTTTGAAAGGATCCAATGGTGATCTCCTTCCTCCCCTTGCAATTCTCCTCTCTTCCTTACTTCTTTTCCTTACTTGGATGATGATTTTAATGGTTGGATGAAGGTAGATGGTATGGATGGTGAATGGATAAAAAAAATGGTGAAAAATGGAAGGAATTGTGTATGATATGTGTGTGCAGCCTCAAACCTACGAAAATCTGGATGGAATGTTGAAATTGGGGGTATTTATACCCCTTTGGGAGCTTCTAGAAGGTTGCTGAATTTTTCTCAGAATTTGTACGGACACGGCTCGTGTGCATGCGCACGGCTCGATTCGTGTCAGGTTTTTGGTCAACTTTAGCTCCAGACGGCGCACGGTTCGTGTGCTGAACACAACCATAGGGTGGGTGAGTAGGTGCTTCTGATGCTGGCGCACGGCCATCTCTTATAGGGCTGTGCAAAGTACACGAGTCTGTGCTTGAACACGCCCCGTGTACCGCACATGGGCCGTGTTTGAGCTGCTCCTTTCCTTCTTCTTCCGTTTCGACTCCCGACTCCATTTTTTCTCTATTTTCACATATTTTTAACACGTTTAAGCTCATTCTCACACATTTTCATAAAAACACATAACATAACCAACTATATATATATATATATATAAAAGCAGTAAAGTATGCTATTTTTAGTAAGAGCTATATTCCCGCCTAAATTACCTTCCATAAATAGAATTATATTAATTTAATTTTAAACAAAACTTATTTGACATGTTCAACTGCACATTTAGAGAAACTAGGGGAGAGAGATCCTTATTCTAATTTAATTGGAAAAAGTTAATATTTATGGAAGAGAGAGAGAGTCAGATTTTTGAACAGGGGAGAGAGATCCGGCATGACTATTCGCCGCCCTCTCCAGCCCTACTTTAACAATGCATCCTTGAAAAATGAGAGGAGTTAGATTTTTAAATAGGGGAGAGAGATCCTGTGTGACTTTCCGCCGCCCTCTCCAGCCCTACTTTAATGATGCATCCTTGAAAAATGTGTTGATCTTCTACGAGAAAGAAGTTATAGACCATTTATGCAGGTTTTGGTTCCAATGGCACATTCTTAATGACTGAAAAACTCTAGGCATGACCACTTCTCTTCTAGCGGATAAGGCAACACGGTGGTCCAAGCGTGGTAGACGAAGCAACAGCGAGGGATTAAACTGTGGCAGTTCTCCTACATTTCGAACAATGGCCTGGCTGTATTCTTATCGATGGGAAGATGGAGCGGTCTCTGGCAGATCATACCAGCAGTGGTGGCATCGGGATCAGAGATCGACACAATGGCGATTGCAGTGTGCGGTGGCGTCATTTTATTAAAGTATTAGGTATACAAATTTGTTGGGCCCGTTGGGCCTTGTGGCCCAAATGTTGGTCTTCAAGTCTCTAAGTATTGGGCTTGGCCCATAACCTTACACTAGGAGCCCTTATCAACACTAATTCATAAACCCAAAACGGCGATTGTCCTTGTCGTCTCTTCTATTGTCTTCATCGGTGCTTCGCCGGAGGTGGTGGCGTCGGGGAGGTGCTCAAATTCCCCTATTACTCATGAAGAGTAATGTTCACGCTCCAACCACCATGTTGGGTTCACGAATTAGTATTGATAATGGCTCCCAGTGTAAGGTTATGAGCCAAGCCCCATACTTAGAGACTTGAAGACTAACATTTCGGCCACAATGCCCAACGGGCCAACAAATCTCCACCTTGGCCCAAATCAACCACCATTGTGTTCATCTACATAGGAATTCATCATCGCACCTTTTTTCAGACACTAGCAAAACGAAAAACACAAAGTTAGATGTTAGATCCAGAAATTTGACAAACACAAAGTAGGTCAAACGAAATTGACACACAGTCACAAAAGTTAACATTATCACAAAGATTAAAGAATAAAGCACAAAGCTCTCAAGATAATACAATGTTCACATAGTCATGTAATCACATAGATTAGAACTCACAGTTCTCATGACACAGGCACAGTTCACACAGAAATAAATAAACTATGCACAAAGCTAACATGAGATCACAAAGATCATGAATACATAATTCATAACATTTATAACACAGAATGTAATACAAAATTCACAAGACACATAGTATAGTCACATAGACATAAAAGCTATAGCATTTAAAAGTCACATAGACACTTCACACAGAAGCACATACAGTAATTAAAAAACAAACGTCACACAAACATTTGAACTAACAAAACATGCTCTACCTCACTAAGAGAAACAAATAAGCATGTAAATAAGGAACAAAAGCATAAAGATATAACACATATGCAAATACTCCACCTCACTAGGAGCAACCTAAAATCTTGCAAGTTTAACACAAAAACAAGTACAAAATAGAAAACAAATTTCAACAATTCTATACTACAAATCTGTGGAAAAACATCACTGAATAGACATCGGTTTTGAGTAAAATGTGATGTCTTTTTTTGAAGAAGCGGTGTCTTTTCAATAACCGATGTCTATCAGTAAAAAAATGCGCTGATAGACATTAGTTTTAATTCAAAATGCGTTGATAGACATTGATTTTAACTAACTGATGTCTATCAAGTGATGCTTATTCTCAACCTAAAAAAAACGAGCTGATAGACATCGGTGGACTAAACCGATGTCTTTTATATTATGTATATTCTTTGATAAACATTGGTTTCACTAACCGATGTCTATTATGTGATGTAATTTAAAATTTTAATTTTAAATTTTTTTTTGCGAGATAGAGGTTCGATCCCAGCCATATGCTTTACCATTTAAGTTTTCAAGCCATTTTTACCAAATCATATCTTACTAAAATTTTGAAAAAAGAAATACATATCTAATTAAATTTAAACCTTAGAATTCTTCTTTTCCCTCCAACCCATTTAACCCTAACGTGCCTAAAACACACTTTTTATTTTTTCGCTGATATTCATTCTTCTCATTTTTCGCCGCTGATGTATACAAGCCCTAGAATTCTCGTTTCTCTTCAAAACTGCCCTTACCGACGATGCCCTTACCGCTAAATTTCATTCTTCTCATCCTTCTCATTGTCTTCGTCGCTGCCCTTACCGACGCTGCCGCTCCAGCAAAGGTTCTGCTCTTCCTCACCGTCAAGAAGTTTTCGCCACCACTCCAGCAAAGGTTATGCTTGTTGCCTTTTATTATACTAGTTATTCTTTTGTTTTTAATTAATTAATTATATTTTAGCTGTTTAATGTTGCTGAGGGATAATCAATTGTATCTATTTATGAAATGGTATACATATATTAATAGCTTAACTGATGAAGAATTATGTGTGTGTATGTTTATATATATATATATATATGGAGAGGACGAAGAATTAAGTAGCTTGATTGGAAAACAGAACAAAATAAAATTATTTTAATTATTTTGTATAATTTTTCAATTTAGGAATTTTCCAAATTGAATTGAACTCAGTATATAAACTTTCTTTCTTAAATTAAGTGTAAGATTTGATACCAATTCTCCAATCGTATATGAAATGGTTTTTGAATTAAGAAAGTATAGTTGACATGTCATGTAATATGATATTAAATCTCCATAATTACGAAATGTTTGGATCATTATATAGTTGAGGTGAAATCTTTGAAAATCACCTTCTCAGACTTAGTAAGAAGAAAGAAAGAATTTGTAAGCCGCATTTTTTTCTTTTATTTATTTATTTATTTTTGCACACACTAATAAAAAATGCTTGATTGCTTTGCTTTTTTATGGAAGGGAAGGGGTTCTAATTATTATAAAAATATTATATTTATTAACCAAGTGTGAGGGCTTTCAACTTTGACAATTTGACCCCGTTTTTATTTCCCTTCCTGTGAAAATGTTTTCTTTTTCTTTTTATTATTATTATTATAAAAAGATCCTTATTTATTTATTTATTTATATTTCTCCAATCAACTTATCATGGAATTGTTGACTTTATCACTTCAAGTGACTGTACTATACTGAATATTAGAATCGTACGTCATTTTGAAACCTTAGTCCTAATTTTTAAATGTGGCATAAGCCATTTGGTACTCTTAACTTAAGTTAGTTGTGCGTAAAAATTTCAATGAGTAGTGCGTAAAATTTCAATGAGTAGTTGTGCTTTACACATCCCATTTCACTCCTTTTTAGTATCAGTCTATGTTTTCTTTCTTTACATATCGTATGTGTTGTGTGAGATTGAATTATTTTCATTGAAATGCAGCCAAACTATATCGAAGACATAACTTGTGTCGAACAGGATGAGTTGTTGAGCAATCTCGTTTGCAAGAGGTATCAAAGATTGGATTCAATGCGAACTGGTCACTGTTCCTCATCCCAAATTAGTATCCCCTATTTATAATAGAAATTGGGGGGGGGGGGGGATAAACCCACGCCCCAAACTCTATCTATTTAATTGTAAGTTGTTATTTATAGTAAATTACTATTTATAGTAGGTAAGATGTATTATTATTAAATGTATTGATATTAAAAAAGTAGAAGTATTAAAGACTCCATATAGAAACCATGCAATAAGCTAGATGCGTCACATATAAATATGATTATTATAAGTTATAGATAATTTAAAATATCATGATTAGAATGCAACAGTGATATTTTTTTATTACATAGTTATGTTTTTAGTAGTAATGACGTCGCTTTTGTAACTATTATATGTGTAGGATGTGAGATTTTTTGTATCATCTTTTATAGTAATTTTTTTTATATGGTATCGTTTTCTTACATATCGCTTTTTAATATTTCTTTTATAGTGAGGCTTATGGAATGACCTTAGACATTGCTAACTACATGTGATATGAGATATTTTTTGGTAATATTGATACTTCTTATATGCTTGATTAAGTAGGGTTAATATATATCAACAAAATGGACAAAACATGGATGCATAGAGATCGATTATCAGTTGAATACAGTAAAGGGGTAGAATATTTCTTGAAGTTTCCAAACGATAATGTCGATTCTAATGTCATATCATGCCCTTGTTCAAAGTGTGGAAATCTTAGGAGAGGTGAGATAGATCACGTAAGGACACATTTGATAACTAATGGTATGGATATGACATACAAAACATGGATATGGCATGGTGAACAAACCTCTAATGTGTTTCCAAGGAATGATAGTGAACACGTTGATCAGGGTGAACATGTGTACTATCCTGATGAACCCCTAGATGACCTGGTGCATGATGCCTATGATGAATATATATGAATCCAGATAAACTCAAGGAACTACTTGAGGATGCAGAAAAGCCTTTATACCCTGGATGCACAAAGTTCACCAAGTTGTCGACTATTATAAAAATATATAACTTGAAGGCAAGATATAGTTGGAGTGATAGTAGTATGAACGAATTGCTTAAATTGTTTGGAGAGATGCTCCCTGTTAATAATGAATTGCCTCTAAATTTATACGAGGCAAAGAAGAGCTTGGCAGCATTGGGGATGAATTATGAGAAAATTCATGCGTGCCCCAACGATTGCATCCTATATCGAAAAGAGTATGCAGATCATTCTAGCTCTCCTATTTGTGGAGATTCAAGGTGGAAGATGGCTAAGAATGGAGAAGGTAAAAAAAAGTGCCGGAGAAAGTGTTGTGGTACTTCCCACCTATTACAAGATTTTAAAGAATGTTCCGCAACAAGAATGTGTCGAGACAACTTATCTGGCATGCTGAAGAGAGAGTTAGCGATGGTTCCCTTCATCATCCTGCAGACTCACCAAACTGGAAAGTCATTGATCGTAAATGGCCAGAATTTGGCAAAGGAAAAAGAAATCTTAGATTGGCTCTGTCAGCAGATGGGATCAATCCTCATGGGAACATATTATCAAAATACAGTTGTTGGCCTGTTATATTAATCACATAAAATTTCAATCCAGAGTTGTTTATGAAGAGAAATTTTATGATGCTAACTCTTTTGATTTCTGGCCCTAAGCAACCTGGTAATGACATTGATGTTTATTTGGCCCCTTTGATCGAGGATCTGAATACTTATGGGTAGACCTTAATGTATATGATGCAAATCGAGATGAATCATTTCTTCTTAGAGTTGTCGTATTATGGACATTCAACGACTTTCCAGCATATGGGAACTTGTCAGGTAGCTACACAAAGGGGTATCAAGCATGTCCGGTCTGCGGTGAGTCTACGTATAGCGTTAGGCTGGAGCATAGTAAAAATATTGTATATATGGATTATAGAATTTTTCTAAAAGCAAAACATCCTCTTCGAAGGCGAAAGAAAGCATTTAATGGTAAAAATCAGTATAACCCAACCCCAAAACCATTGATTGGTAAAGAGGTTTTCAAAAGAGTTTCCAAAATCAATTGTAGATGGGGAAAAAAGAAACGTGGTGATAAGAAGAAAGGTGGTAGTGTTAAGAAGAAAATTGTGGTGTTAAAAAGAAAGAGGATGTATGCAAATCATGTTGGAAGAAGCCATAAATTTTCTTTCAACTTGAGTATTGGGAACATCTACATGTAAGACATGTCCTTGATGCTATGCACGTTGAGAAGAATGTGTGTCATAGTTTGATAGGTACATTACTCAATATTCCTGGAAAAAACAAATGATGGGGTGGTAGCAAGAAAAGACCTTGTCGAGATGAATATTAGGCACGAGTTGGCACCTGTCGTTGTGGGAAGTAGTACCTATTTGCCTCATGCTGCATACATAGTGGGTAGGGAAGAAAAGAAAAAGGTGTGTGCATCTTTGGAAGGAATAAAGTTGCCTATAGGTTACTCTTCCAACTTTAAGAAGTTGGTTTTGACTGAGGAATCAAATTTTGTTGGCCTTAAGTCGCACGATTGTCACAATTTAATGCAACAGTTACTTCTAGTGGCAATTCATGGCGTGTTGCCTGATAACGTTAGACATGCCATCACTCGATTGTGCTTTTTTCAATGAGCTTTGCAGTAAAGTGATAGATGATTCGAAGTTGGATGCTATGGAAGAAGAGATTGTGATTACTTTGTGTTTACTTGAGAAGTATTTTCCCCTGTCATTCTTCGATATCATGATACATCTATGTGTTCACCTTGTGCATGAGGTCAGGTATTGTGGACCCGTATGGTATAGATGGATGTATCCATTTGAGAGATACATGAAAGTCTTGAAGGGCTATGTGAGAAACCACAATCGCCAAGAAAGGTGCATAGCTGAGTGTTATATTGCAAAAGAGGCAGTTGAATTTTGCTCAGACTATTTATCAAATGTGAGTATAGTTGGAATTCAATTAAGCCTCGAAAGATAGAGCCCACCAAAGGCATTATCAACCGGTGAAGTTGTCCGTGTGAGCAAGGAGGATTTGGAGCAAGCACATCTCCATGTATTGACAATAATGCAGAGGCAGACCCTTACATTTGGTATTTAATCTTATAATAAACTTTATATGTGCTACTTTCATTTTATTTTAAGAATCTAATATAAAGGTGATACGCGTTTTCTTTGCACGCAAAATTAATCCCAAGTATTAAGGATATCAGTTGCAGCTTAAGCAAGCGACCAAGTGAATATCGAACCCAAAGGACGGCATACTATTAATTTAATTATTTACTAAATTAATTAAGACAAGTTGACAATATAGTTTGGGATTTAATTATTAAACTAATAAACAATTAATTTAAATAACAAATAAAATAAAAGTACTAGAAGAATACGAAAGTGTATCAATTAGGAGAATAGGTGTAGCTCTAGGGAAATCCAGTTTCACTCATTAATTTCCCTTAAGTTTGTTGATGTCCGACTCTGCCTTGTGGAATATGGACGCATCACTAAACCATGCATATCTACTCTATAGACACAAGTAAACATGTGTGTAACACGTGTGAATAACCTCAGAGCAAGAGATATAATTCCACCCCCCCTTTCTAGGTACTATCAGTATCAATTATTTCCCTGGCCAATTAGTACTCTAACCATATATGATCTCCCTTTATAGGTACTATAAAATTATCATCTTTATCCTACTTAATGACCTGAATTCAATTCAATTAATAAGTATTCATATATGATAGTTCTAATGAAGATTCAGAGTCCACTCACTTAGAATCATAACATGGAATCCTGCTCAGTAGTGAACGCACTCAATCAATAACCAAGATATGTATTCAGACTCTACATAACTGTTAATGATGCACAAAACGACCGCGAGTATGAATTAAAAAGGCACAATCATATATAAAATAAATCCACAAGTAGTGTTGTATGGAGTTTACACACGAAAGGTCAATTAATTCGTAAAAACCTTCACAACCCTAGTTCAACCAAAAAGACTCTAGCCCATGATGTTACGAAGAACAATCATGAGTGTTGGATAGATCTTACCCGGATGTCGGGAAAATTACAAGATAAATTAGAAAACGAAATAAACCCTAGATGTGGCATCGTCGCGTCCTTCTCCATTTTGAATTCTCCTCTTAGTTCTCCTCTTGATTTCCCAGACGAATCTTCAAAGTGATGGATGGATGGATAAAAGGATGTGGATAATAGTTGGGGGTGATCCCCCCTTATGAGGTGTAGTATTGTTGTGGCCTCTCTCCAATCCAATATATTCTCTACGATATGATATACACCCCCTTTTATACTTGTAAGCTCTCCTTATAGGCCTTGGATGGGCTTTTACTTGTGACATATGCCAAATTTGGTAAAAGAATCCCGAAACTACAAAAAATAGAACCAACGACATTTTGTTAGACTTAACCTTCTTGATCGAGCAAGGCCTCCAAGTCGAGCAACTGGTCGAGCAAGCTCTCTGTAAGTTTTTGGTCATTTTGCTCGAGTTTCCCTCTTCCGTTCGACCAAGACAATTCGTGAGCTTGCGCAGTCTTACCGTTTCGCGCATAACTTCCACATCCGACCTTTGATTTGAGTAATTTTTACGCTCACACAATCCTCTCTTCCTTGGTTTTCTGTCCATATAAGAAACTAATAGAAATTCCAACATTTGAATGTATAACAAGTCATGGAAAGTGGCACATCCGTTCTGTTCGGCACAACTTGCGCGACGTCACCACTTTGATCATAACTTTCTCATTTGGAATCCGATTGGGGTGTTCTTTACGCCAAAACGACCCTCTCTTCTGTGTCTTTCCAACCACATGTCGGACCCAAGAGAAAAGTTGCACAAGCTTCAGCGATACTTTTCAAGTTAGAAAAACGGAACTAGTAATCGAAGAAGAAGAAGAAACTGCCTTGACTGGTCGAGCTACTGAGCAGGTAGATCATATTCAGAGCTTCACATGAACACAGAAAAATTACACAAGTTGAACGTACGTTTTAGAGCATCCTCGCACAAATTGCACTTTTTCTCCAACTTGGCACTTTTGATCCCTTTTTCCACTTAAAATAAAATAAAACACCTCAAGTGTTTCTCACATATATTGAATATAAGACACTTGTGCTAATATATGACAACAATATCAATCAAAAAGGTGTTAAATTGGACATTTAAACACGCTTATTTTTACTCTCATCAATCCCCTAAACTTACCCGTTGCTCGTCCCGATGCAACAAAATAAAAATAAAGAGAGAGAGAGAGATTATGAAAATTTGCGGGGAAACAAGGACTATGACTCATACCATATTCAAAATACAATTGTCCTCAACTTAGGTCATGTAACTCTCATTACATGTAATAATCAATTCATAGCATATAAGATAAGACAATCACCATCAATTCAAATGCTCCATCAACATGTTCTCACGGGAAGTATATATCTTGCACTCAAGTGTAAAAGATGTACACTTATGGGTTAAGGTGTTTACGCTCAAATTCAATTCAAGTGTATGCGTAACCATAAGCTTGCCAATTGTATAAAACTCTCCACCACTAAGAGTATGATTCGACAATAGGATCAAAAATGACTTTTGTTTGGACGTAATGTTGGGTGTTTGGTTAAGGTAGGAAATATATGGATAAAGTGACTCAATTAGTAGAGAATTAAAATTGGAGATCTTTTTTACTACAAATTTTTACACTTCAAGGCTATCCAGCTTCATGCTCTTCTAATTTTCTATTCTCTCTTTTCCTTCAAGCTCAACATACTTTTTCTTTCCTTCTTTTTTTTCTCGAGTTACCAGTTTCGGGCACTACCTCTAACATCTCGGGGTACCAGTTTCGGGCAATACCCCTAAACAACTTATTTTTAAGCTCATAATCACTTGTACAGCTCCAAATATTTTATTCCTTCCAAACTCCATCAAAATCAACTTCACACACTTTGACAACATTTAATTCTCCACTAAATATAGGAATTTAAGGCTCAAATAGGATATCAAAGTGGCTATCTTCGTAGGTTGCCAAAGAAATAAGACTTTAGGCTCAAAATGGCTAACTATGGATAAATATCATTCGGAAGAGAATTATTTGGCTAAGTGACTCATAAATTCAAGGATGGTCTTAGATCATTTCCCATCATCTAACACACATGTAGTTTCAAGTAAGACAAGAGGCAAGTTCTAGAATACACGTACAAGAATGATACTCACCAGAAAAAAATTTCACGTGATTATGTAACATGATCAACGATGCTCAAAATCTCACATGAGTTTTTAACAAGTAACAGGGCACTTTCCATGGTAAGTAATATCCCACAAGTACACATAGAACTTCATATCACAATATAACTCAAGTACACTTCCTTCATCAATTTCAAGAGCATATGAATTTAAAGCATAATTAAAAAATATAAGCTCAATCCTTCCACTCTCATGAATTAAAAGCACACATGAAAATTAGAATAAGGAAATGAGGGCACCTGATTTTTCTTCAACGTATGCACGAGATCCTCGAGTTGAAGCCTCAATGTAGAACTCGTCTTGCCACCTAGTTACCCTTTTCTATCATCAAAGCTCAAGCACACTCATCATCAAAAGATTCATCATAATAAAATAGGAGAACTATAAGAAGAATCAATTGACTATCTAATTGACTCCACACACTAAAAACACCACTGAACACTAGGCAAATTGCAAAAAATCGACACATCAAAACCGATTAAAGTTTTAACATACTGCAAAAAATCAAGTCCCCTAACAAACATTACAAAAAAAGATTATACTCTTGGTGCTTCAATGAGGTAATAACATCACACCCCTAAATTTAGTAAAAACGTAAGTTGAAACTAAGTTTGCAAAGAGATGTAATTGCCGATTAGTAAGCACCTTAAATATAAAAATTTCTTACTCACACGAAAGAAATAAAGCAATAAAACGGAAGAGACAAGGCCCCAATAGTTGGTCATGCTTAACGTCGGAGAGTCACGACGGATTACCGCTTTGTACTACTGGATCAGAGGACGGTCTTCTCGCATCCTCATCTTCAAGTACTTTCTTTACCTCTTCTTGTCTACACTCAACACCTCACCTTTCTTGGTCACAAGTATACGATCCTTGGAATTTTCTTCCTCCCATGGTTTTCTAGACACCTCCTTGTCAATCTTCTACTCAAATTCAGAATAATCTATCCTTTTAAAATCAAGATTAAACAAGTCAGAAAGCACATATATGCTCTTACATGATTGAGTCTCCATGGGCATCTTCATTGCATGATCAAGAGAGAAAACTACATCTTCATTGTCCATCTGCAGTCTAAGCTTTTCTTCTTGCTCTTGTGATGGTACTGGAGTGTTCTGAACAACATGTGTAGCATTCGGTATCAAAACGGGCACTGAACTTTGTTGCTCGACCAAATGTAGTGCAATCTACTGCATCAATGGTCTCATACCAAGCTTCTGCCTTATCAATCAAAGAGAACTTGAATAGAGCGATCCGCCTAGTATTATCATTAGCTCCAACACCTTTCTGAGTGTTTGCATAACCAAGAAATTTTCAGAGATGTTGATATGGATCTTCAAAACAACCTACAGAAAAGAGATTCTTCTCTATCATGTTAATAAGAGTGGGATGTATCTCAAAATCATCATCTTCCCCCCTTTGCTCCTATCAAACCCATGTTGCCAATTCCATAGTTCGTGAAAATTTTACATATGGCAACATTATCCGGATTCTGCCTTGATCCAGCCATGTTTAGCTCAGTGTGTTACTTCTTTCTTTCTTTCCTCTCCTTTATCTAGTGCACAAGTACCTCACAAAAATTTAAGGTTAGATAGAAATAAATAATAAAAAGTAAAAGTCTTAGTCAAACTAGAAATAACAAATTAATAATAACAGTCGTCCCCGGCAAAGGCGCCAAGAACTTGATGCGCGTTTTCTTTGCACGCAAAATTAATCCCCAAGTATTAAGGATATCAGTTGCAGCTTAAGCAAGCGACCAAGTGAATATTGAACCCAAAGGACGGTGTACTATCAATTTAATTATTTAATAAATTAATTAAGACAAGTTGACAATAAAGTTTAGGATTTAATTATTAAACTACTAAATAATTAATTTAAATAACAACTAAAATAAAAGTACTAGAAGAATACGAAAGTTGATCAAGTAGGAGAATAGGTAGCTATTGGGAAACCCAGTTTCACTCATTAATTTCCCTTCCGTGTGTTGATGTCCGACTCTGCCTTGTGTAATATGGACGCATCACTAAACCATGCATATCTACTCTATAGACACAAGTAAATATGCGTGTAACACGTGTGAATAATCTCGGAGCAAGAAATATAATTCCACCCCCCTTTCTAGGTATTATCAGTATCAAATATTTCCCTGGCCAATTGGTACTCTAACCTGATATGATCTCCCTTTATAGGTACTATAAAATTATCCTCTTTATCCTACTTAATAACCTGAATTCAATTCAATTAAAGAGTATTCATATATGATAGTTCTAATGAAGCTTCGGAGTCCCCTCACTTAGAATCATAACATGGAATCCTGCTCAGTAGTGAACGCACTCAATCAATAACCAAGATATATATTCAGACTCTACATAACAGTTAATGATGCACAAAACGACTGTGAGTATGAATTAAAAACGCACAATCATATATAAAATAAATCCATAAGTAGTGTTGAACGGAGTTTACACACAAAAGATCAATTAATTCGTAAAAACCTTCACAACCATAGTTCTACCAAAAAGGCTCTAGCCCATGATGTTAAGAATAACAATCATGGGTGTTGGATAGATCTTACCCGGATGTCTGGAAAATTACAAGATAAATTAGGAACAAAATAAACCCTAGATGTGGCATCCTCGCGTCCTTCTCCATCTTGAATTCTCCTCTTAGTTCTCCTCTTGATTCCACAGACAAATCTTCAAAGTGATGGATGGATGGATGAAAGAATGTGGATGATGGTTGGGGGGTGATCCCCCCTTGTGGGGTGTAGTATTGTTGTGACCTCTCTCCAATCCAATATATTCTCTATGATATGATCTACACCTCTTTTTATACTTGTAAGCTCTCCTTATATGCCATGGATGGGCTTTTACTTGAGACATATGCCAAATTTGGTAAAAAAAACCCGAAACTACCAAAAATAGAACCAGCGACATTTTGTTAGACTTAACCTTCTTGGACGAGCAAGGCCTCCAAGTCGAGCAACTGGTCGAGCAAGCTCTCTATATGTTTTTGGTCATTTTGCTCGAGTTTGCCTCTTCCATTCGACCAAGATGATTCTGGTTGAACGTATCTCCTTTGGTCGAGCAATCTTACACAGTCTCACCGTTTCGCGTATAACTTCCACATCTAACCTTTGATTTGAGTAATTCTTGCACTCACGCGATCCTCTCTTCCTTGGTTTTCTATCAATATATGGAACTCATAGAAATTCCAAGATTTGAATGTATAACAAGTCACGTAAATTGGCACATCCGTTCTGTTCGACACAGTTTGCGCGACGTCACCACTTTGATCATAACTTTCTCGTTTGGAATCCGATTGGGGTGTTCTTTATAAAAAAAAGACCCTCTCTTCAGTGGCTTTCCAACCATATATCACAATTCCAATTCAGAGCTTCACACGGATACAGAAAAATTACACAAGTTGGACGTGCGTTTCAGAGTATCCTCGCACAAATTGCACCTTTTCTCCAACTTGGCACTTTTGATTCCTTTTTCCACCTAAAACACAATGAAACACCTCAAGTTCACATTTTTCTCACATATATTAAATATAAGACACTTGTGCTAGTATATGACAACAATATCAATATAAAGATGTTAAATTGGACACTAAAACACGCTTATTTTCACTCTCATCAGAAGGGCTTATTATCAGTGAACATATGGAGCACTTGAAATCTACATCCTACTCTAGATCAAGGATTAAGAAATGGTTACAAGATCAACACAATAAATCATTCATAAGCTGGTTGTGAGATCGTGTAAGTACCACCAATATTGCATTAATCTAGATCCTCAATGGCTTAAGCTTCAATTAAAAGACTATTTTAATATAAATTTTATTATATAGGTTGAAAGTGATGAATATTCACAGTCTAGTCATCATCATTCAACAAGGGTGAAAATGCTTGCTCAAGGACCAAGCCCATACGTGTTAAAGTATCATACTTATCGCATTAATGGGGTGACTTTTTCTACAAAAGAGCGTGACAATTTGATAGCTACTCAAAATTTGGGCGTAAGCTTAGTTGCACAAACCATGCAAGTTTGTAGTGCAAAAGATAAAAACCCCATTGTCTGCGATATGATCTTTTGTGGGATTATTGAAGAAATATGGGTGGTTGACTATCAAACCTTTCAAAAACCAATGTTCAATGTACTTGGGTAGACTATAATACTGGCATCAAGGTTGATGAGCTTGGTTTTACATTTGTAAATCATGACAATATTGGCTACAAAGATGATTTGTTTATCTTGGGTAGTCTTACTAAACGAGTGTTCTATGTGAAAGATCCTAAGGATCCAATATGATGTGTTATGCTTGTGCCTCCGTCAAGGGAGTATGTTGAATGCAAAGAAGGTAATGATTTCGATGAAGGACAAATGCACAGTCTAGGTTTTTCCAATGGAATACCACCAACAAATCCCATAATTGCAGATGAAAATGAACCATCTTGCTTGCGTGAAGATTGTGAGGGAATTTGAATTGATAATCCAAAAGCTTAAATGTTTAGACTTGTACACAGATGCAATGTATGTTATAACGTTTACATTGACCATTTTTTTTCAGTGTGTTAATTATGTTTATTTTATTTTGATCATTAGTTTTTATTTTTCATTGATGTTTGTCTTTACGATTATGTTTTTTTAATATTTGGTGTTTCACTTTCTAACTTTAGGTATGGCTGGTCGTTAGAGTAAAATACCACGGCTAGACTCTGTCAATGAAGAAGCAAAAAACATTGATGAGGAAAAAGAAGTAATTGGAGAGAACACCCTACCATCAAGCTCAATAAGCAGACAAACAATGAAAGGAAGCAAAAGAGGTCCAACACACATGCACATCTTAGCTGTGGAGAGAACTAGTGGCATAAAGAAAAATATTGAATTCAATCGTAATGGATTACCAGTTGGAAATAATGCGAAAGCAATGCAAAGTTACATTGGTACTCTAGCGAGAGAGAAGGTCAAGATTACATATGATAATTGGAAGATAGTACCACTGAATTTGAATGAAAAAATATGGGCTTCGATCAATGTACGTTAAAGGTTATGTTATAGTTACTTATATCTACTATATATCTCATGATGTTTAAATGGTCATCTTGTAGTTGAATTTTAATGTTGACCCTTGTTGGAAAATGGGGTGTTTGAAATCTGCTGGTACCAAGTGGAGACAATTTAAAACAATGCTGACTACACGACATATTTATGGAGCTATTGCAAGTAAGAGGATAAAACCACCAAATGATTATCCTCATATTATCCCATCTGATTGGAGCGAGTTATGATTACTCGCTTATCTGAGAATTTTAAGGTACGTATACTCAATATAAAAATATTTATATATTTTTCATTATTCATTCTTTAAGTTAGCTAATCTTTAGTATTTCATTGATTCGTCAGAGTGTGAGCAAAGACCATAAACAATTCAGAAACAAAATAAATATCCCCATAGATTGGCACGCAAAAGTTATGCAAACTATGCACAAGAAAATATATAGTGCCAATCTCTAGCCACTCTACCAATGTCTTTGTAATGTTAATATTTAATTACGATGAATTATTTTCAACTAAGTATAATTGATTTATTCCATGTAGACCTCAAAGTTGAGTGGGAATATGGAGATAGATAGAGCTACCGTCTGGATTGAGAGTCGGAAAAATAAAAAAGGAGAAGTTGAAGGAGAAGACCCCAATGAAAAAGTGGATAAAATTGTAAGTAAACCTTCTAAAACTCGTGTATGATATTATTATGCCAAATAATATTGTAAATGAGATTACTAGTCCAAGAAAAATAGATGGAAAGACTGAACAGATATCAAATGTGTGTTGATATATTGTTATGATGTTTTGTATTATAGAATGAGTGCATAGAAGTGATGAAGAGCAGAACCCAACAATTTCATGGAATAAAGGATGGTATTCTTGCTAAAGCTTTTGAAAAAAGAGAACATGGCGGTAGAGTGAGGGGTGTTGGGGGTGACATTACCCCAACAACATGATTAATCTCCCTAAAGGAAAAAATGATGACAAACTAACAAATAGTCATATCATGGCACCCATAGAGAGACTAGAAGCTACTATTTACAAAACTCACGAACGGAGTGACATTGATGATAAAGGTAGTTGCTCAATCAAGAGACCTACATCCACAGATACTGTTAAGAATATAAAGAATGATGAATTTGAAAAAGAAGTGAAGAAGGTAAATCACCCATCATGCGTAGAGGACCATTGACGTTGTTGATGACGTATAATAGATTGCGGATAATGAGTGGTTCACTGTTCATGATGAGAATGCGTTAAAGGTATAACTCAATGTAATAGGTACTGTCATTAATTTTAACATATTTGATTTTTAATAGGTTATCTAAATTAACATGAGATCTTATTATAGGGAGAAAAAATTATAGCATTGAGCTTGGAGCCATGCACAAATATTGCTGCTTACGGAATAATTGTAAAAGTTGATAGAGAAAGGGCTAATTATATGCGAGTTGTAATTGACGAAGCCGTTGATTCAAATGCAATTTTACATAACCAACAAGTGAACGTCATAATATTGATGATGCAGTTGAATATGATGTCTCATGGCCAATTCACTTGATGAATTTACAAGTTCAAGTATTCTCTTATATCTAACAATATTAAAAATATATAAAACACATTTGACTAATCTTTTATTGTACATTTATTTTAATTTAACTTAGAAGCAAGAAAAAAAGCTGAAGAAAGAGATGCATATCCTTGATTTTGAAAAAGTACCACCCACTCTGTATGCATTGCATTGTTATGCTAGTAAAGCTACATCACGCATCATACAAATTAAGTTGAATACAGATGTTTTTGGCCATGATCAAATGTTGTTTGTCAACTATGATGATGTTGAGCCATTTTGTCACTTAGAACCAATTTCTGGCACACGTATCATGGTTTACATATGGTAAGTAATTTAGTTTTTTACTGTTTTTATCTTAAATTTCCTAAAATGTAATTGTTTTGTTTATTTTTATTTTCATTTGTCGATTAATGTGGTAGATGCACTTATCAAAAGTTGAAACTTCAGAACAAACTTGAACAAATCATATTTGTTAATCCAAGCAATGTCAGCCACAATCACTCAACCATAACAAAGAAAAAAATCATGGATCAACACATTCAAGAGAGGGCACGTCCTCTGGTAGATAGATTGGTTGACACAACAACATCAAATCAATTATGCATAGTGCCATGCAATGTGTAGTAAGTACATATTTAATTCATAGTGTTATAATCTTTAATAGCTATCAATTTTTCAATAACTTGTCATCTTTTTTTGTATGGTAATCAGTGGATTCTCACTATTATCTTTCCACACAAGAAGGAGGTGTGCTTATTAGATCCCTATTATAAAGGCAATCACGATGATACTTGGAAACAAGTTGTTGACTTGTATGTTATCGTTGCAACCCTCATGTTTCTCTAGTATAACTTTGCATCATATTTATTTAAATGAATTCTACTGATTATTTTTTATCATGCTTGAATGGCACTACGTTTGTTTAAAACTCAGAAAGGTGTAAAGAAAAGAAGAAAACAAATTATGTGGAAAGTAATTAAGGTACAACATGATATTGTTTATCACTTTAGTCCAATTTTACTATAATTTAATTTGCTAATGTTACGTTTCTAATATAGGCTCCAAAGCAACCAGATGAATTCCAATGTGGTTTTTATGCATTGCGATACATGAAACAAATACTTGAGTCTGATCAAATATTAGATATCGACTTGATTCAATCATTGGTAAGTCAAATTAATTTAATGATAAATTTATTATAAATGAATAATAAATGTTTGTTGGTGTTCGTATATTATAGTTCATGCAAGATAATTACACTTCTGATGAAATTGATGAAGTGCGAGCTGAATGGGCTAATTGTGTTCTGCCACACACTTCTAAGTACAAAGGTAATAAATGAGCCTTTATGTGTGTTCTTTGGTGTAGAACACTTAATATAAATGGATATTAAGGTTATCACATGTTGATGAATTATTGAATGAAACTAGATAGAGAAGTCTTTTTAAAAATTACTTAACTTTCTCTGTTTATTTCCATAACATTTTATGCAATCACTAAAAAATCAATATGTTCTTTCCTCTAATGTAGTCATGTTTTACCTTATCATTGGTTTATGCTTTTATGTTAGTCATGGTGTGGAATGTTAGATTGGAATTATTGTTTTGTGCTTAATGTTTGTGGAGCCTGTGACTCCTTGCTGCTGTATTTTAATGTTATATAGTTATCCTTCTTGTTATCTCTAGTATGCTTGTTATCTTGGTTCTTGATGGTTTTTTGGATTTGTGCTTACAAGATGTATTTATACGGCAGGAGGTCGAGTCTCCAACAAATCCATGAGTTACAATTTGTTCCAAGTATTTGTTCAAGTGGGGTTTTGATGAGATTTCTGAGAGGAGATCCATGATAGTTTTAGGGTGGTTTTGTATAGTAATTTTGGATGACTTTTTAGATGACTTGAACATGTTTTAGACATGTAAAACGTATTTGTTAAGGGAATTGAGATGTGATGATTTGGATATGATTTAATGTATTTGGGATTAGATGATTTAAACATGTAATGTTTTTTTTAGATTGTTAATTGTGCAACAGGATTGTATAAAAACATATCACCTGATATCTTTAACTGAATAGTTGTTAAATGATGTCTTTTCTAGAAAAGACATCGGTGGAGTACCAATGTTGAATGGTTTGAGCCGATGTCTTTTCTAGAAAAGACATCGGTGGAAAACTGATGTCTAACGATCTAGAGCCGATGTCTTTTCTAGAAAAGACATCGGTGGAATACTGATGTAAAATGGTTCGAGCCGATGTCTTTTCTAGAAAGAACATCGGTGGAAAACTGATGTCTAACGATATCGAGCCGATGTCTTTTCTAGAAAAGACATCAGTGGAAAACGGATGTCTATCAGCGTGAATTTTGACATTATGGGATACAACATAATCTCTTTGGTGACATACACATCGATGCAGCACCGATGTCTATCAGCATTTTTCTACTAGTGATTTTTCACACAAAGAAAGTTTAAAGTGAAATCACACAATAAGAAAACACATTTAATCAAGTTTTCACACAAAGGAAACACAAATCACAAAAAAGCACATAGATTCAAAGTGAACAAGATAGGAAAAAACAAATTTCCTAATCACATGCAGAATTAACTAGCCAATTAACACACGCATAAGAATTAAAAAGCACCAAATAATTCACACAAAAATGTATCTTTATCATAAAAATTATTCACAGCTTTGAACACCCACTCATACTTCATCTTTTGTAAGTCTCCTTGCCCAAATGCATTAGGAGAAGTCATTGGTGGTTAAAGTTGAGTGAATCGACTCACACATATTCAAGAAACAACATGAAACAACACAATCACACACACAGGTGAGCTAATGCTATCTTAGGGCCTGGGAACGAACTCAATTCACACACATAGCAAAAAGAGCTTAAAATTCCAGAAAAAACTAGATTAGCAGCGAAAGCAAACCAGGAAAAAATATCACAAAGACAGGAAACCCACAAGAGATTTCAAGAAAATAAGAACTAGAGATACTAAGAAATTAACCAATCAGGCTACAAATCACAAAATCCCTAAAATTCTAAAGCACATAAATCACACAAGCAGGGAGGACCAGCTGCCTCAAAGCGTCACAAAGGAGGACCAACCGCCTCAGGGTATCACAAAGAATATCAGAACTGAATAAATCAGAAAAAATTGAAAATAAAAAGTTAAAAGGAACGAAAAAAACTCCCATGAACCACGACTGATCTGACTGGCAGGGACGGCAGATAGCGGATGACAAATGGGTTGGCGGCGTCATTCAAAACTGATCTAACTGGAACTATGGATGGTGGACGGTGGCTGACGGCTATTGCTGGCGACGAACAGTAGAATCGGTGCTAAGGTTCCTCTCCTATCCTATCTGGACTCATCAGCGTGTTAGCCGCCCGACCCTGGCATCACATTTCTGATGGGATGCATAGCAATGTGTAGGGCTTCGATCTGACCGAGCTGGCAGTGCCGACGGACAGAAGATGAACAGTGGTGAGCAGTGGCAGTGGCGACCATCAATGGACTTCGGACAGCAGCGGCAAATAACGACGGCGGATGTGAAGCTCCAGCGACAGACTCCTCTCCTATTCTGGTGGTGGTATGTAAATCCGTCAACGATCGACGGAGGAGCAGCAGGCCGACGACGAGTGGCAGTGGTGGTCAGAACTTGTCTGACCGGACGAGCAGCAATAACAGACGGCCGACCAAGCTCTGATTCCACTATTAGGTATACGCAGCCGTCCTCATCGTCCCTCTGGTTGTCTTCGTCGGAGCTTCGCTAGAGGTGGTGTCGTCGAGGAGGTACTAAGATTCCCTGTTACTCACAAAGAGTAATGTTCACACTCCAACTACCGTGTTGGGTTCATGAATTAGTGTTGATAATGGCTCCCAGTGTAAGGTTATGGGCCAAGCCCAATACTTAGAGATTTGAAGACCAATATTTGGGCGAAAAGGCCCAACGGGCTCAAAAAATGAAATAGTGATTGGCATGGAGCTGGGTGAGACAAAAGGTGGTCACTGGTGGTGGGGACAGATCCGGCAAGGAGCAGCAGAAGGCGTGTGATGGTGAAGTGATGAAAGCAAACTCCGGCGAAGGATCTAGTCGCTGTTGTCGGCTGGGAGCACCCTTCTCCTCAAACGGAAAAGCAAGTAATATGAGATTTAAATAGAGTTCTTAAGCTACCATCCTTCCTATCTTTGTGAATTGGAATAGTGCTGTGAAAAGATTTGTTAATAGATTAGATTTGCTTCTAATGTATATTTCAACAATTGTTAGTTTCCAAACCTTTAATATGCATTTGTTCAGGTTGGTGTAGGAGTTGATAAATTGGATGTCACCTAAACTTTCCATCAATTACAAGTATATCTCTTTTTATGCAGAAATTGTAAAAAGGGAAGCTCTCAAGACCCAAAATTGCAATGCTTTGCCAAGGAGAAATTCATGAAGCAGATTGCAATTGAGGGAGGGTTGAGATTGCAATTGAGGGAGGGTTGGTAATAATACAAAGAAGAAATGGGATTCCACTTATTGCAAGAAACAAATGATGTAAATTCGTTTGGTCTTTTGAAGATGGATTCACTTGCTTGGACAGCTGTTTAGAGGTGAATATCAATTGACATTCAATGTTTTTTTAACTACTTTAAATTTCTCAAGGATAATTAATTACTTATTAATATTATTATATAATTGATGAGTGATATTTTCAACTAGATTTTAATGTCTTTTTATGTGTGTTTTCGTATATTTTTAACCGTATTTATGTGTATTTTCGTTGTGTTATGTGTTTTTGTGGAGATGTGTATGAATGAACATAAACGTATAATTTTCAGGCAAAAATAGATCTTAGGCACGAAAAGAAAGACGTAGGAAAAAGCGGATCTCAATTCGGAGTTGAAATGAGGGAGAACGATCTGAAATAAAATTATAAAAACAGGGGTTGCACTAACACGGCTGGCTGCGTTGCAGCACACGAGCCGTGTTACGCAACATGGCCCTTTCAGCTTTGGCCATTTTTTTACATTAAAAATGCCTACATGGCCACCTTGTGGCCGTGTTACAGCACACTAGTCGTGTTGCCGCGGGATCAGAAACATATTAGAATCCTTCTAGAAGCTTCCCAAGGGGTATAAATACCCAATACTTAAATATTTGGTCATATTTTTTCGGTGGTTTTGCCCTGCACACACACATCACATACCATTTCCTCCATTTTACACCATCATCTTCATCCATTCTTCATCCATACCATCTACCATCATCCCACCATTAAAACCTTAATCCAATTGAGGAAAAGAAGCAAGGAAGAGAGGAGAATTGCAAGGAAAGGAAGAAGATCACCGTTGAAGCACTTCAAGGGAGTTTTCATCCATACTTTGTAGTGAAACCTTATTGTTTATCATGTTTTGTAAGGATCTTAATGTCTATGTTGATTTCCTTTTTAATATGATAGGCTAATCTCCCTTATGAGATTAGCAATATGAGAGTTGTTGGATAATTTTGGGATTTGTGCATTTGAATTCATATGTTGATTGGGCAAATGGATTTTCTATTATTGATGTTTAAAATCTTGAGGTTTATGATGGTTTGTGTGTTTAGTTGTTCTAAATATGTGATTAGATTGAGAAATCAATTATATACTTAGGATAATTGAGTGAATCATTTCATCAAATACTTCATGTGCATTATAAATTGTAAAGAGATTGAGAACTTCTTTAGAAATTAGAATGTTTTGATAGAACATGCGATTGGTTTGATCGAGAGGTTGATTAATTGTGTGAAGAGACTCTCGTTTCAAGCTTAGTACCTAGTTGGAATTATTTGAGTGAGAACCAATCCATTGAGCTAATTGAGATTCATATCCTATCCATCTCGAGATGGAGCTTAGGTGAACTTAATGTTGGCCCTTAGTCGTATACCCATGATCATATGAATTTGATGCATTTATCCTAGGATTTCAACTTTTAATTGTTGTTAATCTCACTTTTACTTAACTTGAAAAACCACTCATCCATTTATCTATCTTGTTTGTTGATCATTGCTTGCTTTGATTGATTTTATTACTTGTTTGAACACCTATCCATTGATGATTCGTCTCTATAAAATCACAAGAAACGTGAGATCGCTTAAGCACTAGTGCTTACCTCCCTGTGGTTATATAAATTCTTGAATTGGTCAACCTGACTAAAGTTAGGGCTAATCAAATGGCGCCCTTGCCGGGGAGCTAACGGTTGCTAGTAGCTTGAAGAATGATCGTTTTGAGTGATATTAATAGAGACATTTTTATTTTCTTTATTTACTTGTATTTGCTTTTGAAAATATTGTTCTAACTTCTCTTATTTTGAAGGAGTATGCAAACAAGGTCAAAAGGGAAACAAGTTGAACCTATTGATTTAGAAATCGAACGCACTTTTCGAAGAAGAATGAAGGAGAACAAAACCAAAAAGAGTAATCTAATGGAGAATTTTAAAGGAGATAATCGTGTGGAGATAGAGCATAATGGGGAAGGAGGACAACATGTATACATGCAAGACAATGCAGCTCAAGTCAATGTTAATCCTCCTCAACAAGCTCATCAAAATCATGGAGTTTCAACAACCAAGCATTGCTTCAACAAATGGTGCAACAAGCTTTACTGCAACAAGGATATCCAAAAGCTTTTGCTCCTCCTCAAAAAGTGCATGTGCCACCACCACCACCTCCAGTGTGACATGGAATTCATAATGATCAAAGGGTGATCCGGGACTTCTTTATGCCGAGGGCAATGCCACAAATGATGGGACCACCAATCAATGCCAACAACTTTAAATTTAAAGCGGGCTTGATTTCTATGGTGAGAGAGCAACAATTTAGTGGAACATCGAATGAAGATCCTAATGCTCATCTAGCTCAATTTATTGAGATTGCCAACACCGTGAAGATGAATGAGGTGAGCGAAGATTGTATTAGGATGAGATTGTTTCCATTCTCGTTGAGGGATAGAGCTCGAATATGACTCTCCACTATTACTCTGGGTACGTGCAACACATGTGATGAGCTTGCAAAATGTTCTTGAACAAGTATTTTCCACCTCCCAAGACGCTTCAAATGAAGAGCTTGATCACTAAATTTAAGCAAATGCCTCAAGAGACTTTCTATGAAGCTTGGGAAAGGTTTAAAGATATGCTTCGCGAGTGTCCACAACATGATTTTCCGGAAAATCAACAAGTGGAGTTTTTCAACCAAGGTTTGGTGAATGGTCAAAGAGTTTCTTGTTGATGCTTCGGCGGGTGGATCCGTACTTGGTGTAACTCTGAAAAAGGCAATAAGGATATTTGATGAGATTATTACAAACGTATATCAATGGCATCGGAAAGGGTAAGTGGATGTTATGGTTTTGAGAATTTTGATCAAGGGCAACAGTTTAGTGTGAAGAGTTTGAATGCTAAGCCAAGTGTGCCACAAATGCCGAGTGTTGAAGTGATAGCGAAGGAAGTATTGATGCAAATGAGCTTGAATCAAAGTGTGAACAATCAAGGGGCAAATATGGTTGAAGGGCAGGTAGAGCAAGGGGTGCTTCCTCCGAATGTTGTGAGTAGGGAACAATGGGCTATGTCAAAGCCAAGGATAGAAAATGTGCTCTAAATGCAAGGAAGGGGTTACCAAGGGAATTACGAAAATAATTTCCAAGGTAATTTCCCACAAAGGCAAGGAGGCTTTAATAATCAAAGTGGTGGAAGTTCTTATACACAACAACAAAGGCAAGATAATTTTTCCTACTCCAACTCAAACAATGCAGTTGCTTATCCTCCGAGTTACTATCCGGGAGCTAAAGCACCAAATCAAGAGGGTAAAGCGACAACCGATGAGCTACTTGAACAATTGATAGCATCAAACAAAGCTCGAGATGAAGCTTTGAACAAGGCAGAATAAGAAAATGAAAAGAGGCTCAAGGCTTTGGAGTATAATGTGGGACAAATTGCAAGTACCTTGAGTGCTCAACAAAAAGGAAAGTTTTCGGCCACACCAAGGTCAATCCAAAAGGCCAATGTTTGTTTGTTGAAATGGAAGAGGAACGAAAGATTGAAAAAAGGTTGGTGGAAAGCAAGGTTGGAGAAATGAAAGAAGAGCAAAAGCCTAAATGGATACTTAAGTGGAAAATGATGCAAGAGGAAAAGAAAGTGGAGGAAAGGGTCAAAGAAGAAGAGTACAAACGTGACTATTGGGATAATCCAATCACTCAATTCCCTATTCCTATCCACAAATGTTTGTAAAGGAGGAGAAGAAAAAGGAGTTTGAGGAACATGTGAAAAATCTTAAGAAAAAGTATGAGGAGAAAAGGAAAGAAGAGCTACCAGAAACAAGTGAATCGATGCAAAAAGGGGGACCTACAAAAGTTAGTGATCTGGGGAAGTTCATAATTCCTTGTGATTTTGAAGGAAAAGTTACTCTTGATGCATTATGTGACCCGGGGGCGAGCGTCAAAGTGATGTCTCACGCTACCTTCAAGAGCCTTGAAATTGGTGAGCTAAAGCCTACGACTATCCGTCTTGAAGTTGTAAATGGTGAGGTTGTGAAGCCATCAGGGATTGTTGAAGATGTTGAGGTGAAAGTGAAAGGGCTAGCTTTCTCGGTTGATTTCATGGTGTTGGAAGTAAAGGTGGACCCTCGAGTTCCACTGATTTTGGGAAGGCCATTTCTAGCTACGGGAAGAGCTAAAATTGATATTGGAAGAGAAGAGTTGTCCTTGAGCTTAAAAGGAAAGAGTGTCACATTCTTGTGTAACAAAGAAAAAGGAACCAACTCTCATTTAAAGCCTCCGGATGATCTAATGGATCATGATTCTCTTCTCTTTGACAACTTAAACTCATTTCTTCGTGATTATATGAAAATGTCAAATTTTAACTTATCTTCTTGTGATGTTGATAGGATGAAAGCATCGGAACTCGATTGGAAACTAGACAAAAGAGATAGAGGAAATCCACTAGAAGCTCTTCTTGATGATGATTTGATGCTTGTAAGCAAGAATTGTGAGGTTGAGCTTGTGGACAAGAAGAGGGCGAAGTAAATGTTCAAAGTGAGGATGCGAGGAAAGAGTGTAATGGACCAACATTTGGTCCAATGATCGTGAAAATCCATCTGGCTTGAAGACATTAAACTTAGCGCTAAATGGGAGGCAACCCATTCTTTTTATCTTTTGATGCTTGTTTATTTTGGTCTTGTAGGTGGATTATGCTTGTGAGTAAATGCATATTGAAGATAAGAGAAGTGCTTCACGGATATGAGTAGGTATGTCACCGCTTGTTGCAAACTTAATTCTCGACTCTTGTCTCGAGTTAAGTTTGGGGGGCTAGTGCGTGGTGGACATAACTTGAGTCGTGTGGACGCATATGCTTCTCCAATAGAAGATTGTTGATGGAAACTACAAGGGTAAGTCCCACCACTTTTTGCAAACTTAAGTCTCACGTTGTTTCGATTTAAGTTTGGGGGGAGAGTACGTGGTGTGACTCACCACTTGAGTGTGCTTGATTTGATGATATTATGATGATGTGAGGTCTTCTTGTAAAATTGGGTCAATTTTAAAAAATTTTCTCATGAGTTTGGTTTGATTTTGGTCCGATTGGTGGTGATTGAAGTGCGTGATAATCCATATTTTTAATGAAATTTTGGAGCTAATGGTTTTGCTGAGCATGTATGAAGGGTATTGGAAGCACGAATTGAGCTCGAAGCTAACAACTTCTACTACGAAATGCTTATTGAGGGAGTTCATTCTACACCCTACCACTTCTATGTGTTTAGCATAATTTGATTTGATTTGGATTAATGTGATTAGCATGTTGCTTTATTTGTTATGTTTATGGGAAGTTTATTTTCGTAATTTAGGATTTCCTTTTCAATCAAGGTTGGGATGTTTGTGAGCTTAATTGTCATGGATGATATGAATGTGTGCTTCATTGTTTATTGATGGTGATTTTTGTTTTTGAATGTCATGTGTTTTTGTTTGTTGTTTGGTGTGTCATTATTTTGCATTTTTGTGTGTTTTCTTATTCTTGTTTAGGATTTGATTTGGTGGTTTGTTTTGGGAGGTCGTGAGTCATTTTTGAACATGAGTGATGACATGTTGTGGTGATAAGTGATGACAAGTTGTGATTAAGAATTTCTACACTTTCGAATTGTGACATGTTTTATTTAACTTGTTCAATTTTGAGATGAATGTGGTGTAATAAGTTCCTTATGGTTCGAGCATAATCTTGTGAGAATTTGAGCCTCAACTGTGCATACATGGTATTTCTTGTCATGAGTGGATCGATTGCGTTTGATAAGCTAGAACTTGCTCAAGGACTATATGAACAAACTCGATTTGTTGAGATTAGTGACATGATTTAAGGCCATCCTTGTTATTTAATAGTCATTCCCATATATTTCCCTACCTTGAACATCATCCCTAGTCAACTACTTTGAGCCTTAAAGCCTATTTCTTGTGAATTTAGCACATTCAAACCTTGATTACCCATTTGAGCCTTATATAATTACCCTTTTGTGTGAGTGATTGAGGAGATGTGGTTTAGAAAGGTTTGATGAGAATTGTGCAAGAAAAGAAAGGAAATGGTAACAAGTAATAAAAAGGATGAAAAGAACATAAAAAGAATGGACATGCAACCTTAAAACAAGAAAATAAGCAAAGCAACAACAAATTGCTCAAGTACTTATAAGCTCAAAGAAGGAAGCATGCATTAAAAGAAGTTCAATCCAAGGAAAGTTGATGATTAGTGCTTGTGAACATTAAAGAAAAGAGAGGAAGAAAGAAAAGTGGAGAAGTTGGAGAAATTAGTCATCTCTTCGATTACTTACACTTGATTAGTCACTAATATCCATATTCTTCCTACCCTACCAAAGAACCTATCATTACATCCAAATTAAAGACCTTTTTTTATCATTAATTGAAACTTTGGTGGTTTGTGAATGTAGTCCAAAAAGGGATTATATTACACTTTGTTCTCCTTTGATTGAACTTGTTAATTTTTCATGTAATGAATTTAATGTTGTAGGATGACTTAGCATAATTTGTAGCTCTTGTTGCTTTCTATGTGTTATTAGTTATGTTCGTTTAGTCTTTTCCTAGGTGAAAATCACTCCTCTTGGTTTATTATTTTCGTTGTTCGGGGACGAACAACACTTTAAGTTTGGGGGTGTGATGAGTGATATTTTCACCTAAATTTTAATATCTTTTTGTGTGTGTGTGTTTGTATAATTTTATCTGTATTTATGTGTATTTTGGTTGTGTTATGTGTTTTTATGGAGATGTGTGTGAATGAGCTTAAACGTATGATTTTAAGGCAAAAATAGATCCTAGATGCGAAAAGGAAGACGCAGGAAAAGGCGAATCTCAATTCGGAGTTGAAACGAGGGAGAACGAGCCGAAACAAAATTGTAAAAACAGGTGTTGCACCAACATGGCCGTGTCGTAGCACACGAGCCGTGTTACGCAATACGGCCATGTAAGCTTTGACTATTTTCTGACATAAAAAATGCCTGCACGGCCACCATGTAGTCATGTTGCAGCACACGAGTCGTGTTGCTGAGGGATCAGAAACATATCAGAATCCTTCTAGAAGCTTCCGAAGGGGTATAAATACCCAATACTTTAATATTTGATCATATGTTTTCGGTGGTTTTGCCCTGCACACACACATCACACACCATTTCATCCATTTTACACCATCATCTTCATCCATTTTTCATCCATAACATCTACCATCATCCTACCATCAAAACCTTCATCCAATTGAGGAAAAGAAGCAAGGAAGAGAGGAGAACTGCAAGGGAATGAAGGAGATCACCATTAAAGCACTTCAATGGATTTTTCATCCATACTTTGTAGTGAAATCTTATTGTTTATCATGTTTTGTAAGGATCTTAATGTCTATGTTGATTTCCTTTTGAATATGATAGACTAATCTCCCTTGTGAGATTAGCAACATGAGAGTTGTTGGATAATTTTTGGATTTGTGTATTTGAATTCATATGTTGATTTGGCAAATGGATTTTCTATCATTGATGTTTGAAATCTTGAGGTTTATGATGGTTTG